>CM075342.1:18274265-19493613 GCA_037788925.1 Mytilus galloprovincialis | reverse complement strand
CACGCGTTTTTCTCTTTCGCATATATACTACTGCACTTGATTTCATGAATGATAAGTGTACACTGCTTGCTTAAGCAAATATCTTGATAGTCTTAATCCCTTGTGGATTGGAAAAAAACTCGTGGCTGTGTTTATTAAAATGACTGGAATTATACTGCGGCTCTCCAAGAGTAGTATATTTCCGCTGCTACTACTCTATGTGTGGCTGTATTTATACTGCTATTGTTGTTGGTTATGATCGATTTCGGTGTATTAACAGACACTTGTTGTTTAGCAAATTTATTTTATAACAAGGCCAAAAGTGCAAGGAGAACATGACGTGACGTATGACGTAATACAACAAACTTAATTATGATTTAAATGACGAAAAGGTTCTTCCATGACGTCACAGACTTTCAAGTTCAGAGACTTTTTTAAACCGAAGGTCGGTTCATATGATGAGATCATAATCTTTCAGTCAGTTTAATTGAAGTCTGGAGCTGGCATGTCAGTTAACTGCTAGTAGTCTGTTGTTATTTATGTATTATTGTCATTTTGTTTATTTTCTTTGGTTACATCTTCTGACATCATACTCGGACTTATCTTGAACTGAATTTTAATGTGCGTATTGTTATGCGTTTACTTTTCTATATTGGCTAGAGGTATAGGGGGAGGGTTGAGATCTCACAAACATGTTTAACCCCGCCGCATTTTTGCGCCTGTCCCAAGTCAGGAGCCTCTGGCCTTTGTTAGTCTTGTATTATTTTAATTTTAGTTTCTAATTTGGAAATTAGTATGGCGTTCATTATCACTGAACTAGTATATATTTGTTTAGGGGCCAGTTGAAGGACGCCTCCGGGTGCGGGAATTTCTCGCTACATTGAAGACCTGTTGGTGACCTTCTGCTGTTGTTTTTTTCTATGGTCGGGTTGTTGTCTCTTTGGCACATTCCCCATTTCCATTCTCAATTTTATTTCAATTTTATTTAATAAAGATTATTGTATCTGAAAGTCGATCTTCCTTCTTATCTGCTGTTCAGACATGTGAAGATTTCTTCAAGTCATACATTTCGGTTAACCAGCGGTCAAGAATTTTGTCCAGAAGATAATGGTCTTCAATTGGACTGATTCCGCTTTTCGGTTACTTTTACTTCTTACAACACAATTTGACGATGTTCTCTTCCTTTGTGCTACGGGAGCCAACGGAAACACCATATGTCATTTACCAGTCTTTTCGGCTACTCAACAGAAGGCTAAATTTCACGAAAAGATTTTTATTAAGATATACGGGTAGCAAGAATATATATATATATTAACTATTTAGCATAAAACTTATCGTCATACAAGTGGAAAGTTTAGCTAGCTATAAACCAGGTTTTTCCCACAATTTTCTTCGAAAAATGTTTTACCAACTCAGGAATATGACAGATTTTTCCTTTCTTACCTCCATTTGAATGTACCTTGGAGTTTGGGTTTTTTGTCAAATATATAATTGATAATGTTTTAGGTTTCAATTTACTTATAGGAATTTGTTTGATACGTAATGGCCTCATCCATCAGAAAAGCACAAATTCCATTGACTTGTCAGCTTTGTGACAATCCTAACGTTATAAAATGGAAATGTAAGGATTGTGAATTGTTAATGTGTGACAACTGTAAAATACGTATACATCCGAGATTTAAATCGTCCGAAACACATACTATGATTTCCATAAAAGATAATGGAAAGGAGGACGTAGCTATTTCTGATCAGTATGGGTCGTTACAGATTTCACAACCTGTGATATCGTCACATCTGTCTACGTATACGTCAAATTTTCCTGCTCATCATAAAATCCTATATTCTGGCGGCAAAGACAGAACATACTGCTCATACCGTACAAAAGACAATGGATACAAATTTTTCAGAATTCACTTTTTGAATGAATCAATAAAAGTATTACATGAATTAGATATAGATTGTTTAGATTTTGAGTTTGGCAGAAAAGATGAAATATACTACGGACAATACTATGGTTCTGACTTGAATGTTCTATCAAGTGACGGTGTAACACAAACAGTTCTTAGCACTTCACCATTGATAATACCGGGTATACATATAAATAAAGACAACGAAATAATCATAGGTCTATGAGAAAAAGGGTCTATATTTCCAGTTACAGAATTCTCGACCAAACAAATCGTTTTGTTTGATGAAATCAAGAAGCTAAAATAAAAATTTGAATACGATCAAAATGGTAAAAGAGTGTTTCGTTATGTCTATAGAGTAGTCACCGATTCAGATAATAACATTTATGCAATTGATATATTGGGAAATCACATTGGACGCATAGTCGCTTTAGAAAGATATGCTGGTATAAAATTCATATACAAATGTCATAGTAATGTCAATATATCACAACCATCATTCAATCCAATGGATATTGTTATCACAGAGACAGATATCATAATAATCTTCGACGAATATAACAATTTATTGCATGCATTGACTACAAAAGGAGAGCTAATTGGCTTACAAACCGTTAAGGACCTTTATATTAAATATCCACTCAGTCTGTGCTTTGATAGTGAAGGATTTTTATTGATTGGATGTAACACTGGGGTCAACGAAGCAAATGATGCCAAAATCCATGTCCCGAAAATAGCATTATAATTCTTTTCTTTAGATATTGACAAGTAATGAATTTTTTTGCAATGGTTAAACTGTATATCCTTTGCTTTTTATAAATAAAGAGAAGAATGTTTATTTAACAAGTGTGCCATATATGTCCAATCGTTATGATGCATTGTTCTTTTACTATGTTTGAATTTTCAATTTTGCTTAACAGTACAAATTGTTAGACCATCAATGTAAATCTGGTAATAATTATCTTATTTTACAGTATCAGAACGCTTGCTGATCTTAAATTGTGTATTAAATGTCGTTGTACCTTAACATTCGTTATAGCATCTGTTTTCACTTATTCTTGAATTTAATTTATGTGGTCAAATTGTAGAAAAGATAATGCAAAATCAGTAATACCGCATATCCTTTTACTTTGTTTAATTTTTGGTTACAGAACTGTCTATAGACATTATTAGATTTCAATTTTGAAATTTTGATTAATAAATCTTGTTTTCACACTTGCAATTCAAATTTTCTTACTTCATATCATAAAATAGAAGTCATACATTACAGGAACCTTAAATTTTAAAAAATTAAAAAGAACACAAAACGTTTTAGATTGCTTTACGTAATAGAAAAGATTTGAGATATGATCTTTTATCATATTGGAAGAAACCTACGTACAAATCCGTTTTAAACCCTATCAAAACCGTAATAACCCGTACTTATTCGTAGGCCCGAATGATTTTAACGATTAGTTCCGATGAACTACGTACTAGTACGGTTACACCACGTATTTGTTAAGGATACAATATGATTTGATACGAGTTTGTATAGGTACGGCACGATTTTATTACGATCCGTGAGATTTAATCCGTATTGGATCCGGCGTGGTGATCATTGAATGTTTGACCTAGGCATTATGTAAAGATGAGAAAAAATTAAAACCTCGCAAATATAGTATTGAATTAGAAGTCAATAATTCATCTCATTTGAGTCCGTATTCATGTGACCTTTTATTTGACTCAGATTATGCATGCGCTTATCGTAATCAAATATTTGAAATAAGAGAATGTCAACAATGAAAGGGATACAAAGGGGCCATCAGGAAAATCATTTCGTTGATAGGTTCATCCCATGAAAATGTCGTTTACATACAGATGAAACGATCATTTACACTTTTTAAAATCCTCAATATGAATTCGGATTTCACGTCATTATTTCGTTATATAAACAAAGTCCTGACAATTTGACAGATAATGCCTTTTTTTAAGTTTCGTATTTCTTGGGGTTTTATTATGTAGAATTCATTCTCTCCCTGTTTTGTGAACAAATACATTCACTTGTAAACCTATTTTCATGTGAAACAGAAAATTTGATCTGAACATCTCTTTAAAGGTTTAATCGAAAATTAGTAAGTCTTCTTCAATCTTTCAGTCACTTTTAAAGATTTTATAACTGCGATAAATTCAATACTTTTCAGAAAATCGCTTGCAGTCAATCGTAATATGTTAAGTCAGTTGTCTGAATGCTCAGTATTTTTTATTTACCTGTACAAAACAGATATAGCCCGAATTGTCTGAAGAGCTCATGACAGTACGAGATATACTGCAACAAAAAATCTAAACATTATTGAATTTACAACAAGAAATATAAACAAAATTGGAAGAAGACTTACGGCTTTGGTATTCAAACCTCCTTAGATAACGTTGAGATAAAAATAATTATAACCAGCAATTTGGAATATATAAACTACTTAATCAATCAAACTCAACGATAAACAGTAAAAAAACACTTTTCCTTAAGTTTCTGTTATTGGAATTATATTTCAAGAATAGATTGTTATAAAAATTCTTGAACAGATTTTTACCAAAATATAAAACTTGTATACTTGCTGTATTGATTTAGAAATGAAATTATTGATCTGATATAACAATTTTAGTTCTATCCAAAAAAAAAAAAGATATAACATAACAATATAATAAATAGTGTCTTTTGCTCTATAGAAATGCATTCGATTTACTGCATCATTGTTTGAGAGGCGATATATGACAGAGGGATATTCAAATTCATTATGTCGGAAACAAACTGGCAATGGCTTGGTAAAATAAACGAAAAATAATTCGAAAAACGATAGTATACAAAACACAACATAGAAACATATGACTCTTCAACATAGTTCCCAATATTTTCTACTTTATAAACCCCTCTGGACCCTCCCTTATCATTCTTTTAACGTTACATAACAGTTTCAGTAGTATCGATCAATTTAGTAGGTCGCCATTTTAGGTATTAAGTCGACCAGAGGAAGAAGTTTTGTTTCATTAAGTGGAACTAACTTTGTTGAAGTTGAAGTAGTGATCTTAATTTTGGTAAGTACTGTAAAGATATGGTTGGGTTATCCGGTAAAGTTCTGATAAATTTAAAAGATAGAGTATTTCTCATCTCACTGTTAAGGAAAATCAATGAGAAAAGGCAAGAAGGCAAAAATAAATAATTGTTCATGTACAATCATGTATATCGTTATTCGAAACAATGAAGAAAGAGCAGAAGTATATTGAAGTATACTGGTTGATTTCTTCGACACTGTTTCCATAGAATAATTATCACCCAGGAAGGATATGAGAAGGAATTCGTATGATAATTTGAAGACAGGAGAAATTATTCACTTGAAATTCTTCTACTTGTTTTTCTTCTGACTGAATAAATTAACGTTCATTTAAGTATCGTATCTTACAGTAAGAATCTAAACTGAATGATATTCAAATGTAAATCAACTGTAAACAGCAGGTAACTTTTGGATACAGGTAAAATATCAATCAATTACATTTCGCTTATTTTGAAAATCTGTCTCTTGTTTTTCCGTTACTGTTTTAGACCAAACAATATTGAGTTTAGCACTTGAAATTTTACGGGCTCGGGGCCAAAAAATCGTCAAGCATTACTTAAAGACATGGCAGACTAAAATCACAGTAGCCGAGGAAACACCACCTATGCACTTTATGCACTCCGAAAAAAATGCATTTGTCCGGTAAAATTCGTTTCTTACTGAAGCTCATGGACTGCAAAACGTGTGTTTGAAGGCAAAAAAAAACACCTCATATTGGGACAACAAATATTCAAGGTAAAAATAAAGACAACAGTAGTATACTACTGTTCGAGATTCATAAATCGAAAGAAAAAAAATCCGGGTTACAAACTAAAACTCAGAGAAACGCATCAAATATCAGAGATTTACGACACAACAGACACACAACTTTAAAATGTAACACACACAGAAACGAACTATAACACAACACTGGCCATCGTTCTGATTTGGTACAGGACATTTTAAGAAAAAAAATGATGGGTTGAACCTGGTTTTGTGGCATGCCTTTACAACAGCTTTTGTTGACGTTGGTAAAGCATTACGGATTTTTTCAGTGAATGTTAGCATGCTATGCATGTTATTGTTTGTACCCTAAAAAAACGATACCGGAGTGCCAAGTCTAATGCCAAGGTAATGAAACAATTTGATAATCACGCGATAGCCGATATACCAGTTTTTCAAGATGACAATGCGATAACTCATTGCGCACTAAATTCAATGCACACCTGACGTCGGAACCATAAGACACTTTACCCCTTGACTGGCAATTTCACCTGATATTAAACTCGTCGAACATGTATGGGGTTTTAACTTAACCAAATAATGCAAAAATGTGCAGTAATACCAGAAATGAGGATGGCTTTGATACGTGAATGACTCAGATTTCCACAGTATGAGATACGACCACCGGTCTATCAAATCTCTACAGGAAGCGCGGAAGCTACACAAGATATTGACATTACTAAACCTGATTCCACAATCAATGAACTTTCGACAAAAAAGAGAAAGCTACAGTTTTATTCGGACTAGTGATAATTATTGAACAAACTTTTTAAAAAATGTGACTTGTTGTTTTAAGTCAACGTTCCCTTTTGAAAGATGAAAAATTTATTGTTTTTGTATTGCACACGAATTACATTTTATTAAACTAATGTCAACACGACTGACTCTTATTCAAACATATCATATTTTGAAAATATATTTTTTCTATAATTGAAAATATTGGTAATGTTTTACTATGGCGGAGTGTATTATTTGATTCGGGAAGTATCGTTAAGAAATTATCTTTTTATTTCCTCAGCTGACATTTACATTTGATAATCTCTTTTTACATACAATCTATAAATTACCTTGACTCAATTGAAGTACCCGCCTATTTGAATTGATACGAAATCG
The DNA here is from genome assembly GCA_037788925.1 of Mytilus galloprovincialis. Classification (NCBI taxonomy): domain Eukaryota; kingdom Metazoa; phylum Mollusca; class Bivalvia; order Mytilida; family Mytilidae; genus Mytilus; species Mytilus galloprovincialis. Next base: position 19,486,766 of record CM075342.1, on the reverse strand, counting down.
ATTTACACGACAGAGGAATATTAAGACGATATATGTAAAAGGTATACGAGGTGACAATGCAACATAGTAAATTTCATAACGAGAGTGTATACACGGGGTGTAACTTCGTCATGTCGAGAAGCGTTTAATACAGTGATATTTGGTTGAGATGAACATGCATGTGTTAAGTAACTTCCCCGAACGATTGCCTCAGATCTATTCAAACGAGCAAATAAAAAGCAAATAAGATGTTTTAATCTGCATTGTTAGTCAATATAAAATTAACGGTACCAATTTTCCTGCACCAGATGCGCACTTCGACAATACATGTCTCTTCAGTGATGCTCGTGGCCAAAATATTTCAAACCCAAAGCTTATATAAAAGATGAAGAGCTATAAACCAAAAGGTCCAAAAAGTATAACCAAATCCGTGAAAGGAATCAGAGCTTTGCATGAGGGAGATACATTCCTTAATTTATAAAAATGTCTAACGTTTCGTAACAGCAAATTAAATTAACACAAAAAATCCGTATTTTCATGCCAGTACCGAAGAACTGGCTACTGGGCTGGTGATACCCTCGGGGACTAACAGTCATCCAGCAGAGGCATCGACCCAGTGGTAGTAATAACATTAACGGTACCAACTTTCCTGCGCCAGATGCGCATTTCGACAATACTTGTTTCTTCAGTGATGCGCGTGGCCAAAATATTTCAAATCCAAAGCTTGTATAAAAGATGAAGAGCTATAATCCAAAAGGTCCAAAAAATATAGCCAAATCCGTGAAAGGAATCAGAGCTTTGCACGAGGGAGATACATTCCTTAATTTATAAAAATTTATAACATTTTATAACAGCAAATTTAAATAACACAAAAAATCCGTATTTTCATGCCACTACCGAAGTACTGGCTACTGGGCTGGTGATACCCTCGGTGACTAACAGTCCACCAGCAGAGGCATCGACCAAAAGGATCTAAATTGGAATCTATCGAAGTGTGTCATGGTTTAGATCCAAATTGATATATATGTGTTTTAGCTCAATATTGATAGTTACATGTAGTTGAAAAACGCTTGTAATTAAACGAAGTTACACAATTTACCAACTGACTTATAAGTAAAAAAGCTTTTTAAACCAAATTTAGATGCTGTAATTGGCAAAGTGTACATTAGACAATTTAACTGTTCGTGACTTGTCTTTGTATGCAAATCGTACTACTACGACTGTCTTGTTAAAAGAATTAGGAATAATTTAGCAGTCATGTAAGGATGAGATTTTGGTGACTCATACGTTCTTAATAGCTTCAATGAACATTACTTTGAGCAGCAAATCGGAGGACTTACCTTGTTCGTATTAGATACCTCAGCTTCACAAAATTCCATACAAACAGCCGTATATTCCAGCTCATCTGCATGTTCGACGAAAGAATTGTCCATTATATTTACAAAGATTTTTTCCGCAATGTAAGAGGGTTTTCAGAAATACTGTGAAACTGTTTACTCGAGGAGTGGTATTCACCAAATGTGGATTTTAAAAAACTCCAAAAGAACTTCTGAATAAATGTAAATCTCGATCTTTCTCTAAAATAATTTCAATCATTCCCTACTTGTAATTGAAAAATCGTCTAAAAGAAATATTTTAAATCTACAATGCTTTTCAACTTAAAAATTGTAGCGCACGCTATACATTTATTACTTTTGAATACCATGCAGCATATTTTGTTAATAGTGAACAAAAAACAAAACATGCTACACACAAGAACAAGTGTCCAGTATGCTAGAGTTTCTAATGGACAACATATTTGTTGAATTTGGAAGAAGACTTTGACGCCCAATTTTCAGCACTTCTATTGGAACGAGCTGTGCGACAGTGACCTCTTCTTACATTCATATGAGTCGGAGTTCCTTTAGACATCTGTAAAAAAACAAGAAGATCAAAAAAGCCAGATCATTTAATTTCACATTCATAAATAGTGTTCTTTCCATTAACAATCCAGACTTTTCTTATTGGATTCTATTGATATATCCCCCAGAACTAGAAATTAAAGGAACAGCAGACACGGCTTCGTCTGTGTCATTTTTAGACTTATACCTCGAGTTTAACATGAGCGGTCATCTCAGTACCAGAATCTATGACAAACGAGACGGTTAAAATTTCAAATTTGTCAATTTCTGCAACCTTTGAAGCAATATACCAACTTCTCCTGCATATGTCGATGATATCGTGAGCGACATCACTTTAAAAAGACGTCTACTTAAAGTTGAAAACGTATCAGCTATTCAAAAAGTATTTTTTGTTCTACTTTTTTTATATACTAAACTATATATCTGTTTTATTTTTATCCAGTTTTAATGAAGAAAAGGAGATGTGGGGTTATATGACCATGATATAGTATCCCAACTACATAACTAACAAAACGATATCAAGAGGACACAATAAGTCTTCAATCATCAACGAAACAAAATTTTAACGCATGACATGGACAACAATTAAAACTTATTTGTTTTTTGAACTATTAGTAACATTAAAATTTAAATAAAATACACACAAGTTCTGAGTTAAAAATATTTTCAATCAAAATTTCGCATAAGAATGACCTGATTTAATGCCCACTTCTATCAAAGATTATTACGAACGAACAAAATGATTATGTTTTTGTAATATTGTGTAGGCCTACATTGGTTTTCTCATTTAATTTTTTTTTTTTTAATAAAATTTTGTCGGAGCCTTTTATAGCCTTTATAGGTTGTGAATTTTGTTCATTGTCGAAGGCCGTACGACGACATATAGTTGCTAACATCTAGGTCATTTTGGTCTCCGGTGGATAGTTATCTCATTGGAAATCAGCCACATGTACTTAATTAAATAACTATACTACATGTACATTGAATGTTCGTATATATGTCCTTTTGTATTCCAAATAAAACAATTTAAAAAGACTATTTCAATAGTTGTATAATGACTGTTTACTTTGATCGTTACTCGTCCTTCATTCACAAATAGAGTCACAGAACTGAACCATGTTTAACACTAAATAAAACATGACACGAATGAACCAAACCATGACACCGAATTTTCTGTTATCTCAAAACGTGTGCAGTAGTGGCGCTGTTTTCTGGAAAATTGACGGCAGTTTGATATCATAACCAAAGGTATGATGTAGCAGACAGTAACCAAATCACTTTTCTTTATGCATTAGAAAGGAATCATAACTTTTAAATGTTGACATACGCAAGCATTATTCTGTGTCAATTTAATAACTGTATGACACAAATTTTAATGTACTAACGTATAAGCTATAAACAAAGATACTTACAAGATTGAATTTGTTGTCATTTGTTCCTTAAACAGACCATTCGAATGTTTATATTTTGGCACTGTTTGTCATCAAAAATACTTAACACAACCATGTTCATCTTAACCAAACTATGACAAAATAACTGTATTAAACGCTTCTTGATATGAAGAGGTTACTTCCCGTGGTATAGTTGATTCTCCTTTAAATAAAGGCAACAGTAGTATACCGTTGTTCGAACATTTACCACATGTTACCAAGTATGATGTATAAAATGGAATAGAAAATAATAAACCTTATTGACCAATAAAGTAAAGTATATTATAAAGTTTCAATTTGATACAGTTTCATGTGTCTCAAAACTGGTCATTAATACAGGTCTAATACAGAAAGCCCGGTTAAAACAGAATTCCAACTGGTCTAAATACAGGTGTATTAACTTTTTAAAAGGTGTCAGAAAATGAATATGTGTATAACGCAAAATGTGTGTTTTCAACAAGTTATTATCTTTAATTGTTTATAATAAAAAAAAAGATATATACCGTCAAAAATGTGATTATCCTAAAGTGTCAACCTGTTTGGATTATTTCTCTCTTAGAGCGTAGTCATTAAAATTATTTTTAGGGTTGGCTATCTTGGTGGTTATGCACCGCTTCGAAGAGGTAGCATTTGTTTAATCAGACCGAACTGTCTGTAGAATGGCCCTTCTCCAACCATTGAAAATACATATTGAAGAAAATCTAGCAAATGTCTTAAAATGACCATTGTTATATCATAGTTCGTTTCTGTGTGCGTTACATTTTTTAAAGGTTGTGTTTCTGTTGTGTTGTAGTTCTCTTCTTATATTTGATGTGTTTCCATCAGTTTAAATTTGTAACCCGGATTTGTTTTTTTCTCAATCGATTTATGAATTTCGAACAGCAGTATACTACTGTTGCCTTTATTACTGTAACACACAAATTTTGAAAACATTTTGTGTCTTAAAATGCCTCGTATGTACAACGAAGAGACAGGGGTGAATGGTATAAAAAGGGGCATTCAGAGTAATTTTAATTGTCAACCCAATGACCAAAGTCACTTTTTGTAAAATAGTCATAGCATTTAAAAGAACCGTTTGTAAAAGCTATCCTCGGCAACAGACGGATTTCAATATATTTTAGGTGTTAATAAGTCAGTAACCAATATAGCTGTACTAGGTGAATACGGTCTTTACCTTCTCTCTCTGACATCATTCAAGTCCAACATTAGTTATTGTTATACTGGGAAAATCAAGGTACCTTTTCTAAGTCTAAATCAATTTCACCTATTGTCAAAAGACTAGATGACAGATTTATAAATTACTGAGAACGGTTACTTTATAGTGTTGACAAAAAGATAGGCGGTAATGAGTTTAGAACATACAGTAATTTTAAAACAAACTTTTGCAGAGAAAAATATTCATTCACAGAAAAGCATTACAACATATGTTAAAATAAGAATTAGTAATAGTAATTTAAATATTGAAAGAGGTCGATATCTGAATAAGGATAGGTTTTGTAAACTGTGTAAATAAGAATTTGAAGATGAATTTCATTTTATTATTACATGTACCAAACATAAAAAGCCAGGAAAGAACTATTTAAAAATATTATTTCTGTTATACCTTCCTTTTCTGATTTTCTGAGTTTGAGAAATTTAAATTTATAGTAATAACATCAACGGTACCAATTTTTCTGCATCAGATGCGCATTTCGTCAATACATGTCTCTTCAATGACTTTGATACATGCAAAATATATTTGAGGTGTCAACAAGTGTGTGATATGAATCTGTTTTTCAAACAAGATCATTCACTGTATACATCTTACTTATACTGAATTAAAGTTTTTTTCAATGTTGTGTAATAAGTAAGATAACCTATAAATTATTGAAATAACTAAGGTATAAATATACTGAACCACAAAAGAAACGTCGTATTTTTCGAGGACTCCAATTTTGTAATACATTGAAAAAAAATATTTATTTATTTTGGTTCGGTTAAATTACCTTTAAATGATGCTAAATAAGATTATGTTTAAATCTCCGTAACGGCTGACTTCGTTCATTAATTATGTCGTCCTAATAGTGGTTTCGCTGGGTTCGTGGTACACGTTTCGCAGTAAAATTTCATGATGATGATATGCACGTTTTACCCGTGCCTCATTAAGGATATTTAAGAGTGCGAAGATTTTGTATCATCATTATCTGATTGATGCAGTACTGATACATGTATTTATATGTATTATTTGATCATAGTCCAATGTCTGGACTTTATTTCAATATAATAACTTGCTTACGTATAACATTGATTATAATAGTATTTGATTTATACAAAACAGAAATTAATATCAAACTTGTAAAACGTATTTTTCGACATTTAACCTATAATGGAAAGGTTCTACGACATCTCTTTTTATAGACTCATTTTAACATTAAAACATTACATCATGATTTAATCGGCAGTAAGGATTGTCCATTTAAGTTTCAAATCATCAGTGCATAACAATATTTAATTATGAAAATAATACGCGTTCCTATGTTACCCTTTCAGCCAATGTGTACGGGTTAATTCTTTCTTCCAATGATTTTTATTTTCAAAATACACGCTGTTCTTGGAATCTAGAAATTTATTTCAACTGATAAAAGTTCCTCCTGATTTTATTTGCTAGTTACATACTACACACATAATACCGGGTTTGTGGAATAGAATCTGCTTACCCCGTGCGGAGTACCTGTGATCACCCCGAGGTTTTAGTGGGGTTCGTGTTCAGTCGTTGTTTTTTTATGTTGTATTTTGTGTACAATTGGCGTTGTCGGTTAATTTTCGACTAGCGAGTTAGAATTTCCCTTTGGTATACTTCGCCTTTATCTTAAGCATTTATTGTTATTATTGTTTTACATACAATATGTGTTTATTTTTTAGGAATTGGTTTTAAACTATACATATGGCTTCTTCTAGTAAAGCACAGTCGCCATTGTCTTGTCAACTCTGTGTCAATCCTAACGTCATCAAATGGAAGTGTGAGGACTGTGGATTGTTAATGTGTGACAACTGTAAAGAACATATCCATCCCATATTCAAATTGTCCGAAACACATACTATAATTTCCATAAAAGATATTGGAAAGAAGGAAAGAGATATGTCTACTCAGCTAGGATCGTTACAAATTTCACGAACAGTGATATCATCATCACTATCTACGTATAAGTCAGATTTTGTTGGTTTCGGTAAAATTCAATATTCTAGCCAGGACACAATTTACTGTTCGTACCATACAATAAACAGGGGACACAAGTTTTTCATTTTTCGGTTACTGAAAAAATCAATAAAAGTATTACAGGAATTAGATATAGAATGTACAGATTTTACACTCGACAGTAAAGATGAAATATACTACGCCCAATTCCGTGATTCTGAGTTGAAAGCTGTTTCAACTAACGGTGTAACACGTACAGTTCTTAGAACTTCACCAATGATTATACTAGCTAGACACATCAATAAGGACAAAGAGATAATCATTGGTCTTCGAGAACAAGGGTCTCCATTTCCAGTCAATGAACTCTGTACTAGACAAATTGCAGTATTCGACGAAAACAACAAACGAAAATTAACGTTTGAGTACAATCAAGATGGTAAAAAGTTGTTTAGTTATGTCTGGAGATTAAATACCGATTTGGATAATAACATTTATGCAATTGACCATATCAATGAAAAAGAAGATGGGAGAATAGTTGCATTAAAACCATGCGGTAGTTTAAACTTCATTTACAAAGGTCACAGCAGTGTCAATACACCACAAACCCCATTCAATCCAGTTGATATTGTTATCACAGAGTCAAATGTCATAATAGTCTCTGACGAAAATAACCATTCTCTTCATGGACTGAATACAAAAGGAGAGAGTATTGGCTTACAAACTGTAAAAGATCTTGATGTAAAATATCCGTGCAGTCTGTGCTTAAATAGTGACGGATTTTTATTGATCGGATGCCACGGAAAAAGAAAAGCAAATGATGCAAAAATTCATGTAGCTAAGATAACACTATGATTTATGTCTTGAGAAAATGGCACATAATGAACTACAATGTATTTGTATAGTTTTAACTATACATCCTTTGTTTTTAGTCCATTTTGATCTATGTCTTTTAACGTCAAGTCGCATTAAGAACATGTATATTCAGGATGTAAATGGATGTAAATGTATTTAATATATAATGCTCATGAAGTTTCCTGCTTTGTTGTAAGACAAACTCTCTGCGTGCATTTTTAAAACATGAAAGCTAACACTGTAAGTCAGTAGTTATACGTTTCACCCTTCACAGACATGCTTTTCTGACTCGAATCAAACCAATATTTGCTCATTATGGATTTGGCTCAGCAGAGACGCATTCGATATCAATTTCAAATCTTAGGTTTGATGGAAGCAAACCCCGTTATATTTCGTAATCAAGGAGAGCACACTACTACCAAATTAGTTACATTTCAACATGCCCTGGTATAATACACATCAAACAAAAATTTAAAAAAAGGATTCTTTAACCATGACTGTTAAAAAAAATATGTTTGTACTCCTACATTTTCATGTAAATAGCTTTGGTGTGTTTTATATACCTGCTGAAGGACCAAAGGCACAAGAAACATGTAAACACTTATCAATCGAATGCCAGAATACAGACTAACAAAGAATGTCTGTGAAATCCTACTATTAAACATTTAAAACTGAATAAACAAAGATACAGCCAGGAAACATGTATAACATGTAAGTTTCACTCTTTGTAAGAAACAAGCAATTAAGATCAAATAATATCAAATAATGAATATCAAAGCATGAGAGAACAAGTGTCCATAGTAGACAGATGTCCACTCGCACTATAATTTCTGTGTTTAGTAGACCGTGAAATTGGGGGTCTATAATTTGGCATTAAAATTAGAAAGATCATATCATAGAAAACCTATGTACTAAGTTTCAAGTTGATATGACTTCAACTTCATCAAAAACTAACTTGACCAAAATCTGTTCAAACAATGCAACATATAAAACTATATATTAGTCCTTTTTAAAGACATCAGTAAAAGGGGGTTAATTGGTCCATGTGCACCCCTTACTTTGTCTGGCTTCGTCTTCCTGAACTCCTTCAAGGGTCTTACCTGGACTCGTTTGGAGCCTTCAATCCAGGCTTCGAACAGACCCATGCAATATGCGGTAGGGTTTAACAAGTGTTGTCATATCCATGTCCTCTGTTATTTATCTTTTTCACATCATCAAAATCATAACAGATGTTGACAGAAGCACAAAATCTTTCCAGGAATATTTATGTCTGTGTTCGTCTGTCTGTTCGCAAATCAGTAAGGATAAGTGTCCTCTGCTTCTTTTGCGACACTCTCAATATGTCAATACCTTCTAAACATCTAAAAAATATAAACATGTATTTCGATCTTGAAACGGTAGTCATATTAACTACAAAAAGGTGAGATAACTGCAATATGACCCGTATTATACAATTTTATTGCAAGCTTTAAGCGAGAAGGTCTTAATAAATTTATAAAAAAGAGAAACGCAGAATATGATCCAGTGATGTTATTTATCTCTCCTCATGAAATATTTGATGTAATCATGATGTCCCATAGTTTCTAAAATTAGAAAAAAAACATTTACCAGTTTCAATACACAAACTGTAGATAAAGAGCATGCAGTCTGAAGGTCAATTAATTCCTTGTCCGTGTAATCCCAACCGCTTTACTTGCTTATTTAATTTCTTGAATTATGTCTTAAATTTGGAAATATAAATATCAGCTTGAAGTTAGTAGATAGCTGTACAAATGACAAAAAAATTCGGTGTTAATCAGTAATCAACGAAAAAATCAGTAATTACATGCAATTACTAATTTTACAAGTAATTACAGGTATTTACTGAATTGTTTAGTAATCACATGTTATACCTAGTTTCTCCTATTTAGTGTAAAATGTATTTAAAATGTAAGGATTTTTTTTTCTTAGTTTCCTTCAATCATATTTTATAACTTATAATACGTTTACTTGTGTTATACAAATGACATTTTTCAGTATAAAAGAGAGTAAACGAATATCAATATTCAAACTATAACAGAACAAACAAATACATTAAAGTTATGTGTAATAAATCAGTCAAAAATACTTACTAGTCTGAAACATTGAAAACACTGACAAACGTCTAAAATGGGGTGTGATCTTCTAATTGGTAGTCTTTAATTTGCATGCTATTTTTCTCTATTCCTTTTATTATTTTTATTTTTTTGCACGATTCCATATTCTTTATTTTTTAGCACATGATTTATCTATTTACTTGTTTTTTCCCATTATAATCTTTCTGTAAATCCAATATTGAACCTCAACTATCATGTATTCAGCGATTTAAAAACAAATTAAGTAGTGTGGAAATGTTTAAAAGGTTGCCATTTTGGGTATTGGGTTGACGGGAGGAGTTATTATTATTATAATATTATTTATTTCACTAAGTGGGAATAAATAAAGGCAACAGTAGTATACCGATGTTCAAACTCATAAATCCATGGACAAAAAACAAAATCGGGGTAACAAACCAAAACTGAGGGAAACGCACTAAATATAAGAGGAGAACAACGACACAACACTACAATGTAACACACACAGAAACGGACCAAGCATCAGACAAAATCCCACGAGAATAACAAATATAACATCAAAACCAAATACATGAATTTGGGATAGACAAGTACCGTGACACGTCTTATCGCAATGTCAATTTACACTCAAAAATAAGAGAAAACAAACGACGCAACGTTAAATTGTAACACACACAGAAACGAACTATAATATAACAATGGCCATATTCCTGACTTGGTACAGGACATTTTTAAAGGAAAAATGGTGGGTTGAACCTGGTTTTGTGGCATGACAAACCTCCCCTTTTATAGCCATGTGAAATATAACATTAAAATGACAACTCAACTTTGTTGAAGTTAAACAATTTCCTTTATTAAATACGGTAAGTTCTATAAAGGCACGGTTTCTACCTTTAAATAGGAATTCAAAAAGGGGTTATCAGTTGAATAGTCTGAAGTATGTTTATCATAATATAAAACAAGGAAGTAAGAAATGTGAAAAGGTTATAAAGCTAACGATATGTTGTTTTAAGAACCGTAATGAAACATGTCTATTTTAAGCAATTTAAAGATATATTGATTTATATTGAAAACTGTTTTCATCCTATCAGTTATCATCAAAAAAGAACATGAAATGATACTGATATTATCCAATTGAGGACAAGAGAAATTATTTACTAGGAATTATTCTATTTTCTATTGGTTTAATTACTTAACATTCCATTGAATGTTTGATCTTACAGTAGGAATCTTGACTGAATAACAATAAAAAGCAAACCATTTTCTTTATATTTCTTACAGAAGCATTATCTCTGAATGTTTTTTTTTTATTAAGTAACTACCATTTTATTTACCTATTTATTTAAACCTAGTAAATGGGCTTTAGATCCAACAATAAACATAAACAAATCCTACAGACAAATTCAATGTTAAAGACAGCTATAAGTTTTCTTTCTTTTGTCAAACCATTATAGTCTGAAATAAAGTCTTTTCTGACACTTCTACAGAAATTTTAAGGATGCACTCACTCACGATGTGTTCCTTTGTGCTTATCCACACGTAAAATAAACAGGAATCGTGTTTTTTAAACTGAAAAAAAAAATGTAATATTAAAAAGAAAATAAGAAAATATATGACCAGACATAAAGTAAAAACAACATCAAAATTAAAATGTTGTAAATTTACTTTTTGATGAAATTTAATAAATTAACAATTTGGAAACATTTATCAGGCATGCGCCGGAAAGTTAGACTGATGGTTTTTTTGTAACCGAAGAAGAGTAGAAAAAACACTTCTTTTCGTAAAAAATGTGTAGACCGAAACAAAATATGAAATACAATGTCTCAGTTTAAATACCCATCGTCAGTAGTTTGAATGATTGAGAAATGAAAAGAAGGAGGAATCGATGTTATGTACACAATGCGATAAGAATAAACACACACGTTTTACTGTTTGTGTCCCTTTTTGAATTGGACATTTTGACTTAATGTGAATTCGCAGGGCGGGTGATACATTCGAAGCAAGATACATATACCTAGTCGAATATTTCAATTGATCAAGATATGTAAAAAATATTTAAAAAAAAATACTCTCTAGTAAATTTGGAAAGGGGGGAAGTAAAAAAAAACTTGATAAAACAAACGCTTGACAATATCTTCTAATAGAACAAATGGAAATAACCTATTTAAGCAAAACTTTCGATACCATTCAGCATTAATCAAATAATTTGCAAATTTGAATTAATCAGATCTAGAAAGTCTGTATTGCGACGTTAATCAATATCAGTAAAACAATCGAGGTACGTAATATTAATTTCTTAATATCAATAAAACTCAACAAAAAAAACCTTTAATTCACAAAACAAATATGGCTTTAAGGTGAGAGGTACGTAAATGAATGCATCTAGCGGAAAACGGGAAAATTTACGTTTGTTGTTATGAGAGTTATATCCTGTACACCAGATAAATATTTTCAAGATGTCGGAATATATTCCGCTTCGTCAGATTAATCATAATGGGTATTTCGGTGTAATGCTCCTCATCAAAATAGAAAAAATTAAGTATGTAAATGAAATTTCTTTTCCGAGTTTAAACATTACTTCCCTCGAGCTCCTATGAAAATGAAAGTAACGTTTGTGATGGTCGCAGAGTGATTGAGTTGGGTTTACTAGCTGACCAACTTAAAGATTGCAAGAACTGTATGCACTATTTCTTTTTAAAAGAACAAAGAAATGGTCTTGAAAGTATTTTGTATATACCTTGTGGTAGCTGTCCATACATGATCTTAACATGCATAATAAACGATGGTAAACGGTACCGATCAGAGACTTTAAAAACTGTAATTTTCATCATTTTGATATTGAACGTGAAAACAAAACTTAGCATTAACTCGTAAGAATATTATAAACACATGCATTACACACATACACTCGCACAATAACAAATTAAAGCTTACACTATCACGTTTTATTTTTCATTTTATATATTAAAATTCTATAGCAAATGAAGTCACAGATTGACATTCAAAGAAAATCCTCGACAAAAAAAAGGAAACATACTTTTCTATGCTTAATACTGCCACACTTGATTTGATATTCGTGTTATATAATCACTTTCTCATAATTAAATATAAACAAATTTATGTTTAAAAAGACAAAAAAAAACTTCGTTTGCAATGCTTTCTTTCACGTCCGCAATATCGTCTATAAATAGATATTGAAAGTACTGGTACTAGTCAAAGTGTTAAAAAATTTTGGATTTAAAAAAAAAAAATCATATTAAAATAATATTGAAACAAAAGAGTTTGATTGTTGCGTGATGAGAAATTTTTGAAATATAATATCAGAAGTTACTTAATGGTAATGGTAAGCGGAAAGATAAAGGGAAAAGGAAACTTGAATGAGACTCAAAAAATGAATTGGGTCTTGTGCACGGACAAACGGGAAGAAAAATTCATCCCATGCAGCTTCAGTCCATAGCTCTGTATGGAGCAAGGTATTCTTTAGTAGTGACGTGTTTCAAGAAATTAATTACAATCTGTGAATATCATGATATTACTGTGTCTAATTAAGTGCAGTATTAACCATGAAAGAGAATAGGACAGTTGTGATGAATGGCCGTTTTAACGACCACTTATCAATTACATTTGCATTCCGGAAGAGAACATTTTGATGTGGAATGAATATGAGCTCTGCTTTGTTCTAGATCCACACGTCAAATGCAGCCGAATTTTTAATGCACTCGTTTATGATGCATCAGTTCAAAACAACACTACGAGATCAATTGCTCATAATCCAAGCGGTACAGTCTTAGCTCTTACTCCTTAACAATCAGTGATTAACGCATGATAACCTGATATCGAAACGAGCACTGTCTCTTAAGATATCGATATGGATAATGGTTAAAAAGGCCAAATAAAGAACAAAGTTGAAGAGCATTGAGGACCAGCTACTTTGATGGTGATACGCTCGTGGTTGAAACCAGCAGTGGCATCGACTCAGTGGTTGTTAATCATCTCATAATCATAAATACTAGGTTTAATTTGATACACTCGATGTTTCAATCTTTAAATTATCAGTTGCGGACAAGAAAACTCGTGGGTAAATCTGTAAGGTTATGAATTTTAACAAGTTTTTTTTTAATATGTTGGTGAACTGTTAATAGTTTATTTACACTGCATCATAATTCCACCATACATTTTCTATTCCTTTGTAATACTCACACCGACTGAAAACACCTAACGCCGTTTTTTTCTCCCCTCCTTTATCATTAAAAGAATGAGTAAATATACACAAACAATAAAAACAACATAACTTGTACATTTTATCATACCAACTTCAAATTAGACTTATCTTTATTTTCTTATGTTTGAATTTTTATTATATATTAAAATGCATTATGAATTTTCAGGATTGGTGAAAACGGAATGGCTTCATCCATCAGAAAAGCACAATCTCCACGTTCTTGTCAGCTTTGTGACAATCCTTATGTTATAAAATGGAAATGTAAGGATTGCGAATTGTTGATGTGTGACAACTGTAAAGAACGTGTTCATCCGAGATACAAATCGTCTGAAACGCATGCTGTAATTTCCATTAAGGATGTAGTTAAAGAGAATAAGGATATCTCGACTCAACTTGAATCGATGCAAATCTCGAAACCAGCGATACTGTCTGTATTATCAACTTATACGACAAGTTTTAAAGCTGTCTGTTAAATGCAGTATTCTAACAATGACACGATTTTCTGCAGTTATAATTTATCTGAAAAAGGATTTAACTTTTTCATTTGTCGGTTATTGAAAGAATCAGAAAAGGTGTTACAGAACTTGAACATTATATGCTGATATGTACAGATTTTGCATAAGACAATAACGATAACATATACTTTGGCCAATACCGTGGTTCTGAATTGAGGGTTTCGTCCCCTGGCGGTGTTACAAAAACAATTCTTAGCACTTCTCCAATGGTAATACTTGGAATTCATATCAATTATGATAACGAAATAATCCTAGGTCTCCGAGAACAATGTTCTTCATTTCCAGTTACAGAATTCTGCACCAGACAAATTGCAGTTTTCGGAGCAAATAACAAACGAAAATTAACGTTGAGTACGATCAAAAAGGTAAAAAGTTGTTTAGTTATATCTGGAGAATATCGACCGATTCAGAAAAAAAAAATATACGTCATTGATCAATTCGAAAATTTTGATGGCCGAATAGTTGCGTTAAAATCGACCGGTAGTTTGAAATACATATACAAAGGTCACAGTAGTGTAAACTCATCAGAAACACCCTTTGAACCTACGGGCCTTGTTATAACAGAGACAAATATCATTATCATATCCGAAGGAGAAAACCATTGTTTCCATGCATTAAACACAAAAGGTGATCTTATTAGATTGCAAACGGTTATTGGAATAGAATATCCATTGGGTCTGTGCTTGGATAGTGAAAGGTTTTTATTGGTTGGATGTAACAATACCGGTGACAGGGATGCAAAATTACATGTTGCAAAATTAGCGTTGTAATGGAAGTTACATGTCTGAAAATAAGCGTTGTGAAAAAAATAGCATAGAGCAATATTAGCCAAGTGATGGAAAAACAAATGTCGCGAATATGAACTAGAATAACACTTCATTAATGTCGTGCGACTGAACCAATTCTTTCATGAAACAATGATTTGGTTTGAAGTTTTGCTGTACTTGTAGAATTATTAAAAACGGAATATTACATCTTTATGTTTACCAGTTCCATGCATTATACACAAAAGGTGATCTTATTAGATTGCAAACGGTTATTGGAATAGAATATCCATTGTGTCTGTGCTTGGATAGTGAAAGGTTTTTATTGGTTGGATGTAACAATACCAGTGACAGGGATGCAAAATTACATGTTGCAAAATTAGCGTTGTAATGGAAATTACATGTCTGAAAATAAGCGTTGTGAAAAAATAGCATAGAGCAAAATTAGCCAAGTGATGGAAAAACAAATGTCGCGAATATGAACTAGAATAACACTTCATTAATGTCGTGCGACTGAACCAATTCTTTCATGAAACAAATATTTGGTTTTGAAGTGTTGCTGTACTTGTAGAATTATTAAAAACGGAATATTACATCTTTATGTTTACCAGTTCATTAAAAAAAAATCATTCTGGACTCATTGATCCTTTTAATACACTTTTTCTTTATATCTAATATCTAATATCCGTTAGATGGGTACTGATTAATGATTAAGTCTTGGAGAATATGATGTATTAATTAGTTGTCACTGACTTCAAGATCGGTATTTTGTCTCTTTTGTCCTTATTTGATTTTGTTGTACATAGTATCGATTTTATTTGATAAATCATTTCCGACTGATTTTTACAGTTTGTTGTTATGCATGCTGTGCTGTAACACTACTGTCCAAGATTGAGGGAGGGTTGGGCTTATTACCGCCACATCCTGTATGTACCTCAACCATGGCAGAAGACTATAAAAAAAGTCTTTAAAGAAACCATACCCCAGACGCGCGTTTTGTCTAAGAGAGACTCTTTAGCGAACGATCAAAGCAAAATAAGATATATAGACAAAATGTAGAAAGAAGCCGAAGAGCATTGAGAAACCAAATATATTCTGAAAAAGTTCTTTTTAATTGTTGGAAAAAATTATTTTATGTTTCATGGTAAAACTGTCATTACCAGAAAAAAAAGCCTCCCTTTTATAAAGTTAATTTAATAAATTACTTACCAAATGACTTGTATCTGTCAAAAACCGAAACAATTTCTTGTTCTAACAGTAAAATTTTTATTCAAATGGACAATGATTTATATCAAGATCAGTGAGTTTTATTTTACCTTATAATAGACATAGTGATATGTGCCTCGGTGATCGTGTGGTCTAAGTAGTCGAATTATACTGTATCATTAGCCTGTCGACACTAAGGTTGTCGGTTCAAATCCGACACGTGGAAGATACGTTCTACTCCAATCCTAATTGAATCGGTTTTTCAGTTTGAAATTGGCGTTAAACACCAATCTATGACGTTGTGCGTCTTTATACCTATACACATTAGGGAATAATATCCCACTTTGATGTGATCGGTAATATCGCATACAATTTCCAGCAAATCTTTGCAGAAAATAATATTTGTTGGCGGTATATAAGTCAGATAATGCATATTTTAATTTCGTTATTGTCGTATAACACAAAATGGATGGTATTTTTATTTGAAAAATACTGACACCAATTAATACGACAAGAAAACCCTTAAAAAATGAATTATCTATAACATTATAGGCACGTTAGCTTGAATTGCTTATTAAGTTATTATCTATTTAAAATTCACTGAAATTTAAAAAAAGATTCAAATTATTCTGGCTTTGCGGTTTGGAGCAGGAAAAGAATTCAGTAATGCATATTAGTTTTATTCTCGAATATCATGTCATAAAAATGGATATTAACCAGAGTTAAAGCTCGTATCTATAGTAACAACATTATTCTATAAGCGAAAAAATGGGATAATAATAAAACAAAGTAACTAACTGAAAGACAGGGCAGCATACAATGTTAAAAAATGGACAGATGTCTAAACACATTATCTTTATCGTCCGAGTTTAAAAAACTGTAAATAGATTAAGCCGAAACCTTCTAAGTAAAGCACTTACTTATGATAACAGTACAAAAAATAAATGTAACACAATCGCAGGAACAAACAAAGCAAGTATAAATATATCATATTGACGGAATGAACTTTCGTTTCAACAACAGCATGATAAACATTTAAAGATAAAGTTCAGTACAAAAAACATAATAAGAACAAAAATACAACAGAAATACAACAGAAACAAATACAAAAGTATACTTATAATAAGGAAAAACGTAGATTTAAATATCACAAGGGCAACTCATTTTTTAGCTCATCTGGCCCGAAGGGCCAAGTGAGCCTTTCTCACCACTTGGCGTCCGTCGTCCGTCGTCGTCCGTCGTCGTCGTCGTTAACTTTTTACATTTTGAACTTCTTCTAGAGAACCACTGAATGGAATGAAACCAAACATGGCATGAATGTTCCTTATGAGGTGCTGACCAAGTGTTGTTACTTTGTAGCCGATCCATCATCCAAGATGGCCGCCAGCGGGGGACTTAGTTTAACATAGGACCCTATGGCAAATGCATACAAATGACTTCTTCTAGAGAACCACTGAATGGAATGAAACCAAACATGGCATGAATGTTCCTTATGAGGTGCTGACCAAGTGTTGTTACTTTGTCTCCGATCCATCATCCAAGATTGCCACCAGCGGGGGACTTAGTTTAACATAGGACCCTATGGGAAATGCATACAAATGACTTCTTCTAGAGAACCACTGAATGGAATGAAACCAAACATGGCATGAATGTTCCTTATGAGGTTCTGACCAAGTGTTCTTACTTTGTAGCTGATCCATCGTCCAAGATGGCCGCCAGCGGGGGACTTAGTTTAACATAGGACCCTTTGGGAAATGCATACAAATGACTTCTTCTAGAGAACCACTGAATGGAATGAAACCAAACATGGCATGAATGTTCCTTATGAGGTGCTGACCAAGTGTTGTTACTTTGTAGCCGATCCATCATCCAAGATGGCCGCCAGCAGGGGACTTAGTTTAACATAGGATCCTATGGGAAATTCATACAAATGACTTCTTTTAGAGAACCACTGAATGGAATAAAACCAAACATGGCATGAATGTTCCTTATGAGGTGCTGACCAAGTATTGTTACTTTGTAGCTGATCCATCATCCAAGATGGCCGCCATAGGGGGAACTTAGTTTAACATAGGACCAATGGGAAATGCATACAAATGACATCTTTTAGAGAACCACTGAATGGACTGAAACCAAACATAGCATGAATGTTCCTTATGAGATGCTGACCAAGTGTTGTTACTTTGTCTCCGATTCATCATCCAAGATGGCTGCCAGCGGTGGGCTTAGTTTAACATAGGACCCAATGGGAAATGCATACAAAAGTCTTCTTCTAGAGAACCACGGAATTGAATGAAATCAAACATAGCATGAATAGTCCTTTCCTTATGAGGTGCTGGCCAAGTGTTGTTATTTTGTAGCCAAATTTTATCTGTTTTCAAAATTTTCATGATTTCAAAAACCCAAGTAAAGTCAGGTGAGCGATACAGGCTCTTGAGAGCCTCTAGTGTTAAAAATTCTAGTCGTGTATGAAAATGTCACCAACTCAGGTATTCTGTGCTACAATTTCGATAAACAAACACACCGAAAAGAGGTGGGAAAATTTGTTTACCTATGAGAAAGTGTCTCATGGAATAAATATGTCATAATTATTAGAATTTGAGTATAAATCTGAAGAATGCGGTACTTAAAAAAGCCTCTACCAACATGAGGTATAAATCAAGTCAATTGTAATGGGAAATATAAAATATCATGCACATATTAATGATACTTAATATACTTAAGCTTTACAAAACAAAAAGAAATAGAATTGTGCTCTTATTGCTAGTCTTCATCTCAAATTTCATATTTGTTTTACTAATTTCTTAGTTTGACCTTTGATTGAGTAACCACATTACAATAGTATTTGCATACTGAGTATAAATTAATATATATATATATATCTCAATAAAGTCGATATTTTAAAGTGTGTGTTTCATATAAGTATTACCTTGTTAGGGTGATATTGCTTAGAAATAAGCTGATGAACTAACGGTTCTTGATGGCATAGTAAAAAATAATCTTTTTCAGAGTTTAAAGGACACCGCCATAAGTTGGTTGGCCATATAGAATATAGGTGTGAAAAAAGTAAAATCACAAAAATACTGAACTCAGAGGAAAATCAATTCGGAAAGTCCATAATCACACGGCAAAATCAAATAACAAAACGCATCGAAAACGAATGGACAAGAACTGTCATATTCCTGACTTGGTACAGGCATTTTCAAATGTAGAAAATGGTGGATTGAACTGGTTTTATAGCTAGATAAACCTCTCACTTGTATGACAGTCGCATCAAATTCCATTATATTGTCACCGATGCGTGAACAAAACAAACAGACACATCATTATAGATGATTGGTGATAGAAGACTAGATATATTCCAGTTGTCTTAGACACAATCTGTTCATAAATTACGAATTAATACCAGACTTTCTTAGACACAATCATTCCACCATTCTTAAAATATACGAGTTAAAAAACAGACTTTTCATATGCTAAAGATATGTTTCATTTGTGCATCAGGACCTCTTACCATTTTAAGCCTCGAAGTTCAC
Source organism: Mytilus galloprovincialis (assembly GCA_037788925.1). NCBI lineage: Eukaryota > Metazoa > Mollusca > Bivalvia > Mytilida > Mytilidae > Mytilus > Mytilus galloprovincialis. The sequence continues at coordinate 19,467,093 of CM075342.1, read as the reverse complement.
CTCCTGTTGTTATTGGGAATTTCGGTTGCTCAAATTTTAGTTTTGTTTGTAATATTTTGAACAGTGGCTTGTTTTTCATATTCCTTTTATCATGGATATGGTGATGTCAGTCACATTGGCAACGCCTCACATTTTTTTTCTTACCCTATTGGAATCTGCTTTACCCTGTTGGAGCACCTGATATCACCCCCTGTGTTTGGTGGGGTTCATGTTGCTCAGTCTTCAGTTTTTTATGATGTCTAAATTTATTGGAGTGTAAAAGCGTTGACCGAAGTACATTTTGTATGAAGTTACAAAAAAAAGCATTCAATATTTATAATTACATTTTTACCTATAGGATCATGAAAACACGCCTATTATTAAGTTTTATTTCATTTACCTGTGCACTTTATTGTGGGACCTCGTGTCATCATAAATGAAAAGTTGCATTGTGTAATGCAATTGATTAAGGAATATCACGAGATTGCTAGTTAGCCAATCAGAATAACGTATTATAAAGAAACATACATCTAAATTGTAATTATTATCTAATAAACCCACCTCTCTGACTATCATGGAATAGTTGTGGGTACTCCCACCTTAACATATATATCTTGAAGGAATAAAGGCCAAATAAACTAGTAACACAGATATAAATTTAATTCCACAACCCTGGCTGTAATGGAATGTCTGTTTAATAACAAAGAAAACTCTGTTAGAACTACAATGGTTTGTTTACACTTCTATGAAAACAAAAACAGGTCTATATAACTTTCTCATAACATTTAAAATAGATACAAACAAAATGCCCTCTCACACAAAATTAATGGTGGTTTTGTAATATGCAAATCATATAACTGTTAAAATGGCTTCATTTGGTATGAATGAGATATTCCTCTCACAAACAATTTGTGACAACAATGGACTTTTTGTAATTACATAAATATAATTTTTTTTAATATTTCATTTTGATATACATAACAGCCCTTTTGATGCTTTGAATGTAAAATGCATAGTCTATTGAGATAAATGTATGCCATATTTCTCTATGACTTTCTTAACATATTTTAACTTTAAATAGGAAAAGCATCTATTGGAGTTATGTCATTGTTTAATTTCAGTATTTTTAAGAAACATCTCCTAAGAATGTCTGTAATTTTTTTTAGTTATAGAATGCAAAGGAAAATATGTCAATGATCATCATAAAATGAATACACACATACATTAGTTCAAACACTTTGTAACTAGTACTAGTCAAACGCACCCTTCAACACAAACAGTTAATGTAGAGTTATATTACATGTATATTCACAGTCTTAATAATAAACAAATATTGAATTTAAAATCAGCAGTTTCTTTCCCAAAGTTCTTTAAATTAGCATCTAAGAACAATGTATTGGCAGAATTGCAATACAGTGTAACCTGCCTAATCTAATACCTGAGTATTCCCAGTGATATGGATTGCCTTAAATTAGTGGAGAATAAAGGCTTTTTCCCCTGGAGAAAAATACCAATTTGAAAAAAAAATGGCTTTAAATTATTCCCAAAATGATATCTTTTTTTCCCAAACAGTGCAGTCTCAGTAGTTATTGTGCATGAATACAAACTGAAAAACACTCATTTAAACAATTTCCTTGCCTAAAATGACTATACGTGCACATTTGAGGCTCTATTTATGTATTATCACTGACAAAATGGGGTCTTATTTTAAAACAGGGTTTGACTCTTGAAAATGGGTCTGTAAATTGAAGTTTCAGTCAAATTTATGATTTATTTCAAATTTCCCAATAGATGAAAATGATGCATATTTTCCCAATAAAAAAGGGTAGAGGTAGTTTTGAAAAAAGCCAACAATATCACTGAATTCCAACATCCTGCTTTAACCGACACATTTTCGTGGTCCCAAATATGCCTATCCTTGCAGAAAAAAGCTAAGTATTTGGACATCCTGTTTAATCCTACATTATTTTCTGGTCCCCCAGTGTGTCGGATTACACTGGTTACACTGTAATACTTAGATATCAAAAGATATAAAACAATAAAGTAAGCAGATTGATACTTTTGTTCAATCTATTGTCTTTTTAGTCCATTTTTGTATCTTTTAAACATAACAAATTGGAAAGTCAATTTATCCTATTATCATTTTAATTTTTTATATATTGATTCAAAGCAATATGAAATAAGAAGAAGTGGTACGATAGCCAATGAGACATTACTCCACCCAACATGTTTTTGCTAGACATTTTCATCTTTTCAGTAGCTTACATTTCATATAAACAAACATTCATATATTTCAATCTATTTATACCTCAATATATCCAGACTCTTTGTGTCTTATAAATAACTTTGAATATTTACATATATATTAAGCCATATGAAAAATGATTTTAGATAAATTCCTTTTTTTTCTATTTTTCATTCTTTTCTCTGCTTTCTTTCTTTTTTTTTACATTCACATGCCTTTCTTTGTATGCAATCCTCAAACATTTGAGAATGATTTTATATACAGGGAATGTTTCTTGCAGGTAACATCCATTACATTATATTCTTCCTTGCATACATGTAATTCATGTAAAGTAGATTCCTAAGCACTTTAATATGGTGTAAAAATCAAGATTTTTCATATGGCCTAACTTCAAATGAAACATCTCTATCAAATAAATGAGAAAAAATGACGATAGAATTATAAACCTCTCCGCAAATTTGCTAACTTTAATTACAGCACAAACAAATTTTTTGGTATAGAAAATAAATATTTAATTCTTTAATACTGTGTAAAGTATAGAGTGCAATAAATAAACATATAAATCAACAAACAAACAAATAAATACTGGCATCATACAACAGACAACAATAAATAGAATACATATTTCTCTAACGTCCCTCTTTTGGTCAAAACATTAGAAGTGAGGTTTTTTATTTCAAAAGAATAAAAAAATATGGCGTATAGATCAAAATTTTGAACATGAAATTCAGGCATGGACCTGGACTTTCAATCATAAATTTTAGTCGGTACTCAGGATTTAAAATTTATGCTGGAAAACAACAAAACCCTTTTTAATTGGTTGATATCTGAGTAATAATCTTATTCAACAGTTTTATGATTGTTAGCCCTGGCCTTGCAGTCAAAAAACTTAAGAGCATGATTATTGTACTCAGATTTAGAAATCTACCAATCAAATTATTGGATTTAGTGTTTTGAGCACAAATTTTGTACTCCAATTACTAAGTAAAGTTTTGAGACTGAGTGCCCAGGACTTGTAAAAGTAATTTGCTGAAAGTTACCAAAATCAAAATTTAAGTTCAGCACTAGCAACTATGGGTGGTATGGAAAGGTGGTAACCGTAAGGCAACAAAAACACACTTATCATTTATTTGGCCTAAACTGGAGTATACGTTTACATAATAGGTGGTTATTTAGGCGAACTATAAATTTACAACACTTTAATTGCATAAGGATAGACTTCTTTGCAAGTGCATATATATAATTTGATGTGACATGGGTAACCATAATATAAACTTGGAATGAATGAATTTTTTTTTTTTTTGACTTGGAGTACGGTTCACTTGTCTATTTGATTTGTGCAAAATTACTTAAACAAAATGTTTATGTTGAGGGGATCTCAATGTGGTTGTTAGAAGTCTCTTTCTACCCATTTACATTTTGATAAAAAAAAAAAAAAAAAAAAAACCTTTTAAGAAAGAAACATATATACTTTATTTTTAACACACACATGGGACTTGACGATTTGACAAATACTGATTTTATAGAATACTGCATATAATTATATATATATATATATATATCTTTTTTATCTAGGGAAATAAAAGAAGTGAAAGTTTCTTTTTAATATTCATCACTGCAATCTATATCTGGAGCTATTTACAAAGAATATAAATTGGTTTTCTGAATATCTAATAACCCATTGAAAGAATGACATTATTTCTCAAAAAAAAAAAATAATACAGGGTAAAACAAAAAACTCAGAAACTGCATCATTTAAAAAAAAAATCTTTGTAATATAAGAAGAATTCTCCCCACATGTAAACAATATTTTTTTGCAATAAATATAAATTTTATATATTATATTAAATTTTGGAAAAAATATTTATCACTGTAAAAAAAAATCTGAGCGAAGGCTTACAATTTTAAACTATGACTATAGATCTTTTTAAAAAGATAGACTAGAACTCATGACAATAAATACCTTAAAACTAATATATGTTTAAATAGAAAATTTTAAGATTACTTTCAATATTTCATGGGTTGAATAAAAAAAAAAAAATCTACAGGTTATACAAAAAATTCTGGAATGTTGGTTTTATAAATACTTCTGTGTACAAAAAAATAATTTGCAAAATATATGAATATCTGAATATGATGATTTCCCATTCTGTGTAAATATAAAATTGGAATGTGTCATTGAAAAAAAATATCTGAATACAAATTCATTTATTGTGTGGGTACTAATTTTCATGGATTGATGAATGGAAATTTTATATGGGGCAATTATGAAATCTGCATAGAAAAATAAAAATTTGTTTACCAATTAAATTAGCGGTAACCTCTATCAACAATCCATGAAAATAGGTACCCCATGATGATCCACATTACTTTGTGCATATCAATATTTATCAGCAGTCATCACAGAATGAAATAATTGATCCAAAAAAATGAGAAAGACTTAAACAGGAATTTGCATAAACGATTCAAGCAGTTTTGTGAAGTGCACTTTTTTGTGTAAAAAATCGCATAAAATGACAATATGCCACATGAAATTAAATAAATCTGGAATGCTCAAAAAAAAAAAAAAACAGAAAACTACACCTGATAAAATGAACAAGAGATAAAGTTCTCTATAAAAAAATAATCAGAGTGTTTTTTTCATTTAACAAACAAACAAATACACCTGATACATGAACAAGAGTTATCTCTAAAAAGATTCATCAGCGTGTTTAAGTTTATGTGAGGCCATCTGCGCTGGTCCTAACACTCCAAAGTTACAACCTGACTTCAGGCAATGGTAATGACTCTGTTTGCCAGAATACTGACAAGCAAAGAATTTACAATCTTCCGTGATGCCGTACTTGTGAAAGCCCTGAGAGTTAATACTTTCCATTTTTGCATGGTTTTTACGATGAGTGAGTACCTTACTAGAATCAGTACAGCTATAGTCACATTTGAGACAGTGAAAGTGAGATGCTTTTCCTTCATACTCGCACGACGAGCGGTGACAGTCCTGGTTCATGCGGAATTGCTGCATTTCTCCCCCGGTCAGACTGTCAATCCTCTCGTGTCGTAACGTATGCTGAATGAGACGAGATCGATCACTGAAACTATAACCACAATCCTCCCTAGCACAATGAAAATGAGTGATCCCTGATCTATAGGCACATTTGGCATACCCACAATCGTCTTTAAATTTTATACGTATGTAACCATTTGGGATGGAATCATCTTTCAGTCTTTTAGGACTAACACTAGTCCTTTTGGTTTTTGTTACCATGACAGTTGTGTCAACAAAGTCCAGATTCTTTGGTGCACTGCGCTTACGACCAGACCATTTACTGAGATCTTGAGCTTCATTCTGATCGAGATCATCGCTCTCGTTTTCCAGTTCAGAAATGACGAGTCTCCCCTCATCCTCATCATTTGAATTCTCGTTTATGTCTGAGACCTCATTGTGAGCTTTTTGAGCTTTAGCTATCATAGTAGAAAATATATTTGGGTTCAGATTCAGTGAAGATTCTGCATCTTCTGTATTTTCTCCATCTTCCAAACTGGGAGTCGGTTCAGTCTTAATAGGAGTAACATTCCAGTTCATGTTCTCAGGTTTTGGAGCAATGTTGACTAGTCCATGTGCAATACCTTCAGTTTTGGCTAGTTTAATCCCATGTCTGCTAACATGAGCACGTAGTCGAGCTGGATCAGAAAAGGCCTGATTACATTCAGTACAATGATAATGGTCCCTTTTCTTCAATTTACAGAAAGGACGGCCACAGTTTTGTTGAGCTAGAAAATGCATGGTGTTTCTAAGTAATGGCCATGATACTTGCGGAGGCAGGTTATTGCCCTTCTGTTGTAGTAGTACAGTGAGAGGTGCTGCAGCTAATGGTGTTATGGTACTGGTTACCGTTGGAGATTGAAGTTTTACTGCAGACTGAAGCGACACAGAGTTTCCTATACCAGGGGATAGTAATGGTACACCTGATAATGCAAATGTTGGAACAGCGATAGGAGTAAAAGTCGTAGACGATGATAGTCCACCAGAAATTGAAGATGAGACCATTGGCTGTACGGAAATGACTGAGGACATCTGTATACCTTCACCTTTAGAGAGACCAGATAATGGATAAAATGTACCCGATGTTTTTATCGTGGGGCTATGAGCGATAGCTTTTGATACAACAGAAGATGTTGGTACCTCTGGGATGGGTGATGTTTGAATAACAGAGCCCATTTCTGATGCTTGATGTTTCTTGTCGTGTTGAAGCATGGTGCTATGTCTAACGAATGAGTAATCACATTTAGGACGAACACAATGAAAATGTCGATTAGCTTTATTATTGTGACAATGTGGTCTGCGACAGTTCACGTTCCTATCAAAGAATTCAAATCCTTCCATGATATTTACAAAGCTATGGAAGTCCTTCGCATGAAGATTGAGTACATCCATTCTGTCAGTAGCCTGGTGGCACCGTGGTCGTGCACAGTGGTAGTGCTGTTGCAGCCGATATATACAAAACTCGTCAGGACATATATCTCCTTGCTTGAAAATTTTGAACCCATTGATGGCCTGCGGTATACCATAATTATCTACTTCTACACCTTTGGTTGACTCTTCAATTTCTTCATGAGACAATTCTACTTTTGGTATGATCGGGATATCATTTTTAGGGTACTTAGGTGGACGCCCTCTCCTCTTTGGTGATCCATCATCATTTTTACAGGAAGATGGTCTATAAGATTTTCCAGCGGAAGCTCGTGCATACTCGTGTATTCTGTAATGTTCCAGTCTACCAAATGTAGGACCAGAATGCGGCACCACATGGGAACATCCAGTCTGAAATATAGAAAGTCATAACATTTTATAAATGTATAGAAGTAAGTATTTATTTTAGACATAGCTCATGCAATTATATGGTAAAGATACTTTTGACTAAATCAATTTTAAAATGCAATACATTTTTCTAATCTTTTTCATTCAACAAAGTCTTACTACAATTTAAGTGGTATAAGAAAAGATCCGTTTCTATGGTGGCACTACTCTATGTAGTTAAGGTGGTGAACCAACCGTTTTGTCAGAAATATTACACTGGTTATATAGCAATTTGACAACCACCAATTTTGATCATTGAGAAGCTTAATATTCCTTCTACAACACAATGTAATTAAAACGTTTAGCTGACTTTACAGAGTTATCTCCCTGTAGTGTTAGGTACCACCTTAAGATATGTATATTTTTTCATTCTCTCTGAAGTACAATTGTGTATTTTTTTTTTTCATACTTTCTGTAGCAAAATTGTGCCTTTTTCATTTCCCTAAGGAAACAATGATTTTTATGGCAAATAAAATACAAAGAAAATTAATTTAATTTTTTTTTTTAATTCAATTGTCACTCTTTGATTAACTTGAAAACACTGTTAATTTATAATTGATCGCCATTAGTTGTCATGGTACTTTCTCAATGAAATAACCATATGATCAAACATATTAAATGTTCTCCTTGAAAATGAAGGTGATAAAACACTTACCCAAATACAGTGATAATGTTTTTCCTTCAGATTGAATTCACATCCATCAGAACACATCTCTAACTGTTCATATGTAGTGTAAGCTACTGGGGTGATACGATCTTGTAATTCATGAAACCTGAAAAGTAATGATAAAGTTGGTTAAAGGTAAATACAATCACCTATATAGTGAAACCTACAGATTTCATATACTTTGGTATCATTATTATTTATGGGATACCAATTTTCATTTATTTGGTAGGTATAGATAGTGGTCGTCAATTAACAAATTAACATACACATTACTGTAGGCTTGTAATATCCACTAAAAAAATGGAATCCAAAATGGCTGGAGCCAAATTAAGTTGGTAAAATGCTCATTCAAACATATTGTAAGTGTACATTCCCTTAAATCTAAACAACATCTTCTGATCCTTATTTTTTTAATTTAAGGTAGTATTTTATTTATGATATTCAATTGTATTCTATTGCAGTAATTCAAAATGTTGAAATTCTTAGAACTCAATATGTCAATGACTTGTTATCAAAGTGATCAATTTTAATAGGTTGCCTGTGAATTGTTGCTTAAAAATTTTAAATATAGACATTATATAAATATATACCTAGCATGTTCTCTAACACCATCTTTAGACTTGAATAGAACCAAACATCCCTCAACTTTACAATGGTAGTGGTCCTTATATAAATACTGACATCTGGAGTTACAGGGGTCATTGGCTGTATATCTGTAAATAAATAGTAATTTTAACCACTAATATAATGTGTACTTCAATTATTATCAAAGTTTACACACAATTTCCTAACCCTCTATTACACTATCGTTTTTAAAATTTGACTTTAGATGAGATGTAAAAAGGTTGCATTCATTCTCTTCGCAGTTCTAATATAGGATAAAATCATTTACTAAAACTGGTTTTCATCAAGGATATAAAATCAAATTATAAAATCCTGAAATAATCCTCATTCTTTTTCTAAATTGTGAAAGAGAGAAATTTGAGTTACTTCCCTTACCCTACAAAAATTAAAAACAAAATTTTTACCTTATGAGGTAGCTTTTCCATGACTCATCTTTTTCTCTTTTATCATGAGTCCTCCCTGACATTGGAGGTAAGAGATGTTGAGGTGCAATAGAGGTGGTCATGTACACAGGTTGTTTATTTTGAGGAAGAGGCACTGAGAATTGAGGTGGTTTTTCTACTGGTTTCATATCTGAATCATCAGCAACAGATGGAATAGGTAAAGTCAGGGAACTGTTCAACTGGTCCCCTGATATTTTAGTCCCATACTCCTCCACTATAGAAGATGACTTTTCTGTCAGTATAGAATTTTCTTCAATGACTGAAGACTCGTCATTAAACGATTCTGATTCTGATTTAATGCTCATTTGGTCTGACATGCTATCGTCCTGCAAGTTGTCAAATTTAAATCTCTTTGAATCTCCAGAGCTGGCACTGTCTGGTGCCTCTCTTTTGATTGTCACCGGCAGCAACATCGACTCCTGCATAACCTGAGGGGTAGGTGGGAAACTGTCATTCATCGAGTCCATGGAGAGATCCTGTTCTGAGTAAATCGTTGAGTTATTCATTGAGTTATCTCCCATGGGGTCCATCATGTCCTGGCTACCGTCTCTGTATTTTTGGTATGCTGTCTCAAATTCTCTTCTTTCATGCTTCCTCTTGTGAGAATAAAGCTGAGCAGTTGAATGAAGCACATAGTTGCAAGCTGAAAATTAGAAAGATATTTTTGCTTTATTATATGCATACATTTACATATTTGAACAAAGTCGTAAACTGGTAAGATAAAAAATTATCACATAAAACACCTAAGCATCCAATCAGCAATGAAAATATACAAATTAACCTTTCAACTCCGATAAGGCAATCAAGATTAATCATTTTTTTTTAATGAAAAAAAATTGTAAAGGGACAACTTTTGCAAAAAAATAACCCTCACACTTTTAATTAATTTTGATAGCTTAAAGATATACAGCACTTCAGAAATAGTTAACTTGCATTTTTGTTAATTGTTCAATAATCACTACAACAAGGAGGCAAACATATCTGAATTTACAGTCTAATAAATAATAATAAATGCAATTACTAATTTTAGAATACTAACATCCATACACACCTTGTCTAATACAGTGTATGTGGTTGCTGACTTTTGAGTAACGACATCCATGGTATCCACAGTGTTCATACTTCATGAACTTTTTAAATCCATCTTTAGCTAATACTTCATCTTTCTGATGATATGTCTTGTGTTTCTCTACAAAAACAGAACATAAATATCAAAATCTGACAAAATTAAGCATCAAATTATGTAAGAGAAAAAAGATTTTTTTATTTAGGCTTTTTGATTTTCTTAATTTTCTTTTATTTACATACACCATCAACCTATTTGATGTACTTAGATTGACTTAATTGTGTCTAAACTTTTTTTCTGATGTTTTGCAAATAGAATATGTTTCAACTAAACTAATTTTTTTACATATCCAAATATGAATATAATTTAAGTTATCTCCCCTAGACAACAATGCCTACAATAACATATCAATTATTATCTCATTCAATTTTCAATACATTTGGCAACTTTTTTAAATGGCATATTATCTCCTAAAATATTAAACACTTCTCTCATTGTTATTCAAACTACTTTTAAATGTGACAACCCCTTTTTTTATATCTAAAATGTTATCACATCAGGTTCAAAATGTTTGAAAAATATATCTTTTGAGACAGGGTAAATATAAGAGATGAAGGTCAAAACTTGACATCACAGTATGAAAAAAATTTAACATAGTCAAAGATAGAATGGTTGCAAAGTGATGACTAAAAATAATATTTCGTTTTAAATAGTACAGCATATTAAGTTTAAACATGATACATTTTATAAATATACATAAGTGTGTCTTTCTTTTCTCTTCGTTGTAATCATTGATTTAATTGTACTCAAATAATTGTAATCATTTTGTAATCATTGTACCAAATTTAACTTGTGATTATTCTGCCTGTAATGGGCGTCTTTAATTGACAATAAAATATATTTGATTTTTTTGATTTGATATTTGAATGCAAAGTATCAATTTACCCATATCAGCCTTGTTTTTAAAAGTAGTTATCAGTTTACCCATATCAGCCTGGTTTTAATGTAAAATTATCAATTTACCCATATCAGCCTTGTTTTAAAATGTAAAGTTATCAATTTACCCATATCAGCCTTGTTTTTAAATGTAAAGTGACATCCCGATCTACGACAATGGAAGTGAGTAGTTCTCTGTCCATAGAAGGAACATGTGGGCGTCCCACAATCCTCTGTGGCTCTGAACCTCTGAAATCCTTCCTGTATGATGGCAGAGTCTTTACGATGATAGTTGGCATGCATCTGTACATCTGATGTACTGATGTAGACTTTATCACAGCAATCCTGAAAATATAAAAAAAAAAAATATACATTGAGTTATCTCCCATGGACCTGGTCATAAACATCTTGTAAATCAGAGTCTAGAAACTTAGGTTTTTTAACTCTAAGGAACAGATGTCATAAGTTGTATTTAGCACAAGTTTTTCAGAATTTTTTGCTTACAATGCTCTTTGACTTCATGTTTCATTTTTGTTTTCAACTTATGAGTCTCCTCTGTTGTTACAAATAATATCTGGAATCTTTGATGAGTTTTTTTTCACATCTTTTCCTCTTCTTTTATTTCGAGAACTGTTTTAAATGTCTTGATATAATTGTCATTTCATAAATGGAATTTATTTGTGCATAAAAAAATTATGTATAAAAATTCGTAAGGGTTCCACGGAACCCAGTGTCTCGCCTACTTTTGCTGGTAATCGCAGACTCAACAAAAATGAGGAAAAACATCAATAAAAATTTCCCTCTCGATACTGTCTTTTGATTGAAAGAAGCTTCCAAGTTTGGTAAAAAATCCAGGATAGTTTATGAATCTGATAAATGTTTTATAAACTTTAACTGCAGACTGTATGTAATGTTAACTGGAAGAAAAACTAAGTCCATTTATAAGTAAAATACGGAAAAAGTGAATTTTTTTTTACAAAATTTACATCTGAATAATATCTTATGATCAGAAACAACCTTTTGTCTAAGTTTGGTAGAAATCCAGGATAGTTTAAGAACATTATAAAAATTTTAAAAACTTAAACCACAGAGTGAATGTTTTGTTTCTGGCAAAAAAACTAAGCCCATTTATAAGTAAAATACGGAAAAGTGGAAATTTATTTTTACAAAATTTTCTTCTTGATACTATCTTATGATCATAAACAAGCTTCTGTCCAAGTTTGGTACAAATCACGGATAGTTTATGAAAGTTATTAAAATTTTAAAAACTTTAACCACAGAGTGAATGTAATGTTTCCTCGCAGAAAAACTAAGTCCATTTATAAGTAAAATACAGAAAAGTGGAAATTTATTTTTACAAAATTTTCTTCTTGATACTATCTTATGATCATAAACAAGCTTCTGTCCAAGTTTGGTACAAATCAAGGATAGTTTATGAAAGTTATTAAAATTTTAAAAACTTTAACCACAGAGTGAATGTAATGTTTCCTCGCAGAAAAACTAAGTCCATTTATAAGTAAAATACGGAAAAAATGGAATTTTATTTTTTCAAAATTTACTTCTGGATACTTTCTTATGATCATAAACAAGCTTCTGTCCAAGTTTGGTAGAAATTCAGTATAGTTCAAGAAAGTTATTAAAATTTTAAAAACTTTAACCACAGAGTGAATATTTGTGGACGCCGCCGACGACGACGACGACGGAATGTAGGATCGCTTAGTCTCGCTTTTTCAACTAAAGTCGAAGGCTCGACAATAAATGAAACAATATCTTATATTTGTCAAGAAAAAACATTAAGTTTTTATTTTATTATTTTCATTCTCAAAACTTAGCAACTGATCCCGTTTGTACCATTTTCAATACTTATATATGTAAACTGTCATACCTGAAGGCAATGGTAATGAGTCTGTCTTCCATTGTGTGTACAGGACCCAAACTTCTGACTGCAGTCGTCAAGGGGACTGTATCTCATGAAGCCATGTTGTAACGACTCTTCTCGTTTCCTATGCCACTTGTAGTGACGGACCATCTCCTCTTTCTTGACAAACACTCTGAAGTTACAGTCCATACAGTGGTAATGCTCCCTATATCCCAGATCTTTACAGTATTTAACTTTACAGTCAGTTCCATTGCTAAACCTGATGAATATAGATATCAAACATTAAACATTAAACACATTTCATTTCTAATTTGGAGCCCTTGTGGGGCTTACAAGTTACATATACATACATGTTAGAAAGTAATGATATAAATAATCTCAAAAATTTATTTTGAATGAGTTATCTCTCCTTTCATCAATTTCATGTACATAATGAATAATTTTTCTGATTTTATTTTGATGATTTAAGTCTTGGATTCTGAGACTTGAAATTTTAAATAAAATAATAAATAATTTTAGATATGTTCAGGAAAAAGATATTTCAGTAAAAATATATGTGACATGTATAATCATTACAATATGCTTGATTTTTATTTCTGTAGATTATTACGGACTGAAAAATGTCTGAATCTGAAGGATAAAATCAATCTCAAATATATACATTGAGGCAGTTATTCCCCCTTTTATTCATTAAATGTACAGATAATGAATAATTGGATTAGTTTTTATATTGTCATTCTTATAGCGTCTTTCATAAATTATCACTTTTTATGACTTGTTTCAATAGATGACCTGTTTAACCTTGTCACACGTTTATGTGACTGTTCCAAATAAGTAAACCACAACACTGATTGGCATATGACATTTAATGGGTTAAGTCTAGGTCAGATCTTTGATAGACTTTATTTTATATATTCCTGACTTGGTCAATTTATAATTAGGCTGTGATTACAATTACTCATTTACCAACTAATTTATTTGAATGTCTAAAATTCAAATACTTTAAAATCTGTATATAATTTTAATCCTGGTTTATATTTTTGTTTACCCTGGTTTACAATTAGTTTAACAGTAACAATTGTTTTCAAACTAATTCTTGTGATATTTCTTTAAAAAAGATTGAGTTATCTCCCATTAATCACAGTATCACATAAAAATTTTATTCTAGATCTTGTTTTTTTCCCCCGTTTTACAATTAATTTTACAATAACAGTTGTTTCCACTCTATAACTAATGCTTTTTTCAAATATAAAATGTTTGAGTTATCTCCCATTGTTCACATACCTTTTAAGATATTTAGAATATTCAGCCAAACCATGTTTGACAGAGCTGGCTGAGAGTGGTGACTTAGATATTGTGGCTAGTGGCTTCACTGATGTAAATTCCTGTGGTAGACTAGTGGTACTGTTCACATTTAGTGGTTTGATCCCTGGTTAAAAGAATAGCAAAAACAATTGACATGTATTATCATAATTGTCTCAATAATACAAATAAGATGTGGTACGAGTGCCAATGAGACAACTCCCCATCCAAGTCTCTAAGTTGTTGTCTTTTATTTCTAATTTACTAATTTATAATATACTCAAATATATGTACTTCGACAAGGCCGTAAGCTAGATGCTGTAAATAGAAATGTCTACTATAAAAGTTTGTCAGAACATGAAGAAAATGTGGTCTTCGTTGGAATACAGTCCAGTTGAAACATTAAGACAATTCTACACACTATTCAAATTTAAATTTTGCCTTGCTTATTCGTGGTTGTCTAAGTTGTCTAAAATTCTAAGTAGACACTTAATACCAAAAAAATAAAAAAATCCTTGTATATATATATATATACTAACAAACGCATTCAATTGATTTTCAAATAGAAATTTTCTTTGCAGTATCTTACAACATTTACACTTACAAAAGCATTCAATTTTTTCCAAATAGAAATATTCCCTAGCAGTATCATTAACATAAAATTTACGCATATCAATATAGCAACAAAATACACCCTTACATTAGGTAAAACCCTATGTGCTAAAATGTTAAATAAAATATCATATATACATGGAAAGATGAATCTAGACATCATACGCATTGCTGTTTCAAAATTGTAAGCCATCGGAGAAAACTATCAGGGAAAACCATTGGTGAAAACTACAACAGGTGCTTCGAAATGAACATGAGCTCTAAATACGCATTAAAAACAATTGAAATTCTTCTTGTCAATTAATTTTCAATTAAGCAGGTTATATAATTTAATAAATTGTGCATAAATTGCAGGAATAAACAATTACGTGTCTTGTTTATTTTGGGTGTAAAATTTTAAATGTCAACATTTGCATGTGAAATAATATAAAATTTATTCATATAACAATGGTTGCGTTGTCAAGACCTGTAATTTTTCAATATATGATGATTTTAACTTCAAAACTGTCGCATTTCCTACATAAATTTCAAATTTAGAATTAATTAATTGAAATTAATATTAAAATGTATCAACATTGAAATATTCTGTCATCCAAAGTCATGCATGCACATTTGACTGAAATTTAAAAAAAAAAAAAAAAAAAAAAAGAAAAAGAAAAAAATGGATGTAGGGAATTAGGCAAAATCTATATTTAGATACATGTAATTTGTTTTATTTGCAGACATGCTTAGTACAACAAAGTTTATATGATGCCATTTGAAGTTAGGTCGAAATGTCTAAATGCAATTATGACATGGTATTATTTATAAACAAAATTTCATATAAAAATTGTTTAAAACACAGATTCTTTAATAAAATAAATGTTTTCTCCTTTAATCGTTTTACATTTGTCAATGCTGGGTCTTTTATGGTTTTGGTTTTGTTCTATGTTGAAGGAATTACCTGGTAACCTATAGCTGCTTATTTCTACATTATGTCGGCCAGTTGTCTCATTCAAAAACATGCCACATCTTCTTATTTTTATGTGGAGTATTTTAATGTTTATGCTTCATTAGCCTTAATTACTTGCTCTTTTCTTATATATATAGTTTAAAAAACAAAGAGAAAGTAGAAAAATCTAAAGCATTCAAATCAGAGGTTTTTAAATGCTACAATAACGAAGCATCTAAATTATATTCGTTTCGGTCAACAGGTTCAATCGAAACGAAAACAAAAACCATTATCTTCGAAAATTGAAAATTTTTAATTTTGAACTATTAATTAACGATCATGAGTCAGAAAACAATGGAAATAAATTAACAGCTCATTTATTGTTTTAAAATTAATTTGTGATCTGCGGCCGTGACAGAATTATTGCAAACAAATGACAACCTCAGAACGAGTCCGCATGACTTCATACTTAAAACTTAGAGAAATTAATAAATTGTCTTTCATGTAAATTTCACCAATTAAGTATTCAACAGGGCACCAGTGCATGATATGTTTTAATTTAAAATGTCTTCAAATCTACGAAAATGACAGAATTTCATCACAAATTTGCATTTTCAAGTGAAATTTAAAGGAAGTAAAGAAAGTCTTTTGACACAAATTATCTTTCATAAAATTCAACGCTTTAAGTCCAATAGTTGACAAGTCCAATTGTTTTTGCAAAAAAAGTTGTTTAAAATTCTGAAATAGTTTCCCCTGCATATTGTTGTAATTAAAATGACAAACAAACAAAAATAATGAAATTTTGAACATAATTTGGTTACAAAACAAAATTCGTGGAATCTTTTACGTAAACATTTGAGAATTTAAAATATATCAAGCTATAAATGTCTGCCTGAGCATGCATAAAATATATCAAACTTTTGTTTTTTCTAAATACAGGAGAAATATTTGCTGCTGGACATTAAGCAACTCACAATCAATAAGTTGATTATAAGATTCTCAGAACATGTTTAACCTCGCCACATTATTTATGTATGTGCCTGTCCAAAGTAAGGAGCCTGTAATTCAGTGGTTGTCGTTTGTTTATGTGTTACATAAAATTGAGAATGGAAATGGGGAATGTGTCAAAGAGACAACAACCCGACCAAATAAAAAACAACAGCAGAGGGTCACCAACAGGTCTTCAATGTAGCGAGAAATTCCCGCACCCGGAGGCGTCCTTCAGCTGGCCCCTAAACAAATATATACTACATATTTGTTTTTCGTTCATTTGTTTACATAAATAAGGCCATTAGTTTTCTCGTTTGAATTGTTTTACATTGTTTTATTGGGGCCTTTTATAGCTCACTATGCGGTATGGGCTTTGCTCATTGTTGAAGGCCGTACGGTGACCTATACTTGTTAATGTCTGTGTCATTTTGGTCTTTTGTGGATAGTTGTCTCATCGGCAATCATACCACATCTTCTTTTTTATAGATATCTATTTATTGGATTTCATGTCATGAAATATTTGCCACTGGGTTTTTATAAAGAAATCAAGAATCAATCTTCAATAAAAGCTTAGAGATATAAAATTTACTGTTAATTTGAATATACACATGTAAATGCATGCATGAACTTCTCAGAACATTCTGCCACTACCACCCCTACAGGTCACTGAGACATCAACTCAACCACACTATTAAAGAAAAGACATCTAGAAGCCAATACTATTTTCTTTAGCAATAGAAAGGTGTCTGTCAAGCTCTAAATAATCCAGGGAGGAGGGTGAGCAGATGTGCCCTTGCCTAATTAGTGCCTGACTAAAATCACCACTATGTAAGGTACAACAGGGTATTCTCTAAGAAAAAAAGACATTAAAGAATATTGCACAGAGAATACTTTTATCAAATGGGGGATAAATCCTACAATTAAATAGAATAAGGAAAAGAAAGATAACTTGATGCATCTCCAATTATTCAATAAGGCAGTTGTGACAAGAACAATTAAAATCTATGTCAAATACAACTTTACAGTTTTTTTATTAGCCTCTTGAAATGGCTTAGTATCCATTTTATTTATTATTCATTTGCCAGTCTATGAGTGTGTATTGTTTAAATATAGATTCCACAACTGCAACCAGTGTATTACAATATTTCTCCACTTGAGACAGTTATTTAGTTTTAATATTTAAAGCATGAGGCTTGCCTAGCTTTTTAAATAATTGAAATTTAACTGATGAGAGTGGAGGAATATCGTAATACACGAGTTACAGTGGTGGAATCAGTTTCTCTTATGATTTTTATCCTTCCTTTTCAAAGATTTGAGGAAAGTTGTGTACTTTTGATGTGACGTCACCAGGCATTGTCGCCTTTTTTCGTGACGTCACAATAAGAAAATTCAGAAGAAAGCAAGAAAATTCAACGTCACAAATAGATTTCAACCAATCATTTGCTGAGAACAGATTTTTCACTAGTGTGGAGAAATCTTTTTCTCACACCGGTCAGGAAATGTGAAAATGGCACAAAAATTAGAAACTCTTCTTTAGTATTTAAAGTCAGAATGAAATAAAATGGCACTAAATTAAGCTTCCATGGTTTAATTGCAATCATTCAGAGTTTTCCCCTTAAGAGAGATCAGCACTTTTAAAGACCTGAAATTTTATCAATTTTTATCAATAATAAATCGTGTAAAATGTCAAGTTCCACCTGTTTATCAAATTCACTTTTCACATTTTAAATTTTATAGAATCCAGGCAAAATACAGCAATGTCGATAATTTATCTTAAATTTCACCTTCGAAACCATGATAATTCTTGAGAAGGGACGCAGCTGACAAAATCTTACCAAATTACCTAAATTTCATATTATATACATTTGGTCTACATGTTTACCATGTCAACTTTGCAATTTTATCAAAACGTCACTTGGCAAAATCCCCATAATCTACTTTTGAAAATAAAGTCATAAATTTGCTGGAGTTATAATTTATCTACTTTATTCTTCTAAAAGATTTATAAATGAAACTGCTTCAAAATAGAAATTCAACATTTTAACCAATTTTATTTTTTTTACATATTATATGTTTATTCCTGTTTGATTTTAAATAAACATCTCTTTTGTGAATTTACAATTCAACATGTTTTTGAATATAAATCTTTTTAACATCATAATTCAAATTAAAATATATTTATACGAAATTCTATCATGATAAAATGAATATTTAGCCTCAATCCTTGATTTTCAATAGAAAATCTATTTCATTTCGAAGCAAAAAAAACAAATTAGAAATGCATGACTTTGTCACAAAATCAATCAAAAAACTTAGGCACCATTTTCCCCACGTCATTTGTCGCAATACAAATTTTTGATGTAAAACGAATAAAAACACTTTTGTCTTCCCTAGCAATGAATACACAGAAATTCAATGTTCTAAAATATTATATTTACGATATCCTCTCAACCTTTGAAACCTAACAAGTATTTATCTTTTAGGGACTATAAAAATATAGATAAAAACATTCAATATGTATGTAAAACAAGTTTAGATCTGTGATACCACAAAGTTCGGTTACCATAACGTTCAGGTAAAAAAACGGGACAATTAAAGAATGATTATAAATCTCCCACTGTTACTATAGTACATCATATATATAATAACATATATATGACAAAATTTCTAACAACTTAAGATTTTTAAAATAAGAGGGGATGAAGGCTTTACAAAATCCCTGAGGTTCTTGAAGGCTAATTAAAAAAAAGATGATAATATCAGATATGAATTGTTTAATTGAGTGTTTCTAAACAGTAGTTAGGGGAACTTCCTTATTCTAAGCACTTATGGTCACATAAAATTATCAGGGGAGGAAGGGGGGGGGCAACAAAATTTGGGGTGCTGCAAGATTTTGAGCATGAAAATTTAATAACATCAAAATCTGTTGAACTTTGATTATGGGATAGTAGTCTCATTGGCAATCATACCACATCTCCTTATTTTATATAGAGGGTGCAAATAAACAGGAGGGTGCTAATAATAAAAATACCAGAACTGATTGTTTTCCGATGGACTTAAATTAACCCAATGTTTCATTACAGGGGTTCAAATTTAAAAGCTAAACTAGTAAGATCTGAGTAAGGACCAGGACCATGTAAATTTCAAGTTAAAGGTCCACCTTAATTGGTCAAAGATCTTGTAAAGAGTAATCAGTATCAAAAATGGGTCATTGACTTTTATTATTCATTATGAAACAGCTCCTGGACCTGGACCCATACTAATTTGAAAAAAGATGTTAACAATTAAAGGACAAATGATTTGACTCTATTATTATAAATAACCACAAAGTATTAATGATATTTATTACTTGATCATGTTTAATACTAAATAACCACAATATTAAGACTCTCTCTGTTAACTTTGACGAGGACTACAATACTTTATTTTTACTTGAGTATTCTAAGGTGAAAGCAGAGTGGAAATTAACATTTCTAATGTCAGAAATTGTGAAAAGATCATCTTTATCAGCTGCTAATTAATTTCTAAAAAATTTGTTGAGACAAAAATTTGAGACCCTGGAGGATGTGTCAAAGAGACCT
The DNA here is from genome assembly GCA_037788925.1 of Mytilus galloprovincialis. NCBI lineage: Eukaryota > Metazoa > Mollusca > Bivalvia > Mytilida > Mytilidae > Mytilus > Mytilus galloprovincialis. The sequence continues at coordinate 19,446,983 of CM075342.1, read as the reverse complement.
TTCATCTTGTCGTAATGAAAGTCATTTGGAAACTGTAAGTTTTCCACCAAGGGCCTCTAGATGTCTTTTCTTTTGTAACAGAGTTCTAAAATTGTTTCACAACAGCTTAATTTATTTCATTTCCTTGTAGATGGTTAAAAATGTCTTGAACATTTATTTTTTTATTATCTATATTTTGCAGGACCAAATGAACATTTTCCATTTCTACACTAAAATTTAATGACAAATTTCATTTCTAACTAATTTCAATAAATACCTTATAAATTAAAGAACATGTGTTCATCAATTTTTTTTAATTTTCATATTTTATGTAAATGTCATGAATGTGGTGTTAGATAATTATCAAAATTTCCCCCAAAATGATAAAACTGTCACAAAAGTATGTGTTGATTACTCATTGTTAAAAATAGGATTAAAAATTAGAATTAAAAATGTTATACATAGTGGAAAAATTGAGGGATTTATTTTTTCGCTTATTTAGCATATTGAAAAAAATCCTCTGCCGTTAATGCCTATCTTCTGATCAGGGACATAAAAAGTTAAAGATCTTTCATAAGTTTGTACCAACTGTAATTGGAGTGGTACCCAAGAAGTAGTTTGAACCAGAAGCCATGTTGACCAAGATGAAGTTCACCAATTACTCTTTTTTCAGAAACTGAAAATATCGTTCCACAGATTTTGGCAAAGGATTCATGTCCATGCATATGAGGTTTTTTTTTTAACTGCAAAATTTCCAACATTATCAATGACCAGTCTTTTGAATAACAATATTTTGCCCTTAATACTTCAAAAATGGCATATCATTAAGCACCATCAATTCCCAGAAAATTATGCTAAATTAACCCATACATTGGTGCCAGTTGAATTCTGTATTTGAGAACCCTGTATGCAAGCTCAAATTTATTTATTTTTAAATTGAGCTAACAATTTTGGGATCAAATAATGCAACAATTTGGTGTATAACCAGAATAGCAAACTTCATCAACATCATGACACTAATCAAACTATTACAAAACCTTATAAATTGCAGAAAATTTTCTTTTTTTCTTTTTTGCTATAACATCAGATTACAATTTCAACAATTCTGTTTATAATATTTAAACATGCTCTGCATGTCAATAAAACACAGAAAAATGTATAAAATGTATATTAGTTTAATGTTTTGGTAAACATTAAGGAATTTTTTATAACAGGTAATAATTTATTATTTATTTGACATAACTCAATGGAATTCCAAGGTTTACAAAAATCTTTGTTTTTTATCTGTTTTTCTACCTGACAATAATTGAATAATAACTTCATGGTCATAATTAAATTAATCTATAAAACTTATAAAAATTTCATTCACAAAGAACAAAAATGCTCAATATTAGCTGATAAATAAATCATACGTTAATATAGATTTTCAGCGAAAACTTCTAACCTTTGTAAAACAAACACTTCTTTGGAAACTTATGTACCGTGACCGCCAAACATATCTTTGTTACCGTAGCAACACTTAATAATGTGAGAAACCATTATACTATTAATTTAGATAGTACTGATATATATACCTGGACTGTCAGGTAATTACAAAAGTACACAAATCCATTTATTGGTAAAATTTACTTTTAAACACTCCCGAGTCCATAACTCTCTGCATTATCTTTAATAAAAGGAATCGGCAATTAATAGAATAAACAACTATTGATCACTTTTGTAAAATGGAACAAAAACGAAATTACCAAGAAAACAATACGTATCTATGACATATTCTGGTTAAACTGAATAATTTATTAATAAAAGCAGGTATTTTTCGATTATTGCCATTTTCTATCTTTTATGGATTCCCCCACCTTGAGTTGTCATGGTAACTAATCAATCAAATATTCTGCTGTGAAATAAAAGTTTTGTGTCCCATTTACAGATGAGAAAATCCATGTTTTTTATCACCGATTGCTTGGAAACCTTGGCATAAACTTTGACGAACCATGCTGAGAACTATGCATAACTTAAAGTCTTCCTTGTCTTTTGTCGAGGAGGGAGAAAATTCTATATTTAAAGAACTACATGTATAACTTTAAAATGATTCTTCACTAATTAAAAGAAATTTATAATAGTATGACGAAATTTCACTTTATTGCATTAAATATCAATCAATGCAAACTTATGAAACTTTTTATTTTTTTTATTTTTTACAATTATGTAATTTGATTAAATTTTAAAAGTTGAGCATGTTGCTTTGTACTAGAATAAGTAAAAACAGGACTAAAGAATTGTGCAGGGTACCAACCAGTGGCAGATCCAGCCATTTAAAAAAGGGGGGTTCCCAACCCAGGACAAAGGAGCGGTTCCAACTATATGTTCCCATTATCCCCCCCGGATCCACCAATGCCAACCAATATTTCCTTCAAAATGTTTTTCAAACTATTTCTTAATTTTCAAATACAACCATAAACCACATTTGATTTAAAATAGCAGGGTTTGCCAACAGTGATAGCACCAAGTTCTATTATAAAATCTATTCAGATAGCACCACAGGGACTTTAGATACAGGACTGTGGTACCATGGTGCTTATAAAAGGCCTTGGTAATTTTTGGGGCTCTTTATGGCTTGCTGTTTGTTGTGAGCCAAGGCTCTGTGTTGAAGACTGTGACCTATAATGGTTTAATTTTAAAATTGTAACTAGAATGGAGAGTTGTCTCAATGGTACTCCTACCAGATCTACTTCAATCTACTTGAAAGAACACGTAATCATATATTGCCGAAGTCTATGTTACTGTTAGGTCAAGACTTTAGACTTCCCAGAGATCAATTTATGTAAAAGAAAATGACGGAAATCAAGCCTTGTAGTCATAAATATTATAGCTAGTATTTCGCAATGAAGTCATGACTTGGGACAGCAAGGACTGTAGAAGCTATTATAATTAACAATGAGGTTAAATCTAGTTGTGTATAGCCATTTTCACCAGACTCCTTTACTCATGTACTGTTAAATTGTTGGTGAAAAAGTTTTCTAAATGAACATTGATGCACTTTTACAAGAAGATATATTAAAGTATAAGGCAGCAACCATTTGATTTTCTGGGGGAGGGGGGGGGCTTATGGATTTTTTTTCGGACAAACTTTTTTTTTCGCGACAAGGTGAACACAATTTTTTTATTTCAATTTTAGCATTACATATAGTGGCAGCTGAGGGTGAAACAAACAATTTTTTTTTCTCAGGGTCAAAAAAAAATTATTTTTTTCTCCAAAAACTGGAAACAAACTTTTTTTTCCAAAAAAATCCATAGCCCCCCCCCCCCCCCCCCCCCCCAGAAAATCAAATGGTTGCTGCCTAATGTCTTTTGACAACTCGTGAAGGAAAAATACTTAAAATTGACTTTTGAACTAATAAAATCTGATCTCTCTTTCAACTCTGATTAAAACAGACACAATTGACAATTCTATTTCATAGATATATTACATCATTAAACAAAAGTTCAAAATTTATGCATTTTCACAATTTTATCTATATTTATTCAAGCTCATTCATTTAACGAAATACTAAGCTATCCAATTTCTGTGGTATCAAGAAAAATTTGAATACATTATCCGCGTTCTGAATTTTCCACAATAAATCCTCAAATTTAACCTTGATAAAAACAAAAATTGCTTTTGTGGTGAAAATATGAAAATTGTTCGTAGTTTATAACAGAAAGATCATTTTAGTGACATTTAGAGTTTAAATGTGGGAAAATAAATTTCAAGTACTCTAGCTTATAAAAAAACCTTGTACAAATGTAAATTTGTCATTTCCTCTTTGGTATATGAAATATTAACTTTAATTTAACAAAACCTCATTATTTTAAGTTTGTAACAAATAGCACCTGCAAAAATCCATGACAGTAGTGACACTTGAGAACTTTAAGGATGTTAAGATTGGCTGCTTATTGCCAGTTTTATATGAATACATTGTAATTATTTTGAGTGAAAAAGTCTCTGACACTTAAAATTCAGAAGAGAATCTGTTTGACTATGTTAAGAATTTGGCAATATTGCCAGTTTCATAATTGTTAAGTGGTATAATTATTATGAATGTGAAAAAAATAATCCCTTAAACTTCAAAAGAAAACCTGAATGTATGCTGAAGAAGGGCAACATAGTGCTAAACTACTAACACAAAGGTTCCTGGTTCGATTCCCGTCTGAGATGAAAATTTCAAGGACTGAATTTTCGGCGCTCCCTTGACACCATTTTCGAGTATGGTCTTGAGGAAATGATGATAGTCCGTCGGAAGGGGACAATAAATGGCTGACCCGTGTTAAGGGTCTTGAGGAAATGATGATAGTCCGTCCAAAGGGGACAATAAATGGCTGACCCGTGTTAAGAGAGAGCCATATCTCTTGCACGTTAAAGACACCCTTGTGGATTTCGAAAAAGAGTAGGCTAATGCCGCTACAAGGCAGCACTCGCACCCTCAAAGTGGAAAGGGATTAATATAAGTTGCAAAACTTGTTTCCCAATCCACTATAATTAAATATGTTTAAACTAGTGCTAAATCATTTTAAATGTTACCATAAATTATTCGGTTTGAAATAGTCTCCGAGACTTCAGAAGAAAAACTGTGAAGTATGGCAACAAAGCCATTGTTTATATATATGTTACCATACATTATTCAGATTTTGAAATTAAGTCCACAGCAATTTGGAAGTTTTGCAATTATGTCGACACGATCAGCCATGTAGAATCTAGACAGTTCCATAAATTTCTAAGAAATTGATGTTTGATTGCCAATGGAACAACTCATCTCCAGAAACCACATGACAAGAAGAAGTCAGAAACTCCAGGTCATTGACTGCCTTCAACAAAAGCAAAACCCATACCGCACATGACATAGGTTTTATCATGGCAACTGTGAATTTGTCTCCTGAACAACTATATCCAACAGCACAATTAAAAAAAAAATGCTCAAAATGTATTAAAAAGTTCAAATTTAATGTTATATTGTAATGAATGGAGGCATTCTAGAATCTGCATATAAAGTTACTAAGGTGCAAGTTCAGCACAATCTTTACTTAGTTTTTATTACTCTTAAACAGTTTCTTTGCTTTAAGAATTTATGAAATCTGATAATTTTCTATAACATAAATACTACAATAAATGTATGACTGCATATTTCTATACTAGTTACAAATTTCAATACCATTAAAAACTTTCAAAATATGATCTTTTTGTGTTTAAATCAAAGTTTTACCATTTGAAATAAAATTTTTATTGAATTTCAATTCATTCCAATTTCAAACATTTACTTTAAGTTGGTTTCATGCCAAAACCCATTTTCTCTTTTAAGAATTCAACTATTTTGCAAACATAAGTCTTTAAAAAGTACTGCCTTTTAATATTACAAAAGTTCTCATATTTTTGCAGAAGTTTATTTGACCAGAACTAAGTTAAACTTAAAAAGCTTAAAAGAATTTATTGAAATTAGTACAATGGGTGTTTAAAGTAACTAAGGCAACTTATACTAATGTTAAACACATTTCATTGTCGGGTCTGAAAATATGAAAATATTCTGACCTCACAAAACTATTATTTAATAAAATCTAAATCCTTATTATTAAATAGCTGAAAAACTTTATAATTTTTTTTCCTTTAGTTTTTAAATCTTATCAAAGATTTTAATTTCTTTACAAAATTAGCCCAAGGACTTTCAAACGTCTTTGGTTACACGACTTTTAAACTAAAAATCAATTTTCAACAAAATTTCAATTTTGATAAGTAATAGTATATATATATATACATATATATATAAGAAAAATTCAATAATTGGCATGACTGACAGAAGATTTATATATAAAGGGTGATTTTTTTTTATCAAAATCCACCAGTCTGAAAAGAATTTAAAATACAAATTAATCATATGTGTACACATTTTCAAATAGAGTTTACACATTGTGGACAAGTTGCTATAGCGATGGAGATCTATATTACTTAATTAGGTATTTTGTATATATTGTGACCTTTTTACATAGATTAAAACTTGACTTTGGTAACTATAGAAGTAAGCGGTGTGTGACTCCAAAAGATATCATAGTTTATTAATCCAAATACGTTTATGTGAAAAATAGTTAAATACTATATAAATCTTTTTAATGAATATTTAATTTGCCAATAAGTTCAAACAATAATCCAAACTAAATAAATTCTATACATAAATTTTTATCAGATAAAGGGCTTTTAAAAGGTTTGGATTATTTCAAAATTGCACTTTTTTGTAAAGACGAATAAAAGACATAAATTAATTGATCGATCTTATTTCTGGTTGAGTGGCTGCATAAAATAGATTTATTTGTTTTAAAGAACATTTATTTAATTACAAATAAACAGATTTTAAACTAATGTAGTAGGATTGAATTACTTACACGGCAAAGTTAAACTAAATTTTAACTAAAAATATTTACCATTTAATCACCTTAGTAAACTTCGTTAAAACTGAATTAATTAGTAGATTTTTCAGGAGAGGTTTAGACTTGATGAAGACATTTCTTTTAATAAATAATCAAAAATGTAAGAAAAGAGAGTTTTTGTGATTTTTAATGTTACGTAAATTTTGTATTCCCCTTCAATGCTTTTAAACAATCAAATTACTGGGGTTCAAATTAGTGTATCTCTGAGTTCTTTTCTGTGACTCTCTGACTGCAAAAGTAAAGAACTGCACATTCTTTGTACATATGCTTTATACAGGACCACAGATGACTATCTTAACTTAAGAAGGGACTTTCATAGGAAAATTCAAAAGGTACTTGACTCAATTCTTCAAAACTGCTGTTAGATCTAGCTTGTTAATTTGGCTCTGTTGAAATGAAGATTACAAAACCTTTGCATGTGCGAGTTTAAGTAGGAAGAAAAAGTCTAAAATACAATCAGAACAGATTCTTCCTGAAAATAAATCAGAAATTGCATAAATTTCACAAAGCTGAAATATCAATTACATACCATCTCCTTGCTTCAGTTTCTGAGCAGCATTCACAAAGTTTGCATAGATGCCTTTCTTGTCAGCCATACTAAGGTTGTTCAGCCCATTCTTCTGTTGTGAAACAGCCGTCAGAACTTTGGCAATGTCTTTTCCCTGAGCCATGGTTGTCTGGAGAATCTGGTTGGAGTTGAAATTAGCAAGGGGCACCTGTTTCGTCAGGCCATCAGAGTTCCCACTAAAACCATACATTTGCAAGAGTTCATTCATTGTACTCTCAGCATAGTCTTTTAATACAGTTATATCTACATTTGGACTTTTTACAGCAGCAGTTTTCTGAACATTTTCAGCAGTTTTGGTAGACAAGTCTTCAGCAGTATTGGCAACATCAGCAGTTTTGGACAAATCTTCTGCCGTCAATGACAAATCTTCGGCAGTCTCGTTTTCACTATCAGCTGCATTGTTAGAGTTAAAACTATCACTACTACCAAAAGATTTGGTCATTGACAAATCTAATGGTGCATTCATAAGACTAGATTTTAAGTTTGAAGGTTTACGGGAATGTTTTCTACTATTGAAAAATGGCGGTGATGGCGCAGGTGGAATCTGCTCTGAGTGACGTAAAGCAGAAGCGGCTGCCATAGCTGTGGCTATATCAATTGACTTGTCAGTGACAGGGGATACATAGGTGTCGGCAGCTACACCGCTGTCATTAGAAATGTTATTTTTATCACATGATAAATCTGACTCATTCTCTAAGCTATCCACATCATCAGATTCATTTTCTGGGGGGAATGTAGTGTTTTGATTATTAATCGTGTATGCTGCAAGTTCATCTTTCTCATCGAAATCGTCAATCTGATCTATTCTGTCCCGTACCTGATTTATGTTTCTAGGAACAGCAAGTTTCCTTTTCCTACGACTAGATGATGAAACATTATTTTGAGAATTTTCGTTAAATTCCACCGGAGATTCACAGGTACTTCTACAATTTGTATCGTCATTTTCTTCCATGTCATTTCCATTCGATAATGACCGGAGAACATCAAAATTGTTGTTGTTCTCCTTGTGTCCATTAGTTGTCAGGTCCTGGGGGACTAAAGGTTTATATGGTGTCGATGTTGATGGTAGGGGGCTATTGTCATCATTATCATTGTTGATTCTTTTCAATTTGGCACAAATGGCATCAAGGGACCGCGGCTTTGTTTTAAGAGCCATATTGTTCCAGCAACCCTGGACCCAGCTATCTTCAGAAGAAAATCTGTGGCCCCCTATTTTCTGAAAAGACATAAAAAAATATCTCAATTATAATGACATTGGTAATTATTGAAACACTCTTATTTTAAGTCCTTAAAACTTTTTGACATTACAGATCTTTTCATTCAGTACTGAACAAGGTGAATTTGCAAATTTCCTACATTTATGTATTTATAATTTGAATTTAAACATATATAAATTAATGCATTTAAATGCAACTTATTTATGAAACTTTAAAATGCACAATGTGTCAAGTTTGGAATAATCCAGTGTATGTCAACTGTAGAAGTTATTAAATTGAAAAAAACAATCACAAATGTTGAGACGCAAAGTCCATGTTATAGTATGGAAAACCTACAATTAAATCTCTAAAAATATAAAATAGGAAAAATTTGGAGGTGCACTTCTTTAAGACTAATACTAAAACCTGAAGTAAAACAGGATTTCAAAGACAGTCTATTTCTTTAGATTTATTCTCATTTTACACACATCATTCTTAGGATTATATAAAATTATTTATCTAGAAAAATAAAAGGCTGACAAATATGCAAATTACCCATATTTCCATTAGAAAAATTAAAATAAAGAGATCTGACTTCACAAGCAGCCCTGTTTGAATTAAGTCTCTCCTTAAGACTCAGTCTTAGATGCAATTGTCCCAATATAAAATTTGTTGGTCAAATTGTCAGATCAATAACTGACTCAAGGCTATAGTCACTGACGACATTAGAAGTCAATAAAAAGCGATCTTTGAATGAAGAATACTAGTATATCTTTTATTCTCATCACCAAATACATAGGTACAGAGAAGACATGCATGTATAATACAATATATTTACTGCAACCTTATATAATCTGAGCAGGTACAAGTGTTACAAAAAAGATTTTCTGATACCAAAAAAATCTTCAGTAACTTTCATTTCTACTACTTATTAACATCATCCCCCAATAATGAATGAAAGATGATTGGCCATGATCTATCTAAAAATTTCATGAACTATCATTTATCACAAAAATAAATTACATAACTGATAAGTACTTTCAGTTTCATAATTTATAAATATGAAAATTTCTGCTAACCAACTAAATAATATAAGTCATAAAAGTGGTTAAAGTTTTAAAAATGTCAAACAAAAAACCAATAAATTCTCTAACCCAGTTTTGCTGTAATCTTACCTATGTAAGGAGAGATATATATGACAATAAAAAAACACAAAAAAAATCTTCTTTTTAAAAGGTGCAATCTAATTGTTGATTGATTCCATGGTAATAGTTGAATACTCTTTTCAAAAACTTAAATTATTATGCTTCACAATAGACTGAGCAGGTCCCTATTCAATAACGAGAGAGGATAATGTGAAAATGAAAACTTCTTAAAAAGATGTATTTCAAGAGAAAAATCTTTAGTATATCTATGGAAATAACTGTCCTTTAATTCTTATTGATATATAACACAATGACAAGGACTTTTAATGAAGAAAAACAAGTATTTACTAAATTGTTTTGTTTCAAATCCTCTTATTTCGTTGACTTGAAAGAACTCATGTAAATTAATCTTTCAGGCATAGCAATCTGGTGAGAATTTTATCAATTTATTGATTTATTGATTTTTCTGTGATTCTATAATAGTCAGAACAATACAAGACTTGTAAAAAGACATAAAATAATTATTGAATCCTTATGTATATTTAAGGAAATTGCAAATATCTGGGAAATGAGAAATTTCTTTAAAAAGAAGGCTATAAACATGACAAGAATATTGAAATAGTTTACTTACCATAAAAATGTATACTTTTAATTTGTCTTCCTGGTTTAACAATACCTTTGAATTAAATGCACCATGCATTAAAAATTAAAAAATTTTCATCATTTCCAAAAATTATGAATAAAAATGGTTTACCTGTTGGTATGAAATTTCCTAACTTGTGATCAAATTTTTCTTCCAGGTATTTAATAAATATATACATATATATATAAATACATACATACCATATATAATTTCATTTGAAAAAATCTTGTAAAACACAATCGCTACGTTTAAATCTTTTCACAAAAATTTAATCTTCCATAATACCTCTAAAAACGTTGATATCGTACTAATGAATAATTATGAGACGGTATGTTTCATGATTTGCATATTTTTGTGACATTTATTTCTGTGATATTGTTTAGTAATTATTAAAACAAAATGAATTGGATATGCTGACAAATACATAACACGCCACTTCATCAAAGGTGTCATATTTATACCACTGTCAACATGCATCAACTAATTAGTGAAATTAATTTAACAAATTTCTTGTAATTTACAAATTTTGCATAATTTTTTTTATCTTTACATTTTATGTAAGTTTTAATTTTCTGACATTACTTTAACCCTAGGTTAATCAGTGCAGTCAACTGAAAAGCTCATAAGATGTTAAATTTAATTTATGTTTTCCTGGTAATCTCAGCTGGTAATACCGTAATTGCAGAAAAAGCATTTATAGTTCAGCAAGATGATAAATGAGGCATCCATCTTCATAACCTAATTGCTTAATTTGGTAAGCAAAGTATACTTTTTCATTCTCAATTTTATTACAAAGATTAAAGTTCAATATCAAATTTTGACATAGTCAATCCTTTTTGTAATTAACCTGTTAAATGCTCTGTTAGGTCAAAGAAACTTAATATTCAGTATGTCTGTTCCTTTTGTGCCCAATACTTGACATATAATTTGGTTTCCTTGTTTTGTATCTAAAAATAAGAATATGTGGTATGATTGCCAATGAGACAACTCTACACCAGAGACCAAAATGTCAAATATGTCTACTCTGTAAAGTTTTCAAAGTCACTATGCACATGATCTGCTAAGAAACCCATCATTTTCAAAATAAACCTGTCCCTTTTAAATTTTACAAAATCTGTCAAATAAAATTAAAATCATACCTGCCAAACCAATTTTAAAGCTTGTTTGGACCTTGAAACACATACATGTATATTTTTTTTTCATTTAACCTTTTTAGTAAATGCTGAGGCAAACAATTTGTTTCATGGTTATGTTGGATGTGAAATTTATCACTGAAAAGTCTGTCTCACAAATAGTTCCCCGAAACACATGCAGACACAACTGAACTCTATCACTGATTTGAACTAAATATTGTCTTATGGGTGTTGTATAATAAGAAATCTACATTATCCTATTAAATGAATGAGACCCAACTTGAATGAGCCTCAATAACACAGTTTTGCATTCATTTCATCTTTTACCCTGATAACATGCAGTTTTATAGTTGTTTTCAAGTCACTGTTAGTCTGGACTTTTTAAAGTTCTCCTTAAAAGTCAAAGGAACATGTCATTTTGTTTTCAAATGGATTTCAAATTTTTGAATATAGGTTAAAAATACTGGTTCTTACTTGGTAAAAATATGAAAAGTTTAAATCAGCAAATATTCAGGCAAACTATAAATCTTAAAAGTCTCATGGGCTTCCAACCAAATAAAGAGATGTGTCCATACATTTGATCTTTGAATTTTCACTGAGAAATATCAAAATAAGGATCCAGATATGTCCACAACTTTACATTAAAACACTTTTTTTTTTTAATAAAGTCCTATACCTTTTAACCTAAAGTTGACCTACAATTTTATAGAACGAAGAATTGACATTTTTACCAGATAAATATACTTACCTAAGCGAACTTGAAATTTTGTTACAATTTAATTCAGATTACATGTATACTATATCAATTTAGATAAAATTGACAAAAATAAAATTGTACAGTCAAGTGTACGTATTTGGAAAGTTATATGACCCTACATGACAAACCACTGAAAAATGTCAAAATTTTGTCAATGTCAATAATTTTTTTTGCAGTTTTATAATTTGGTAACATGAGTAATAAATGTCTGATTTATAACAGCACTCTAGTAGCTCAGTGTGGGAACCAAGCATTTTGACTAAATTTTCAAATGGTACTGTTTTAAACAAGGGGCTAACATATGTTTAATGTTATTTTAACCACAAGTATTCAACATGAATTTTTGTGTTTCAGCTGCTGAATATTTGAAATTTGTTAAAACTAGTACTGGTCTTCATGTAAACAGTAAAAATTTATTTTTCAAAATATGACAGTTTAGAAGATACATACATGACATAGGGAAAATGCTAGAAAATATATTTAAAGTACTCAGGAATAAAATACTAGAGCGACCATTTAACATGTGTATATTAAAAGATTTTTTTCTTTGTAATTGCAATTACTCATCTTAATAAGTCCTTAAAACAATATCAATGAATCAGATGTACACACCACGGATAAAAGTCAAGATTTCTTGTCTGCACATGCACAAATCAAGGATAAAGTTCAAGATGTCTTGTAAGGTGTCAGCTGACCAGTTTGACCTTGACCTTTTACCTCAGAAATGTTGCATGCATTGACAAAGTAAAGCAACAATGATTTTATTGCTGTTCTTCATCTCAAAGTCACTATGCAGCATTCAACATTGAGCAAAAGCTTTTGTTTGCAAGAAACTTGTAAGAATTTGCTGAAAAGCAGTGACATTCCCAAAGTCACCAGAAATTCACTCTGGGCAAAGACCAGAAAAAATAGGTTTGGTCCATTAATAGATACGCATTACTGGACCAATGAATGACTAGTAAAATTTTGATTTTATCCAAATCATATATGTAAATGTGCTTTAAAAAAGAGTCTGGTCCAGTAAAAAAGAATGGACCCAATGTCTAGGTGATTTCTCAAAGCCTTGGAGCCTTGGAGCCACTGGAAAAGCTTATGCTCAAAACTATTTTTTTTAGACAACAGCAATTTTATATATTTTTCATCTAATGAGTGCCAGATCAGAAAAACAAAGAACAGTAAATTAGTTAAAGCAACTTTCAAAAATTACTGTCAAAATTTCTCAAAAAAATCAACCATGGATCTTAAGGTGGTACCTAACACTACAGGGAGATAACTCTGTAAAATCAGCTAAACGTTTTGATTATGTTGTGTTGTTAAGGGGATTAAGCTTCTCAATGATCAAAATAAGTGTTTGTCAAACTGCTATATAACCAGTGTAATTTTTTCTGATAAACAGTTTTATATTTTTGACAAATGGTCAAAGTAAATACTTTGTCAAAATTTTAAGAAAATTAAACGAGCCAAATTAATTTTAGTTAAAGTGTTGGGTACCACCTTAACTGGACTTTTCATGCTTATAATTCTTAAAATTTTATGGACATACATGGATAATAGACATACAAAATTACTGGTTTCTCTTTTTCTTTTGAATTTTTTCCCATTTAATCATATTTTTACAGGAAATGTTGTGTTCAGCTTTTTAAACAGTTCAGTTTATACCATGTATACATTTCTGAACATGAAAGTACATCTGACGTTTTACAATGTTTTATGTTCACTTTCATTAATTTTAATGTTATTTTCATTTTCACTTAATTTCATTTACATAAAAGATAAGTTTTTCCTAATTTTTCAAAGGTACTTGTACATCATGTACATGTAGTAGATTGTAACAATGAAATATTTGGATTTATAAACCAAACTTTTGAGGTCCATAAGTTTTCATCAAGGACTTGTTAAGTTTGTGATAATTACACTACTTTTAAAAAAAATCTCTTGTTGCATGTTGGTTTTTTAACTTGAAGCGGGACAGATGAACGAACAGATGGTCAAACGAACAAACAGACAAAAAGATGCACATATAAAAAAGAAGATGTGGTATGATTGCCAATGAGACAACTATCCACAAAAGACCAAAATGACACAGACATTAACAACTATAGGTCACCGTACGGCCTTCAACAATGAGCAATGAGCAAAGCCCATACTGCATAGTTTGCTATAAAAGGTCCCGATAAGACAATGTAAAACAATTCAAACGAGAAAACTAACGGCCTTATTTATGTAAAAAAAAAAAAAAAAAAAAAAAATGAAAACGAAAACGAAAAACAAATATGTAACACATTTATAACAAACGACAACCACTGAAATACAAGCTCCTGACTTGGGACAGGCACAGACCACAAAACATAATGCCCATAAATGGGGCACAAAAAGATGGGTGATACAAAAAAAAAACATCTACAGGTTCTACATTCAATTCAACATAAATTAAATAATGCCCTGTAAATTCTTTTAGAATAAGGTAATAATTAGAAGTATATATGTTTAAAAGTAATGTTTCAAATATTTGGTAACTATGAACAAGTGCCTATACAGTACACTCAAGTGCCTATAGTATACAGTACACTGTATGTCATTTCCAAACTGTTCATACTATATACTTATAAATTGTAACTGAATTAAATCTGGATATCTAAAGAGATCACATCCAAATTATTTAAAATTTCACTTGTTCATAAAAATTTGTATGTAACACCATATGCGTCTATCAGTTCCAGGAATAATGACAAGACACTTCGATTTTATTAGTTTTCCTTCAGTTTCCAATTCTTTGCATAATTTTTACGGGTCTCTTCCCATTTTTACATTTCCTTGTAAAGAATTGATTTCTATCCCGTATCTTATTACGTTTAATGAGAAAAATACCTGTTTGGACAATTATTCAATTAAAAGTGCTTAAACCAATTAAAAATCAATAAACATTACCTGGTGATGCAGGTGTGAATGAAGAGTCTCCAAAGTCTACTTCTCAAAAGATTCCACATACCTGTGGGTTCTGTTAAAAATTTTGGGGTATTGTCATGACAACCAAGATAAATTCCTATTGGAGGGTATGCATCAATAGTTGCTATAACAATCAAATTGTGCCAACAATGATTTTCTAACAGAAATCAATTAGCTTAGCTAAATTCTTGTTTTTATCGTAAACCTGCATATTTATTGTATAGGGAAGTTTTGAACTTTTTTCACAGTTGACGGAGCACCATTGTAAAATTTTGTCATATTCGACTATATCTCATTTTCCGTGAATTGAAACATTAAATAACCGATTGTGACTTAATTGATATCATCTAAAATGTCTGAATGTTCAAATAATTTTAAACTTTAATGAAACGTAATACGGCTCATGAGCACCAACTAAGGTTTATCGATAGGGTGAAATAGCTTTTTCACAAATGTGTGTCTATTTGTCCTAAAACTCAATAACTAATATACACATTCAAAAGATCAATTGTTAACGGTAAAAAATTATCTCAAAATGACTAACGATAATTCTGTCTTGTGAAATTATGAAGAAATACGAGAAAAATATCACAATCAATTATGGACGACAAGTTCTAATTTAAAAAACAATATTATTATTAATCCTATTGTTTACAGCACATGTATACAGATTTAATATATTACTTTAAGTTTGTTTATTGGTTTTCTTAAAATTGTAAAATGACATAGCTACTATAACTGTGTCAGAATATCAAAAAGTTGAGAAAAGAAGAGATGGGATTAATACATGTTCAATCAAACTAAGATTTTCATCCAGTAAGGCATAAAAAATGTTATACAAGTTACAGAAACAATGCCAAATGATATTTCAGGATAAACAAATGATTCACAGTTTAAGATGAAGATGATCATGTGTGACAGACAACTAGTAAGGTTTAAATTCAAAACACTTATTTGCAAATTTTGCATTCATAATATCATCATTTCTGGTCCATTTTAAATTATTTTTTTACAAATTCAACAGAGGCAATTTTTAAAATAGAATCACCACATTTTTTATGCACATTTCTTCAGATTATGCAACAAATGATTAATTGTGTTACGTCTCTTAATCATTTAGGTTACAAGCACAGAAAGTTACAAAGTTCATGAAAGGCAATCCTAACGATTTTCAATTTTCTTTTTTTTTAAGTATAATTATATATATACCACATTAAATACTGAAATTTATGGAATTTGAAAGGAAAGTTTAAGGGCAGGAAATCTCGTTTTAGTGTTTTAAACTTGTACAACTTCCTTAGGAAATCCAATTAACTAACTTCAAATAAAGCTACTCATATTCAGTCAAATTTTTGTGAAAAACTTTTTGAATAAGGGGAAATAACTCTGCAAAACACTTTCTTTCCAAATTGATAATAGAAACTCAGCACAGTATGAAGAAGAAATTTATGTTGTACTTATTATTTCAATTTGTTTCAGATGCATAAAGTGTGCACAAATGTTTCCTTTGATATATATGCTGCACATTTTCAATCATTAAACAATTACATGTACTTAAAGCAAATATTTTATCCTATTTATGAAATCCCCAAAAAAATTGCTTTACTGGAAATTATGCTTTGCAAATGTTTGGCAAAAAAGCAAAAGGGACAGCTTTAATTTCAAAGGAAGGGAACAGAGCTATTATCCATAACTTAGCACAAGTAAATGGATGGAAAGGGGCTTTTTAACGTATAATCAAAGAGACATGGGTTTCATCTTTAAGCATCTAGTTACAGAGCTTTTATCTTAAAGCATTTAGACAAAAGGATTTTATCACAACGCACAAGGAAAGGGATTTTACCACAAATTTAGAAGGGCCCAGTCTTTTTCAAAGTGTTTTTGAATAACTATTAAAAACTTTAAGCTATTATTTTTATAACACATGTAATAATGTTCCAAATACAAAAGAAACAAGCCAAACATCAAAATATATAAGCCATGCTGATGAATTTATATTCTGACAAACTTGAGTAAGCATGTTGATTGCTCTTTAATTAGGAGCAAAAAGAACAGCCAAACTGAGTTGAATCTTCTGCTAAAAATTGCTTAAGTATGCTGGAAAAGTTAAAAGGTTTATTCAATTCAAGTCAGAGATGATAATATGCACATTTTTGCAATCTCAACAACATTATTTCAAAGGCAATGACTGTATATATTATAGATAAATACATACAAGAACTTTTATTTGCACATGCTAAAATTTCCTATTATCCTTCCCTTAAAAGTTTTGAAAAGTTATTACGCCTAAATATATTGTTCAAGTAACTACTAGCAACTGAAGATCATTTGACAAACAACTTACACTTTTAAATCATGTTAGTTAAACATTAATAATATTCATATAAAGTTTAAATTCCATTGAATTTTTGTTATTCTTATGAAAAAGTCCCATATTTTCATCCTTGACAATTTTCTATTACTAAAATGATTATAAATCTACTCTTTTATTATTTTTAAATTCCATTTTGAAAATTCTTTCGTTACAGTAAACTTCTTAAAAATTTAAAAAGTGGTTATTATATTCCAAAGAAATTAAGTTTTATTTTACGTTGGGATTTAGCCAATTTTCCGATATGGCTTTAATCTTTAAAATTTCATGTCCCAAAACAAAAGCTATCTTGTTACCATAGTTATTTAAACAGTCAACACTAATAATATTTACCTGTATTTCACATAAAAAGAAATAACAAAGTTACTACATATATATATATATATTCAGGGTATATTTATATTGTATTCTGTACCTGGGACAATTTTCATGACTAAACATGCTAAACCTGTTCAGTTAAAGTGGTGATTACACATATCCATGGCAACAAAAATTTCTATACAGGACTTTTCTTGTAAATCAATAAAATTTTGAATTAATCTTTAATTGAGTGTAATATTTAACATGATTGACAATTTACCTTTTTATGAAGGTATCTGAATATTTAATCATGTCATGTTTTCAGATAATTCAAGTTTATCACAGTTGGGTGATTAAATATATTAATTCGTTTAATTACATCTATTGTATTATTTATTACAAATTATGAGATTTGTCTTTTAAAACAATATTATGAATAACAGTTTTCCAAACAGAATTGACAGTATTAATATAATTCTTGCAGAATTTTACTGTTGAATTATATAAATTATTTTGGATTCAATTCAGTGGCGGATCCAGGGGAGGGGGGGTTCCGGAGGTTGGAACCCCCCCTTTTTTTTGGCTGATCAATGCATTTGAATGGGAGCATATAGTTAAACCCCCCCCCCCCCCCCTTTACTCTGTGTTAGGAACCCCCCTTTTTAAAATGGCTGGATCCACCACTGCAATTCATAAGGTGAATTTTAAAAGTAAAATCATGCAAAACCAAGGTTAATACATAATATATAAGAGTCTCTGCATCTCTGCAAAAGTTGATATCTGAGATCAAGATTATATAGCCTCATCTTATGGTCTATATACTTTTAGGTATATGTATCTATACAGAATTCTTTCAGTAGGGGAGGGAGGGGTATTTTTTCTTTAAATGTGTTGAGTTGATGGGGTGGATAGAGAAACATCTATGGTTGATCAAGGAGCTATCATAAAGGGGTTTGGGGATAGGGGACCCTCTTGGATCCTATGAAAGAGCCTCTGATTGAAATTATATGCTGTAATCTTGTATAAATGTGATTACTTCTTAAGGCAAAAGATGATTATATTTTTTTATCTACCACTTTAAGAACACATTATAGCTTGAAAACTGAGATAATAAGTCCATATTTGTATATTTTTGTGTGTAGCTCATAATAAAATTATTAATACTGAGTATCAAAAGATTATTTTTTACAATTACAGATAGATTTTACCACAATTTTATTACTAATTTTAAGAAAAAATAAAATATGTTAGGAGTTAAAGAGTTGTCTTTTTGGCAATCAAACCCCATCTTCTTATTTTAATATGTAAATGCAGAATAAAATGTATTTCACTAAGTTTATACAACATAAACTTAAGAATGGAAATGGGGAATGTGCCAAAGAGACAACAACCCGA
The DNA here is from genome assembly GCA_037788925.1 of Mytilus galloprovincialis. NCBI lineage: Eukaryota > Metazoa > Mollusca > Bivalvia > Mytilida > Mytilidae > Mytilus > Mytilus galloprovincialis. Next base: position 19,428,100 of record CM075342.1, on the reverse strand, counting down.
CCATAGAAAAAAACAACAGCAGAAGGTCACCAACAGGTCTTCAATGTAACGAGAAATTCCTGCACCCGGAGGCATCCTTCAGAAGGCTTTCTCTCCCTCTTTATTACTCAAAATCTATACAGAGTTCTTGAAAAGGGTCATAAGTTTTTACTGCCAAAATTTGCAAATGACCTCCACATTTTGGTACGTATGTTGCATTAGAAATAATATGCAGCTATCAATTTCTTTGATTAGAAATTAAAAAACTTCACATGTTGGACTTTTCATCTTCTTACAGAGTTGCATCTCAAGGGTATGTAAATGTGAAGACTAAAAGGGGGGGGGGTAATTTTTGGGGTAATGACTTTAAATGTCCAACTTCAATTGGAATCAGCCTAAATAGTGCTTTTTCTTTTATTCCAGAAAAAAGAGGGGTCATCTGATACTGGCCGCTGGCTAATGATTTGAGGTTAATCTGACCTGATGATACAAACTTTTCCATATTTTTTTTACTTTGTCTACCTGGGACAGCCTTTTGAAATTATTGTTTATCTTCTTGACCTTGGGGGAGGGGGACTATGGGAGGGAGAAGAGGGAGAGATGCATTCTTACAGCACAGAGAAAAATTTCTTAATATAGCAGTTTGATTTTAGACAAATATTGAACCAAACATTCTGTCTACAACCTAAATTGGACAGGTACTGAAAATGGTAACTTATTTCCAATTTAAACAAATAAGTAAATATTAAGCCAATTGTATATAAATTGGTTTTTAAATCTATCTCATTTACTTTTGCACGAGAAAAGTGATCACGAAAATTCGTCTGCAATTTAATTTCTCAAAAATGTCAAGTTTTTCTTTTTGCTGTTTATCACAAAATGACAAGGTGTGCTTAATTTGATATGATTTAAAAATTTGGCACTTAATCAAAAATAATAAACCGGCTTGGTCAAACCTTGACATTAAATTTTTTGATAAAACCGTTTTGGGTTGAAAAGTACAAAAAAATGTTTCAACTTTAAATTTCAAGAAACACTTGAAAAACAAAAATATAGACTGTGACATTTTAAAATATCTATATAAATTAAAAACTTAGCTACATACCACATAAAGCAAGGTTATTTTAAGCCAGAAACAACTTTTTTGGGAACAAAATTTGCTAGTTACCTCTGTCCCAAATCATGTGTAAAAGTTGAAAAAGTAATCTCGCTATTTGTCACAGTTCGCGAGATTTTTCGTGAAGTCCAGTTTTCTGAAATTCTCAAAATCAGCCTAATTTACTCCGTGTAACTTTGACTTGAAGTGAACAATAACTTGATTTGTAATCTCTCTTCCTAAATTTAAATCGACTGAACGGGATTTTTCAAGTTTAAACATTTTTACTGTACCGTCACCTTGACAACAATCGGCCATTTTTTGTAATCAAAACATTTACAACGTGTTTTTGGTTTGTGCGGCAAAATGTCAGATAACGAAGCTGAGGAAACTTTTGGAGAGGAGGAGGATAATGCAGAGGAAGCAGGAGGAGAAGAGGGAGATGAGGAAGTTCTTGGTGAAGAGGAAGAAAAACTTGGGGAAGAAGAAGAAGTAGAAGAAGAGGAGGTGTTTATGTGGATAATGAAAAAAGGGGGAGGGGATAAAATACTATATCATAATCATATATATCGTAGTATTAGGTGCATGTTAAAGACCGATGTTTTAGATTTATTTGATAATGATAAACATGTTTGTTATACATTGAAGGAAACAAGGTGCATGGCCTGACAACATCATCTTTATTTTCAATTTCAATGACAATGTTTACATTTTGTAATTTTTGTCGAGCCTGCAACTTTTGTTGCAGAAAGCTCGACATAGGGATAGTGATCCGGCGGCGGCGGCGGCGGTGTTAGCTAACTTCTTAAAAGCTTTATATTTTAGAAGGTGGAAGACCTGGATGCTTCATACTTTGTATATAGATGCCTCATGTTACGAAGTTTCCGTCAGTCACATGTCCAATGTCCTTGACCTCATTTTCATGGTTCAGTGACTACTTGAAAAAAAAAGTTCAAATTTTTTGTAATGTTGAATTCTCTCTTATTATAAGTAATAGGATAACTATATTTGATATGTGCGTACCTTGCAAGGTCCTCATGTCTGTCAGACAGTTTTCACTTGACCTCGACCTCATTTCATGGATCAGTGAACAAGGTTAAGTTTTGGTGGTCAAGTCCATATCTCAGATACTATAAGCAATAGGGCTAGTATATTCGGTGTATGGAAGGACTGTAAGGTGTACATGTCCAACTGGCAGGTGTCATCTGACCTTGACCTCATTTTCATGGTTCAGTGGTTATAGTTAAATTTTTGTGTTTTGGTCTGTTTTTTTTCATACTATATGCAATAGGTCTACTATATTTGTTGTATGGAATGATTGTAAGGTGTACATGTCTAGCGGGCAGATGTCATGTGACCTTGACCTCATTTTCATGGTTCAGTGGTCAAAGTTAAGTTTTTGAGTTTTGGTCTTTTTATCTAATACTATATGCCATAGGTCAACTATATTTGGTGTATGGAAATATTTTATGATCTTTATGTCAGTAGCGCAGGTTTCTTTTGACCCTGACCTCATTTTCACGGTTCATTGCACAGTGTTAAGTTTTTGTGTTTTGGTCTATTTTTCTTAAACTATAAGTAATAGGTCAACTATGTATGTTGTATAGAAGCATTGTTAGCTGTACATGTCTGCCTGGCATGGTTCATCTGACCTTGACCTCATTTTCATGGTTCATTGGTCTTTGTTTAGTTATCTTGGTTAATGTTAAGTTTATGAGACAGTTGTAATAAAGCTTTATACATAGGACTATCTACATAATATCAATGATTAGTATAGAAGGCGAGACATTTCAGCGTGTGCACTCTTGTTGATATTTTATTTTTATGAAATGATATCCCTGGTTATAATTGGGTATACAAAAGATGTTTACTGCAGTTTTTAGTGCATGTATCTTGTCTCATGTGTTTTGGTACTACAACATTTCATGAAGCAAATGCGTGAGATTTGGCCAAAATTGAAAAGATCAAAGAGAAAAAATAATAGATTAAAGGAAAATGCTGCCAAAAAAAGCATGAACATGCATGAGTCTCGCGCTAAATGTGTGAGACTTGGCAGCCCTGCTACAAATGCACTGTGATGTCACAATTTCCTTTGGAAAAACATGCATAGTTAAGTACATGGAGTATGAAAACATATGATCTAACCATATATTTTCTCTATGACGATAAAATATTTACATATTTTGAGGAAATAGATAGTTATCATAGACCTCTGATGAATCACAATAAGGATATTTTGACGAATCATGATATTTTTTAACCAATATTTGATGGTAGAGGTAGCCGAAAATGACAGTTTGGTGTTTGATAGTAAAGGACATTTCTATGATTTCTATGTTCTATCATGATTTCTGAAATTAAATACTATGTATCAAGATGCTAAAAAATTATAACGAAAATATATTAGTTACTTCAATGGCTTACACAATATCAGTTAGGAAGTCTGAAATACTGTAAAATTATATTCTTTTTAAAGTAAACTACTTCGAGAAAGAGCATTAATACACTTCATATTTTTTAATCATTTGAATGATTTGATATTAATTGTATCGTTTAATTACAGAAAGTACCAGATTTAGCATTAACAGAGGAACATATAGCAGAATGTTTATCATTGCTTTGTAAAACTGGAGATGGACTGGCTCATGCTTATGTTCGACTAGATGTTCATGATAGGTAAATAAATTAATTTATATAACTTTTCATACCCCTGTCACACTAGAATTGTTGGCTATGTTGTAAATGCCTTGTCTGTCCTTTCACTATTCTCCAAAAAAAAAACCTATTCAACAGAACAACTTCATACTTTTTCGGAAGCATGTCAGGGATGAGTTGTAACATTTGAACATTTTTCAGATACTTTTATGTTGGTTATTTACTACATTGCTTTAATGCAGACTTTTTCAAAACAATGAAATAGAAAATCAACAAAAATTGGTTAGTCTTGAATGATTTTTTAAATTTGGTTCATTTATATATGTACTCAACTAGTACACAATTTTATTTAGTAGTCAGCTGATGATCATACATGTATCTACCGCGGGACTTTCTCTCTTTGTTGAAGACCAATTTGTGGCCTTTGGCTGTTGTCTGCTCTTTGGTTGGTTTGTTGTCTCTTTGACATACCTCATTTTTATTCTCAATTTTAATTTTATTTAGGAGTCAGCTGAGGATCATATCTACCACGGGATTTTCTCTCTTTGTTGAAGACCCATTTGTGGCCTTTGGCTGTTGTCTGCTCTTTGGTTGGTTTGTTGTCTCTTGGACATATTCCTCATTTTTATTCTCAATTTTACCTATAAAAATATAGAATCAACAGTATTTCTAGATGTTACTGTATGAAGTTTTAATATACACTGTATCATTCCTATGTATACATGTAGGTTAAAAATCCAATTCTAATTAGAAATTTATTTATTTTTCAGACAACTGACAGACATAAATATTCTGAAATCGTTCATTCACCTTCGATATTTGGATCTTAGCAAGAACAATCTCAAAGACATCTCATGTCTTAGTGCCCTTACACATTTATTAACATTGAAAGCAGATTACAATTTGTTAACAACAGTAAAACTTGAGGAAATGCCCTTTTTACAAGTGGCCAGTTTTAACGACAATAAAATGAAAACATTGGAAGGCTGCAGCCATCCCATGTTGGAACATCTGAGTGTAAATAGTAAGTTTTAAACATCAATCATACAATGTTAAAAAGAATTTAAGAGTAGAGTGATTTATCTCATGGTAAGTTTTAAACATCAATCATACAATGTTAAAAAGAATTTAAGAGTAGAGTGATTTATCTCCCTTGATAATTATCAAAGAGTAATTCACTAGAAGTTTTAGAAATTATGTTTGTATTCAATTGTCTTAACAGATATTGTATAAACAAAAATAAAGCTTATGCTAACATTTGCTTTTTTTCTTTTTCAAAAAATTCTTTCTTAAAATCCAATTTTGCCATTATTTTAAGTTGTTCAATGGGAGATAACTCTAGATATATTAAAAGATAATGATAGTAGTGCTAGCTTTAGTTTGTATGTATGATGTTTAGAATTATATTGTTAGTTTTGATTTTGATTATGATTTCATATTTTATTTGTTCAGAGTCTGGAACTTGACTCTGTACTTGAAATTGTGTTCAATTTTACAGAAACAGCATTAGGGTAGCCTATCAGTAATTTTGTATAAAGGCTAATGTTAGAATTCCCTAAAAAAAAATAGTCCAAATAAAATAATATATTACATCTTTGAAAAAATAGGGTAGGTACATGTAGGGATTTTTTTACATTGAGTCTATGGGAGAGAAATTCTGACCTTCAAAATTGCTTATTGAAATATCACAAAAAAACTTTAAGGTACAAATGTAAGCTATTTGTAAGCTTGAAGTATAGGGTAAGGAAATAGGAAACACTCATATTTTTTTATGTTTGGCCAAGTATATAAACAAACACTGAAAATGTTTTGGATATGAGGAAAACAGAGAAAACCTGATCAATATTTTCTGATTTAACATATTATAAATTTTAAGTGTGGTTGGCTGGGGGTCAAGACATATCATTGTATTTGACAAAAGAATATGCTGCAGGTTTGTTTATGTATTTAATGTTATGTAACTTAAGATATATAAAATATTACTAATTTATCATTTCAGATAATTTAATATCAAAAGTAGATACTTTAGAACCAGCAAAGTTAGCCAGACTTCATACGCTAGAATTACGAGGCAATAAGTTAACAACAACAGATGGTTTCTGCCTGCCTAACTTAAAAAATCTCTTTTTGGTAAGTTAATTTGAATATTTCCATAAATTGCAGGGTTCTTGCTAAGGGACTCGTCATTTTTGGCCATAGTGAGTCCAACAGCAAGAAGACTATGGACTCACCAGTTTTGGAAATGGTGAGTCCAGTCAGATTTTGATGAGTCCATGACTCATGGACTCGCCTTAGCGAGAACCCTGAATTGATAATAGCAAATGAGTAAAAGTTCTGCAATTTACTACACCTATGTTATGAATAAATAAATCTGAAAAATACATGTTAAGGTGTCAAATTTTTTTTTTTGTTATTGAAAAATTACACGTTTATGGATACTCTATAAGAATAACACTGCCCTTTTCAAAGTAGTATGGATGAAGAGTATCCCATGTATAATTTTACACATAATAACTGACATTCCTTTCTCACTATTACAATTATATTTACTTACTAACAAGGTAATAGGAAAATCAATTTACTTTTTGATATTCTTTCATGGGTCATCCTTATTAACTTTCTTTTGCTGTAAATTTAGAACTTTTTGTGTGCATTCAGTGGCAGATCCAGAACTTTTCCTAAGGGGGGGGCCTGCTGACTGCCCTAAGGGGGGCCCGCTCTAGTCATGCTTCAATGATTCCCTATATAATCAACCAAATTTTTCCCACGAAAGGGGGGCCTGGGCCCCCCTGGATCCGCCTATGGCATTTATTTTTGTGATTTTGTCATTTTAGACTAAAATTTGATTTTAGTGTTTGCGCTATTGAGAATTGAAGACATATATCATTGAAATTGTCATAGAAAAACAATACATGGCAGAACAAATATAGCATGGTTAATGGGAGATAACTCAAAATATTTTAGATTCAACTGAATTTTTTTTTGGCGTCAATTAAAATAAATACCTGCTAACAGAGGGCAACTCTTGTCCAAAAAATGACACAAAAAAATCAGTTTAATTGATAAATGATTATGATTAAACATATATATACAGTTATGGGACAAATGTGAGTTCCTACTAAAAAAATGTCCTATCATTTCAACTAAAATCATTTTTTTTCAAAAAAATATTTTCAAGTAACTACATGACTCATTCATATCAAATAAATACCATCAGATGTAGAAATGTTAAAAGTTTTATTGTTAATTTGGTCATGGTATTATTCATGGTCATTTTAATTTTCTGACGAGATGAACACAAAGAAAAATATTTCTTGAAAAGGTTGGTATGTATTATAACGGAATTAAAAGCGTAAAAATTTGCATTTGTGTTTAACCCATCACATAATAAAAATGAACCTCTCTAAATTTTTAGCAAAATGAACAATATAAAACTTAAGACATTTCTACATCTTATGGTATCTATTTTATTAAAACCGCCCATAAAGTTACTTGGTAATATTTTTTTTGAAAAATATCGATTTTAGTTGAAATCATGATAGGACATTTTTTTAGTGGGAACTCACTTTTGTATTATGACAGTATCTATAGCATGGTTTAAGGGAGATAACTATAAAAAATTAATTCAACTCTATGCAAAATTTATGACTACATATCTAAAAAAAAAATCAAATATTTGAAATAGAGTGCAAATGTTTTCCAAAAATGGCATACAACTAAGTTCCAAGATACAGTATCCAAGAGAATCAAAGTAAATAATGCAGTAAATCTAGAATTAGTAATTTCAACAGTTTCAAGAAAGGACACCAACTTTCAAGCCATCATTAAATGACTAAATAGTAACCACTTTTTCAAAGCGCATTCCCTAAATTCAATGTACACTTAAAGGGAATGGTCCAAAGCTGATAACTTAAATCATAATTGATAATAAATTCAAAATAATATGGTATTGATTATTATTACAGGCTCAAAACGTAATTACAGTCATAGAAGGCTTGGACAGAATGTCCAGTCTGACAACATTACATATGAGAGGGAATCAAGTAAAAACATTGGATGGTTTCACTGATGGTCTACAAATGTTACAGTATATAAATCTTAGGTAGGTAACTCAATATAGTCCTGTCAAAAATAGAAACAGTTTAAGTTGATAAAATATTGCATCACACTCCTTAGAAAAGTTCAACTTTTGTGTAGAATGTACATATAATTTATTGTAAATTTTGTCAAACATATTTTTAAAAACTACTTTCTAAACACCCGGTAAATAGATTTTTTTTATAATTCAATATTTTGTCAGATAACTTCTGTTTTAGTGACGGAACAAAATCTTGATATAACAAAATTATGGACTGGGTGTTGAGATAGGAGGTTTAAACAATAATTTAAATTAAAAAAAAACATTTGGATTGTTCTTCATTTCAATTTCACACTTAGGCAAGTAGGCTAATACAAATGAGCGCTTTACTGCAAATTAAAGACTTTCTCTTACACAGGTTTCTTGGTGATATGTCAATCATGCTACATATGTTTATGTAAGAACATAGCTACTTGGTCATCAACAAGTTATATGAGACAATAAATTACTGGAAGAAATCTAAAAAAATATACTGTCATACATTATATTATATAGTTTATTGAATGAATATTTGCAAATAAATACTTATTCCTATAAATCATATTAATATTAGCATAAGAAGATGTTATATGATTGCCATTGAGAAAACTCTTCGCCAGAGAAGTGGAAGTTAGCAACTTAAGTCCCCTTAAATTTGTTACCAGTAATAACCATTTGTTTATATTTCAGAGAGAACAGTGTAATGGAGGTTAAAACAGAGGTACCTAAACTGCAATGCCTTCCTCTCCTCCGAGCTATGGTGTTATCTGGTAGGTCCAATGTATACTTACAGGGTTTCCCATGGGTCATTTTCTTTTCCGCCACCTCTTGAGCCAAAACAATATATTTTTCACCAACAAACAATTAACATAAACATATTTTTCTTCATAATTTTCCATCTTTCTACCAAAATAAAAACCAGATTGTCTAATTGTTGTCTATGATTATTCTATACAAATCTTTTTTTTTTTGTCTATCTATATTTGTAATGAATAAACGAATAAACACTAAACATAGATCTACGTTTCAAAAAGATGTACTGTAAACTTGAAACATACTGATAATGAAATAATATTTTTTTTTACTTCTGGGAACACAAGATTCATTTTCAATAAGTTTTGGATATATATTTTCCTATCAAAATACCTGAAAATAGTACACAAGATGGATGAAATTGAATCTTTCGTGGAAACCCTGACATACCTTCCATTTTTTTCATCTTATCTGCTATTTTGCCTTGAATTCACTGTCTATACACAACTCTCTTCAGAGCTTTGGAGTTTGAAGTTACTTTGTAAATAACAAGTGTGTTTGTCCCTCTATCCTCCAGGCTTAGGTATTTAGATAAACAGAAAAATGTTTGATCACATGACTGTGTATTTTTTTACGGCTTCATTTATGATATTGACTTCTATTTGGTTTTTTTTAATAAATTGAACATTATTATTGATTCATGACAACCTGTTAAATAAGTTAGAATGTTTTCTTTCAAGTTTTTACTTAAACACATATGGCACATATGCTTATATTTCTAGCAGTTGTCATGGTGATAGGAAATGGTATAAAAAGCACACCAATAAAAAACCTGTATGTCTATATTTGAAAGCTAGCTATAATGTGTACCAAATACCTGGACAAATGATATTTGTTAGAAAGTAAACATTGAAGGTATGGGGCTTCATTTTTAAAATTCTATTATAACTCATAAGAAGCACCCATAGGCGGATCCTGGGGGGCCTGGACCCCCTTTTGTGGGAAAAATTTGGTTAATTTTATAGGGAATCATTGAAGCATGACTGGAGCGGGCCCTCCCTTAGGTCAGTCAGCGGGTCCCCCCTAAGGAAAAGTTCTGGATCTGCCACTGGCACCATCTTTAAAAAACTTAAGACATACATTCATAAAATTGTAGTAAAAACTACATATATCCATATCAATTATTTGTAATCCCCCCTTTCCCCAGCTGGTGCCACATGAGAAGCAAGGTCTGTTTTACCCTTCTGGTTTTGTTGTGGTTTGTGTTGCTCCATCTTTAGTGTTCTATGTACTGTTTGTCTGATTATCTGTTGGTCTTTTTCTTTTTAACCCATGGGCCTTTGCAATTTCAGTTTGTTTTCAATTTAAGAGTTTGAATACAATGTCCCTATATCACACTGGAGGGATATGTCTCTCTTCAACAGTTAATACATGTTTCTAATTACAATTACAGAGAACCCTTGTACAGAGGAAGATGACTATAGAATTGAGGTATTGATTGCCCTACGTAAACTGGAGAGGCTAGACAAAGAGGAGTATCAGGAGGAGGAACGAACTGAGGCAGAAGCCATTGCTGAACAGAGGAAAGAAGAGGAAGCTAATGCTGAGGTAAAGGGTCATCTCAAAAAACTTTCTGATTAGAAGTTAAGTAAGGGGTCATCTCAAAAATGTTTCTAAATAGTACTTAGGTAAGGGACCATCCAAAAAAGTTTCTGAGTACAAGGAAGGGGACTCATCTAATCTGAATGACTTCCTCAAAATGTTAAGACCTGTGTTTTGCATTCTGAATCCAGGGTAGCTCTAGGTTGTTTCACTCCCCAAGTTGTTTCAGGGGTGGTTCAATAAATAACTATGGTTTGTTATGAAATAGTCCCATTTTTAACAGAACTTCTTTCACCAATTTTAAGCTCTACTACCAAAAGCATTTGCTTGAAATATTTCATGAAGTGTCTTGCCAAATGTTTTATTTACATTTATTGAGAACTAGAAACGATCACATGTTATTGGAGATTAGGTACAGAATTCTAATACATTTTGTTCAGGAATCTAAACTTACAAAGAGTATAATTATTTGCATGAATGCATGTAGTCATCATATAAAATATAAATAGTTGTATATATTAAGAAGAATAGCTGCATCCCATATAAATAGTTCACTCAGTTAAATTAATAAAAGCTTTATTAATAAAACAAATATTTTTCAGCAATGCCTAGATAATAATTGCCATGATTCCCTTACATATATAAATTTATAATCATACATGGACAGAGCTCTTCCTTTAAAAGTTGGTATGCATATAGGTCATGACTATTCAAGGGAAGCAGACATGCATTAGGAGGAACTATAGGTGTTGGAACAGAACAAGATCAGAATAAGGATCATGTTTATCATAAGAATCATTTTGGGGAGGTATTGAAAGAGTTGAAATCATGATTTTTCTATGGGTTGGGGAGAAGGCATTAGGGGAGGTAATTATTTAAGGTTTTTCAAGTGAATATATATACAGAATAAAGAGGACATGTATCAGAAAGACAATAGAAAGAGGGGAAACCGTATTCATTCTAAGGGTTGGGGAGGGATGTAATAGAAAGGGAAGTAACAATTACTAGGTCTTATAAATGATATCTGTTTACAAAATAAAGAGGATACACAACAGGAAGAAGATTAAAAGAGTAGGAACAATATTTTTCTTAGGGTTGGGGAGGGGGTAGAGGCAGAAGGGGAGTGTACTTTTATAAGTTCTTATAAATGATATGTTTTCTATACAGAATAAAGAGGATACACAACAGGAAGAGGATTAAAAGAGTAGGAACAATATTTGTCACATGTATAAGCTTTATATGTCTTGGCTTTAGGCTTATATTTCATAATATTCTTGTGGCATACTTATATCTTTTTCGAAATATATATTAACCGAGGCTTCACTTGAATATAAGTATACAACAAGTTAAAATGCTTTAGCTATCACTTAATTTATGCAAGAAGGAGCACAGCTGATTTTGAAAATTATAACTTTTTATTGATATCAGCTTTTGTTGATTGTTGACTGATGAATGCTCTATTGGGTTCTCCAATTCCTAAAATGAGACAAACCATAAATCGAATCATCAAAAAGTTCAGTTTTTGTTGAGTTCAAACTTTCATGGTACAAGCAATCCAGAAAAATTCGAACAAAAAGAAAATGTTCTTATTAAAATTCTAATAAAACGTCCAGCCATTTTCTTTAATGGCTGATCAAAGTTTTGTAATAGATTTGATTAAAAGATGAAACTTAAATTAATTAAGACACATGATCAAGATTTGGCACTACAGTTCTGCTCCTTTTGTTATTTTTTTCAAAATGTTAACAATAGTTTTCTGATCTGATATACTAAAACAACAACAAACAATTTTGGTCAAAATTTGCAGTTCAAATCAGAAAACTAATGCTACATATATTTGTGTTATATATTGAATTTATACAGTGTGTTCATTGGCAGAGGAGGGCATCACATTGCTTCAAGGCTATTTTGATGTTGGAGCCACTTTGTTTCAGGATATGTTTGCCTCAAGTTTCTGTATTATTAGGATCCAGTAATTTTGTTCACTGAAGAAAATGTTTCCACGCTGCTTTTATACAATATTGATCCACCAAGAAATATTTATTATGTAGTAATGTGAAATATGAGTGAAACTCTCAACATGGAGAAATATTACAGGAACTTATGGCAATTCCGGTTTGTGCATTCAAATTGTAAAGCATTATTAAATGATAAAGAGCTAAAATATGGAGTTTTTGCAAAAGTTTTGACTTTTCCCTAATAATAAATAGTTAATAAATGCTAATATGATATGCAAGATTAAAGTTTTTTTTTTTAATTTTGTTGTTAAAATTTATTTATTCTGCATATACACAGGGATTTTTCAAATTTGAATTTTATCTGTTGTTTACTGTTTACATATTATTTTTTTACAAGCACTTTTAACGTTTATCCGCTCCCTGAAATATTATATTCTACGCCCCCCCCCCTCCCTCCTCTTTCAAATATCTTGGAAAGGACCCTGAAGAAGGCTGAAAGTTGAGTTCAAAGCACTAACAATCGATAAATCATGTAAATTGTCATTACAAAGATAAAATATTTACTATTATTACATTGGTTGCAATGAATTACATTGATTTCCAAGTTAAATAAAATCTGATAATTTCACATGTGAAATAAACGTGTTTACTCTGACGTTATACAACAATAGGCATTGTCAAGATGTTGATAAGGGAGGATCAAAACAAATTGTAAATGCTTAGAAAAAAATATATAGTTCCTTACATGTTTTACATTCATTTCTTTAAAAAAAAATCCATTTGCCAATTGTATTAAAAAAGAATAAAAGAATTCAAATATTGAAAAATATTCAACTCGTGACCGAACATTTTACACTGATAATTAACTCATGCGCTACTCCCATTTGTGAATTAATGTGTTGTTTGGTCACTCGTTGAATATTTTTCTCTATTTGAATTCTTCGATTAGTTATTCTATAATTATATATGTCAAAAAACTAAACAAGTGTTGTAAAATGAATTGTTAATCCTGCAGAATCACACTGAGCAATTCTATGTGGTATGTAAACACAGGGATATGGTATTCAATATATATGGTATTAGGGATAGAAATTTCCCAAGGATCAACACAATATTGGTATTTTGTAATAGAAATAGTAGTGAGGACAGGCGTTTTTTTTTTTTAAAGACCCTCAGGGAAAAAAAGATTTTGAGAACCCTGAAAAAGAACGGGAAAGAATATTCAGTATAATAGGATAATTCTATTTTATACAGTACCAGTAGTAATTTTTGTCTTGACCTATGATAAATGTTGTAAAGTTAGTACATGTGTAGAGAGACATGATTTCACAAATCCAATATGTTTTTTTAACAAATTTTGCATCAATTAAGTTTTTCGAATAAGAGACCTATGAAATGTGCTCAAAAACTTATTTGAATTTTTTAAAGTTCTGATTGGTCCCATGTTTTTAAATTTAGCATATTTTGTATGCTAACGAACCAAGACACATCACAATGGTTGACAATATTTCCTTATATTTTTAACCAATAATTTAGATGTTGGGTGAATTTGTAATAATGGTGTTCTGGTAGACTAGAGTATCAAATAACATTTGAACCTTGAATGGAATATGTGGTTACAATTAACACTTTAACAATTTCTATATTTCTGTCTTTCAATTAAATCAGTAGCATTTTTAATGTAGATTTTTGCCTAAATAACATGATTAAAATTTTATTGTCTTGACACACACATGTATTTTGATTTATCCATTATGCTTATGGTATTCAAAAAGAAAGATTTTCTTAACATTTTGGTCTTAATTTTTTTTATTCTACATATATACATGCACAGTGACCTTTTTCAATTTGAATTTTATCTGTTGTTTACTGTTTACATTATGTATTATTATTTTTCAAACAGTTTTCATGTCTATTTACATGTAATTCATTCCATGTATTTTGAAATTTTCACTTGTCAGGCATTGCGAATATGCCAAAACTTTTGTTTCCACTATAAATATTTTTAATTCTTAAATCTTATATAATTTTTATGACTGTTTTTCATTTTTTTTTTTGCATTAATCAATGTCAGATATATTTCTGAAAAATATCTGACCATACGAAGTAAAAAAAATCTTAGTCATAGCAATCCTTGGTCATAGATATCTGATCAGGGCATATATTATTTACCAATCTGACAGTTTAAATAAGTATCTAACCGACTTAGTTCCGAAAAAAAATTCTGACCAAAGGAACTGTTTGTACATATATTTTTTTTTACCTGCCTGTAAAAGTTGGAGCTAGAATAATAGAACTTTTTAATCTTATTTCAGAATGAAGAAGTCTCGGACGAGGAGGATTGAAGACAGGGGAGACAATCCAGAGGTAACCAAAGCTTTCACTGTGATATGGACTAATTCTGACATCATTTCACCTTACTGTATGAACTTTAAACTGACATTGAAATGTTAATATACTAATATGAAAAAAGATATTGAATAAATTATGAGAATATTGTACAACATAACTAAAATATTATGTCTTAAAGTTATTTTATTGAAAATGTCATTTTAGTATAAATATTAGTATTTATATAAAAATATTTATATTTACTTTGGTTTTTTTTTCATTTATATATAACACTTAGATTGGGAGTTCGAATCTCACAAATGGCAGGTGTATTGGACTACTATCTTATTGAATCTATAGGCTTTTCTTCCCATCAAAAGTTGTGGTTTTCTCTGGACATTCATTGCTTCATCCACCAATAAAAACTGACTTCCGTGATAAAGCGTATAGTTCTGCAAGAGGTGTTAAACAAGAACAATCAGATAATCCTTTTATCAGTTAAAATGGACAAATAAAAAAAAAATCTTCTTAATTTTACTCTGAAGTCTCTTGATCTTAACAAATAGCCTGTCAACAGAATGTAGGATAGCATCAAATACGAGGCAAAATGTTAAAGCTTCATAACTTTTTTCAAGTATTCATCATTACAAAATGATGATTCTCCCTGAAAATGAATGAAACATTTTCCATCTGAAATATGCATGAAAAATTTGCAATCCTATATATGCATGACACATTTGTCATCCTAAATATGCATGACAAAGGAGTAGGTCCAGTAAGACCTCATTTTGGCCCCAAAATATAGCGGTTTTACAAAATTGTTAGAATGTAAACTTTTAGTTATTTATTGGACAGTAGAATGCTTCTGCTACATAAATATGGGCTCTTTTTGACAATACAATGCGCATATATTGGGTACTAGCACCATTAAGTCAGGCTAAATTACTGAAATCTTCAAAATTCTAGCATTTTAGTTAAATTTTAGACGGTTTTCGTGTAAAACGAAAGTGGCCGCATTCGTGTTCATCCTTAATATTGAAATGTAACTTGTATTTTTTGATAATACATAACATATATAAAGGTTGAGGATGAACACGGATGCGGCCACTTTCATTTTTGACAAAAACCATCTGAAAAATGACATTTTTCGGCATATTTGGTAGATTTTTCATATTTGAGCTTGAATCAGATCGTTTTAATGACTAAATCAGTTAAAATCTTTCACATAAACTAATTGATTCAAATGAAATATACATTTAAGTGTTTAAAAAGTGGTCAAAATATTTCGTCAGATGAACCTGAAATTTGAGGCCAAAATCGGTCCTTACCGGACCTTCTCCTTTGTCATCCTAAATATGCATGACACATTTGTCATGATATCCTAAATATGCATGACACATTTGCCATCCTAAATATGCATGACACATTTGCCATCCTAAATATGTATGACACATTTGTCATTAATCAAACAACCTATCAATCCAGCAAATGTAGAATAACCTTTGACAACCAAAATTACTCCCTTCCAACCTTTGTTATGACAAGTAGAAATGAACAATCAATTCATTCAGTTTTCAAGAGCTTGCGTCTGCTACTCAAGTCTTTTTTAAACATCACTAGTGTCTGAGCTGAAAGTTGGTCAACTAAGGTCAAGTCAAGAATGTCTCATTATATTTCTAAGTTCATTAAAAGATACCAAAACCATGATTATAAATATACACTTTGAAGTTCCCTAGAAATGTATATACATTCTAGGTACTAATATTGTCATCTTCATCTTGTGTTATAGTTGGTAGATATAAGAAGATGTGTTATGAGTGCCAATGAGACAACTCTCCATCCAAGTCACAATTTGTATAAGAAAACCATTCTTCAACACAGAGCATTTACTCACACCGAACAGTAAGCAATAAAGAGACCCAAAAAATGACTTGTGTAAAACCATCCAAACAGGAAAACATGATCTAATCAATATAAAAAAAAACACTTATGAAACACATAACAAACAACCAACTGGGTTAGGACAGGTGCAAACAAATAAGTACCAACCTTCATCTTTACCTGAAACACTAGTGTAAAATCACAGGTCAACATTTCAAGACACACTATAAAACATCAATTGAAATGCCTCAACTCAATCAAAAGACATTAACACAAACATATTGTTTGTTTTGCTCAAATATTGTCAATATAATAGAGATCTATGTGACTGTCATACAAGTAAGAGGTTTACTATCATATAATTGATAGGTTTACCTAGCTATAAAACCAGGTTTAATTCACCATTTTCTAAATAAGGCAATGTCTCTACCAAGTCAGGAATATGATGTTATTCATTCTTTTGATGTGTTTGAGCTTTTGATTTTGCCACTTGATATTGGACTTTCTGTTGTAAGTTTCCTTGGATTTCTGTATTTTTGCTATTTTACTTTTTTAAGTGTCATCCAATGTATGTAAACTGAAGGATTCAATCAGACAATTTCCTTTTCTTAGTATCATATCAACTGCTATTGTATGATTGTATAATTGGAAAAGAATACATACATTTTGTATTTAAAAGATAACAATTACCACACTTATAGTCATTCATATTCAGAGCAAGATCATTCAACTGCTTTTTATATGTTGAACTAAAAGATGTAATAACCATTTTGTAAAATTTTGTATTCTTGCCTTTCATTTTTGCTAATGTGCTTTGTCTATATGCCTTTTTGTGATTTTTTGTTACATATTTGTTGTTTTACGATATTTAGGATTATAACATAATGTTGACTGCTGAACCCCTATTTTTGACATAATTACCTATTATGTGACTGTCTGTTTGTTTTGTTCACACATTGTTGTCAATATAATGGCATTTGATGCCACTGTCATATAAGTGAGATGTTAAGCTAGCTATAAAACCAGGTTCAATAAACTATTTTCTACATAAGAAACTGCCTGTACCAAGTCAGGAATATGACAATAAGGCTTTTGATATTGCCATTTGATTATGGACTTTCTGTTTTGAATTTTCCTTGTTCAGTATTTTTGTCATTGGGTTGCTGTTTCATTGCATTGCATATTTAAAGTCTTTCATTTATTGGCCAATTACCCATTTTATATAAAATAAAGTGATATGGTACTATTGCCAATGGAGCAACTATCCTCGTTAGTTCACAGTATAGTTGACTACAGTAAATCTATACTGTGCAGTCAGCTGTTAATTCCAGACTACAAAGGTGCAAAATTTTAAATGAACAAACCAACATGGAGACAAAACAAAAATATTAGGCCAACAGCACCCACTAAATAACATGCACCCTACTTGGGACATGTTTGCACATTTGTTTATGTATTCATTACTTTTACTAAGAGTATCAAAAGCATTCTTGAGACACCTGGATCTTCCATCTAACATTTAACCAATGCTCATGAGGAGCAAAAACTCTTTTGATGGTTCAAAGATGGAAGGAGGGAATATAAAAATTCTGCCCTTATCAAATAAAACCTCCTTTTCTGGCTTGAGGCTTTGCTCTTTCAACTTAATTGTGTGTGCATTGTTGAGATGCAGCAAATACCAATTTAAGCCTTATGTTTGTCAGTGGTCCAGCTAGGATTTCAATTGCCAATCCTGAAAAGGGACATTTAACGTGCGATATGATAATATAACCAGGTGCTCTGCAGGGCGCAGCTTTATACGACCGCAGAGGTCGAACCCTGAACAGTTGGGGCAAGTATGGATAAACATTCAAGCGTGATACAGCTCTGAATTTGGATTGTGATCAAATTTTTGACATTACATGGTTTTTTTTTTACACAAAACAAATGTCAAGATTTTACAAATCAATTAAAGATTTCTTCTTCAAACTTTTTAAATCTAAAATTAAATAGTTGACACAGCATAGGTTTCTGACACAGAATGAATGTGGTCTAATGAACTTAAAAGTTTTTTTTTGCCTTTGAGCAATTCACTATGCTGTTGAATATTAATCCTCTCAAAAAAATGTTTGAAGAAATTGTCGTTTTATTTATGAAATCTGAAATGAGAAAAATTTAAAACCCCCCCCCCCCCTTTTTTCACATCCCCGCTTCCCTTTTTCCAAAACTGATATCAATTCAAATTTCTAATGGAGTTTGCAACAATAACTACTCTTTTAAATACATCATAAAATATTAAAATGTAAAATAAAGTGCTTGTTATCACTGAATGGTAAAGATTGGTTGGTAGTAAAAGTGAATATACATTGTTTATTGTATAAAACAATAAAAAAAACTTCATCAGCAACATTTTATATTGGCAAATTTCCAATGAAGTTATTTACATAAAGTTATTGGCAAATAAAAATAGAAAATGACATCATAGTCATGTCTGGCAAATGTCCAACATACATTATCTAAAAACATTTTAGATAAGATAAGGAAAAAAAGCTTCATCAGCAACATTTTATATTGGCAAATTTCCAATGAAGTTATTTACATAAAGTTATTGGAAAATAAAAATAGAAAATGACATCATAGTCATGTCTGGCAAATTTCCAACATATATTATCAACTACTATTCTATACAAAGAAAGATAACTCCAATTGAAAATTAATTGCTATTGCACAATATTGTGCAATTAGATATTTCTTGCTATTGTGCAACAGGGCCGTAACTAGCCTCTTTTAAAAGTGAGGCAAAATATATTCGCCGAGCGATGCGAGGCGAAAAATGTTGGGCGAGTGGTCTGGGGGCCGCTTAAGGCCCCCAGAAGCTCTGAGAAAAATAACGCAAAATCGTGCATTCTGAGCGTTTTTCGACAATCAGGTTCCAAAGCAAAAACAAAGATTCATTGTAATTTAGAGACAACATTAAAAGACCGATATGTAGGATAAAGCAAAAATCGTAATTTTCATAATTATTAATACTGTATCTGTTTGTCTGTTCTTGTCTTGTATTGTGATTAGACTTTGGTGATTTTTTTATGACTAGATTTAAATATTTTGACATTGCCAGTGGCGGATCCAGAACTTTTCCTAAGGGAGGGGGCCCGCTGACTGACCTAAGGGGGGGGGGGGGGCTCCAGTCATGCTTCAATGATTCCCTATATAATCAACCAAATTTTTCCCACGAAAGGGGGGGGGGGGGCCCGGGCCCCCCAGGATCCGCCTATGATTGCAGTATTATACTTTAAGTACTAGTAGTACTGCTTAAGTCCACACTAGGGACCATCTTCACCTTGTTTTACGATCTTTTACGGTATTAATAATTCTTTAAAAGTATTTTTGAAGACCATCCGGCAACTATCATGTCCCCATACTCCTTTATTATCTGTTAAAGGGTCTCAACACCACTTAATGCAAGTTTAACCTTTCAATGTAAAAGGTCATATATGGCAATACCTTGGTCTTTTTTTTTCTTCAAACTATTTGATGCAGGGAAATATGTGACCTTACTTTAATTCAAAAATTTATTTACAATAAAACAAACTGTTATGTATTCTTTTGATATCAATTTCAATTATCCATGCAGACAGGACAATTTTATTTTGTGTCCACTGAGTAGCATCGCATGTTCTTAAAATATATTCCTCGCACAATTCTGGACATCGGTGGACATGTAACATTGCAAAACCACATTTACAAGTGAAAAACAACGCTCAGACTATAGTCATAAAGTAGGACAATAAATGAACAAAAGACAAACCTGGAACCAACACAGAAGTTCAAACAATAGACCATCAACTCTGAAAACTAAAAGGAAAATAGAAACATTGATAACGAAAAACATCCAGGGGATACACCAGAGAGTGAAGAGAACTTGCTTCTTGCAAGACACTTTCCGTGAAAACAATTTGATATGAAAACAACTTTTTGTTTCATTTTTTTTTTTTGAATTTTTTTACATGAGGCATTTGCCTCATTTGCCTCAATGTAGTTACGGCCCTGTGCAATACTGTGCAATTGAAAATTTCTTGCTATTGCACAATATTGTGCAATTAGATATTTCTTGCTATTGTGCAATACTGTGCAATTGAAAATTTCTTGCTATTGCACAATACTTGATATGGAATCCTGATTTGGACCAACTTGAAAACTGGGCCCATAATCAAAAATCAAAGTACATATTTAGATAAAGCATATCAAATAAGCCCAAGAATTTAATTTTGGTTAAAATCAAACTTAGTTTAATTTTGGACCCTTTGGACCTTAATGTAGACCAATTTGAAAACTGGACCAAAAATTAAGAATCTACATACACAGTTAGATTTGGCATATCAAAGAACCCATTTATTCAATTTTTGATGAAATCAAACAAAGTTTAATTTTGGACCCCCATTTGGACCAACTTGAAAACTAGGCCAATAATTAAAAATCTAAGTACATTTTTAAATTCAGCATATCGAAGAACCCCAAGGATTCAATTTTTGTTAAAATCAAACTAAGTTTAATTTTGGACCCTTTGGACCTTAATGTAGACCAATTTGAAAACGGGACCAAAAGTGAAGAATCTACATACATAGTTAGATTCGGCATATCAAAGAACCCAAATTATTCAATTTTTGATGAAATCACACAAAGTTCAATTTTGGACCCTTTGGGCCCCTTATTCCTAAACTGTTAGGACCAAAATCAAACCCAACCTTCCTTTTATGGTCATAAACCTTGTGTTTAAATTTCATAGATTTTCATTACTTATACAAAAGTTATGGTGCAAAAACCAAAAATAATGCTTATTTGGGCCCCTTTTTGGCCCCTAATTCATAAACTGTTGTGACCTCAACTCCCAAAATCAATCCCAACCTTCCTTTTGTGGTCATAAACCTTGTGTTAAAATTTCATTGATTTCTATTCACTTTTACTAAAGTTAAAGTGCGAAAACTAAAAGTATTCGGACGACGACGACGCCAACGTGATAGCAATATACGACCAAAAAATTAAAATTTTTGCGGTCGTATAAAAAGGGCACGTTTTAATAAAGATATTAATAAAAATATTGTGTTTATTAATAAAAATATTGTGTTTATTCGTTGAAATTCACTGGTTATACAATAACTACACAATTAGCCCATATAAAACTCCATCTTTCTACTTTTTAGGTTGAAAAACTTGTCAAGCAGCTCGTCACACAAGTTTTTAAATCATTGCTTGGCACAGTTAAGCTTTATATGCAGCGTGAAAGATGTCCTGCTTCATTCTGTTACTTTGGTCTGACACACTTTACCAGTTTCACATTTCGACCTCTGCTGTGATTAATGGCAATACAGCACAAAACAGCTATGCTCAGTAAATGCACAATGTTAGGATATAGCAAGTAAGCAACAGTGAAATTTGTATTAAAAATAAAGAAAACAGAAAAAGATGTCCAAAGCACCCTACCAACACTGCTACTGAGACCCTCTAACTTTTCCCACAACTCAAAATACCTAAACATATATAATTCTTAAGCAAGAAGAATGTAGATATATTTTAGAATATATGTTAAGTGGGTTACTCAAAAATCAGATTGAGTTATCTTTCTTTATTCTGATGTGCTCCTTCTTTGGAAGATTATAAACAGTATGTAGAAGATGTAAATATGATCAACAATATGGCAACTGTTTTTGTTATTTTTGTATCAAAAATTAGGGCAGTCAATGACAAATACTTCTGAATTTGCTATTTATTTCACGGAGAACAAGTAAAACGATGTCTTTCACAAGTTGTTTGTGGTTTTCAACTTTCTGTCATTACGTTTTCTCCATGACACTACGGTAAATATTGCAAATTGTGCTCAAGTTGTTGTTTGCACATTTCTTCAAAGATAATTGCAGACTGACTGATTCTATTTGAATGAATTAATGTTGATGATCATTAATGACCTATCCAATAAACGTATTACCTATAACAACAGATTATGACACCAGCTGTAACCGTTGATAAGCTTGGGGTTGTTAACAAAGTCATAAACTTTTCGCCAGGTAAAATTAAGTAATTAGCGGATCATCCAAATTATCCATCTTCAAAAAAGGCAGTGCGCCCTGGAAACTGTTAAAAGGACACAGGGTGGCACTCAGGAAAGGGCTTGCTGCACCCTCTGAAAACAGCCTAACATGTTTCAACTTTAACATCCAATAATCATACGAGTATATATATGTTATCAGAGAAACCAATGAATTTTGCATGACATGAATGTAAACAACAACATTGTTTGGTAGATATTTAATAAAAAACATATTGATTAAACTAAACCAAAATACAATAATTTCTTTCTCTTCCTTCTTAAAAATGCCTTTTTGTCAATTTTTAAATAATCAAAAAAATCTACACAATATTTTTCTATGCAAAATAAAATATGCTTTAAGTAAAATTGTTCCCTTAAGATGGATGTCTGGATCTTTCTGCTGACGAGCTGTGTTGTCGTGGTAACCACTGAGTCGTCAGGTGTGTTAATGTTAATGTCATCCATCATGGGGGCCACCATTCATTTAGTGCTGGTGGAAAACAAAGCTAAAAGTCCTGCTGCTAGACCAACTGAAGCTAAATAGTTACTGTTACAAGTTAAGGAAATATACATTTCATGTTTGTAAATTACTAGACTATTCCAACCTTGCATTTAAAGATTCTAAGATGAGTCCAAGTTTTTCATTTATAAAATTTTTTATTTCGTTTTCTTGCTTTGTTTTGTCATGGCTTCAAAAATTGCCAATTAGTGGTGACAATAAAATTGATTGCAAGTCATACTAAAATATTCTCGACTTAAAATATTTTTTTCACTTTCTGTTAAAAGAATTATATGTCTTTAAAATTAGTATCTTTATTTTTCAAGAGCCTATCCTTGGTAACATGAATGTTGTCAACACCAACTTCAATCAATTTGGCTGTTTAAATTTTATTAAAATATTGACAAAATATTTACTTTGACCCTTTGTCAAAAATACAGAAGTTTCAAAATTCTTGAACCACACATTTTTTCGAAGAGTTTCATTGGTTATGATGGTTGTATAGCAGTTTGACATTAATCTTGATCATTGAGAAGCTTAATATTCCCTAGACATTATAAAATGGTTAAAACGTTCAGCTGATTTTTACAGAGTTATCTCCAATATTATGTACCATTTAGATGGCATCAGGCAATGATCATGATGATAGAATCTGTTCCAATTACAACTCTTAAAAAAAAATGTATTTAATGTGTTAAAATATACTTGAATAGAAATAAGATGTGGTATGAGTGCCAATGAGAGAACTCTCCTCCATTGAAGCACACTGTATCTGTATTATTTAATTAGAAAAATAGGATTTTTTTTTCATTTTTTTTAAATTTTCATATAATTTCAGAGCCATCCCCTTCACTCTTCTAAATGTTCTATATGCTAACTTTGGGTTTAAATTTTCACAAAGATAACCCCTTCCAGTGGTCAAATATCCCATAAACCATGGGCAGTCACAGGCAGATATAATCATATAAAGGATACAATGTAGGTCCAACACTCCTGAGGACGTAGAAGGAGCAGACAATCAATAGTGCCAGATAGAGGGCGTTGTTGTAAAAGATGGAAAATGTTGTGGCTTCATAGTCAGCAACCTCATTCTTTTTCCATAGAATCCTGAAAGTATAAAACATGCAATAAGAATAAGCAGTTCAAATAAACATGTTTAAGCATACATTAATCCTACATGCCAACATGTTTAACCCAGCAACATTCTGTATGTGCCTGTCCCAAGTCAGGTTCCTGAAATTGCTAGGGTCATTTGTTGTTGAATATCATATAATTTTTTTTTTTTAGTGTTTGTACATTAATCCGGCTGTAAGTGTTCTTTGAATTGTTTTACATTTGTTATGTCTGGACCTTGTAAATAGCTTGCTATGAGGTATGTGTTTTGCACATTTCTGAAGCCTTAAAGTTAGTGACAAAACTTTTAGGTCATTAGGTCTCTAGTCGAAATTTGTCTCATTGGCAATCCTACCCTATCATATTTTTTTTATATATGGTACTTAGTAAAATGGGGTAATAGTAACCATCTAGAAAAGCAAATAGTAATTTCAGAATTTCCTTTACATATTTACTGTACACAATATATTTTTTTATGATTTAGAAGATTCTTTCTAAGTTAAATGATTTAAATTTAGATAAAAATCTAGATAAGAGAAGCATCAGCAATTCTATACTTGTACATGAATGATTACAAACCTCTCATACTTGTACATGAAATGATTACAAACCTCTCATACTTGTACATGAAATGATTACAAACCTCTCATCCGTGTACATGAAATGATTACAAACCTCTAATACGTGTACATGAATGATTACAAACCTCTCATACGTGTACATGAAATGATTACAAACCTCTCATCTTTTTCTTTTTTGGTCATTTTCTTGTCGTCAGCAAACTTTTTTGTCATCTCTCTGGAAACAGCATC
This sequence comes from Mytilus galloprovincialis, assembly GCA_037788925.1. Classification (NCBI taxonomy): domain Eukaryota; kingdom Metazoa; phylum Mollusca; class Bivalvia; order Mytilida; family Mytilidae; genus Mytilus; species Mytilus galloprovincialis. Next base: position 19,403,240 of record CM075342.1, on the reverse strand, counting down.
TTCCCTCTTTAGTGCAATCCTGGAAGGTTACAATGATTCATATTATAAGTGAAGGATTGATAAGAGTTTGTATGCTATATTATTGACCATGTACCCAATTCAATGTTTGTTCCTATCATTTTTTTATCCAAAAAGTTAACAAATAAAAATTTCATTTAAAAATTGAAGTTATAAACTTCGTTGTCTTTTTTCCATCAAACATATCATTTTATAAAATCAGGTGGGTTACAAAACTTACATTCTAATGGTCTATTTTGATTTCTATTTTTTGACGTGCAAGGCAAGTAAAAATTAATGATCTGTTTTTCCTGAAATTTTATGAAACGTTTTTTACATAATATATAAATACAACTTTTTCTTTAGACTGCAGATTTTGAATTTAAGTCTAGGACACCAATTTTACTCAATTACCTGTATATTTTTCCATGGAAAGGGGGGAAAAATAAATCAATGACTAATATATGGGTCTAATAGTACTTACTTGTGTTTAAGAACGAACTTGACATTTTTGTAAGCAAGAGCTACCAAGTATGTACTAATGATGGTTCCAACGGCAAACAAAATCCCAGACTGGTATAAATCCATCTGGTGAATTCTCCAAAACAACCCTGAATGTAAAGAACAAAATGTCAATTACTAAAACAAAATCCCAGAATTGAATATTTTGAATACAAAATATAAACAAACAAACTATAAACAAACAATAAATAAGCAAAATAAAATCCCAGAACAATATAAATTTTATTTGTGTTTCCTCCAAAACATACCTTGAATACAACATATTGCATGCAAGATCTTTTAAACATGGCACAATAAATTCAATGAAATTGTTCTACATTACTTGCCTTTCTTTTTAAAGAAATAAAAAGAAAGGCAAGTAATGTAGAACAATTTCATTGCATTTATTGTGCCATGTTTAAAAGATCTTGCATGCAATATATTGTAGGTTTAGTTATATTAATTAACACTGAAACAACTTAGAGTTGGGTGCACATATTCGCCAGGGACACAATTTCACCGTTTTATGATTTTCAGGTGTAAAAACTTCAAAGGATGGCTGAAATGAAAGAAATATGCTGGTAGATTAAATTTTTATAACAAATATGATTATGTTTTAAACTACGACAAAATTGCGTCACTTACGGCATAGAAACGAAAAATGGACGATTTTCGGCCAATTTCCTGAATGAAAAACTCGATTTCAAAGAAGTATTTCTTAGTAATTCTTTAACTGATCGCCCTAAATTTTAGTTTTGTACACCTATGAAATGTCTGCTATTGTCGTCTATAATGAAATTGATTTGAAAAAATATTGTTTAAAGCTGCAGTTATTTGGATTTAAGTAGATGTATAAAAACGGTGAATATGTGTTCCCCATAGACAAAACATTAGGCAATTTCAAACACCCTTTAATCTAATTTTTTCAGATGATTATTTTCAAACAAACATGTTTCCAAGCTTAAGAATATTTTGCATTTGAAGTTATCTTCGTATAGAAATATCAGTATACTTCAAGAACATATAGACCTCAACATAAACTATAGAAAACATGGAAAGATATGACGAAAATGAGCACCCCACTCTATAAGCATAAAACTAAAAATATCGTTTTAAAATTGAAAAAAAAAACAAAACATATGGTAAACAAAAGACAGCTGCTGAGACTGAGTGGCAAAGAGAGGAACATTTTAAATTAAATAACTATTACAATTAAGCATGATATTAAGGAGGGGCCCGATAGGTTATTTTCGTTCTTCATGATCCATTTCTCTACAGATTTTTTTTTTAACATTTTCGTCATCTGCGATCAGGGAAATTTATTTTCTGTGAATTGTGATTGACAAAATATTTAACTTGTGAATCGTGATTCAATATGTTTGCCAATACTTTTTTCTTTCCTTTTGACTTATGGAGTACTTTTTTTCATAATGACATAAACAAGATGTACTCTATCAGTTTCTGCAAAGTTTTAAAAGTTTTCCCAGGATATTAAATTATCATTGAAAAAAGGGGGAGGGTCAAAATGTAATTTGACATCGGTCTGCTTTCGCGAATTTCCGTATTCTAGTTAAGAGGATATGTCTAAAAGGTAGACATTACATCTGTTTAGTTATATGTGAACTTCGAGCTATTTAAATTTTAAAAAAAAGATGTCAGATGATATCGAATAAATTTATAAACTTACATATTGGGATGGCTGACACGATTAAAGCATTCCCGTAAAACAGAGCTGAAGATTTTGTTGATACATTTCTGCTGAAATCTTGAAGGAGAAGTTCTTCTTCCTTAGTCAACTGTTTATTCTTTGCTGATTTGCTTGACATTTTCGCTTATGTTTGTGATGTGGCACGTTCGCTGACCGGTTCGAATGTGAATTTGTACACGCGTCAGAAAAGAGAACGTCACAAAGGTAGACAACTCTTGTCAGAAGCAGGTGCCCGAGGCCAGCCGAAAACTTGTTTTAATTTTTGAAACAAGGAAAACACTACAAAGTTATTTACAAGAATAAAACCATTGATATGTCTTCCTTTTAAACAAAATAAAAGAATATTTATTACAATCTGTTTTCACTAAATGATCGTTTGTTATACTTCTAGCTGCATGAAATTTCTCTCTCTCATGGCCACAGACCACAATTAATTCCTCTATCAGTTCTTTATAACCTTTTGCATCATTAAAAAAATTGCACCATGCACTTTTGTCCAATTTTTTGTGTGTGTAATGTATTGTCCTAGTCCAAATATATATCCAAAATTCAGAAAGATTGAAGCAATCACTTTTACAAATTTAGCCAATACACATCCATACCCCTATTGACAAGTCAAGAGATGTTCCGAAAACTGTAAATATCACCTTTTTGCACTTGACCTAATCACTCATTCCATATAAAAATCAGTTAAAATACAACCTCCAAAAATTTATTTGACCTCTCTTCTTTCATTTCCACCCAAAAAGATTTAAGGAATGAGTGAGGAAAGGAAAGAAAAAAAATTAAGGAAAAATACACTCTAATTAAAAGGAACTATATTCGTGGACAACGAAAAGCGGGGTCATTAATTGTGGTCTTGGGCCTATTAGGGGCCTAAAACTTGACCAATTCTAATAAAACTTGGCATGATTCAAGCTTAGTATATTATAAAACAGGTTACAAAGTTTCAAAGCCATATGATACCAAATAAAAAAAATGTGGCATTTTTTATATCTGAATTTTGGGTGCTGAATTGTGGCGTTGAATTAGAACAATTAAAACTATCAAATTTGAGCTTCTAAAAACCAAAAGATACCAAAACTAACACTTTTTAATGTCTCTATGTATAAGTTAACATCTATTTAAAGCAACAGAAAGCATATTTCATGTATCAGACTTATGCAAAATGGCCAGAAGTTAATTTTATATGAGCCTGTGCCAAAAAATAGAGGTTTTCAATTAGGGTGAGGCCTTATATCAAATGTAATATTTTTCACTTACCACAATTTTCTGAAGTTGTTAAGTTATCAAACAAACTTTAACAGGTTATAAATGTACTTTTGATGGAAATATAAGTTTCAAATAGCATAACGCATGTGGATAAAATGGTCTTTAGCAATGTTATGCTTAAAAAAACAGATTGCCAGTTTAGGCCGTTCCCCACATTTGCATATTTAAAAGCATATAAATGATATGGGAGATGGAGATATACTTCTTTTTGCTAAAATCTGTGCTCTCAGATATGATAAAACATGGAGCCTGGATGTAACAAGACTGTCACTTTCAACTATATATGCAGACAGTATGGTCTGATGCAAAGTTTATTAACTTTACTGTTTAAAAACTGAATGAAATGTCAGCCTCAAAAGGCCAATATTTAAACCACTAGCTATCCAACAGAAGAAAGTAAAGGTAGTCTGTGAAACAGAAATGGTTAAGCAACCAGTAATAAGTGTTTTTGATGTAGGTTCAGTGCAATCTGTTTTGGAATACAACTTTTAAGTGCATAGAACTTCACATTTCACCTGCTGCGTATACTGACCGTTAGACTTAGACTATTAAAACAGCACATTTTGAACTCTTTTTATGTTTTTATCTACTGTTTTTTGTGTTCAGAGTTCACAAATAAGTTAAACAACTGAAATAAATACCACAAACACAAATAGATATCAGAAAAAAACTGTCAGAGAGAAATTAAGCATGCTGTTTTTGAAAAAATAGTGAAAAAAGTGAAAAAGCTACATTTTAGGCATTTAACCTGAAAAGTGACTTTTTCACAAAATTTCTATCAAATGAAAGTGAAAATCATTTCTTCTCATATAGTTTGACAAATCAATACCAATAGATCATTCAGAAAAGATGCCAAAGTAAAAATTCTAAATTTGCTGAAATGCACCTCTTAGGCCACAGACCACAATTAATTCCTCTATCAGTTCTTTATAACCTTTTGCATCATTAAAAAAATTGCACCATGCACTTTTGTCCAATTTTTTGTGTGTGTAATGTATTGTCCTAGTCCAAATATATATCCAAAATTCAGAAAGATTGAAGCAATCACTTTTACAAATTTAGCCAATACACATCCATACCCCTATTGACAAGTCAAGAGATGTTCCGAAAACTGTAAATATCACCTTTTTGCACTTGACCTAATCACTCATTCCATATAAAAATCAGTTAAAATACAACCTCCAAAAATTTATTTGACCTCTCTTCTTTCATTTCCACCCAAAAAGATTTAAGGAATGAGTGAGGAAAGGAAAGAAAAAAAATTAAGGAAAAATACACTCTAATTAAAAGGAACTATATTCGTGGACAACGAAAAGCGGGGTCATTAATTGTGGTCTTGGGCCTATTAGGGGCCTAAAACTTGACCAATTCTAATAAAACTTGGCATGATTCAAGCTTAGTATATTATAAAACAGGTTACAAAGTTTCAAAGCCATATGATACCAAATAAAAAAAATGTGGCATTTTTTATATCTGAATTTTGGGTGCTGAATTGTGGCGTTGAATTAGAACAATTAAAACTATCAAATTTGAGCTTCTAAAAACCAAAAGATACCAAAACTAACACTTTTTAATGTCTCTATGTATAAGTTAACATCTATTTAAAGCAACAGAAAGCATATTTCATGTATCAGACTTATGCAAAATGGCCAGAAGTTAATTTTATATGAGCCTGTGCCAAAAAATAGAGGTTTTCAATTAGGGTGAGGCCTTATATCAAATGTAATATTTTTCACTTACCACAATTTTCTGAAGTTGTTAAGTTATCAAACAAACTTTAACAGGTTATAAATGTACTTTTGATGGAAATATAAGTTTCAAATAGCATAACGCATGTGGATAAAATGGTCTTTAGCAATGTTATGCTTAAAAAAACAGATTGCCAGTTTAGGCCGTTCCCCACATTTGCATATTTAAAAGCATATAAATGATATGGGAGATGGAGATATACTTCTTTTTGCTAAAATCTGTGCTCTCAGATATGATAAAACATGGAGCCTGGATGTAACAAGACTGTCACTTTCAACTATATATGCAGACAGTATGGTCTGATGCAAAGTTTATTAACTTTACTGTTTAAAAACTGAATGAAATGTCAGCCTCAAAAGGCCAATATTTAAACCACTAGCTATCCAACAGAAGAAAGTAAAGGTAGTCTGTGAAACAGAAATGGTTAAGCAACCAGTAATAAGTGTTTTTGATGTAGGTTCAGTGCAATCTGTTTTGGAATACAACTTTTAAGTGCATAGAACTTCACATTTCACCTGCTGCGTATACTGACCGTTAGACTTAGACTATTAAAACAGCACATTTTGAACTCTTTTTATGTTTTTATCTACTGTTTTTTGTGTTCAGAGTTCACAAATAAGTTAAACAACTGAAATAAATACCACAAACACAAATAGATATCAGAAAAAAACTGTCAGAGAGAAATTAAGCATGCTGTTTTTGAAAAAATAGTGAAAAAAGTGAAAAAGCTACATTTTAGGCATTTAACCTGAAAAGTGACTTTTTCACAAAATTTCTATCAAATGAAAGTGAAAATCATTTCTTCTCATATAGTTTGACAAATCAATACCAATAGATCATTCAGAAAAGATGCCAAAGTAAAAATTCTAAATTTGCTGAAATGCACCTCTTAGGGGCCTAAAACTTGACCAATTCTAATAAAACTTGGCATGATTCAAGCTTAGTATATTATAAAACAGGTTACAAAGTTTCAAAGCCATATGATACCAAATAAAAAAAATGTGGCATTTTTTATATCTGAATTTTGGGTGCTGAATTGTGGCGTTGAATTAGAACAATTAAAACTATCAAATTTGAGCTTCTAAAAACCAAAAGATACCAAAACTAACACTTTTTAATGTCTCTATGTATAAGTTAACATCTATTTAAAGCAACAGAAAGCATATTTCATGTATCAGACTTATGCAAAATGGCCAGAAGTTAATTTTATATGAGCCTGTGCCAAAAAATAGAGGTTTTCAATTAGGGTGAGGCCTTATATCAAATGTAATATTTTTCACTTACCACAATTTTCTGAAGTTGTTAAGTTATCAAACAAACTTTAACAGGTTATAAATGTACTTTTGATGGAAATATAAGTTTCAAATAGCATAACGCATGTGGATAAAATGGTCTTTAGCAATGTTATGCTTAAAAAAACAGATTGCCAGTTTAGGCCGTTCCCCACATTTGCATATTTAAAAGCATATAAATGATATGGGAGATGGAGATATACTTCTTTTTGCTAAAATCTGTGCTCTCAGATATGATAAAACATGGAGCCTGGATGTAACAAGACTGTCACTTTCAACTATATATGCAGACAGTATGGTCTGATGCAAAGTTTATTAACTTTACTGTTTAAAAACTGAATGAAATGTCAGCCTCAAAAGGCCAATATTTAAACCACTAGCTATCCAACAGAAGAAAGTAAAGGTAGTCTGTGAAACAGAAATGGTTAAGCAACCAGTAATAAGTGTTTTTGATGTAGGTTCAGTGCAATCTGTTTTGGAATACAACTTTTAAGTGCATAGAACTTCACATTTCACCTGCTGCGTATACTGACCGTTAGACTTAGACTATTAAAACAGCACATTTTGAACTCTTTTTATGTTTTTATCTACTGTTTTTTGTGTTCAGAGTTCACAAATAAGTTAAACAACTGAAATAAATACCACAAACACAAATAGATATCAGAAAAAAACTGTCAGAGAGAAATTAAGCATGCTGTTTTTGAAAAAATAGTGAAAAAAGTGAAAAAGCTACATTTTAGGCATTTAACCTGAAAAGTGACTTTTTCACAAAATTTCTATCAAATGAAAGTGAAAATCATTTCTTCTCATATAGTTTGACAAATCAATACCAATAGATCATTCAGAAAAGATGCCAAAGTAAAAATTCTAAATTTGCTGAAATGCACCTCTTAGGCCACAGACCACAATTAATTCCTCTATCAGTTCTTTATAACCTTTTGCATCATTAAAAAAATTGCACCATGCACTTTTGTCCAATTTTTTGTGTGTGTAATGTATTGTCCTAGTCCAAATATATATCCAAAATTCAGAAAGATTGAAGCAATCACTTTTACAAATTTAGCCAATACACATCCATACCCCTATTGACAAGTCAAGAGATGTTCCGAAAACTGTAAATATCACCTTTTTGCACTTGACCTAATCACTCATTCCATATAAAAATCAGTTAAAATACAACCTCCAAAAATTTATTTGACCTCTCTTCTTTCATTTCCACCCAAAAAGATTTAAGGAATGAGTGAGGAAAGGAAAGAAAAAAAATTAAGGAAAAATACACTCTAATTAAAAGGAACTATATTCGTGGACAACGAAAAGCGGGGTCATTAATTGTGGTCTTGGGCCTATTAGGGGCCTAAAACTTGACCAATTCTAATAAAACTTGGCATGATTCAAGCTTAGTATATTATAAAACAGGTTACAAAGTTTCAAAGCCATATGATACCAAATAAAAAAAATGTGGCATTTTTTATATCTGAATTTTGGGTGCTGAATTGTGGCGTTGAATTAGAACAATTAAAACTATCAAATTTGAGCTTCTAAAAACCAAAAGATACCAAAACTAACACTTTTTAATGTCTCTATGTATAAGTTAACATCTATTTAAAGCAACAGAAAGCATATTTCATGTATCAGACTTATGCAAAATGGCCAGAAGTTAATTTTATATGAGCCTGTGCCAAAAAATAGAGGTTTTCAATTAGGGTGAGGCCTTATATCAAATGTAATATTTTTCACTTACCACAATTTTCTGAAGTTGTTAAGTTATCAAACAAACTTTAACAGGTTATAAATGTACTTTTGATGGAAATATAAGTTTCAAATAGCATAACGCATGTGGATAAAATGGTCTTTAGCAATGTTATGCTTAAAAAAACAGATTGCCAGTTTAGGCCGTTCCCCACATTTGCATATTTAAAAGCATATAAATGATATGGGAGATGGAGATATACTTCTTTTTGCTAAAATCTGTGCTCTCAGATATGATAAAACATGGAGCCTGGATGTAACAAGACTGTCACTTTCAACTATATATGCAGACAGTATGGTCTGATGCAAAGTTTATTAACTTTACTGTTTAAAAACTGAATGAAATGTCAGCCTCAAAAGGCCAATATTTAAACCACTAGCTATCCAACAGAAGAAAGTAAAGGTAGTCTGTGAAACAGAAATGGTTAAGCAACCAGTAATAAGTGTTTTTGATGTAGGTTCAGTGCAATCTGTTTTGGAATACAACTTTTAAGTGCATAGAACTTCACATTTCACCTGCTGCGTATACTGACCGTTAGACTTAGACTATTAAAACAGCACATTTTGAACTCTTTTTATGTTTTTATCTACTGTTTTTTGTGTTCAGAGTTCACAAATAAGTTAAACAACTGAAATAAATACCACAAACACAAATAGATATCAGAAAAAAACTGTCAGAGAGAAATTAAGCATGCTGTTTTTGAAAAAATAGTGAAAAAAGTGAAAAAGCTACATTTTAGGCATTTAACCTGAAAAGTGACTTTTTCACAAAATTTCTATCAAATGAAAGTGAAAATCATTTCTTCTCATATAGTTTGACAAATCAATACCAATAGATCATTCAGAAAAGATGCCAAAGTAAAAATTCTAAATTTGCTGAAATGCACCTCTTAGGCCACAGACCACAATTAATTCCTCTATCAGTTCTTTATAACCTTTTGCATCATTAAAAAAATTGCACCATGCACTTTTGTCCAATTTTTTGTGTGTGTAATGTATTGTCCTAGTCCAAATATATATCCAAAATTCAGAAAGATTGAAGCAATCACTTTTACAAATTTAGCCAATACACATCCATACCCCTATTGACAAGTCAAGAGATGTTCCGAAAACTGTAAATATCACCTTTTTGCACTTGACCTAATCACTCATTCCATATAAAAATCAGTTAAAATACAACCTCCAAAAATTTATTTGACCTCTCTTCTTTCATTTCCACCCAAAAAGATTTAAGGAATGAGTGAGGAAAGGAAAGAAAAAAAATTAAGGAAAAATACACTCTAATTAAAAGGAACTATATTCGTGGACAACGAAAAGCGGGGTCATTAATTGTGGTCTTGGGCCTATTAGGGGCCTAAAACTTGACCAATTCTAATAAAACTTGGCATGATTCAAGCTTAGTATATTATAAAACAGGTTACAAAGTTTCAAAGCCATATGATACCAAATAAAAAAAATGTGGCATTTTTTATATCTGAATTTTGGGTGCTGAATTGTGGCGTTGAATTAGAACAATTAAAACTATCAAATTTGAGCTTCTAAAAACCAAAAGATACCAAAACTAACACTTTTTAATGTCTCTATGTATAAGTTAACATCTATTTAAAGCAACAGAAAGCATATTTCATGTATCAGACTTATGCAAAATGGCCAGAAGTTAATTTTATATGAGCCTGTGCCAAAAAATAGAGGTTTTCAATTAGGGTGAGGCCTTATATCAAATGTAATATTTTTCACTTACCACAATTTTCTGAAGTTGTTAAGTTATCAAACAAACTTTAACAGGTTATAAATGTACTTTTGATGGAAATATAAGTTTCAAATAGCATAACGCATGTGGATAAAATGGTCTTTAGCAATGTTATGCTTAAAAAAACAGATTGCCAGTTTAGGCCGTTCCCCACATTTGCATATTTAAAAGCATATAAATGATATGGGAGATGGAGATATACTTCTTTTTGCTAAAATCTGTGCTCTCAGATATGATAAAACATGGAGCCTGGATGTAACAAGACTGTCACTTTCAACTATATATGCAGACAGTATGGTCTGATGCAAAGTTTATTAACTTTACTGTTTAAAAACTGAATGAAATGTCAGCCTCAAAAGGCCAATATTTAAACCACTAGCTATCCAACAGAAGAAAGTAAAGGTAGTCTGTGAAACAGAAATGGTTAAGCAACCAGTAATAAGTGTTTTTGATGTAGGTTCAGTGCAATCTGTTTTGGAATACAACTTTTAAGTGCATAGAACTTCACATTTCACCTGCTGCGTATACTGACCGTTAGACTTAGACTATTAAAACAGCACATTTTGAACTCTTTTTATGTTTTTATCTACTGTTTTTTGTGTTCAGAGTTCACAAATAAGTTAAACAACTGAAATAAATACCACAAACACAAATAGATATCAGAAAAAAACTGTCAGAGAGAAATTAAGCATGCTGTTTTTGAAAAAATAGTGAAAAAAGTGAAAAAGCTACATTTTAGGCATTTAACCTGAAAAGTGACTTTTTCACAAAATTTCTATCAAATGAAAGTGAAAATCATTTCTTCTCATATAGTTTGACAAATCAATACCAATAGATCATTCAGAAAAGATGCCAAAGTAAAAATTCTAAATTTGCTGAAATGCACCTCTTAGGCCACAGACCACAATTAATTCCTCTATCAGTTCTTTATAACCTTTTGCATCATTAAAAAAATTGCACCATGCACTTTTGTCCAATTTTTTGTGTGTGTAATGTATTGTCCTAGTCCAAATATATATCCAAAATTCAGAAAGATTGAAGCAATCACTTTTACAAATTTAGCCAATACACATCCATACCCCTATTGACAAGTCAAGAGATGTTCCGAAAACTGTAAATATCACCTTTTTGCACTTGACCTAATCACTCATTCCATATAAAAATCAGTTAAAATACAACCTCCAAAAATTTATTTGACCTCTCTTCTTTCATTTCCACCCAAAAAGATTTAAGGAATGAGTGAGGAAAGGAAAGAAAAAAAATTAAGGAAAAATACACTCTAATTAAAAGGAACTATATTCGTGGACAACGAAAAGCGGGGTCATTAATTGTGGTCTTGGGCCTATTAGGGGCCTAAAACTTGACCAATTCTAATAAAACTTGGCATGATTCAAGCTTAGTATATTATAAAACAGGTTACAAAGTTTCAAAGCCATATGATACCAAATAAAAAAAATGTGGCATTTTTTATATCTGAATTTTGGGTGCTGAATTGTGGCGTTGAATTAGAACAATTAAAACTATCAAATTTGAGCTTCTAAAAACCAAAAGATACCAAAACTAACACTTTTTAATGTCTCTATGTATAAGTTAACATCTATTTAAAGCAACAGAAAGCATATTTCATGTATCAGACTTATGCAAAATGGCCAGAAGTTAATTTTATATGAGCCTGTGCCAAAAAATAGAGGTTTTCAATTAGGGTGAGGCCTTATATCAAATGTAATATTTTTCACTTACCACAATTTTCTGAAGTTGTTAAGTTATCAAACAAACTTTAACAGGTTATAAATGTACTTTTGATGGAAATATAAGTTTCAAATAGCATAACGCATGTGGATAAAATGGTCTTTAGCAATGTTATGCTTAAAAAAACAGATTGCCAGTTTAGGCCGTTCCCCACATTTGCATATTTAAAAGCATATAAATGATATGGGAGATGGAGATATACTTCTTTTTGCTAAAATCTGTGCTCTCAGATATGATAAAACATGGAGCCTGGATGTAACAAGACTGTCACTTTCAACTATATATGCAGACAGTATGGTCTGATGCAAAGTTTATTAACTTTACTGTTTAAAAACTGAATGAAATGTCAGCCTCAAAAGGCCAATATTTAAACCACTAGCTATCCAACAGAAGAAAGTAAAGGTAGTCTGTGAAACAGAAATGGTTAAGCAACCAGTAATAAGTGTTTTTGATGTAGGTTCAGTGCAATCTGTTTTGGAATACAACTTTTAAGTGCATAGAACTTCACATTTCACCTGCTGCGTATACTGACCGTTAGACTTAGACTATTAAAACAGCACATTTTGAACTCTTTTTATGTTTTTATCTACTGTTTTTTGTGTTCAGAGTTCACAAATAAGTTAAACAACTGAAATAAATACCACAAACACAAATAGATATCAGAAAAAAACTGTCAGAGAGAAATTAAGCATGCTGTTTTTGAAAAAATAGTGAAAAAAGTGAAAAAGCTACATTTTAGGCATTTAACCTGAAAAGTGACTTTTTCACAAAATTTCTATCAAATGAAAGTGAAAATCATTTCTTCTCATATAGTTTGACAAATCAATACCAATAGATCATTCAGAAAAGATGCCAAAGTAAAAATTCTAAATTTGCTGAAATGCACCTCTTAGGCCACAGACCACAATTAATTCCTCTATCAGTTCTTTATAACCTTTTGCATCATTAAAAAAATTGCACCATGCACTTTTGTCCAATTTTTTGTGTGTGTAATGTATTGTCCTAGTCCAAATATATATCCAAAATTCAGAAAGATTGAAGCAATCACTTTTACAAATTTAGCCAATACACATCCATACCCCTATTGACAAGTCAAGAGATGTTCCGAAAACTGTAAATATCACCTTTTTGCACTTGACCTAATCACTCATTCCATATAAAAATCAGTTAAAATACAACCTCCAAAAATTTATTTGACCTCTCTTCTTTCATTTCCACCCAAAAAGATTTAAGGAATGAGTGAGGAAAGGAAAGAAAAAAAATTAAGGAAAAATACACTCTAATTAAAAGGAACTATATTCGTGGACAACGAAAAGCGGGGTCATTAATTGTGGTCTTGGGCCTATTAGGGGCCTAAAACTTGACCAATTCTAATAAAACTTGGCATGATTCAAGCTTAGTATATTATAAAACAGGTTACAAAGTTTCAAAGCCATATGATACCAAATAAAAAAAATGTGGCATTTTTTATATCTGAATTTTGGGTGCTGAATTGTGGCGTTGAATTAGAACAATTAAAACTATCAAATTTGAGCTTCTAAAAACCAAAAGATACCAAAACTAACACTTTTTAATGTCTCTATGTATAAGTTAACATCTATTTAAAGCAACAGAAAGCATATTTCATGTATCAGACTTATGCAAAATGGCCAGAAGTTAATTTTATATGAGCCTGTGCCAAAAAATAGAGGTTTTCAATTAGGGTGAGGCCTTATATCAAATGTAATATTTTTCACTTACCACAATTTTCTGAAGTTGTTAAGTTATCAAACAAACTTTAACAGGTTATAAATGTACTTTTGATGGAAATATAAGTTTCAAATAGCATAACGCATGTGGATAAAATGGTCTTTAGCAATGTTATGCTTAAAAAAACAGATTGCCAGTTTAGGCCGTTCCCCACATTTGCATATTTAAAAGCATATAAATGATATGGGAGATGGAGATATACTTCTTTTTGCTAAAATCTGTGCTCTCAGATATGATAAAACATGGAGCCTGGATGTAACAAGACTGTCACTTTCAACTATATATGCAGACAGTATGGTCTGATGCAAAGTTTATTAACTTTACTGTTTAAAAACTGAATGAAATGTCAGCCTCAAAAGGCCAATATTTAAACCACTAGCTATCCAACAGAAGAAAGTAAAGGTAGTCTGTGAAACAGAAATGGTTAAGCAACCAGTAATAAGTGTTTTTGATGTAGGTTCAGTGCAATCTGTTTTGGAATACAACTTTTAAGTGCATAGAACTTCACATTTCACCTGCTGCGTATACTGACCGTTAGACTTAGACTATTAAAACAGCACATTTTGAACTCTTTTTATGTTTTTATCTACTGTTTTTTGTGTTCAGAGTTCACAAATAAGTTAAACAACTGAAATAAATACCACAAACACAAATAGATATCAGAAAAAAACTGTCAGAGAGAAATTAAGCATGCTGTTTTTGAAAAAATAGTGAAAAAAGTGAAAAAGCTACATTTTAGGCATTTAACCTGAAAAGTGACTTTTTCACAAAATTTCTATCAAATGAAAGTGAAAATCATTTCTTCTCATATAGTTTGACAAATCAATACCAATAGATCATTCAGAAAAGATGCCAAAGTAAAAATTCTAAATTTGCTGAAATGCACCTCTTAGGCCACAGACCACAATTAATTCCTCTATCAGTTCTTTATAACCTTTTGCATCATTAAAAAAATTGCACCATGCACTTTTGTCCAATTTTTTGTGTGTGTAATGTATTGTCCTAGTCCAAATATATATCCAAAATTCAGAAAGATTGAAGCAATCACTTTTACAAATTTAGCCAATACACATCCATACCCCTATTGACAAGTCAAGAGATGTTCCGAAAACTGTAAATATCACCTTTTTGCACTTGACCTAATCACTCATTCCATATAAAAATCAGTTAAAATACAACCTCCAAAAATTTATTTGACCTCTCTTCTTTCATTTCCACCCAAAAAGATTTAAGGAATGAGTGAGGAAAGGAAAGAAAAAAAATTAAGGAAAAATACACTCTAATTAAAAGGAACTATATTCGTGGACAACGAAAAGCGGGGTCATTAATTGTGGTCTTGGGCCTATTAGGGGCCTAAAACTTGACCAATTCTAATAAAACTTGGCATGATTCAAGCTTAGTATATTATAAAACAGGTTACAAAGTTTCAAAGCCATATGATACCAAATAAAAAAAATGTGGCATTTTTTATATCTGAATTTTGGGTGCTGAATTGTGGCGTTGAATTAGAACAATTAAAACTATCAAATTTGAGCTTCTAAAAACCAAAAGATACCAAAACTAACACTTTTTAATGTCTCTATGTATAAGTTAACATCTATTTAAAGCAACAGAAAGCATATTTCATGTATCAGACTTATGCAAAATGGCCAGAAGTTAATTTTATATGAGCCTGTGCCAAAAAATAGAGGTTTTCAATTAGGGTGAGGCCTTATATCAAATGTAATATTTTTCACTTACCACAATTTTCTGAAGTTGTTAAGTTATCAAACAAACTTTAACAGGTTATAAATGTACTTTTGATGGAAATATAAGTTTCAAATAGCATAACGCATGTGGATAAAATGGTCTTTAGCAATGTTATGCTTAAAAAAACAGATTGCCAGTTTAGGCCGTTCCCCACATTTGCATATTTAAAAGCATATAAATGATATGGGAGATGGAGATATACTTCTTTTTGCTAAAATCTGTGCTCTCAGATATGATAAAACATGGAGCCTGGATGTAACAAGACTGTCACTTTCAACTATATATGCAGACAGTATGGTCTGATGCAAAGTTTATTAACTTTACTGTTTAAAAACTGAATGAAATGTCAGCCTCAAAAGGCCAATATTTAAACCACTAGCTATCCAACAGAAGAAAGTAAAGGTAGTCTGTGAAACAGAAATGGTTAAGCAACCAGTAATAAGTGTTTTTGATGTAGGTTCAGTGCAATCTGTTTTGGAATACAACTTTTAAGTGCATAGAACTTCACATTTCACCTGCTGCGTATACTGACCGTTAGACTTAGACTATTAAAACAGCACATTTTGAACTCTTTTTATGTTTTTATCTACTGTTTTTTGTGTTCAGAGTTCACAAATAAGTTAAACAACTGAAATAAATACCACAAACACAAATAGATATCAGAAAAAAACTGTCAGAGAGAAATTAAGCATGCTGTTTTTGAAAAAATAGTGAAAAAAGTGAAAAAGCTACATTTTAGGCATTTAACCTGAAAAGTGACTTTTTCACAAAATTTCTATCAAATGAAAGTGAAAATCATTTCTTCTCATATAGTTTGACAAATCAATACCAATAGATCATTCAGAAAAGATGCCAAAGTAAAAATTCTAAATTTGCTGAAATGCACCTCTTAGGCCACAGACCACAATTAATTCCTCTATCAGTTCTTTATAACCTTTTGCATCATTAAAAAAATTGCACCATGCACTTTTGTCCAATTTTTTGTGTGTGTAATGTATTGTCCTAGTCCAAATATATATCCAAAATTCAGAAAGATTGAAGCAATCACTTTTACAAATTTAGCCAATACACATCCATACCCCTATTGACAAGTCAAGAGATGTTCCGAAAACTGTAAATATCACCTTTTTGCACTTGACCTAATCACTCATTCCATATAAAAATCAGTTAAAATACAACCTCCAAAAATTTATTTGACCTCTCTTCTTTCATTTCCACCCAAAAAGATTTAAGGAATGAGTGAGGAAAGGAAAGAAAAAAAATTAAGGAAAAATACACTCTAATTAAAAGGAACTATATTCGTGGACAACGAAAAGCGGGGTCATTAATTGTGGTCTTGGGCCTATTAGGGGCCTAAAACTTGACCAATTCTAATAAAACTTGGCATGATTCAAGCTTAGTATATTATAAAACAGGTTACAAAGTTTCAAAGCCATATGATACCAAATAAAAAAAATGTGGCATTTTTTATATCTGAATTTTGGGTGCTGAATTGTGGCGTTGAATTAGAACAATTAAAACTATCAAATTTGAGCTTCTAAAAACCAAAAGATACCAAAACTAACACTTTTTAATGTCTCTATGTATAAGTTAACATCTATTTAAAGCAACAGAAAGCATATTTCATGTATCAGACTTATGCAAAATGGCCAGAAGTTAATTTTATATGAGCCTGTGCCAAAAAATAGAGGTTTTCAATTAGGGTGAGGCCTTATATCAAATGTAATATTTTTCACTTACCACAATTTTCTGAAGTTGTTAAGTTATCAAACAAACTTTAACAGGTTATAAATGTACTTTTGATGGAAATATAAGTTTCAAATAGCATAACGCATGTGGATAAAATGGTCTTTAGCAATGTTATGCTTAAAAAAACAGATTGCCAGTTTAGGCCGTTCCCCACATTTGCATATTTAAAAGCATATAAATGATATGGGAGATGGAGATATACTTCTTTTTGCTAAAATCTGTGCTCTCAGATATGATAAAACATGGAGCCTGGATGTAACAAGACTGTCACTTTCAACTATATATGCAGACAGTATGGTCTGATGCAAAGTTTATTAACTTTACTGTTTAAAAACTGAATGAAATGTCAGCCTCAAAAGGCCAATATTTAAACCACTAGCTATCCAACAGAAGAAAGTAAAGGTAGTCTGTGAAACAGAAATGGTTAAGCAACCAGTAATAAGTGTTTTTGATGTAGGTTCAGTGCAATCTGTTTTGGAATACAACTTTTAAGTGCATAGAACTTCACATTTCACCTGCTGCGTATACTGACCGTTAGACTTAGACTATTAAAACAGCACATTTTGAACTCTTTTTATGTTTTTATCTACTGTTTTTTGTGTTCAGAGTTCACAAATAAGTTAAACAACTGAAATAAATACCACAAACACAAATAGATATCAGAAAAAAACTGTCAGAGAGAAATTAAGCATGCTGTTTTTGAAAAAATAGTGAAAAAAGTGAAAAAGCTACATTTTAGGCATTTAACCTGAAAAGTGACTTTTTCACAAAATTTCTATCAAATGAAAGTGAAAATCATTTCTTCTCATATAGTTTGACAAATCAATACCAATAGATCATTCAGAAAAGATGCCAAAGTAAAAATTCTAAATTTGCTGAAATGCACCTCTTAGGGGCCTAAAACTTGACCAATTCTAATAAAACTTGGCATGATTCAAGCTTAGTATATTATAAAACAGGTTACAAAGTTTCAAAGCCATATGATACCAAATAAAAAAAATGTGGCATTTTTTATATCTGAATTTTGGGTGCTGAATTGTGGCGTTGAATTAGAACAATTAAAACTATCAAATTTGAGCTTCTAAAAACCAAAAGATACCAAAACTAACACTTTTTAATGTCTCTATGTATAAGTTAACATCTATTTAAAGCAACAGAAAGCATATTTCATGTATCAGACTTATGCAAAATGGCCAGAAGTTAATTTTATATGAGCCTGTGCCAAAAAATAGAGGTTTTCAATTAGGGTGAGGCCTTATATCAAATGTAATATTTTTCACTTACCACAATTTTCTGAAGTTGTTAAGTTATCAAACAAACTTTAACAGGTTATAAATGTACTTTTGATGGAAATATAAGTTTCAAATAGCATAACGCATGTGGATAAAATGGTCTTTAGCAATGTTATGCTTAAAAAAACAGATTGCCAGTTTAGGCCGTTCCCCACATTTGCATATTTAAAAGCATATAAATGATATGGGAGATGGAGATATACTTCTTTTTGCTAAAATCTGTGCTCTCAGATATGATAAAACATGGAGCCTGGATGTAACAAGACTGTCACTTTCAACTATATATGCAGACAGTATGGTCTGATGCAAAGTTTATTAACTTTACTGTTTAAAAACTGAATGAAATGTCAGCCTCAAAAGGCCAATATTTAAACCACTAGCTATCCAACAGAAGAAAGTAAAGGTAGTCTGTGAAACAGAAATGGTTAAGCAACCAGTAATAAGTGTTTTTGATGTAGGTTCAGTGCAATCTGTTTTGGAATACAACTTTTAAGTGCATAGAACTTCACATTTCACCTGCTGCGTATACTGACCGTTAGACTTAGACTATTAAAACAGCACATTTTGAACTCTTTTTATGTTTTTATCTACTGTTTTTTGTGTTCAGAGTTCACAAATAAGTTAAACAACTGAAATAAATACCACAAACACAAATAGATATCAGAAAAAAACTGTCAGAGAGAAATTAAGCATGCTGTTTTTGAAAAAATAGTGAAAAAAGTGAAAAAGCTACATTTTAGGCATTTAACCTGAAAAGTGACTTTTTCACAAAATTTCTATCAAATGAAAGTGAAAATCATTTCTTCTCATATAGTTTGACAAATCAATACCAATAGATCATTCAGAAAAGATGCCAAAGTAAAAATTCTAAATTTGCTGAAATGCACCTCTTAGGCCACAGACCACAATTAATTCCTCTATCAGTTCTTTATAACCTTTTGCATCATTAAAAAAATTGCACCATGCACTTTTGTCCAATTTTTTGTGTGTGTAATGTATTGTCCTAGTCCAAATATATATCCAAAATTCAGAAAGATTGAAGCAATCACTTTTACAAATTTAGCCAATACACATCCATACCCCTATTGACAAGTCAAGAGATGTTCCGAAAACTGTAAATATCACCTTTTTGCACTTGACCTAATCACTCATTCCATATAAAAATCAGTTAAAATACAACCTCCAAAAATTTATTTGACCTCTCTTCTTTCATTTCCACCCAAAAAGATTTAAGGAATGAGTGAGGAAAGGAAAGAAAAAAAATTAAGGAAAAATACACTCTAATTAAAAGGAACTATATTCGTGGACAACGAAAAGCGGGGTCATTAATTGTGGTCTTGGGCCTATTAGGGGCCTAAAACTTGACCAATTCTAATAAAACTTGGCATGATTCAAGCTTAGTATATTATAAAACAGGTTACAAAGTTTCAAAGCCATATGATACCAAATAAAAAAAATGTGGCATTTTTTATATCTGAATTTTGGGTGCTGAATTGTGGCGTTGAATTAGAACAATTAAAACTATCAAATTTGAGCTTCTAAAAACCAAAAGATACCAAAACTAACACTTTTTAATGTCTCTATGTATAAGTTAACATCTATTTAAAGCAACAGAAAGCATATTTCATGTATCAGACTTATGCAAAATGGCCAGAAGTTAATTTTATATGAGCCTGTGCCAAAAAATAGAGGTTTTCAATTAGGGTGAGGCCTTATATCAAATGTAATATTTTTCACTTACCACAATTTTCTGAAGTTGTTAAGTTATCAAACAAACTTTAACAGGTTATAAATGTACTTTTGATGGAAATATAAGTTTCAAATAGCATAACGCATGTGGATAAAATGGTCTTTAGCAATGTTATGCTTAAAAAAACAGATTGCCAGTTTAGGCCGTTCCCCACATTTGCATATTTAAAAGCATATAAATGATATGGGAGATGGAGATATACTTCTTTTTGCTAAAATCTGTGCTCTCAGATATGATAAAACATGGAGCCTGGATGTAACAAGACTGTCACTTTCAACTATATATGCAGACAGTATGGTCTGATGCAAAGTTTATTAACTTTACTGTTTAAAAACTGAATGAAATGTCAGCCTCAAAAGGCCAATATTTAAACCACTAGCTATCCAACAGAAGAAAGTAAAGGTAGTCTGTGAAACAGAAATGGTTAAGCAACCAGTAATAAGTGTTTTTGATGTAGGTTCAGTGCAATCTGTTTTGGAATACAACTTTTAAGTGCATAGAACTTCACATTTCACCTGCTGCGTATACTGACCGTTAGACTTAGACTATTAAAACAGCACATTTTGAACTCTTTTTATGTTTTTATCTACTGTTTTTTGTGTTCAGAGTTCACAAATAAGTTAAACAACTGAAATAAATACCACAAACACAAATAGATATCAGAAAAAAACTGTCAGAGAGAAATTAAGCATGCTGTTTTTGAAAAAATAGTGAAAAAAGTGAAAAAGCTACATTTTAGGCATTTAACCTGAAAAGTGACTTTTTCACAAAATTTCTATCAAATGAAAGTGAAAATCATTTCTTCTCATATAGTTTGACAAATCAATACCAATAGATCATTCAGAAAAGATGCCAAAGTAAAAATTCTAAATTTGCTGAAATGCACCTCTTAGGGGCCTAAAACTTGACCAATTCTAATAAAACTTGGCATGATTCAAGCTTAGTATATTATAAAACAGGTTACAAAGTTTCAAAGCCATATGATACCAAATAAAAAAAATGTGGCATTTTTTATATCTGAATTTTGGGTGCTGAATTGTGGCGTTGAATTAGAACAATTAAAACTATCAAATTTGAGCTTCTAAAAACCAAAAGATACCAAAACTAACACTTTTTAATGTCTCTATGTATAAGTTAACATCTATTTAAAGCAACAGAAAGCATATTTCATGTATCAGACTTATGCAAAATGGCCAGAAGTTAATTTTATATGAGCCTGTGCCAAAAAATAGAGGTTTTCAATTAGGGTGAGGCCTTATATCAAATGTAATATTTTTCACTTACCACAATTTTCTGAAGTTGTTAAGTTATCAAACAAACTTTAACAGGTTATAAATGTACTTTTGATGGAAATATAAGTTTCAAATAGCATAACGCATGTGGATAAAATGGTCTTTAGCAATGTTATGCTTAAAAAAACAGATTGCCAGTTTAGGCCGTTCCCCACATTTGCATATTTAAAAGCATATAAATGATATGGGAGATGGAGATATACTTCTTTTTGCTAAAATCTGTGCTCTCAGATATGATAAAACATGGAGCCTGGATGTAACAAGACTGTCACTTTCAACTATATATGCAGACAGTATGGTCTGATGCAAAGTTTATTAACTTTACTGTTTAAAAACTGAATGAAATGTCAGCCTCAAAAGGCCAATATTTAAACCACTAGCTATCCAACAGAAGAAAGTAAAGGTAGTCTGTGAAACAGAAATGGTTAAGCAACCAGTAATAAGTGTTTTTGATGTAGGTTCAGTGCAATCTGTTTTGGAATACAACTTTTAAGTGCATAGAACTTCACATTTCACCTGCTGCGTATACTGACCGTTAGACTTAGACTATTAAAACAGCACATTTTGAACTCTTTTTATGTTTTTATCTACTGTTTTTTGTGTTCAGAGTTCACAAATAAGTTAAACAACTGAAATAAATACCACAAACACAAATAGATATCAGAAAAAAACTGTCAGAGAGAAATTAAGCATGCTGTTTTTGAAAAAATAGTGAAAAAAGTGAAAAAGCTACATTTTAGGCATTTAACCTGAAAAGTGACTTTTTCACAAAATTTCTATCAAATGAAAGTGAAAATCATTTCTTCTCATATAGTTTGACAAATCAATACCAATAGATCATTCAGAAAAGATGCCAAAGTAAAAATTCTAAATTTGCTGAAATGCACCTCTTAGGCCACAGACCACAATTAATTCCTCTATCAGTTCTTTATAACCTTTTGCATCATTAAAAAAATTGCACCATGCACTTTTGTCCAATTTTTTGTGTGTGTAATGTATTGTCCTAGTCCAAATATATATCCAAAATTCAGAAAGATTGAAGCAATCACTTTTACAAATTTAGCCAATACACATCCATACCCCTATTGACAAGTCAAGAGATGTTCCGAAAACTGTAAATATCACCTTTTTGCACTTGACCTAATCACTCATTCCATATAAAAATCAGTTAAAATACAACCTCCAAAAATTTATTTGACCTCTCTTCTTTCATTTCCACCCAAAAAGATTTAAGGAATGAGTGAGGAAAGGAAAGAAAAAAAATTAAGGAAAAATACACTCTAATTAAAAGGAACTATATTCGTGGACAACGAAAAGCGGGGTCATTAATTGTGGTCTTGGGCCTATTAGGGGCCTAAAACTTGACCAATTCTAATAAAACTTGGCATGATTCAAGCTTAGTATATTATAAAACAGGTTACAAAGTTTCAAAGCCATATGATACCAAATAAAAAAAATGTGGCATTTTTTATATCTGAATTTTGGGTGCTGAATTGTGGCGTTGAATTAGAACAATTAAAACTATCAAATTTGAGCTTCTAAAAACCAAAAGATACCAAAACTAACACTTTTTAATGTCTCTATGTATAAGTTAACATCTATTTAAAGCAACAGAAAGCATATTTCATGTATCAGACTTATGCAAAATGGCCAGAAGTTAATTTTATATGAGCCTGTGCCAAAAAATAGAGGTTTTCAATTAGGGTGAGGCCTTATATCAAATGTAATATTTTTCACTTACCACAATTTTCTGAAGTTGTTAAGTTATCAAACAAACTTTAACAGGTTATAAATGTACTTTTGATGGAAATATAAGTTTCAAATAGCATAACGCATGTGGATAAAATGGTCTTTAGCAATGTTATGCTTAAAAAAACAGATTGCCAGTTTAGGCCGTTCCCCACATTTGCATATTTAAAAGCATATAAATGATATGGGAGATGGAGATATACTTCTTTTTGCTAAAATCTGTGCTCTCAGATATGATAAAACATGGAGCCTGGATGTAACAAGACTGTCACTTTCAACTATATATGCAGACAGTATGGTCTGATGCAAAGTTTATTAACTTTACTGTTTAAAAACTGAATGAAATGTCAGCCTCAAAAGGCCAATATTTAAACCACTAGCTATCCAACAGAAGAAAGTAAAGGTAGTCTGTGAAACAGAAATGGTTAAGCAACCAGTAATAAGTGTTTTTGATGTAGGTTCAGTGCAATCTGTTTTGGAATACAACTTTTAAGTGCATAGAACTTCACATTTCACCTGCTGCGTATACTGACCGTTAGACTTAGACTATTAAAACAGCACATTTTGAACTCTTTTTATGTTTTTATCTACTGTTTTTTGTGTTCAGAGTTCACAAATAAGTTAAACAACTGAAATAAATACCACAAACACAAATAGATATCAGAAAAAAACTGTCAGAGAGAAATTAAGCATGCTGTTTTTGAAAAAATAGTGAAAAAAGTGAAAAAGCTACATTTTAGGCATTTAACCTGAAAAGTGACTTTTTCACAAAATTTCTATCAAATGAAAGTGAAAATCATTTCTTCTCATATAGTTTGACAAATCAATACCAATAGATCATTCAGAAAAGATGCCAAAGTAAAAATTCTAAATTTGCTGAAATGCACCTCTTAGGCCACAGACCACAATTAATTCCTCTATCAGTTCTTTATAACCTTTTGCATCATTAAAAAAATTGCACCATGCACTTTTGTCCAATTTTTTGTGTGTGTAATGTATTGTCCTAGTCCAAATATATATCCAAAATTCAGAAAGATTGAAGCAATCACTTTTACAAATTTAGCCAATACACATCCATACCCCTATTGACAAGTCAAGAGATGTTCCGAAAACTGTAAATATCACCTTTTTGCACTTGACCTAATCACTCATTCCATATAAAAATCAGTTAAAATACAACCTCCAAAAATTTATTTGACCTCTCTTCTTTCATTTCCACCCAAAAAGATTTAAGGAATGAGTGAGGAAAGGAAAGAAAAAAAATTAAGGAAAAATACACTCTAATTAAAAGGAACTATATTCGTGGACAACGAAAAGCGGGGTCATTAATTGTGGTCTTGGGCCTATTAGGGGCCTAAAACTTGACCAATTCTAATAAAACTTGGCATGATTCAAGCTTAGTATATTATAAAACAGGTTACAAAGTTTCAAAGCCATATGATACCAAATAAAAAAAATGTGGCATTTTTTATATCTGAATTTTGGGTGCTGAATTGTGGCGTTGAATTAGAACAATTAAAACTATCAAATTTGAGCTTCTAAAAACCAAAAGATACCAAAACTAACACTTTTTAATGTCTCTATGTATAAGTTAACATCTATTTAAAGCAACAGAAAGCATATTTCATGTATCAGACTTATGCAAAATGGCCAGAAGTTAATTTTATATGAGCCTGTGCCAAAAAATAGAGGTTTTCAATTAGGGTGAGGCCTTATATCAAATGTAATATTTTTCACTTACCACAATTTTCTGAAGTTGTTAAGTTATCAAACAAACTTTAACAGGTTATAAATGTACTTTTGATGGAAATATAAGTTTCAAATAGCATAACGCATGTGGATAAAATGGTCTTTAGCAATGTTATGCTTAAAAAAACAGATTGCCAGTTTAGGCCGTTCCCCACATTTGCATATTTAAAAGCATATAAATGATATGGGAGATGGAGATATACTTCTTTTTGCTAAAATCTGTGCTCTCAGATATGATAAAACATGGAGCCTGGATGTAACAAGACTGTCACTTTCAACTATATATGCAGACAGTATGGTCTGATGCAAAGTTTATTAACTTTACTGTTTAAAAACTGAATGAAATGTCAGCCTCAAAAGGCCAATATTTAAACCACTAGCTATCCAACAGAAGAAAGTAAAGGTAGTCTGTGAAACAGAAATGGTTAAGCAACCAGTAATAAGTGTTTTTGATGTAGGTTCAGTGCAATCTGTTTTGGAATACAACTTTTAAGTGCATAGAACTTCACATTTCACCTGCTGCGTATACTGACCGTTAGACTTAGACTATTAAAACAGCACATTTTGAACTCTTTTTATGTTTTTATCTACTGTTTTTTGTGTTCAGAGTTCACAAATAAGTTAAACAACTGAAATAAATACCACAAACACAAATAGATATCAGAAAAAAACTGTCAGAGAGAAATTAAGCATGCTGTTTTTGAAAAAATAGTGAAAAAAGTGAAAAAGCTACATTTTAGGCATTTAACCTGAAAAGTGACTTTTTCACAAAATTTCTATCAAATGAAAGTGAAAATCATTTCTTCTCATATAGTTTGACAAATCAATACCAATAGATCATTCAGAAAAGATGCCAAAGTAAAAATTCTAAATTTGCTGAAATGCACCTCTTAGGCCACAGACCACAATTAATTCCTCTATCAGTTCTTTATAACCTTTTGCATCATTAAAAAAATTGCACCATGCACTTTTGTCCAATTTTTTGTGTGTGTAATGTATTGTCCTAGTCCAAATATATATCCAAAATTCAGAAAGATTGAAGCAATCACTTTTACAAATTTAGCCAATACACATCCATACCCCTATTGACAAGTCAAGAGATGTTCCGAAAACTGTAAATATCACCTTTTTGCACTTGACCTAATCACTCATTCCATATAAAAATCAGTTAAAATACAACCTCCAAAAATTTATTTGACCTCTCTTCTTTCATTTCCACCCAAAAAGATTTAAGGAATGAGTGAGGAAAGGAAAGAAAAAAAATTAAGGAAAAATACACTCTAATTAAAAGGAACTATATTCGTGGACAACGAAAAGCGGGGTCATTAATTGTGGTCTTGGGCCTATTAGGGGCCTAAAACTTGACCAATTCTAATAAAACTTGGCATGATTCAAGCTTAGTATATTATAAAACAGGTTACAAAGTTTCAAAGCCATATGATACCAAATAAAAAAAATGTGGCATTTTTTATATCTGAATTTTGGGTGCTGAATTGTGGCGTTGAATTAGAACAATTAAAACTATCAAATTTGAGCTTCTAAAAACCAAAAGATACCAAAACTAACACTTTTTAATGTCTCTATGTATAAGTTAACATCTATTTAAAGCAACAGAAAGCATATTTCATGTATCAGACTTATGCAAAATGGCCAGAAGTTAATTTTATATGAGCCTGTGCCAAAAAATAGAGGTTTTCAATTAGGGTGAGGCCTTATATCAAATGTAATATTTTTCACTTACCACAATTTTCTGAAGTTGTTAAGTTATCAAACAAACTTTAACAGGTTATAAATGTACTTTTGATGGAAATATAAGTTTCAAATAGCATAACGCATGTGGATAAAATGGTCTTTAGCAATGTTATGCTTAAAAAAACAGATTGCCAGTTTAGGCCGTTCCCCACATTTGCATATTTAAAAGCATATAAATGATATGGGAGATGGAGATATACTTCTTTTTGCTAAAATCTGTGCTCTCAGATATGATAAAACATGGAGCCTGGATGTAACAAGACTGTCACTTTCAACTATATATGCAGACAGTATGGTCTGATGCAAAGTTTATTAACTTTACTGTTTAAAAACTGAATGAAATGTCAGCCTCAAAAGGCCAATATTTAAACCACTAGCTATCCAACAGAAGAAAGTAAAGGTAGTCTGTGAAACAGAAATGGTTAAGCAACCAGTAATAAGTGTTTTTGATGTAGGTTCAGTGCAATCTGTTTTGGAATACAACTTTTAAGTGCATAGAACTTCACATTTCACCTGCTGCGTATACTGACCGTTAGACTTAGACTATTAAAACAGCACATTTTGAACTCTTTTTATGTTTTTATCTACTGTTTTTTGTGTTCAGAGTTCACAAATAAGTTAAACAACTGAAATAAATACCACAAACACAAATAGATATCAGAAAAAAACTGTCAGAGAGAAATTAAGCATGCTGTTTTTGAAAAAATAGTGAAAAAAGTGAAAAAGCTACATTTTAGGCATTTAACCTGAAAAGTGACTTTTTCACAAAATTTCTATCAAATGAAAGTGAAAATCATTTCTTCTCATATAGTTTGACAAATCAATACCAATAGATCATTCAGAAAAGATGCCAAAGTAAAAATTCTAAATTTGCTGAAATGCACCTCTTAGGCCACAGACCACAATTAATTCCTCTATCAGTTCTTTATAACCTTTTGCATCATTAAAAAAATTGCACCATGCACTTTTGTCCAATTTTTTGTGTGTGTAATGTATTGTCCTAGTCCAAATATATATCCAAAATTCAGAAAGATTGAAGCAATCACTTTTACAAATTTAGCCAATACACATCCATACCCCTATTGACAAGTCAAGAGATGTTCCGAAAACTGTAAATATCACCTTTTTGCACTTGACCTAATCACTCATTCCATATAAAAATCAGTTAAAATACAACCTCCAAAAATTTATTTGACCTCTCTTCTTTCATTTCCACCCAAAAAGATTTAAGGAATGAGTGAGGAAAGGAAAGAAAAAAAATTAAGGAAAAATACACTCTAATTAAAAGGAACTATATTCGTGGACAACGAAAAGCGGGGTCATTAATTGTGGTCTTGGGCCTATTAGGGGCCTAAAACTTGACCAATTCTAATAAAACTTGGCATGATTCAAGCTTAGTATATTATAAAACAGGTTACAAAGTTTCAAAGCCATATGATACCAAATAAAAAAAATGTGGCATTTTTTATATCTGAATTTTGGGTGCTGAATTGTGGCGTTGAATTAGAACAATTAAAACTATCAAATTTGAGCTTCTAAAAACCAAAAGATACCAAAACTAACACTTTTTAATGTCTCTATGTATAAGTTAACATCTATTTAAAGCAACAGAAAGCATATTTCATGTATCAGACTTATGCAAAATGGCCAGAAGTTAATTTTATATGAGCCTGTGCCAAAAAATAGAGGTTTTCAATTAGGGTGAGGCCTTATATCAAATGTAATATTTTTCACTTACCACAATTTTCTGAAGTTGTTAAGTTATCAAACAAACTTTAACAGGTTATAAATGTACTTTTGATGGAAATATAAGTTTCAAATAGCATAACGCATGTGGATAAAATGGTCTTTAGCAATGTTATGCTTAAAAAAACAGATTGCCAGTTTAGGCCGTTCCCCACATTTGCATATTTAAAAGCATATAAATGATATGGGAGATGGAGATATACTTCTTTTTGCTAAAATCTGTGCTCTCAGATATGATAAAACATGGAGCCTGGATGTAACAAGACTGTCACTTTCAACTATATATGCAGACAGTATGGTCTGATGCAAAGTTTATTAACTTTACTGTTTAAAAACTGAATGAAATGTCAGCCTCAAAAGGCCAATATTTAAACCACTAGCTATCCAACAGAAGAAAGTAAAGGTAGTCTGTGAAACAGAAATGGTTAAGCAACCAGTAATAAGTGTTTTTGATGTAGGTTCAGTGCAATCTGTTTTGGAATACAACTTTTAAGTGCATAGAACTTCACATTTCACCTGCTGCGTATACTGACCGTTAGACTTAGACTATTAAAACAGCACATTTTGAACTCTTTTTATGTTTTTATCTACTGTTTTTTGTGTTCAGAGTTCACAAATAAGTTAAACAACTGAAATAAATACCACAAACACAAATAGATATCAGAAAAAAACTGTCAGAGAGAAATTAAGCATGCTGTTTTTGAAAAAATAGTGAAAAAAGTGAAAAAGCTACATTTTAGGCATTTAACCTGAAAAGTGACTTTTTCACAAAATTTCTATCAAATGAAAGTGAAAATCATTTCTTCTCATATAGTTTGACAAATCAATACCAATAGATCATTCAGAAAAGATGCCAAAGTAAAAATTCTAAATTTGCTGAAATGCACCTCTTAGGGGCCTAAAACTTGACCAATTCTAATAAAACTTGGCATGATTCAAGCTTAGTATATTATAAAACAGGTTACAAAGTTTCAAAGCCATATGATACCAAATAAAAAAAATGTGGCATTTTTTATATCTGAATTTTGGGTGCTGAATTGTGGCGTTGAATTAGAACAATTAAAACTATCAAATTTGAGCTTCTAAAAACCAAAAGATACCAAAACTAACACTTTTTAATGTCTCTATGTATAAGTTAACATCTATTTAAAGCAACAGAAAGCATATTTCATGTATCAGACTTATGCAAAATGGCCAGAAGTTAATTTTATATGAGCCTGTGCCAAAAAATAGAGGTTTTCAATTAGGGTGAGGCCTTATATCAAATGTAATATTTTTCACTTACCACAATTTTCTGAAGTTGTTAAGTTATCAAACAAACTTTAACAGGTTATAAATGTACTTTTGATGGAAATATAAGTTTCAAATAGCATAACGCATGTGGATAAAATGGTCTTTAGCAATGTTATGCTTAAAAAAACAGATTGCCAGTTTAGGCCGTTCCCCACATTTGCATATTTAAAAGCATATAAATGATATGGGAGATGGAGATATACTTCTTTTTGCTAAAATCTGTGCTCTCAGATATGATAAAACATGGAGCCTGGATGTAACAAGACTGTCACTTTCAACTATATATGCAGACAGTATGGTCTGATGCAAAGTTTATTAACTTTACTGTTTAAAAACTGAATGAAATGTCAGCCTCAAAAGGCCAATATTTAAACCACTAGCTATCCAACAGAAGAAAGTAAAGGTAGTCTGTGAAACAGAAATGGTTAAGCAACCAGTAATAAGTGTTTTTGATGTAGGTTCAGTGCAATCTGTTTTGGAATACAACTTTTAAGTGCATAGAACTTCACATTTCACCTGCTGCGTATACTGACCGTTAGACTTAGACTATTAAAACAGCACATTTTGAACTCTTTTTATGTTTTTATCTACTGTTTTTTGTGTTCAGAGTTCACAAATAAGTTAAACAACTGAAATAAATACCACAAACACAAATAGATATCAGAAAAAAAACTGTCAGAGAGAAATTAAGCATGCTGTTTTTGAAAAAATAGTGAAAAAAGTGAAAAAGCTACATTTTAGGCATTTAACCTGAAAAGTGACTTTTTCACAAAATTTCTATCAAATGAAAGTGAAAATCATTTCTTCTCATATAGTTTGACAAATCAATACCAATAGATCATTCAGAAAAGATGCCAAAGTAAAAATTCTAAATTTGCTGAAATGCACCTCTTAGGCCACAGACCACAATTAATTCCTCTATCAGTTCTTTATAACCTTTTGCATCATTAAAAAAATTGCACCATGCACTTTTGTCCAATTTTTTGTGTGTGTAATGTATTGTCCTAGTCCAAATATATATCCAAAATTCAGAAAGATTGAAGCAATCACTTTTACAAATTTAGCCAATACACATCCATACCCCTATTGACAAGTCAAGAGATGTTCCGAAAACTGTAAATATCACCTTTTTGCACTTGACCTAATCACTCATTCCATATAAAAATCAGTTAAAATACAACCTCCAAAAATTTATTTGACCTCTCTTCTTTCATTTCCACCCAAAAAGATTTAAGGAATGAGTGAGGAAAGGAAAGAAAAAAAATTAAGGAAAAATACACTCTAATTAAAAGGAACTATATTCGTGGACAACGAAAAGCGGGGTCATTAATTGTGGTCTTGGGCCTATTAGGGGCCTAAAACTTGACCAATTCTAATAAAACTTGGCATGATTCAAGCTTAGTATATTATAAAACAGGTTACAAAGTTTCAAAGCCATATGATACCAAATAAAAAAAATGTGGCATTTTTTATATCTGAATTTTGGGTGCTGAATTGTGGCGTTGAATTAGAACAATTAAAACTATCAAATTTGAGCTTCTAAAAACCAAAAGATACCAAAACTAACACTTTTTAATGTCTCTATGTATAAGTTAACATCTATTTAAAGCAACAGAAAGCATATTTCATGTATCAGACTTATGCAAAATGGCCAGAAGTTAATTTTATATGAGCCTGTGCCAAAAAATAGAGGTTTTCAATTAGGGTGAGGCCTTATATCAAATGTAATATTTTTCACTTACCACAATTTTCTGAAGTTGTTAAGTTATCAAACAAACTTTAACAGGTTATAAATGTACTTTTGATGGAAATATAAGTTTCAAATAGCATAACGCATGTGGATAAAATGGTCTTTAGCAATGTTATGCTTAAAAAAACAGATTGCCAGTTTAGGCCGTTCCCCACATTTGCATATTTAAAAGCATATAAATGATATGGGAGATGGAGATATACTTCTTTTTGCTAAAATCTGTGCTCTCAGATATGATAAAACATGGAGCCTGGATGTAACAAGACTGTCACTTTCAACTATATATGCAGACAGTATGGTCTGATGCAAAGTTTATTAACTTTACTGTTTAAAAACTGAATGAAATGTCAGCCTCAAAAGGCCAATATTTAAACCACTAGCTATCCAACAGAAGAAAGTAAAGGTAGTCTGTGAAACAGAAATGGTTAAGCAACCAGTAATAAGTGTTTTTGATGTAGGTTCAGTGCAATCTGTTTTGGAATACAACTTTTAAGTGCATAGAACTTCACATTTCACCTGCTGCGTATACTGACCGTTAGACTTAGACTATTAAAACAGCACATTTTGAACTCTTTTTATGTTTTTATCTACTGTTTTTTGTGTTCAGAGTTCACAAATAAGTTAAACAACTGAAATAAATACCACAAACACAAATAGATATCAGAAAAAAACTGTCAGAGAGAAATTAAGCATGCTGTTTTTGAAAAAATAGTGAAAAAAGTGAAAAAGCTACATTTTAGGCATTTAACCTGAAAAGTGACTTTTTCACAAAATTTCTATCAAATGAAAGTGAAAATCATTTCTTCTCATATAGTTTGACAAATCAATACCAATAGATCATTCAGAAAAGATGCCAAAGTAAAAATTCTAAATTTGCTGAAATGCACCTCTTAGGCCACAGACCACAATTAATTCCTCTATCAGTTCTTTATAACCTTTTGCATCATTAAAAAAATTGCACCATGCACTTTTGTCCAATTTTTTGTGTGTGTAATGTATTGTCCTAGTCCAAATATATATCCAAAATTCAGAAAGATTGAAGCAATCACTTTTACAAATTTAGCCAATACACATCCATACCCCTATTGACAAGTCAAGAGATGTTCCGAAAACTGTAAATATCACCTTTTTGCACTTGACCTAATCACTCATTCCATATAAAAATCAGTTAAAATACAACCTCCAAAAATTTATTTGACCTCTCTTCTTTCATTTCCACCCAAAAAGATTTAAGGAATGAGTGAGGAAAGGAAAGAAAAAAAATTAAGGAAAAATACACTCTAATTAAAAGGAACTATATTCGTGGACAACGAAAAGCGGGGTCATTAATTGTGGTCTTGGGCCTATTAGGGGCCTAAAACTTGACCAATTCTAATAAAACTTGGCATGATTCAAGCTTAGTATATTATAAAACAGGTTACAAAGTTTCAAAGCCATATGATACCAAATAAAAAAAATGTGGCATTTTTTATATCTGAATTTTGGGTGCTGAATTGTGGCGTTGAATTAGAACAATTAAAACTATCAAATTTGAGCTTCTAAAAACCAAAAGATACCAAAACTAACACTTTTTAATGTCTCTATGTATAAGTTAACATCTATTTAAAGCAACAGAAAGCATATTTCATGTATCAGACTTATGCAAAATGGCCAGAAGTTAATTTTATATGAGCCTGTGCCAAAAAATAGAGGTTTTCAATTAGGGTGAGGCCTTATATCAAATGTAATATTTTTCACTTACCACAATTTTCTGAAGTTGTTAAGTTATCAAACAAACTTTAACAGGTTATAAATGTACTTTTGATGGAAATATAAGTTTCAAATAGCATAACGCATGTGGATAAAATGGTCTTTAGCAATGTTATGCTTAAAAAAACAGATTGCCAGTTTAGGCCGTTCCCCACATTTGCATATTTAAAAGCATATAAATGATATGGGAGATGGAGATATACTTCTTTTTGCTAAAATCTGTGCTCTCAGATATGATAAAACATGGAGCCTGGATGTAACAAGACTGTCACTTTCAACTATATATGCAGACAGTATGGTCTGATGCAAAGTTTATTAACTTTACTGTTTAAAAACTGAATGAAATGTCAGCCTCAAAAGGCCAATATTTAAACCACTAGCTATCCAACAGAAGAAAGTAAAGGTAGTCTGTGAAACAGAAATGGTTAAGCAACCAGTAATAAGTGTTTTTGATGTAGGTTCAGTGCAATCTGTTTTGGAATACAACTTTTAAGTGCATAGAACTTCACATTTCACCTGCTGCGTATACTGACCGTTAGACTTAGACTATTAAAACAGCACATTTTGAACTCTTTTTATGTTTTTATCTACTGTTTTTTGTGTTCAGAGTTCACAAATAAGTTAAACAACTGAAATAAATACCACAAACACAAATAGATATCAGAAAAAAACTGTCAGAGAGAAATTAAGCATGCTGTTTTTGAAAAAATAGTGAAAAAAGTGAAAAAGCTACATTTTAGGCATTTAACCTGAAAAGTGACTTTTTCACAAAATTTCTATCAAATGAAAGTGAAAATCATTTCTTCTCATATAGTTTGACAAATCAATACCAATAGATCATTCAGAAAAGATGCCAAAGTAAAAATTCTAAATTTGCTGAAATGCACCTCTTAGGCCACAGACCACAATTAATTCCTCTATCAGTTCTTTATAACCTTTTGCATCATTAAAAAAATTGCACCATGCACTTTTGTCCAATTTTTTGTGTGTGTAATGTATTGTCCTAGTCCAAATATATATCCAAAATTCAGAAAGATTGAAGCAATCACTTTTACAAATTTAGCCAATACACATCCATACCCCTATTGACAAGTCAAGAGATGTT
The DNA here is from genome assembly GCA_037788925.1 of Mytilus galloprovincialis. Lineage (NCBI taxonomy): Eukaryota > Metazoa > Mollusca > Bivalvia > Mytilida > Mytilidae > Mytilus > Mytilus galloprovincialis. The sequence continues at coordinate 19,368,999 of CM075342.1, read as the reverse complement.
CCGAAAACTGTAAATATCACCTTTTTGCACTTGACCTAATCACTCATTCCATATAAAAATCAGTTAAAATACAACCTCCAAAAATTTATTTGACCTCTCTTCTTTCATTTCCACCCAAAAAGATTTAAGGAATGAGTGAGGAAAGGAAAGAAAAAAAATTAAGGAAAAATACACTCTAATTAAAAGGAACTATATTCGTGGACAACGAAAAGCGGGGTCATTAATTGTGGTCTTGGGCCTATTAGGGGCCTAAAACTTGACCAATTCTAATAAAACTTGGCATGATTCAAGCTTAGTATATTATAAAACAGGTTACAAAGTTTCAAAGCCATATGATACCAAATAAAAAAAATGTGGCATTTTTTATATCTGAATTTTGGGTGCTGAATTGTGGCGTTGAATTAGAACAATTAAAACTATCAAATTTGAGCTTCTAAAAACCAAAAGATACCAAAACTAACACTTTTTAATGTCTCTATGTATAAGTTAACATCTATTTAAAGCAACAGAAAGCATATTTCATGTATCAGACTTATGCAAAATGGCCAGAAGTTAATTTTATATGAGCCTGTGCCAAAAAATAGAGGTTTTCAATTAGGGTGAGGCCTTATATCAAATGTAATATTTTTCACTTACCACAATTTTCTGAAGTTGTTAAGTTATCAAACAAACTTTAACAGGTTATAAATGTACTTTTGATGGAAATATAAGTTTCAAATAGCATAACGCATGTGGATAAAATGGTCTTTAGCAATGTTATGCTTAAAAAAACAGATTGCCAGTTTAGGCCGTTCCCCACATTTGCATATTTAAAAGCATATAAATGATATGGGAGATGGAGATATACTTCTTTTTGCTAAAATCTGTGCTCTCAGATATGATAAAACATGGAGCCTGGATGTAACAAGACTGTCACTTTCAACTATATATGCAGACAGTATGGTCTGATGCAAAGTTTATTAACTTTACTGTTTAAAAACTGAATGAAATGTCAGCCTCAAAAGGCCAATATTTAAACCACTAGCTATCCAACAGAAGAAAGTAAAGGTAGTCTGTGAAACAGAAATGGTTAAGCAACCAGTAATAAGTGTTTTTGATGTAGGTTCAGTGCAATCTGTTTTGGAATACAACTTTTAAGTGCATAGAACTTCACATTTCACCTGCTGCGTATACTGACCGTTAGACTTAGACTATTAAAACAGCACATTTTGAACTCTTTTTATGTTTTTATCTACTGTTTTTTGTGTTCAGAGTTCACAAATAAGTTAAACAACTGAAATAAATACCACAAACACAAATAGATATCAGAAAAAAACTGTCAGAGAGAAATTAAGCATGCTGTTTTTGAAAAAATAGTGAAAAAAGTGAAAAAGCTACATTTTAGGCATTTAACCTGAAAAGTGACTTTTTCACAAAATTTCTATCAAATGAAAGTGAAAATCATTTCTTCTCATATAGTTTGACAAATCAATACCAATAGATCATTCAGAAAAGATGCCAAAGTAAAAATTCTAAATTTGCTGAAATGCACCTATTAGGGGCCTAAAACTTGACCAATTCTAATAAAACTTGGCATGATTCAAGCTTAGTATATTATAAAACAGGTTACAAAGTTTCAAAGCCATATGATACCAAATAAAAAAAATGTGGCATTTTTTATATCTGAATTTTGGGTGCTGAATTGTGGCGTTGAATTAGAACAATTAAAACTATCAAATTTGAGCTTCTAAAAACCAAAAGATACCAAAACTAACACTTTTTAATGTCTCTATGTATAAGTTAACATCTATTTAAAGCAACAGAAAGCATATTTCATGTATCAGACTTATGCAAAATGGCCAGAAGTTAATTTTATATGAGCCTGTGCCAAAAAATAGAGGTTTTCAATTAGGGTGAGGCCTTATATCAAATGTAATATTTTTCACTTACCACAATTTTCTGAAGTTGTTAAGTTATCAAACAAACTTTAACAGGTTATAAATGTACTTTTGATGGAAATATAAGTTTCAAATAGCATAACGCATGTGGATAAAATGGTCTTTAGCAATGTTATGCTTAAAAAAACAGATTGCCAGTTTAGGCCGTTCCCCACATTTGCATATTTAAAAGCATATAAATGATATGGGAGATGGAGATATACTTCTTTTTGCTAAAATCTGTGCTCTCAGATATGATAAAACATGGAGCCTGGATGTAACAAGACTGTCACTTTCAACTATATATGCAGACAGTATGGTCTGATGCAAAGTTTATTAACTTTACTGTTTAAAAACTGAATGAAATGTCAGCCTCAAAAGGCCAATATTTAAACCACTAGCTATCCAACAGAAGAAAGTAAAGGTAGTCTGTGAAACAGAAATGGTTAAGCAACCAGTAATAAGTGTTTTTGATGTAGGTTCAGTGCAATCTGTTTTGGAATACAACTTTTAAGTGCATAGAACTTCACATTTCACCTGCTGCGTATACTGACCGTTAGACTTAGACTATTAAAACAGCACATTTTGAACTCTTTTTATGTTTTTATCTACTGTTTTTTGTGTTCAGAGTTCACAAATAAGTTAAACAACTGAAATAAATACCACAAACACAAATAGATATCAGAAAAAAACTGTCAGAGAGAAATTAAGCATGCTGTTTTTGAAAAAATAGTGAAAAAAGTGAAAAAGCTACATTTTAGGCATTTAACCTGAAAAGTGACTTTTTCACAAAATTTCTATCAAATGAAAGTGAAAATCATTTCTTCTCATATAGTTTGACAAATCAATACCAATAGATCATTCAGAAAAGATGCCAAAGTAAAAATTCTAAATTTGCTGAAATGCACCTCTTAGGCCACAGACCACAATTAATTCCTCTATCAGTTCTTTATAACCTTTTGCATCATTAAAAAAATTGCACCATGCACTTTTGTCCAATTTTTTGTGTGTGTAATGTATTGTCCTAGTCCAAATATATATCCAAAATTCAGAAAGATTGAAGCAATCACTTTTACAAATTTAGCCAATACACATCCATACCCCTATTGACAAGTCAAGAGATGTTCCGAAAACTGTAAATATCACCTTTTTGCACTTGACCTAATCACTCATTCCATATAAAAATCAGTTAAAATACAACCTCCAAAAATTTATTTGACCTCTCTTCTTTCATTTCCACCCAAAAAGATTTAAGGAATGAGTGAGGAAAGGAAAGAAAAAAAATTAAGGAAAAATACACTCTAATTAAAAGGAACTATATTCGTGGACAACGAAAAGCGGGGTCATTAATTGTGGTCTTGGGCCTATTAGGGGCCTAAAACTTGACCAATTCTAATAAAACTTGGCATGATTCAAGCTTAGTATATTATAAAACAGGTTACAAAGTTTCAAAGCCATATGATACCAAATAAAAAAAATGTGGCATTTTTTATATCTGAATTTTGGGTGCTGAATTGTGGCGTTGAATTAGAACAATTAAAACTATCAAATTTGAGCTTCTAAAAACCAAAAGATACCAAAACTAACACTTTTTAATGTCTCTATGTATAAGTTAACATCTATTTAAAGCAACAGAAAGCATATTTCATGTATCAGACTTATGCAAAATGGCCAGAAGTTAATTTTATATGAGCCTGTGCCAAAAAATAGAGGTTTTCAATTAGGGTGAGGCCTTATATCAAATGTAATATTTTTCACTTACCACAATTTTCTGAAGTTGTTAAGTTATCAAACAAACTTTAACAGGTTATAAATGTACTTTTGATGGAAATATAAGTTTCAAATAGCATAACGCATGTGGATAAAATGGTCTTTAGCAATGTTATGCTTAAAAAAACAGATTGCCAGTTTAGGCCGTTCCCCACATTTGCATATTTAAAAGCATATAAATGATATGGGAGATGGAGATATACTTCTTTTTGCTAAAATCTGTGCTCTCAGATATGATAAAACATGGAGCCTGGATGTAACAAGACTGTCACTTTCAACTATATATGCAGACAGTATGGTCTGATGCAAAGTTTATTAACTTTACTGTTTAAAAACTGAATGAAATGTCAGCCTCAAAAGGCCAATATTTAAACCACTAGCTATCCAACAGAAGAAAGTAAAGGTAGTCTGTGAAACAGAAATGGTTAAGCAACCAGTAATAAGTGTTTTTGATGTAGGTTCAGTGCAATCTGTTTTGGAATACAACTTTTAAGTGCATAGAACTTCACATTTCACCTGCTGCGTATACTGACCGTTAGACTTAGACTATTAAAACAGCACATTTTGAACTCTTTTTATGTTTTTATCTACTGTTTTTTGTGTTCAGAGTTCACAAATAAGTTAAACAACTGAAATAAATACCACAAACACAAATAGATATCAGAAAAAAACTGTCAGAGAGAAATTAAGCATGCTGTTTTTGAAAAAATAGTGAAAAAAGTGAAAAAGCTACATTTTAGGCATTTAACCTGAAAAGTGACTTTTTCACAAAATTTCTATCAAATGAAAGTGAAAATCATTTCTTCTCATATAGTTTGACAAATCAATACCAATAGATCATTCAGAAAAGATGCCAAAGTAAAAATTCTAAATTTGCTGAAATGCACCTCTTAGGGGCCTAAAACTTGACCAATTCTAATAAAACTTGGCATGATTCAAGCTTAGTATATTATAAAACAGGTTACAAAGTTTCAAAGCCATATGATACCAAATAAAAAAAATGTGGCATTTTTTATATCTGAATTTTGGGTGCTGAATTGTGGCGTTGAATTAGAACAATTAAAACTATCAAATTTGAGCTTCTAAAAACCAAAAGATACCAAAACTAACACTTTTTAATGTCTCTATGTATAAGTTAACATCTATTTAAAGCAACAGAAAGCATATTTCATGTATCAGACTTATGCAAAATGGCCAGAAGTTAATTTTATATGAGCCTGTGCCAAAAAATAGAGGTTTTCAATTAGGGTGAGGCCTTATATCAAATGTAATATTTTTCACTTACCACAATTTTCTGAAGTTGTTAAGTTATCAAACAAACTTTAACAGGTTATAAATGTACTTTTGATGGAAATATAAGTTTCAAATAGCATAACGCATGTGGATAAAATGGTCTTTAGCAATGTTATGCTTAAAAAAACAGATTGCCAGTTTAGGCCGTTCCCCACATTTGCATATTTAAAAGCATATAAATGATATGGGAGATGGAGATATACTTCTTTTTGCTAAAATCTGTGCTCTCAGATATGATAAAACATGGAGCCTGGATGTAACAAGACTGTCACTTTCAACTATATATGCAGACAGTATGGTCTGATGCAAAGTTTATTAACTTTACTGTTTAAAAACTGAATGAAATGTCAGCCTCAAAAGGCCAATATTTAAACCACTAGCTATCCAACAGAAGAAAGTAAAGGTAGTCTGTGAAACAGAAATGGTTAAGCAACCAGTAATAAGTGTTTTTGATGTAGGTTCAGTGCAATCTGTTTTGGAATACAACTTTTAAGTGCATAGAACTTCACATTTCACCTGCTGCGTATACTGACCGTTAGACTTAGACTATTAAAACAGCACATTTTGAACTCTTTTTATGTTTTTATCTACTGTTTTTTGTGTTCAGAGTTCACAAATAAGTTAAACAACTGAAATAAATACCACAAACACAAATAGATATCAGAAAAAAACTGTCAGAGAGAAATTAAGCATGCTGTTTTTGAAAAAATAGTGAAAAAAGTGAAAAAGCTACATTTTAGGCATTTAACCTGAAAAGTGACTTTTTCACAAAATTTCTATCAAATGAAAGTGAAAATCATTTCTTCTCATATAGTTTGACAAATCAATACCAATAGATCATTCAGAAAAGATGCCAAAGTAAAAATTCTAAATTTGCTGAAATGCACCTCTTAGGCCACAGACCACAATTAATTCCTCTATCAGTTCTTTATAACCTTTTGCATCATTAAAAAAATTGCACCATGCACTTTTGTCCAATTTTTTGTGTGTGTAATGTATTGTCCTAGTCCAAATATATATCCAAAATTCAGAAAGATTGAAGCAATCACTTTTACAAATTTAGCCAATACACATCCATACCCCTATTGACAAGTCAAGAGATGTTCCGAAAACTGTAAATATCACCTTTTTGCACTTGACCTAATCACTCATTCCATATAAAAATCAGTTAAAATACAACCTCCAAAAATTTATTTGACCTCTCTTCTTTCATTTCCACCCAAAAAGATTTAAGGAATGAGTGAGGAAAGGAAAGAAAAAAAATTAAGGAAAAATACACTCTAATTAAAAGGAACTATATTCGTGGACAACGAAAAGCGGGGTCATTAATTGTGGTCTTGGGCCTATTAGGGGCCTAAAACTTGACCAATTCTAATAAAACTTGGCATGATTCAAGCTTAGTATATTATAAAACAGGTTACAAAGTTTCAAAGCCATATGATACCAAATAAAAAAAATGTGGCATTTTTTATATCTGAATTTTGGGTGCTGAATTGTGGCGTTGAATTAGAACAATTAAAACTATCAAATTTGAGCTTCTAAAAACCAAAAGATACCAAAACTAACACTTTTTAATGTCTCTATGTATAAGTTAACATCTATTTAAAGCAACAGAAAGCATATTTCATGTATCAGACTTATGCAAAATGGCCAGAAGTTAATTTTATATGAGCCTGTGCCAAAAAATAGAGGTTTTCAATTAGGGTGAGGCCTTATATCAAATGTAATATTTTTCACTTACCACAATTTTCTGAAGTTGTTAAGTTATCAAACAAACTTTAACAGGTTATAAATGTACTTTTGATGGAAATATAAGTTTCAAATAGCATAACGCATGTGGATAAAATGGTCTTTAGCAATGTTATGCTTAAAAAAACAGATTGCCAGTTTAGGCCGTTCCCCACATTTGCATATTTAAAAGCATATAAATGATATGGGAGATGGAGATATACTTCTTTTTGCTAAAATCTGTGCTCTCAGATATGATAAAACATGGAGCCTGGATGTAACAAGACTGTCACTTTCAACTATATATGCAGACAGTATGGTCTGATGCAAAGTTTATTAACTTTCGGCCTAGCCAAGATCAGATGTGCATTTCATATTGGGTCTATGTTATAGGCTTGTAAAGACAAAAAGATAAACTTTACATAAGTAATACATCTTTGAACTGAAGAAGAGAATGTAGGGTTTCACAATGAATATCAAATATCATGTATAGGTGTTACCGTTTTGAAAAAAAACACTAAAATACACGCTGAAAATGGGCAAAATTACACGTTATGTTGTTTCATTTAAAATTTACCTGTTTTTATCAATTGATAGTTAATAAGTGAACATAATTTGAACTACATTATTAGTTCACTGTTATAGACAATTTATTCTTCTTTCTTTTGCTGGTTGTTGCAACAAAAAATCTTCAGTGGTTACAAAGTTATGATAAAAAGTTGAATACTATGCGCTTGTTATGCAATTTTGTACTTTTGTTTTTAGCTTGCTCAGTGTAGTGATAAAAGAGAAAAATAAATCAAATTTATGCTATTATGTGTTTTGTTTTCTCTTCTAGTATATACATTATCAAAAACTACCTCATTTATCAAAATTGCTGTACCCTAGCTGGAGATATATGCCATTAAAGTTGGATATACAAATAAAGTGAAAAAATGTCTTGTCCGTAGACATGCATTCCCTAGTAAACTGGAAGCATAATTACATTAATGTTGCATTGCTAAGTTCCTGTTCTTTTGTAGATATGAAAACACTACTAACATTTTTTGCAACCATCTATTAATAGAGGAAAAAATTCAAAAATATGTCAGAATGTCTTGTCCGTAGACACATGTCTTGTCCGTAGACATGTCTTTTTATCAATATTGCTTGGCTTTATGGGTCTTAATTAGTTCTATGTGTTGTTTAAACTTAGAAATATCTTATTTTTAATAAATAAATGGTAATTTAAGTGTTCTCAATTTTTGTAAAATTACTTTACAGCAGTGGATTTTAAAAAGTGTCAGATTATCAGTCATAAAAAGCATACCTTATTTTACTTCAATATTGTTTATTCCAGTTGATGCATACCTTAAAAGATTAACTAAATCAAATGAAGAAAAAGTATTTCTCTCTCTCTAACTTTATCTTTTGCATTTCAGTATTAACAGCAGATGAGGAAGTGTCTACGGACAAGACACTTGCACATAACAAGTATTAAATTCAATTATTTGTCTGCTTTGGAACTTAAATCTTATTTATAGGTGATGAAAGTTATCTATTCAAATTAAAACTCAGTATTTTCAACATGAATATAGTCACAATTAATTCTAACAGATTTTTTTTTTAACTGAAATTGTCTTGTCCGTAGACATTACCACAATATATTTGTATCCAATTTCCTTGATTTCAGCCTAATTTGATCAGTAAATTGTATGTTATTTTTTTAAGAGAACACATTCAACTATGTCAAAATTGAGTTTTAATAATAGTTTGATTGTTTTAAGCAGTCAGATATATGGATTTCAGTTAAAAGAATGTCTTCAGTTTGGCTAAATCAATAAATTATTGAGATATATGTAAAGAATTATGGGTACATTTTTATATTTTCCAAAATTTTAAAAACACAGCTTAAAATATAATTAGTAACTTTTAATCTTAACTTTAACAATCATCTTTGAAAGCATTTAATTGAATATCAATAAAATGTCTTGTCCGTAGACATTATCAAAATGTATTTGTTTCCATTTTCCTAGAAGTTAAGCATCATTTGATAGATAAACCTGATAAAATGTATGTTTTTTTTTCAAGAGAACACTGTCAGTTTTATCAAAATTAGGTTTTAATAATGCATTTCATTAAATATGAATACAATGTCTTGTCCGTAGACAAAACATATAAATTGTATTGCTAAGTTTGATTGTTTATTGTAAGAATATGCATCAAGTTATTTTAATGTTCTATACACCAAAAGAAAGGGTTTTTTTGGAAGTTTTGTTATTTATAGATAATTTTAGATACAGTTTTATCAGATAAGATTAATGATCAAAGAAAGCTACTGTTGTTTGAAATAACTGTGAGTTAAACATGTTCTTGTCATTTTTTTTTTCAATTAAAATGTTTGATATTCAATAATTCTAAACATATTTTGTTGTCTTTGTCATTGACCTAAAATCTGATACTGGTGACCATGTCTTGAAGCCAACCATTAAAGAAAATTATACAGTTTTTAAACACCATTTATTTAATAAAAATATTAAATATTTCTTCCAAAAACTGCATGTAATTATATAAATGCTTCCAGTGTTAGCCTAATGATAGCAATTTTTCATAATTTAAACCATTTTTGAACCAAAATATCAAAAGAGTTTTTCCCTGAGGTGATACTCATTTTTGACTTCATGTGAAACACAAAATGCACATCTGATCTTGGCTAGGCCGTTTACTGTTTAAAAACTGAATGAAATGTCAGCCTCAAAAGGCCAATATTTAAACCACTAGCTATCCAACAGAAGAAAGTAAAGGTAGTCTGTGAAACAGAAATGGTTAAGCAACCAGTAATAAGTGTTTTTGATGTAGGTTCAGTGCAATCTGTTTTGGAATACAACTTTTAAGTGCATAGAACTTCACATTTCACCTGCTGCGTATACTGACCGTTAGACTTAGACTATTAAAACAGCACATTTTGAACTCTTTTTATGTTTTTATCTACTGTTTTTTGTGTTCAGAGTTCACAAATAAGTTAAACAACTGAAATAAATACCACAAACACAAATAGATATCAGAAAAAAACTGTCAGAGAGAAATTAAGCATGCTGTTTTTGAAAAAATAGTGAAAAAAGTGAAAAAGCTACATTTTAGGCATTTAACCTGAAAAGTGACTTTTTCACAAAATTTCTATCAAATGAAAGTGAAAATCATTTCTTCTCATATAGTTTGACAAATCAATACCAATAGATCATTCAGAAAAGATGCCAAAGTAAAAATTCTAAATTTGCTGAAATGCACCTCTTAGGGGCCTAAAACTTGACCAATTCTAATAAAACTTGGCATGATTCAAGCTTAGTATATTATAAAACAGGTTACAAAGTTTCAAAGCCATATGATACCAAATAAAAAAAATGTGGCATTTTTTATATCTGAATTTTGGGTGCTGAATTGTGGCGTTGAATTAGAACAATTAAAACTATCAAATTTGAGCTTCTAAAAACCAAAAGATACCAAAACTAACACTTTTTAATGTCTCTATGTATAAGTTAACATCTATTTAAAGCAACAGAAAGCATATTTCATGTATCAGACTTATGCAAAATGGCCAGAAGTTAATTTTATATGAGCCTGTGCCAAAAAATAGAGGTTTTCAATTAGGGTGAGGCCTTATATCAAATGTAATATTTTTCACTTACCACAATTTTCTGAAGTTGTTAAGTTATCAAACAAACTTTAACAGGTTATAAATGTACTTTTGATGGAAATATAAGTTTCAAATAGCATAACGCATGTGGATAAAATGGTCTTTAGCAATGTTATGCTTAAAAAAACAGATTGCCAGTTTAGGCCGTTCCCCACATTTGCATATTTAAAAGCATATAAATGATATGGGAGATGGAGATATACTTCTTTTTGCTAAAATCTGTGCTCTCAGATATGATAAAACATGGAGCCTGGATGTAACAAGACTGTCACTTTCAACTATATATGCAGACAGTATGGTCTGATGCAAAGTTTATTAACTTTACTGTTTAAAAACTGAATGAAATGTCAGCCTCAAAAGGCCAATATTTAAACCACTAGCTATCCAACAGAAGAAAGTAAAGGTAGTCTGTGAAACAGAAATGGTTAAGCAACCAGTAATAAGTGTTTTTGATGTAGGTTCAGTGCAATCTGTTTTGGAATACAACTTTTAAGTGCATAGAACTTCACATTTCACCTGCTGCGTATACTGACCGTTAGACTTAGACTATTAAAACAGCACATTTTGAACTCTTTTTATGTTTTTATCTACTGTTTTTTGTGTTCAGAGTTCACAAATAAGTTAAACAACTGAAATAAATACCACAAACACAAATAGATATCAGAAAAAAACTGTCAGAGAGAAATTAAGCATGCTGTTTTTGAAAAAATAGTGAAAAAAGTGAAAAAGCTACATTTTAGGCATTTAACCTGAAAAGTGACTTTTTCACAAAATTTCTATCAAATGAAAGTGAAAATCATTTCTTCTCATATAGTTTGATAAATCAATACCAATAGATCATTCAGAAAAGATGCCAAAGTAAAAATTCTAAATTTGCTGAAATGCACCTCTTAGGGGCCTAAAACTTGACCAATTCTAATAAAACTTGGCATGATTCAAGCTTAGTATATTATAAAACAGGTTACAAAGTTTCAAAGCCATATGATACCAAATAAAAAAAATGTGGCATTTTTTATATCTGAATTTTGGGTGCTGAATTGTGGCGTTGAATTAGAACAATTAAAACTATCAAATTTGAGCTTCTAAAAACCAAAAGATACCAAAACTAACACTTTTTAATGTCTCTATGTATAAGTTAACATCTATTTAAAGCAACAGAAAGCATATTTCATGTATCAGACTTATGCAAAATGGCCAGAAGTTAATTTTATATGAGCCTGTGCCAAAAAATAGAGGTTTTCAATTAGGGTGAGGCCTTATATCAAATGTAATATTTTTCACTTACCACAATTTTCTGAAGTTGTTAAGTTATCAAACAAACTTTAACAGGTTATAAATGTACTTTTGATGGAAATATAAGTTTCAAATAGCATAACGCATGTGGATAAAATGGTCTTTAGCAATGTTATGCTTAAAAAAACAGATTGCCAGTTTAGGCCGTTCCCCACATTTGCATATTTAAAAGCATATAAATGATATGGGAGATGGAGATATACTTCTTTTTGCTAAAATCTGTGCTCTCAGATATGATAAAACATGGAGCCTGGATGTAACAAGACTGTCACTTTCAACTATATATGCAGACAGTATGGTCTGATGCAAAGTTTATTAACTTTACTGTTTAAAAACTGAATGAAATGTCAGCCTCAAAAGGCCAATATTTAAACCACTAGCTATCCAACAGAAGAAAGTAAAGGTAGTCTGTGAAACAGAAATGGTTAAGCAACCAGTAATAAGTGTTTTTGATGTAGGTTCAGTGCAATCTGTTTTGGAATACAACTTTTAAGTGCATAGAACTTCACATTTCACCTGCTGCGTATACTGACCGTTAGACTTAGACTATTAAAACAGCACATTTTGAACTCTTTTTATGTTTTTATCTACTGTTTTTTGTGTTCAGAGTTCACAAATAAGTTAAACAACTGAAATAAATACCACAAACACAAATAGATATCAGAAAAAAACTGTCAGAGAGAAATTAAGCATGCTGTTTTTGAAAAAATAGTGAAAAAAGTGAAAAAGCTACATTTTAGGCATTTAACCTGAAAAGTGACTTTTTCACAAAATTTCTATCAAATGAAAGTGAAAATCATTTCTTCTCATATAGTTTGATAAATCAATACCAATAGATCATTCAGAAAAGATGCCAAAGTAAAAATTCTAAATTTGCTGAAATGCACCTCTTAGGCCACAGACCACAATTAATTCCTCTATCAGTTCTTTATAACCTTTTGCATCATTAAAAAAATTGCACCATGCACTTTTGTCCAATTTTTTGTGTGTGTAATGTATTGTCCTAGTCCAAATATATATCCAAAATTCAGAAAGATTGAAGCAATCACTTTTACAAATTTAGCCAATACACATCCATACCCCTATTGACAAGTCAAGAGATGTTCCGAAAACTGTAAATATCACCTTTTTGCACTTGACCTAATCACTCATTCCATATAAAAATCAGTTAAAATACAACCTCCAAAAATTTATTTGACCTCTCTTCTTTCATTTCCACCCAAAAAGATTTAAGGAATGAGTGAGGAAAGGAAAGAAAAAAAATTAAGGAAAAATACACTCTAATTAAAAGGAACTATATTCGTGGACAACGAAAAGCGGGGTCATTAATTGTGGTCTTGGGCCTATTAGGGGCCTAAAACTTGACCAATTCTAATAAAACTTGGCATGATTCAAGCTTAGTATATTATAAAACAGGTTACAAAGTTTCAAAGCCATATGATACCAAATAAAAAAAATGTGGCATTTTTTATATCTGAATTTTGGGTGCTGAATTGTGGCGTTGAATTAGAACAATTAAAACTATCAAATTTGAGCTTCTAAAAACCAAAAGATACCAAAACTAACACTTTTTAATGTCTCTATGTATAAGTTAACATCTATTTAAAGCAACAGAAAGCATATTTCATGTATCAGACTTATGCAAAATGGCCAGAAGTTAATTTTATATGAGCCTGTGCCAAAAAATAGAGGTTTTCAATTAGGGTGAGGCCTTATATCAAATGTAATATTTTTCACTTACCACAATTTTCTGAAGTTGTTAAGTTATCAAACAAACTTTAACAGGTTATAAATGTACTTTTGATGGAAATATAAGTTTCAAATAGCATAACGCATGTGGATAAAATGGTCTTTAGCAATGTTATGCTTAAAAAAACAGATTGCCAGTTTAGGCCGTTCCCCACATTTGCATATTTAAAAGCATATAAATGATATGGGAGATGGAGATATACTTCTTTTTGCTAAAATCTGTGCTCTCAGATATGATAAAACATGGAGCCTGGATGTAACAAGACTGTCACTTTCAACTATATATGCAGACAGTATGGTCTGATGCAAAGTTTATTAACTTTACTGTTTAAAAACTGAATGAAATGTCAGCCTCAAAAGGCCAATATTTAAACCACTAGCTATCCAACAGAAGAAAGTAAAGGTAGTCTGTGAAACAGAAATGGTTAAGCAACCAGTAATAAGTGTTTTTGATGTAGGTTCAGTGCAATCTGTTTTGGAATACAACTTTTAAGTGCATAGAACTTCACATTTCACCTGCTGCGTATACTGACCGTTAGACTTAGACTATTAAAACAGCACATTTTGAACTCTTTTTATGTTTTTATCTACTGTTTTTTGTGTTCAGAGTTCACAAATAAGTTAAACAACTGAAATAAATACCACAAACACAAATAGATATCAGAAAAAAACTGTCAGAGAGAAATTAAGCATGCTGTTTTTGAAAAAATAGTGAAAAAAGTGAAAAAGCTACATTTTAGGCATTTAACCTGAAAAGTGACTTTTTCACAAAATTTCTATCAAATGAAAGTGAAAATCATTTCTTCTCATATAGTTTGATAAATCAATACCAATAGATCATTCAGAAAAGATGCCAAAGTAAAAATTCTAAATTTGCTGAAATGCACCTCTTAGGCCACAGACCACAATTAATTCCTCTATCAGTTCTTTATAACCTTTTGCATCATTAAAAAAATTGCACCATGCACTTTTGTCCAATTTTTTGTGTGTGTAATGTATTGTCCTAGTCCAAATATATATCCAAAATTCAGAAAGATTGAAGCAATCACTTTTACAAATTTAGCCAATACACATCCATACCCCTATTGACAAGTCAAGAGATGTTCCGAAAACTGTAAATATCACCTTTTTGCACTTGACCTAATCACTCATTCCATATAAAAATCAGTTAAAATACAACCTCCAAAAATTTATTTGACCTCTCTTCTTTCATTTCCACCCAAAAAGATTTAAGGAATGAGTGAGGAAAGGAAAGAAAAAAAATTAAGGAAAAATACACTCTAATTAAAAGGAACTATATTCGTGGACAACGAAAAGCGGGGTCATTAATTGTGGTCTTGGGCCTATTAGGGGCCTAAAACTTGACCAATTCTAATAAAACTTGGCATGATTCAAGCTTAGTATATTATAAAACAGGTTACAAAGTTTCAAAGCCATATGATACCAAATAAAAAAAATGTGGCATTTTTTATATCTGAATTTTGGGTGCTGAATTGTGGCGTTGAATTAGAACAATTAAAACTATCAAATTTGAGCTTCTAAAAACCAAAAGATACCAAAACTAACACTTTTTAATGTCTCTATGTATAAGTTAACATCTATTTAAAGCAACAGAAAGCATATTTCATGTATCAGACTTATGCAAAATGGCCAGAAGTTAATTTTATATGAGCCTGTGCCAAAAAATAGAGGTTTTCAATTAGGGTGAGGCCTTATATCAAATGTAATATTTTTCACTTACCACAATTTTCTGAAGTTGTTAAGTTATCAAACAAACTTTAACAGGTTATAAATGTACTTTTGATGGAAATATAAGTTTCAAATAGCATAACGCATGTGGATAAAATGGTCTTTAGCAATGTTATGCTTAAAAAAACAGATTGCCAGTTTAGGCCGTTCCCCACATTTGCATATTTAAAAGCATATAAATGATATGGGAGATGGAGATATACTTCTTTTTGCTAAAATCTGTGCTCTCAGATATGATAAAACATGGAGCCTGGATGTAACAAGACTGTCACTTTCAACTATATATGCAGACAGTATGGTCTGATGCAAAGTTTATTAACTTTACTGTTTAAAAACTGAATGAAATGTCAGCCTCAAAAGGCCAATATTTAAACCACTAGCTATCCAACAGAAGAAAGTAAAGGTAGTCTGTGAAACAGAAATGGTTAAGCAACCAGTAATAAGTGTTTTTGATGTAGGTTCAGTGCAATCTGTTTTGGAATACAACTTTTAAGTGCATAGAACTTCACATTTCACCTGCTGCGTATACTGACCGTTAGACTTAGACTATTAAAACAGCACATTTTGAACTCTTTTTATGTTTTTATCTACTGTTTTTTGTGTTCAGAGTTCACAAATAAGTTAAACAACTGAAATAAATACCACAAACACAAATAGATATCAGAAAAAAACTGTCAGAGAGAAATTAAGCATGCTGTTTTTGAAAAAATAGTGAAAAAAGTGAAAAAGCTACATTTTAGGCATTTAACCTGAAAAGTGACTTTTTCACAAAATTTCTATCAAATGAAAGTGAAAATCATTTCTTCTCATATAGTTTGATAAATCAATACCAATAGATCATTCAGAAAAGATGCCAAAGTAAAAATTCTAAATTTGCTGAAATGCACCTCTTAGGCCACAGACCACAATTAATTCCTCTATCAGTTCTTTATAACCTTTTGCATCATTAAAAAAATTGCACCATGCACTTTTGTCCAATTTTTTGTGTGTGTAATGTATTGTCCTAGTCCAAATATATATCCAAAATTCAGAAAGATTGAAGCAATCACTTTTACAAATTTAGCCAATACACATCCATACCCCTATTGACAAGTCAAGAGATGTTCCGAAAACTGTAAATATCACCTTTTTGCACTTGACCTAATCACTCATTCCATATAAAAATCAGTTAAAATACAACCTCCAAAAATTTATTTGACCTCTCTTCTTTCATTTCCACCCAAAAAGATTTAAGGAATGAGTGAGGAAAGGAAAGAAAAAAAATTAAGGAAAAATACACTCTAATTAAAAGGAACTATATTCGTGGACAACGAAAAGCGGGGTCATTAATTGTGGTCTTGGGCCTATTAGGGGCCTAAAACTTGACCAATTCTAATAAAACTTGGCATGATTCAAGCTTAGTATATTATAAAACAGGTTACAAAGTTTCAAAGCCATATGATACCAAATAAAAAAAATGTGGCATTTTTTATATCTGAATTTTGGGTGCTGAATTGTGGCGTTGAATTAGAACAATTAAAACTATCAAATTTGAGCTTCTAAAAACCAAAAGATACCAAAACTAACACTTTTTAATGTCTCTATGTATAAGTTAACATCTATTTAAAGCAACAGAAAGCATATTTCATGTATCAGACTTATGCAAAATGGCCAGAAGTTAATTTTATATGAGCCTGTGCCAAAAAATAGAGGTTTTCAATTAGGGTGAGGCCTTATATCAAATGTAATATTTTTCACTTACCACAATTTTCTGAAGTTGTTAAGTTATCAAACAAACTTTAACAGGTTATAAATGTACTTTTGATGGAAATATAAGTTTCAAATAGCATAACGCATGTGGATAAAATGGTCTTTAGCAATGTTATGCTTAAAAAAACAGATTGCCAGTTTAGGCCGTTCCCCACATTTGCATATTTAAAAGCATATAAATGATATGGGAGATGGAGATATACTTCTTTTTGCTAAAATCTGTGCTCTCAGATATGATAAAACATGGAGCCTGGATGTAACAAGACTGTCACTTTCAACTATATATGCAGACAGTATGGTCTGATGCAAAGTTTATTAACTTTACTGTTTAAAAACTGAATGAAATGTCAGCCTCAAAAGGCCAATATTTAAACCACTAGCTATCCAACAGAAGAAAGTAAAGGTAGTCTGTGAAACAGAAATGGTTAAGCAACCAGTAATAAGTGTTTTTGATGTAGGTTCAGTGCAATCTGTTTTGGAATACAACTTTTAAGTGCATAGAACTTCACATTTCACCTGCTGCGTATACTGACCGTTAGACTTAGACTATTAAAACAGCACATTTTGAACTCTTTTTATGTTTTTATCTACTGTTTTTTGTGTTCAGAGTTCACAAATAAGTTAAACAACTGAAATAAATACCACAAACACAAATAGATATCAGAAAAAAACTGTCAGAGAGAAATTAAGCATGCTGTTTTTGAAAAAATAGTGAAAAAAGTGAAAAAGCTACATTTTAGGCATTTAACCTGAAAAGTGACTTTTTCACAAAATTTCTATCAAATGAAAGTGAAAATCATTTCTTCTCATATAGTTTGATAAATCAATACCAATAGATCATTCAGAAAAGATGCCAAAGTAAAAATTCTAAATTTGCTGAAATGCACCTCTTAGGCCACAGACCACAATTAATTCCTCTATCAGTTCTTTATAACCTTTTGCATCATTAAAAAAATTGCACCATGCACTTTTGTCCAATTTTTTGTGTGTGTAATGTATTGTCCTAGTCCAAATATATATCCAAAATTCAGAAAGATTGAAGCAATCACTTTTACAAATTTAGCCAATACACATCCATACCCCTATTGACAAGTCAAGAGATGTTCCGAAAACTGTAAATATCACCTTTTTGCACTTGACCTAATCACTCATTCCATATAAAAATCAGTTAAAATACAACCTCCAAAAATTTATTTGACCTCTCTTCTTTCATTTCCACCCAAAAAGATTTAAGGAATGAGTGAGGAAAGGAAAGAAAAAAAATTAAGGAAAAATACACTCTAATTAAAAGGAACTATATTCGTGGACAACGAAAAGCGGGGTCATTAATTGTGGTCTTGGGCCTATTAGGGGCCTAAAACTTGACCAATTCTAATAAAACTTGGCATGATTCAAGCTTAGTATATTATAAAACAGGTTACAAAGTTTCAAAGCCATATGATACCAAATAAAAAAAATGTGGCATTTTTTATATCTGAATTTTGGGTGCTGAATTGTGGCGTTGAATTAGAACAATTAAAACTATCAAATTTGAGCTTCTAAAAACCAAAAGATACCAAAACTAACACTTTTTAATGTCTCTATGTATAAGTTAACATCTATTTAAAGCAACAGAAAGCATATTTCATGTATCAGACTTATGCAAAATGGCCAGAAGTTAATTTTATATGAGCCTGTGCCAAAAAATAGAGGTTTTCAATTAGGGTGAGGCCTTATATCAAATGTAATATTTTTCACTTACCACAATTTTCTGAAGTTGTTAAGTTATCAAACAAACTTTAACAGGTTATAAATGTACTTTTGATGGAAATATAAGTTTCAAATAGCATAACGCATGTGGATAAAATGGTCTTTAGCAATGTTATGCTTAAAAAAACAGATTGCCAGTTTAGGCCGTTCCCCACATTTGCATATTTAAAAGCATATAAATGATATGGGAGATGGAGATATACTTCTTTTTGCTAAAATCTGTGCTCTCAGATATGATAAAACATGGAGCCTGGATGTAACAAGACTGTCACTTTCAACTATATATGCAGACAGTATGGTCTGATGCAAAGTTTATTAACTTTACTGTTTAAAAACTGAATGAAATGTCAGCCTCAAAAGGCCAATATTTAAACCACTAGCTATCCAACAGAAGAAAGTAAAGGTAGTCTGTGAAACAGAAATGGTTAAGCAACCAGTAATAAGTGTTTTTGATGTAGGTTCAGTGCAATCTGTTTTGGAATACAACTTTTAAGTGCATAGAACTTCACATTTCACCTGCTGCGTATACTGACCGTTAGACTTAGACTATTAAAACAGCACATTTTGAACTCTTTTTATGTTTTTATCTACTGTTTTTTGTGTTCAGAGTTCACAAATAAGTTAAACAACTGAAATAAATACCACAAACACAAATAGATATCAGAAAAAAACTGTCAGAGAGAAATTAAGCATGCTGTTTTTGAAAAAATAGTGAAAAAAGTGAAAAAGCTACATTTTAGGCATTTAACCTGAAAAGTGACTTTTTCACAAAATTTCTATCAAATGAAAGTGAAAATCATTTCTTCTCATATAGTTTGATAAATCAATACCAATAGATCATTCAGAAAAGATGCCAAAGTAAAAATTCTAAATTTGCTGAAATGCACCTCTTAGGCCACAGACCACAATTAATTCCTCTATCAGTTCTTTATAACCTTTTGCATCATTAAAAAAATTGCACCATGCACTTTTGTCCAATTTTTTGTGTGTGTAATGTATTGTCCTAGTCCAAATATATATCCAAAATTCAGAAAGATTGAAGCAATCACTTTTACAAATTTAGCCAATACACATCCATACCCCTATTGACAAGTCAAGAGATGTTCCGAAAACTGTAAATATCACCTTTTTGCACTTGACCTAATCACTCATTCCATATAAAAATCAGTTAAAATACAACCTCCAAAAATTTATTTGACCTCTCTTCTTTCATTTCCACCCAAAAAGATTTAAGGAATGAGTGAGGAAAGGAAAGAAAAAAAATTAAGGAAAAATACACTCTAATTAAAAGGAACTATATTCGTGGACAACGAAAAGCGGGGTCATTAATTGTGGTCTTGGGCCTATTAGGGGCCTAAAACTTGACCAATTCTAATAAAACTTGGCATGATTCAAGCTTAGTATATTATAAAACAGGTTACAAAGTTTCAAAGCCATATGATACCAAATAAAAAAAATGTGGCATTTTTTATATCTGAATTTTGGGTGCTGAATTGTGGCGTTGAATTAGAACAATTAAAACTATCAAATTTGAGCTTCTAAAAACCAAAAGATACCAAAACTAACACTTTTTAATGTCTCTATGTATAAGTTAACATCTATTTAAAGCAACAGAAAGCATATTTCATGTATCAGACTTATGCAAAATGGCCAGAAGTTAATTTTATATGAGCCTGTGCCAAAAAATAGAGGTTTTCAATTAGGGTGAGGCCTTATATCAAATGTAATATTTTTCACTTACCACAATTTTCTGAAGTTGTTAAGTTATCAAACAAACTTTAACAGGTTATAAATGTACTTTTGATGGAAATATAAGTTTCAAATAGCATAACGCATGTGGATAAAATGGTCTTTAGCAATGTTATGCTTAAAAAAACAGATTGCCAGTTTAGGCCGTTCCCCACATTTGCATATTTAAAAGCATATAAATGATATGGGAGATGGAGATATACTTCTTTTTGCTAAAATCTGTGCTCTCAGATATGATAAAACATGGAGCCTGGATGTAACAAGACTGTCACTTTCAACTATATATGCAGACAGTATGGTCTGATGCAAAGTTTATTAACTTTACTGTTTAAAAACTGAATGAAATGTCAGCCTCAAAAGGCCAATATTTAAACCACTAGCTATCCAACAGAAGAAAGTAAAGGTAGTCTGTGAAACAGAAATGGTTAAGCAACCAGTAATAAGTGTTTTTGATGTAGGTTCAGTGCAATCTGTTTTGGAATACAACTTTTAAGTGCATAGAACTTCACATTTCACCTGCTGCGTATACTGACCGTTAGACTTAGACTATTAAAACAGCACATTTTGAACTCTTTTTATGTTTTTATCTACTGTTTTTTGTGTTCAGAGTTCACAAATAAGTTAAACAACTGAAATAAATACCACAAACACAAATAGATATCAGAAAAAAACTGTCAGAGAGAAATTAAGCATGCTGTTTTTGAAAAAATAGTGAAAAAAGTGAAAAAGCTACATTTTAGGCATTTAACCTGAAAAGTGACTTTTTCACAAAATTTCTATCAAATGAAAGTGAAAATCATTTCTTCTCATATAGTTTGATAAATCAATACCAATAGATCATTCAGAAAAGATGCCAAAGTAAAAATTCTAAATTTGCTGAAATGCACCTCTTAGGGGCCTAAAACTTGACCAATTCTAATAAAACTTGGCATGATTCAAGCTTAGTATATTATAAAACAGGTTACAAAGTTTCAAAGCCATATGATACCAAATAAAAAAAATGTGGCATTTTTTATATCTGAATTTTGGGTGCTGAATTGTGGCGTTGAATTAGAACAATTAAAACTATCAAATTTGAGCTTCTAAAAACCAAAAGATACCAAAACTAACACTTTTTAATGTCTCTATGTATAAGTTAACATCTATTTAAAGCAACAGAAAGCATATTTCATGTATCAGACTTATGCAAAATGGCCAGAAGTTAATTTTATATGAGCCTGTGCCAAAAAATAGAGGTTTTCAATTAGGGTGAGGCCTTATATCAAATGTAATATTTTTCACTTACCACAATTTTCTGAAGTTGTTAAGTTATCAAACAAACTTTAACAGGTTATAAATGTACTTTTGATGGAAATATAAGTTTCAAATAGCATAACGCATGTGGATAAAATGGTCTTTAGCAATGTTATGCTTAAAAAAACAGATTGCCAGTTTAGGCCGTTCCCCACATTTGCATATTTAAAAGCATATAAATGATATGGGAGATGGAGATATACTTCTTTTTGCTAAAATCTGTGCTCTCAGATATGATAAAACATGGAGCCTGGATGTAACAAGACTGTCACTTTCAACTATATATGCAGACAGTATGGTCTGATGCAAAGTTTATTAACTTTACTGTTTAAAAACTGAATGAAATGTCAGCCTCAAAAGGCCAATATTTAAACCACTAGCTATCCAACAGAAGAAAGTAAAGGTAGTCTGTGAAACAGAAATGGTTAAGCAACCAGTAATAAGTGTTTTTGATGTAGGTTCAGTGCAATCTGTTTTGGAATACAACTTTTAAGTGCATAGAACTTCACATTTCACCTGCTGCGTATACTGACCGTTAGACTTAGACTATTAAAACAGCACATTTTGAACTCTTTTTATGTTTTTATCTACTGTTTTTTGTGTTCAGAGTTCACAAATAAGTTAAACAACTGAAATAAATACCACAAACACAAATAGATATCAGAAAAAAACTGTCAGAGAGAAATTAAGCATGCTGTTTTTGAAAAAATAGTGAAAAAAGTGAAAAAGCTACATTTTAGGCATTTAACCTGAAAAGTGACTTTTTCACAAAATTTCTATCAAATGAAAGTGAAAATCATTTCTTCTCATATAGTTTGATAAATCAATACCAATAGATCATTCAGAAAAGATGCCAAAGTAAAAATTCTAAATTTGCTGAAATGCACCTCTTAGGCCACAGACCACAATTAATTCCTCTATCAGTTCTTTATAACCTTTTGCATCATTAAAAAAATTGCACCATGCACTTTTGTCCAATTTTTTGTGTGTGTAATGTATTGTCCTAGTCCAAATATATATCCAAAATTCAGAAAGATTGAAGCAATCACTTTTACAAATTTAGCCAATACACATCCATACCCCTATTGACAAGTCAAGAGATGTTCCGAAAACTGTAAATATCACCTTTTTGCACTTGACCTAATCACTCATTCCATATAAAAATCAGTTAAAATACAACCTCCAAAAATTTATTTGACCTCTCTTCTTTCATTTCCACCCAAAAAGATTTAAGGAATGAGTGAGGAAAGGAAAGAAAAAAAATTAAGGAAAAATACACTCTAATTAAAAGGAACTATATTCGTGGACAACGAAAAGCGGGGTCATTAATTGTGGTCTTGGGCCTATTAGGGGCCTAAAACTTGACCAATTCTAATAAAACTTGGCATGATTCAAGCTTAGTATATTATAAAACAGGTTACAAAGTTTCAAAGCCATATGATACCAAATAAAAAAAATGTGGCATTTTTTATATCTGAATTTTGGGTGCTGAATTGTGGCGTTGAATTAGAACAATTAAAACTATCAAATTTGAGCTTCTAAAAACCAAAAGATACCAAAACTAACACTTTTTAATGTCTCTATGTATAAGTTAACATCTATTTAAAGCAACAGAAAGCATATTTCATGTATCAGACTTATGCAAAATGGCCAGAAGTTAATTTTATATGAGCCTGTGCCAAAAAATAGAGGTTTTCAATTAGGGTGAGGCCTTATATCAAATGTAATATTTTTCACTTACCACAATTTTCTGAAGTTGTTAAGTTATCAAACAAACTTTAACAGGTTATAAATGTACTTTTGATGGAAATATAAGTTTCAAATAGCATAACGCATGTGGATAAAATGGTCTTTAGCAATGTTATGCTTAAAAAAACAGATTGCCAGTTTAGGCCGTTCCCCACATTTGCATATTTAAAAGCATATAAATGATATGGGAGATGGAGATATACTTCTTTTTGCTAAAATCTGTGCTCTCAGATATGATAAAACATGGAGCCTGGATGTAACAAGACTGTCACTTTCAACTATATATGCAGACAGTATGGTCTGATGCAAAGTTTATTAACTTTACTGTTTAAAAACTGAATGAAATGTCAGCCTCAAAAGGCCAATATTTAAACCACTAGCTATCCAACAGAAGAAAGTAAAGGTAGTCTGTGAAACAGAAATGGTTAAGCAACCAGTAATAAGTGTTTTTGATGTAGGTTCAGTGCAATCTGTTTTGGAATACAACTTTTAAGTGCATAGAACTTCACATTTCACCTGCTGCGTATACTGACCGTTAGACTTAGACTATTAAAACAGCACATTTTGAACTCTTTTTATGTTTTTATCTACTGTTTTTTGTGTTCAGAGTTCACAAATAAGTTAAACAACTGAAATAAATACCACAAACACAAATAGATATCAGAAAAAAACTGTCAGAGAGAAATTAAGCATGCTGTTTTTGAAAAAATAGTGAAAAAAGTGAAAAAGCTACATTTTAGGCATTTAACCTGAAAAGTGACTTTTTCACAAAATTTCTATCAAATGAAAGTGAAAATCATTTCTTCTCATATAGTTTGATAAATCAATACCAATAGATCATTCAGAAAAGATGCCAAAGTAAAAATTCTAAATTTGCTGAAATGCACCTATTAGGGGCCTAAAACTTGACCAATTCTAATAAAACTTGGCATGATTCAAGCTTAGTATATTATAAAACAGGTTACAAAGTTTCAAAGCCATATGATACCAAATAAAAAAAATGTGGCATTTTTTATATCTGAATTTTGGGTGCTGAATTGTGGCGTTGAATTAGAACAATTAAAACTATCAAATTTGAGCTTCTAAAAACCAAAAGATACCAAAACTAACACTTTTTAATGTCTCTATGTATAAGTTAACATCTATTTAAAGCAACAGAAAGCATATTTCATGTATCAGACTTATGCAAAATGGCCAGAAGTTAATTTTATATGAGCCTGTGCCAAAAAATAGAGGTTTTCAATTAGGGTGAGGCCTTATATCAAATGTAATATTTTTCACTTACCACAATTTTCTGAAGTTGTTAAGTTATCAAACAAACTTTAACAGGTTATAAATGTACTTTTGATGGAAATATAAGTTTCAAATAGCATAACGCATGTGGATAAAATGGTCTTTAGCAATGTTATGCTTAAAAAAACAGATTGCCAGTTTAGGCCGTTCCCCACATTTGCATATTTAAAAGCATATAAATGATATGGGAGATGGAGATATACTTCTTTTTGCTAAAATCTGTGCTCTCAGATATGATAAAACATGGAGCCTGGATGTAACAAGACTGTCACTTTCAACTATATATGCAGACAGTATGGTCTGATGCAAAGTTTATTAACTTTACTGTTTAAAAACTGAATGAAATGTCAGCCTCAAAAGGCCAATATTTAAACCACTAGCTATCCAACAGAAGAAAGTAAAGGTAGTCTGTGAAACAGAAATGGTTAAGCAACCAGTAATAAGTGTTTTTGATGTAGGTTCAGTGCAATCTGTTTTGGAATACAACTTTTAAGTGCATAGAACTTCACATTTCACCTGCTGCGTATACTGACCGTTAGACTTAGACTATTAAAACAGCACATTTTGAACTCTTTTTATGTTTTTATCTACTGTTTTTTGTGTTCAGAGTTCACAAATAAGTTAAACAACTGAAATAAATACCACAAACACAAATAGATATCAGAAAAAAACTGTCAGAGAGAAATTAAGCATGCTGTTTTTGAAAAAATAGTGAAAAAAGTGAAAAAGCTACATTTTAGGCATTTAACCTGAAAAGTGACTTTTTCACAAAATTTCTATCAAATGAAAGTGAAAATCATTTCTTCTCATATAGTTTGATAAATCAATACCAATAGATCATTCAGAAAAGATGCCAAAGTAAAAATTCTAAATTTGCTGAAATGCACCTCTTAGGCCACAGACCACAATTAATTCCTCTATCAGTTCTTTATAACCTTTTGCATCATTAAAAAAATTGCACCATGCACTTTTGTCCAATTTTTTGTGTGTGTAATGTATTGTCCTAGTCCAAATATATATCCAAAATTCAGAAAGATTGAAGCAATCACTTTTACAAATTTAGCCAATACACATCCATACCCCTATTGACAAGTCAAGAGATGTTCCGAAAACTGTAAATATCACCTTTTTGCACTTGACCTAATCACTCATTCCATATAAAAATCAGTTAAAATACAACCTCCAAAAATTTATTTGACCTCTCTTCTTTCATTTCCACCCAAAAAGATTTAAGGAATGAGTGAGGAAAGGAAAGAAAAAAAATTAAGGAAAAATACACTCTAATTAAAAGGAACTATATTCGTGGACAACGAAAAGCGGGGTCATTAATTGTGGTCTTGGGCCTATTAGGGGCCTAAAACTTGACCAATTCTAATAAAACTTGGCATGATTCAAGCTTAGTATATTATAAAACAGGTTACAAAGTTTCAAAGCCATATGATACCAAATAAAAAAAATGTGGCATTTTTTATATCTGAATTTTGGGTGCTGAATTGTGGCGTTGAATTAGAACAATTAAAACTATCAAATTTGAGCTTCTAAAAACCAAAAGATACCAAAACTAACACTTTTTAATGTCTCTATGTATAAGTTAACATCTATTTAAAGCAACAGAAAGCATATTTCATGTATCAGACTTATGCAAAATGGCCAGAAGTTAATTTTATATGAGCCTGTGCCAAAAAATAGAGGTTTTCAATTAGGGTGAGGCCTTATATCAAATGTAATATTTTTCACTTACCACAATTTTCTGAAGTTGTTAAGTTATCAAACAAACTTTAACAGGTTATAAATGTACTTTTGATGGAAATATAAGTTTCAAATAGCATAACGCATGTGGATAAAATGGTCTTTAGCAATGTTATGCTTAAAAAAACAGATTGCCAGTTTAGGCCGTTCCCCACATTTGCATATTTAAAAGCATATAAATGATATGGGAGATGGAGATATACTTCTTTTTGCTAAAATCTGTGCTCTCAGATATGATAAAACATGGAGCCTGGATGTAACAAGACTGTCACTTTCAACTATATATGCAGACAGTATGGTCTGATGCAAAGTTTATTAACTTTACTGTTTAAAAACTGAATGAAATGTCAGCCTCAAAAGGCCAATATTTAAACCACTAGCTATCCAACAGAAGAAAGTAAAGGTAGTCTGTGAAACAGAAATGGTTAAGCAACCAGTAATAAGTGTTTTTGATGTAGGTTCAGTGCAATCTGTTTTGGAATACAACTTTTAAGTGCATAGAACTTCACATTTCACCTGCTGCGTATACTGACCGTTAGACTTAGACTATTAAAACAGCACATTTTGAACTCTTTTTATGTTTTTATCTACTGTTTTTTGTGTTCAGAGTTCACAAATAAGTTAAACAACTGAAATAAATACCACAAACACAAATAGATATCAGAAAAAAACTGTCAGAGAGAAATTAAGCATGCTGTTTTTGAAAAAATAGTGAAAAAAGTGAAAAAGCTACATTTTAGGCATTTAACCTGAAAAGTGACTTTTTCACAAAATTTCTATCAAATGAAAGTGAAAATCATTTCTTCTCATATAGTTTGATAAATCAATACCAATAGATCATTCAGAAAAGATGCCAAAGTAAAAATTCTAAATTTGCTGAAATGCACCTCTTAGGCCACAGACCACAATTAATTCCTCTATCAGTTCTTTATAACCTTTTGCATCATTAAAAAAATTGCACCATGCACTTTTGTCCAATTTTTTGTGTGTGTAATGTATTGTCCTAGTCCAAATATATATCCAAAATTCAGAAAGATTGAAGCAATCACTTTTACAAATTTAGCCAATACACATCCATACCCCTATTGACAAGTCAAGAGATGTTCCGAAAACTGTAAATATCACCTTTTTGCACTTGACCTAATCACTCATTCCATATAAAAATCAGTTAAAATACAACCTCCAAAAATTTATTTGACCTCTCTTCTTTCATTTCCACCCAAAAAGATTTAAGGAATGAGTGAGGAAAGGAAAGAAAAAAAATTAAGGAAAAATACACTCTAATTAAAAGGAACTATATTCGTGGACAACGAAAAGCGGGGTCATTAATTGTGGTCTTGGGCCTATTAGGGGCCTAAAACTTGACCAATTCTAATAAAACTTGGCATGATTCAAGCTTAGTATATTATAAAACAGGTTACAAAGTTTCAAAGCCATATGATACCAAATAAAAAAAATGTGGCATTTTTTATATCTGAATTTTGGGTGCTGAATTGTGGCGTTGAATTAGAACAATTAAAACTATCAAATTTGAGCTTCTAAAAACCAAAAGATACCAAAACTAACACTTTTTAATGTCTCTATGTATAAGTTAACATCTATTTAAAGCAACAGAAAGCATATTTCATGTATCAGACTTATGCAAAATGGCCAGAAGTTAATTTTATATGAGCCTGTGCCAAAAAATAGAGGTTTTCAATTAGGGTGAGGCCTTATATCAAATGTAATATTTTTCACTTACCACAATTTTCTGAAGTTGTTAAGTTATCAAACAAACTTTAACAGGTTATAAATGTACTTTTGATGGAAATATAAGTTTCAAATAGCATAACGCATGTGGATAAAATGGTCTTTAGCAATGTTATGCTTAAAAAAACAGATTGCCAGTTTAGGCCGTTCCCCACATTTGCATATTTAAAAGCATATAAATGATATGGGAGATGGAGATATACTTCTTTTTGCTAAAATCTGTGCTCTCAGATATGATAAAACATGGAGCCTGGATGTAACAAGACTGTCACTTTCAACTATATATGCAGACAGTATGGTCTGATGCAAAGTTTATTAACTTTACTGTTTAAAAACTGAATGAAATGTCAGCCTCAAAAGGCCAATATTTAAACCACTAGCTATCCAACAGAAGAAAGTAAAGGTAGTCTGTGAAACAGAAATGGTTAAGCAACCAGTAATAAGTGTTTTTGATGTAGGTTCAGTGCAATCTGTTTTGGAATACAACTTTTAAGTGCATAGAACTTCACATTTCACCTGCTGCGTATACTGACCGTTAGACTTAGACTATTAAAACAGCACATTTTGAACTCTTTTTATGTTTTTATCTACTGTTTTTTGTGTTCAGAGTTCACAAATAAGTTAAACAACTGAAATAAATACCACAAACACAAATAGATATCAGAAAAAAACTGTCAGAGAGAAATTAAGCATGCTGTTTTTGAAAAAATAGTGAAAAAAGTGAAAAAGCTACATTTTAGGCATTTAACCTGAAAAGTGACTTTTTCACAAAATTTCTATCAAATGAAAGTGAAAATCATTTCTTCTCATATAGTTTGATAAATCAATACCAATAGATCATTCAGAAAAGATGCCAAAGTAAAAATTCTAAATTTGCTGAAATGCACCTCTTAGGCCACAGACCACAATTAATTCCTCTATCAGTTCTTTATAACCTTTTGCATCATTAAAAAAATTGCACCATGCACTTTTGTCCAATTTTTTGTGTGTGTAATGTATTGTCCTAGTCCAAATATATATCCAAAATTCAGAAAGATTGAAGCAATCACTTTTACAAATTTAGCCAATACACATCCATACCCCTATTGACAAGTCAAGAGATGTTCCGAAAACTGTAAATATCACCTTTTTGCACTTGACCTAATCACTCATTCCATATAAAAATCAGTTAAAATACAACCTCCAAAAATTTATTTGACCTCTCTTCTTTCATTTCCACCCAAAAAGATTTAAGGAATGAGTGAGGAAAGGAAAGAAAAAAAATTAAGGAAAAATACACTCTAATTAAAAGGAACTATATTCGTGGACAACGAAAAGCGGGGTCATTAATTGTGGTCTTGGGCCTATTAGGGGCCTAAAACTTGACCAATTCTAATAAAACTTGGCATGATTCAAGCTTAGTATATTATAAAACAGGTTACAAAGTTTCAAAGCCATATGATACCAAATAAAAAAAATGTGGCATTTTTTATATCTGAATTTTGGGTGCTGAATTGTGGCGTTGAATTAGAACAATTAAAACTATCAAATTTGAGCTTCTAAAAACCAAAAGATACCAAAACTAACACTTTTTAATGTCTCTATGTATAAGTTAACATCTATTTAAAGCAACAGAAAGCATATTTCATGTATCAGACTTATGCAAAATGGCCAGAAGTTAATTTTATATGAGCCTGTGCCAAAAAATAGAGGTTTTCAATTAGGGTGAGGCCTTATATCAAATGTAATATTTTTCACTTACCACAATTTTCTGAAGTTGTTAAGTTATCAAACAAACTTTAACAGGTTATAAATGTACTTTTGATGGAAATATAAGTTTCAAATAGCATAACGCATGTGGATAAAATGGTCTTTAGCAATGTTATGCTTAAAAAAACAGATTGCCAGTTTAGGCCGTTCCCCACATTTGCATATTTAAAAGCATATAAATGATATGGGAGATGGAGATATACTTCTTTTTGCTAAAATCTGTGCTCTCAGATATGATAAAACATGGAGCCTGGATGTAACAAGACTGTCACTTTCAACTATATATGCAGACAGTATGGTCTGATGCAAAGTTTATTAACTTTACTGTTTAAAAACTGAATGAAATGTCAGCCTCAAAAGGCCAATATTTAAACCACTAGCTATCCAACAGAAGAAAGTAAAGGTAGTCTGTGAAACAGAAATGGTTAAGCAACCAGTAATAAGTGTTTTTGATGTAGGTTCAGTGCAATCTGTTTTGGAATACAACTTTTAAGTGCATAGAACTTCACATTTCACCTGCTGCGTATACTGACCGTTAGACTTAGACTATTAAAACAGCACATTTTGAACTCTTTTTATGTTTTTATCTACTGTTTTTTGTGTTCAGAGTTCACAAATAAGTTAAACAACTGAAATAAATACCACAAACACAAATAGATATCAGAAAAAAACTGTCAGAGAGAAATTAAGCATGCTGTTTTTGAAAAAATAGTGAAAAAAGTGAAAAAGCTACATTTTAGGCATTTAACCTGAAAAGTGACTTTTTCACAAAATTTCTATCAAATGAAAGTGAAAATCATTTCTTCTCATATAGTTTGATAAATCAATACCAATAGATCATTCAGAAAAGATGCCAAAGTAAAAATTCTAAATTTGCTGAAATGCACCTCTTAGGCCACAGACCACAATTAATTCCTCTATCAGTTCTTTATAACCTTTTGCATCATTAAAAAAATTGCACCATGCACTTTTGTCCAATTTTTTGTGTGTGTAATGTATTGTCCTAGTCCAAATATATATCCAAAATTCAGAAAGATTGAAGCAATCACTTTTACAAATTTAGCCAATACACATCCATACCCCTATTGACAAGTCAAGAGATGTTCCGAAAACTGTAAATATCACCTTTTTGCACTTGACCTAATCACTCATTCCATATAAAAATCAGTTAAAATACAACCTCCAAAAATTTATTTGACCTCTCTTCTTTCATTTCCACCCAAAAAGATTTAAGGAATGAGTGAGGAAAGGAAAGAAAAAAAATTAAGGAAAAATACACTCTAATTAAAAGGAACTATATTCGTGGACAACGAAAAGCGGGGTCATTAATTGTGGTCTTGGGCCTATTAGGGGCCTAAAACTTGACCAATTCTAATAAAACTTGGCATGATTCAAGCTTAGTATATTATAAAACAGGTTACAAAGTTTCAAAGCCATATGATACCAAATAAAAAAAATGTGGCATTTTTTATATCTGAATTTTGGGTGCTGAATTGTGGCGTTGAATTAGAACAATTAAAACTATCAAATTTGAGCTTCTAAAAACCAAAAGATACCAAAACTAACACTTTTTAATGTCTCTATGTATAAGTTAACATCTATTTAAAGCAACAGAAAGCATATTTCATGTATCAGACTTATGCAAAATGGCCAGAAGTTAATTTTATATGAGCCTGTGCCAAAAAATAGAGGTTTTCAATTAGGGTGAGGCCTTATATCAAATGTAATATTTTTCACTTACCACAATTTTCTGAAGTTGTTAAGTTATCAAACAAACTTTAACAGGTTATAAATGTACTTTTGATGGAAATATAAGTTTCAAATAGCATAACGCATGTGGATAAAATGGTCTTTAGCAATGTTATGCTTAAAAAAACAGATTGCCAGTTTAGGCCGTTCCCCACATTTGCATATTTAAAAGCATATAAATGATATGGGAGATGGAGATATACTTCTTTTTGCTAAAATCTGTGCTCTCAGATATGATAAAACATGGAGCCTGGATGTAACAAGACTGTCACTTTCAACTATATATGCAGACAGTATGGTCTGATGCAAAGTTTATTAACTTTACTGTTTAAAAACTGAATGAAATGTCAGCCTCAAAAGGCCAATATTTAAACCACTAGCTATCCAACAGAAGAAAGTAAAGGTAGTCTGTGAAACAGAAATGGTTAAGCAACCAGTAATAAGTGTTTTTGATGTAGGTTCAGTGCAATCTGTTTTGGAATACAACTTTTAAGTGCATAGAACTTCACATTTCACCTGCTGCGTATACTGACCGTTAGACTTAGACTATTAAAACAGCACATTTTGAACTCTTTTTATGTTTTTATCTACTGTTTTTTGTGTTCAGAGTTCACAAATAAGTTAAACAACTGAAATAAATACCACAAACACAAATAGATATCAGAAAAAAACTGTCAGAGAGAAATTAAGCATGCTGTTTTTGAAAAAATAGTGAAAAAAGTGAAAAAGCTACATTTTAGGCATTTAACCTGAAAAGTGACTTTTTCACAAAATTTCTATCAAATGAAAGTGAAAATCATTTCTTCTCATATAGTTTGATAAATCAATACCAATAGATCATTCAGAAAAGATGCCAAAGTAAAAATTCTAAATTTGCTGAAATGCACCTCTTAGGCCACAGACCACAATTAATTCCTCTATCAGTTCTTTATAACCTTTTGCATCATTAAAAAAATTGCACCATGCACTTTTGTCCAATTTTTTGTGTGTGTAATGTATTGTCCTAGTCCAAATATATATCCAAAATTCAGAAAGATTGAAGCAATCACTTTTACAAATTTAGCCAATACACATCCATACCCCTATTGACAAGTCAAGAGATGTTCCGAAAACTGTAAATATCACCTTTTTGCACTTGACCTAATCACTCATTCCATATAAAAATCAGTTAAAATACAACCTCCAAAAATTTATTTGACCTCTCTTCTTTCATTTCCACCCAAAAAGATTTAAGGAATGAGTGAGGAAAGGAAAGAAAAAAAATTAAGGAAAAATACACTCTAATTAAAAGGAACTATATTCGTGGACAACGAAAAGCGGGGTCATTAATTGTGGTCTTGGGCCTATTAGGGGCCTAAAACTTGACCAATTCTAATAAAACTTGGCATGATTCAAGCTTAGTATATTATAAAACAGGTTACAAAGTTTCAAAGCCATATGATACCAAATAAAAAAAATGTGGCATTTTTTATATCTGAATTTTGGGTGCTGAATTGTGGCGTTGAATTAGAACAATTAAAACTATCAAATTTGAGCTTCTAAAAACCAAAAGATACCAAAACTAACACTTTTTAATGTCTCTATGTATAAGTTAACATCTATTTAAAGCAACAGAAAGCATATTTCATGTATCAGACTTATGCAAAATGGCCAGAAGTTAATTTTATATGAGCCTGTGCCAAAAAATAGAGGTTTTCAATTAGGGTGAGGCCTTATATCAAATGTAATATTTTTCACTTACCACAATTTTCTGAAGTTGTTAAGTTATCAAACAAACTTTAACAGGTTATAAATGTACTTTTGATGGAAATATAAGTTTCAAATAGCATAACGCATGTGGATAAAATGGTCTTTAGCAATGTTATGCTTAAAAAAACAGATTGCCAGTTTAGGCCGTTCCCCACATTTGCATATTTAAAAGCATATAAATGATATGGGAGATGGAGATATACTTCTTTTTGCTAAAATCTGTGCTCTCAGATATGATAAAACATGGAGCCTGGATGTAACAAGACTGTCACTTTCAACTATATATGCAGACAGTATGGTCTGATGCAAAGTTTATTAACTTTACTGTTTAAAAACTGAATGAAATGTCAGCCTCAAAAGGCCAATATTTAAACCACTAGCTATCCAACAGAAGAAAGTAAAGGTAGTCTGTGAAACAGAAATGGTTAAGCAACCAGTAATAAGTGTTTTTGATGTAGGTTCAGTGCAATCTGTTTTGGAATACAACTTTTAAGTGCATAGAACTTCACATTTCACCTGCTGCGTATACTGACCGTTAGACTTAGACTATTAAAACAGCACATTTTGAACTCTTTTTATGTTTTTATCTACTGTTTTTTGTGTTCAGAGTTCACAAATAAGTTAAACAACTGAAATAAATACCACAAACACAAATAGATATCAGAAAAAAACTGTCAGAGAGAAATTAAGCATGCTGTTTTTGAAAAAATAGTGAAAAAAGTGAAAAAGCTACATTTTAGGCATTTAACCTGAAAAGTGACTTTTTCACAAAATTTCTATCAAATGAAAGTGAAAATCATTTCTTCTCATATAGTTTGATAAATCAATACCAATAGATCATTCAGAAA
Source organism: Mytilus galloprovincialis (assembly GCA_037788925.1). Taxonomy (NCBI): domain Eukaryota; kingdom Metazoa; phylum Mollusca; class Bivalvia; order Mytilida; family Mytilidae; genus Mytilus; species Mytilus galloprovincialis. The sequence continues at coordinate 19,334,653 of CM075342.1, read as the reverse complement.
AGATGCCAAAGTAAAAATTCTAAATTTGCTGAAATGCACCTCTTAGGGGCCTAAAACTTGACCAATTCTAATAAAACTTGGCATGATTCAAGCTTAGTATATTATAAAACAGGTTACAAAGTTTCAAAGCCATATGATACCAAATAAAAAAAATGTGGCATTTTTTATATCTGAATTTTGGGTGCTGAATTGTGGCGTTGAATTAGAACAATTAAAACTATCAAATTTGAGCTTCTAAAAACCAAAAGATACCAAAACTAACACTTTTTAATGTCTCTATGTATAAGTTAACATCTATTTAAAGCAACAGAAAGCATATTTCATGTATCAGACTTATGCAAAATGGCCAGAAGTTAATTTTATATGAGCCTGTGCCAAAAAATAGAGGTTTTCAATTAGGGTGAGGCCTTATATCAAATGTAATATTTTTCACTTACCACAATTTTCTGAAGTTGTTAAGTTATCAAACAAACTTCAACAGGTTATAAATGTACTTTTGATGGAAATATAAGTTTCAAATAGCATAACGCATGTGGATAAAATGGTCTTTAGCAATGTTATGCTTAAAAAAACAGATTGCCAGTTTAGGCCGTTCCCCACATTTGCATATTTAAAAGCATATAAATGATATGGGAGATGGAGATATACTTCTTTTTGCTAAAATCTGTGCTCTCAGATATGATAAAACATGGAGCCTGGATGTAACAAGACTGTCACTTTCAACTATATATGCAGACAGTATGGTCTGATGCAAAGTTTATTAACTTTACTGTTTAAAAACTGAATGAAATGTCAGCCTCAAAAGGCCAATATTTAAACCACTAGCTATCCAACAGAAGAAAGTAAAGGTAGTCTGTGAAACAGAAATGGTTAAGCAACCAGTAATAAGTGTTTTTGATGTAGGTTCAGTGCAATCTGTTTTGGAATACAACTTTTAAGTGCATAGAACTTCACATTTCACCTGCTGCGTATACTGACCGTTAGACTTAGACTATTAAAACAGCACATTTTGAACTCTTTTTATGTTTTTATCTACTGTTTTTTGTGTTCAGAGTTCACAAATAAGTTAAACAACTGAAATAAATACCACAAACACAAATAGATATCAGAAAAAAACTGTCAGAGAGAAATTAAGCATGCTGTTTTTGAAAAAATAGTGAAAAAAGTGAAAAAGCTACATTTTAGGCATTTAACCTGAAAAGTGACTTTTTCACAAAATTTCTATCAAATGAAAGTGAAAATCATTTCTTCTCATATAGTTTGATAAATCAATACCAATAGATCATTCAGAAAAGATGCCAAAGTAAAAATTCTAAATTTGCTGAAATGCACCTCTTAGGCCACAGACCACAATTAATTCCTCTATCAGTTCTTTATAACCTTTTGCATCATTAAAAAAATTGCACCATGCACTTTTGTCCAATTTTTTGTGTGTGTAATGTATTGTCCTAGTCCAAATATATATCCAAAATTCAGAAAGATTGAAGCAATCACTTTTACAAATTTAGCCAATACACATCCATACCCCTATTGACAAGTCAAGAGATGTTCCGAAAACTGTAAATATCACCTTTTTGCACTTGACCTAATCACTCATTCCATATAAAAATCAGTTAAAATACAACCTCCAAAAATTTATTTGACCTCTCTTCTTTCATTTCCACCCAAAAAGATTTAAGGAATGAGTGAGGAAAGGAAAGAAAAAAAATTAAGGAAAAATACACTCTAATTAAAAGGAACTATATTCGTGGACAACGAAAAGCGGGGTCATTAATTGTGGTCTTGGGCCTATTAGGGGCCTAAAACTTGACCAATTCTAATAAAACTTGGCATGATTCAAGCTTAGTATATTATAAAACAGGTTACAAAGTTTCAAAGCCATATGATACCAAATAAAAAAAATGTGGCATTTTTTATATCTGAATTTTGGGTGCTGAATTGTGGCGTTGAATTAGAACAATTAAAACTATCAAATTTGAGCTTCTAAAAACCAAAAGATACCAAAACTAACACTTTTTAATGTCTCTATGTATAAGTTAACATCTATTTAAAGCAACAGAAAGCATATTTCATGTATCAGACTTATGCAAAATGGCCAGAAGTTAATTTTATATGAGCCTGTGCCAAAAAATAGAGGTTTTCAATTAGGGTGAGGCCTTATATCAAATGTAATATTTTTCACTTACCACAATTTTCTGAAGTTGTTAAGTTATCAAACAAACTTTAACAGGTTATAAATGTACTTTTGATGGAAATATAAGTTTCAAATAGCATAACGCATGTGGATAAAATGGTCTTTAGCAATGTTATGCTTAAAAAAACAGATTGCCAGTTTAGGCCGTTCCCCACATTTGCATATTTAAAAGCATATAAATGATATGGGAGATGGAGATATACTTCTTTTTGCTAAAATCTGTGCTCTCAGATATGATAAAACATGGAGCCTGGATGTAACAAGACTGTCACTTTCAACTATATATGCAGACAGTATGGTCTGATGCAAAGTTTATTAACTTTACTGTTTAAAAACTGAATGAAATGTCAGCCTCAAAAGGCCAATATTTAAACCACTAGCTATCCAACAGAAGAAAGTAAAGGTAGTCTGTGAAACAGAAATGGTTAAGCAACCAGTAATAAGTGTTTTTGATGTAGGTTCAGTGCAATCTGTTTTGGAATACAACTTTTAAGTGCATAGAACTTCACATTTCACCTGCTGCGTATACTGACCGTTAGACTTAGACTATTAAAACAGCACATTTTGAACTCTTTTTATGTTTTTATCTACTGTTTTTTGTGTTCAGAGTTCACAAATAAGTTAAACAACTGAAATAAATACCACAAACACAAATAGATATCAGAAAAAAACTGTCAGAGAGAAATTAAGCATGCTGTTTTTGAAAAAATAGTGAAAAAAGTGAAAAAGCTACATTTTAGGCATTTAACCTGAAAAGTGACTTTTTCACAAAATTTCTATCAAATGAAAGTGAAAATCATTTCTTCTCATATAGTTTGATAAATCAATACCAATAGATCATTCAGAAAAGATGCCAAAGTAAAAATTCTAAATTTGCTGAAATGCACCTCTTAGGGGCCTAAAACTTGACCAATTCTAATAAAACTTGGCATGATTCAAGCTTAGTATATTATAAAACAGGTTACAAAGTTTCAAAGCCATATGATACCAAATAAAAAAAATGTGGCATTTTTTATATCTGAATTTTGGGTGCTGAATTGTGGCGTTGAATTAGAACAATTAAAACTATCAAATTTGAGCTTCTAAAAACCAAAAGATACCAAAACTAACACTTTTTAATGTCTCTATGTATAAGTTAACATCTATTTAAAGCAACAGAAAGCATATTTCATGTATCAGACTTATGCAAAATGGCCAGAAGTTAATTTTATATGAGCCTGTGCCAAAAAATAGAGGTTTTCAATTAGGGTGAGGCCTTATATCAAATGTAATATTTTTCACTTACCACAATTTTCTGAAGTTGTTAAGTTATCAAACAAACTTTAACAGGTTATAAATGTACTTTTGATGGAAATATAAGTTTCAAATAGCATAACGCATGTGGATAAAATGGTCTTTAGCAATGTTATGCTTAAAAAAACAGATTGCCAGTTTAGGCCGTTCCCCACATTTGCATATTTAAAAGCATATAAATGATATGGGAGATGGAGATATACTTCTTTTTGCTAAAATCTGTGCTCTCAGATATGATAAAACATGGAGCCTGGATGTAACAAGACTGTCACTTTCAACTATATATGCAGACAGTATGGTCTGATGCAAAGTTTATTAACTTTACTGTTTAAAAACTGAATGAAATGTCAGCCTCAAAAGGCCAATATTTAAACCACTAGCTATCCAACAGAAGAAAGTAAAGGTAGTCTGTGAAACAGAAATGGTTAAGCAACCAGTAATAAGTGTTTTTGATGTAGGTTCAGTGCAATCTGTTTTGGAATACAACTTTTAAGTGCATAGAACTTCACATTTCACCTGCTGCGTATACTGACCGTTAGACTTAGACTATTAAAACAGCACATTTTGAACTCTTTTTATGTTTTTATCTACTGTTTTTTGTGTTCAGAGTTCACAAATAAGTTAAACAACTGAAATAAATACCACAAACACAAATAGATATCAGAAAAAAACTGTCAGAGAGAAATTAAGCATGCTGTTTTTGAAAAAATAGTGAAAAAAGTGAAAAAGCTACATTTTAGGCATTTAACCTGAAAAGTGACTTTTTCACAAAATTTCTATCAAATGAAAGTGAAAATCATTTCTTCTCATATAGTTTGATAAATCAATACCAATAGATCATTCAGAAAAGATGCCAAAGTAAAAATTCTAAATTTGCTGAAATGCACCTCTTAGGCCACAGACCACAATTAATTCCTCTATCAGTTCTTTATAACCTTTTGCATCATTAAAAAAATTGCACCATGCACTTTTGTCCAATTTTTTGTGTGTGTAATGTATTGTCCTAGTCCAAATATATATCCAAAATTCAGAAAGATTGAAGCAATCACTTTTACAAATTTAGCCAATACACATCCATACCCCTATTGACAAGTCAAGAGATGTTCCGAAAACTGTAAATATCACCTTTTTGCACTTGACCTAATCACTCATTCCATATAAAAATCAGTTAAAATACAACCTCCAAAAATTTATTTGACCTCTCTTCTTTCATTTCCACCCAAAAAGATTTAAGGAATGAGTGAGGAAAGGAAAGAAAAAAAATTAAGGAAAAATACACTCTAATTAAAAGGAACTATATTCGTGGACAACGAAAAGCGGGGTCATTAATTGTGGTCTTGGGCCTATTAGGGGCCTAAAACTTGACCAATTCTAATAAAACTTGGCATGATTCAAGCTTAGTATATTATAAAACAGGTTACAAAGTTTCAAAGCCATATGATACCAAATAAAAAAAATGTGGCATTTTTTATATCTGAATTTTGGGTGCTGAATTGTGGCGTTGAATTAGAACAATTAAAACTATCAAATTTGAGCTTCTAAAAACCAAAAGATACCAAAACTAACACTTTTTAATGTCTCTATGTATAAGTTAACATCTATTTAAAGCAACAGAAAGCATATTTCATGTATCAGACTTATGCAAAATGGCCAGAAGTTAATTTTATATGAGCCTGTGCCAAAAAATAGAGGTTTTCAATTAGGGTGAGGCCTTATATCAAATGTAATATTTTTCACTTACCACAATTTTCTGAAGTTGTTAAGTTATCAAACAAACTTTAACAGGTTATAAATGTACTTTTGATGGAAATATAAGTTTCAAATAGCATAACGCATGTGGATAAAATGGTCTTTAGCAATGTTATGCTTAAAAAAACAGATTGCCAGTTTAGGCCGTTCCCCACATTTGCATATTTAAAAGCATATAAATGATATGGGAGATGGAGATATACTTCTTTTTGCTAAAATCTGTGCTCTCAGATATGATAAAACATGGAGCCTGGATGTAACAAGACTGTCACTTTCAACTATATATGCAGACAGTATGGTCTGATGCAAAGTTTATTAACTTTACTGTTTAAAAACTGAATGAAATGTCAGCCTCAAAAGGCCAATATTTAAACCACTAGCTATCCAACAGAAGAAAGTAAAGGTAGTCTGTGAAACAGAAATGGTTAAGCAACCAGTAATAAGTGTTTTTGATGTAGGTTCAGTGCAATCTGTTTTGGAATACAACTTTTAAGTGCATAGAACTTCACATTTCACCTGCTGCGTATACTGACCGTTAGACTTAGACTATTAAAACAGCACATTTTGAACTCTTTTTATGTTTTTATCTACTGTTTTTTGTGTTCAGAGTTCACAAATAAGTTAAACAACTGAAATAAATACCACAAACACAAATAGATATCAGAAAAAAACTGTCAGAGAGAAATTAAGCATGCTGTTTTTGAAAAAATAGTGAAAAAAGTGAAAAAGCTACATTTTAGGCATTTAACCTGAAAAGTGACTTTTTCACAAAATTTCTATCAAATGAAAGTGAAAATCATTTCTTCTCATATAGTTTGATAAATCAATACCAATAGATCATTCAGAAAAGATGCCAAAGTAAAAATTCTAAATTTGCTGAAATGCACCTCTTAGGCCACAGACCACAATTAATTCCTCTATCAGTTCTTTATAACCTTTTGCATCATTAAAAAAATTGCACCATGCACTTTTGTCCAATTTTTTGTGTGTGTAATGTATTGTCCTAGTCCAAATATATATCCAAAATTCAGAAAGATTGAAGCAATCACTTTTACAAATTTAGCCAATACACATCCATACCCCTATTGACAAGTCAAGAGATGTTCCGAAAACTGTAAATATCACCTTTTTGCACTTGACCTAATCACTCATTCCATATAAAAATCAGTTAAAATACAACCTCCAAAAATTTATTTGACCTCTCTTCTTTCATTTCCACCCAAAAAGATTTAAGGAATGAGTGAGGAAAGGAAAGAAAAAAAATTAAGGAAAAATACACTCTAATTAAAAGGAACTATATTCGTGGACAACGAAAAGCGGGGTCATTAATTGTGGTCTTGGGCCTATTAGGGGCCTAAAACTTGACCAATTCTAATAAAACTTGGCATGATTCAAGCTTAGTATATTATAAAACAGGTTACAAAGTTTCAAAGCCATATGATACCAAATAAAAAAAATGTGGCATTTTTTATATCTGAATTTTGGGTGCTGAATTGTGGCGTTGAATTAGAACAATTAAAACTATCAAATTTGAGCTTCTAAAAACCAAAAGATACCAAAACTAACACTTTTTAATGTCTCTATGTATAAGTTAACATCTATTTAAAGCAACAGAAAGCATATTTCATGTATCAGACTTATGCAAAATGGCCAGAAGTTAATTTTATATGAGCCTGTGCCAAAAAATAGAGGTTTTCAATTAGGGTGAGGCCTTATATCAAATGTAATATTTTTCACTTACCACAATTTTCTGAAGTTGTTAAGTTATCAAACAAACTTTAACAGGTTATAAATGTACTTTTGATGGAAATATAAGTTTCAAATAGCATAACGCATGTGGATAAAATGGTCTTTAGCAATGTTATGCTTAAAAAAACAGATTGCCAGTTTAGGCCGTTCCCCACATTTGCATATTTAAAAGCATATAAATGATATGGGAGATGGAGATATACTTCTTTTTGCTAAAATCTGTGCTCTCAGATATGATAAAACATGGAGCCTGGATGTAACAAGACTGTCACTTTCAACTATATATGCAGACAGTATGGTCTGATGCAAAGTTTATTAACTTTACTGTTTAAAAACTGAATGAAATGTCAGCCTCAAAAGGCCAATATTTAAACCACTAGCTATCCAACAGAAGAAAGTAAAGGTAGTCTGTGAAACAGAAATGGTTAAGCAACCAGTAATAAGTGTTTTTGATGTAGGTTCAGTGCAATCTGTTTTGGAATACAACTTTTAAGTGCATAGAACTTCACATTTCACCTGCTGCGTATACTGACCGTTAGACTTAGACTATTAAAACAGCACATTTTGAACTCTTTTTATGTTTTTATCTACTGTTTTTTGTGTTCAGAGTTCACAAATAAGTTAAACAACTGAAATAAATACCACAAACACAAATAGATATCAGAAAAAAACTGTCAGAGAGAAATTAAGCATGCTGTTTTTGAAAAAATAGTGAAAAAAGTGAAAAAGCTACATTTTAGGCATTTAACCTGAAAAGTGACTTTTTCACAAAATTTCTATCAAATGAAAGTGAAAATCATTTCTTCTCATATAGTTTGATAAATCAATACCAATAGATCATTCAGAAAAGATGCCAAAGTAAAAATTCTAAATTTGCTGAAATGCACCTCTTAGGGGCCTAAAACTTGACCAATTCTAATAAAACTTGGCATGATTCAAGCTTAGTATATTATAAAACAGGTTACAAAGTTTCAAAGCCATATGATACCAAATAAAAAAAATGTGGCATTTTTTATATCTGAATTTTGGGTGCTGAATTGTGGCGTTGAATTAGAACAATTAAAACTATCAAATTTGAGCTTCTAAAAACCAAAAGATACCAAAACTAACACTTTTTAATGTCTCTATGTATAAGTTAACATCTATTTAAAGCAACAGAAAGCATATTTCATGTATCAGACTTATGCAAAATGGCCAGAAGTTAATTTTATATGAGCCTGTGCCAAAAAATAGAGGTTTTCAATTAGGGTGAGGCCTTATATCAAATGTAATATTTTTCACTTACCACAATTTTCTGAAGTTGTTAAGTTATCAAACAAACTTTAACAGGTTATAAATGTACTTTTGATGGAAATATAAGTTTCAAATAGCATAACGCATGTGGATAAAATGGTCTTTAGCAATGTTATGCTTAAAAAAACAGATTGCCAGTTTAGGCCGTTCCCCACATTTGCATATTTAAAAGCATATAAATGATATGGGAGATGGAGATATACTTCTTTTTGCTAAAATCTGTGCTCTCAGATATGATAAAACATGGAGCCTGGATGTAACAAGACTGTCACTTTCAACTATATATGCAGACAGTATGGTCTGATGCAAAGTTTATTAACTTTACTGTTTAAAAACTGAATGAAATGTCAGCCTCAAAAGGCCAATATTTAAACCACTAGCTATCCAACAGAAGAAAGTAAAGGTAGTCTGTGAAACAGAAATGGTTAAGCAACCAGTAATAAGTGTTTTTGATGTAGGTTCAGTGCAATCTGTTTTGGAATACAACTTTTAAGTGCATAGAACTTCACATTTCACCTGCTGCGTATACTGACCGTTAGACTTAGACTATTAAAACAGCACATTTTGAACTCTTTTTATGTTTTTATCTACTGTTTTTTGTGTTCAGAGTTCACAAATAAGTTAAACAACTGAAATAAATACCACAAACACAAATAGATATCAGAAAAAAACTGTCAGAGAGAAATTAAGCATGCTGTTTTTGAAAAAATAGTGAAAAAAGTGAAAAAGCTACATTTTAGGCATTTAACCTGAAAAGTGACTTTTTCACAAAATTTCTATCAAATGAAAGTGAAAATCATTTCTTCTCATATAGTTTGATAAATCAATACCAATAGATCATTCAGAAAAGATGCCAAAGTAAAAATTCTAAATTTGCTGAAATGCACCTCTTAGGCCACAGACCACAATTAATTCCTCTATCAGTTCTTTATAACCTTTTGCATCATTAAAAAAATTGCACCATGCACTTTTGTCCAATTTTTTGTGTGTGTAATGTATTGTCCTAGTCCAAATATATATCCAAAATTCAGAAAGATTGAAGCAATCACTTTTACAAATTTAGCCAATACACATCCATACCCCTATTGACAAGTCAAGAGATGTTCCGAAAACTGTAAATATCACCTTTTTGCACTTGACCTAATCACTCATTCCATATAAAAATCAGTTAAAATACAACCTCCAAAAATTTATTTGACCTCTCTTCTTTCATTTCCACCCAAAAAGATTTAAGGAATGAGTGAGGAAAGGAAAGAAAAAAAATTAAGGAAAAATACACTCTAATTAAAAGGAACTATATTCGTGGACAACGAAAAGCGGGGTCATTAATTGTGGTCTTGGGCCTATTAGGGGCCTAAAACTTGACCAATTCTAATAAAACTTGGCATGATTCAAGCTTAGTATATTATAAAACAGGTTACAAAGTTTCAAAGCCATATGATACCAAATAAAAAAAATGTGGCATTTTTTATATCTGAATTTTGGGTGCTGAATTGTGGCGTTGAATTAGAACAATTAAAACTATCAAATTTGAGCTTCTAAAAACCAAAAGATACCAAAACTAACACTTTTTAATGTCTCTATGTATAAGTTAACATCTATTTAAAGCAACAGAAAGCATATTTCATGTATCAGACTTATGCAAAATGGCCAGAAGTTAATTTTATATGAGCCTGTGCCAAAAAATAGAGGTTTTCAATTAGGGTGAGGCCTTATATCAAATGTAATATTTTTCACTTACCACAATTTTCTGAAGTTGTTAAGTTATCAAACAAACTTTAACAGGTTATAAATGTACTTTTGATGGAAATATAAGTTTCAAATAGCATAACGCATGTGGATAAAATGGTCTTTAGCAATGTTATGCTTAAAAAAACAGATTGCCAGTTTAGGCCGTTCCCCACATTTGCATATTTAAAAGCATATAAATGATATGGGAGATGGAGATATACTTCTTTTTGCTAAAATCTGTGCTCTCAGATATGATAAAACATGGAGCCTGGATGTAACAAGACTGTCACTTTCAACTATATATGCAGACAGTATGGTCTGATGCAAAGTTTATTAACTTTACTGTTTAAAAACTGAATGAAATGTCAGCCTCAAAAGGCCAATATTTAAACCACTAGCTATCCAACAGAAGAAAGTAAAGGTAGTCTGTGAAACAGAAATGGTTAAGCAACCAGTAATAAGTGTTTTTGATGTAGGTTCAGTGCAATCTGTTTTGGAATACAACTTTTAAGTGCATAGAACTTCACATTTCACCTGCTGCGTATACTGACCGTTAGACTTAGACTATTAAAACAGCACATTTTGAACTCTTTTTATGTTTTTATCTACTGTTTTTTGTGTTCAGAGTTCACAAATAAGTTAAACAACTGAAATAAATACCACAAACACAAATAGATATCAGAAAAAAACTGTCAGAGAGAAATTAAGCATGCTGTTTTTGAAAAAATAGTGAAAAAAGTGAAAAAGCTACATTTTAGGCATTTAACCTGAAAAGTGACTTTTTCACAAAATTTCTATCAAATGAAAGTGAAAATCATTTCTTCTCATATAGTTTGATAAATCAATACCAATAGATCATTCAGAAAAGATGCCAAAGTAAAAATTCTAAATTTGCTGAAATGCACCTCTTAGGCCACAGACCACAATTAATTCCTCTATCAGTTCTTTATAACCTTTTGCATCATTAAAAAAATTGCACCATGCACTTTTGTCCAATTTTTTGTGTGTGTAATGTATTGTCCTAGTCCAAATATATATCCAAAATTCAGAAAGATTGAAGCAATCACTTTTACAAATTTAGCCAATACACATCCATACCCCTATTGACAAGTCAAGAGATGTTCCGAAAACTGTAAATATCACCTTTTTGCACTTGACCTAATCACTCATTCCATATAAAAATCAGTTAAAATACAACCTCCAAAAATTTATTTGACCTCTCTTCTTTCATTTCCACCCAAAAAGATTTAAGGAATGAGTGAGGAAAGGAAAGAAAAAAAATTAAGGAAAAATACACTCTAATTAAAAGGAACTATATTCGTGGACAACGAAAAGCGGGGTCATTAATTGTGGTCTTGGGCCTATTAGGGGCCTAAAACTTGACCAATTCTAATAAAACTTGGCATGATTCAAGCTTAGTATATTATAAAACAGGTTACAAAGTTTCAAAGCCATATGATACCAAATAAAAAAAATGTGGCATTTTTTATATCTGAATTTTGGGTGCTGAATTGTGGCGTTGAATTAGAACAATTAAAACTATCAAATTTGAGCTTCTAAAAACCAAAAGATACCAAAACTAACACTTTTTAATGTCTCTATGTATAAGTTAACATCTATTTAAAGCAACAGAAAGCATATTTCATGTATCAGACTTATGCAAAATGGCCAGAAGTTAATTTTATATGAGCCTGTGCCAAAAAATAGAGGTTTTCAATTAGGGTGAGGCCTTATATCAAATGTAATATTTTTCACTTACCACAATTTTCTGAAGTTGTTAAGTTATCAAACAAACTTTAACAGGTTATAAATGTACTTTTGATGGAAATATAAGTTTCAAATAGCATAACGCATGTGGATAAAATGGTCTTTAGCAATGTTATGCTTAAAAAAACAGATTGCCAGTTTAGGCCGTTCCCCACATTTGCATATTTAAAAGCATATAAATGATATGGGAGATGGAGATATACTTCTTTTTGCTAAAATCTGTGCTCTCAGATATGATAAAACATGGAGCCTGGATGTAACAAGACTGTCACTTTCAACTATATATGCAGACAGTATGGTCTGATGCAAAGTTTATTAACTTTACTGTTTAAAAACTGAATGAAATGTCAGCCTCAAAAGGCCAATATTTAAACCACTAGCTATCCAACAGAAGAAAGTAAAGGTAGTCTGTGAAACAGAAATGGTTAAGCAACCAGTAATAAGTGTTTTTGATGTAGGTTCAGTGCAATCTGTTTTGGAATACAACTTTTAAGTGCATAGAACTTCACATTTCACCTGCTGCGTATACTGACCGTTAGACTTAGACTATTAAAACAGCACATTTTGAACTCTTTTTATGTTTTTATCTACTGTTTTTTGTGTTCAGAGTTCACAAATAAGTTAAACAACTGAAATAAATACCACAAACACAAATAGATATCAGAAAAAAACTGTCAGAGAGAAATTAAGCATGCTGTTTTTGAAAAAATAGTGAAAAAAGTGAAAAAGCTACATTTTAGGCATTTAACCTGAAAAGTGACTTTTTCACAAAATTTCTATCAAATGAAAGTGAAAATCATTTCTTCTCATATAGTTTGATAAATCAATACCAATAGATCATTCAGAAAAGATGCCAAAGTAAAAATTCTAAATTTGCTGAAATGCACCTCTTAGGGGCCTAAAACTTGACCAATTCTAATAAAACTTGGCATGATTCAAGCTTAGTATATTATAAAACAGGTTACAAAGTTTCAAAGCCATATGATACCAAATAAAAAAAATGTGGCATTTTTTATATCTGAATTTTGGGTGCTGAATTGTGGCGTTGAATTAGAACAATTAAAACTATCAAATTTGAGCTTCTAAAAACCAAAAGATACCAAAACTAACACTTTTTAATGTCTCTATGTATAAGTTAACATCTATTTAAAGCAACAGAAAGCATATTTCATGTATCAGACTTATGCAAAATGGCCAGAAGTTAATTTTATATGAGCCTGTGCCAAAAAATAGAGGTTTTCAATTAGGGTGAGGCCTTATATCAAATGTAATATTTTTCACTTACCACAATTTTCTGAAGTTGTTAAGTTATCAAACAAACTTTAACAGGTTATAAATGTACTTTTGATGGAAATATAAGTTTCAAATAGCATAACGCATGTGGATAAAATGGTCTTTAGCAATGTTATGCTTAAAAAAACAGATTGCCAGTTTAGGCCGTTCCCCACATTTGCATATTTAAAAGCATATAAATGATATGGGAGATGGAGATATACTTCTTTTTGCTAAAATCTGTGCTCTCAGATATGATAAAACATGGAGCCTGGATGTAACAAGACTGTCACTTTCAACTATATATGCAGACAGTATGGTCTGATGCAAAGTTTATTAACTTTACTGTTTAAAAACTGAATGAAATGTCAGCCTCAAAAGGCCAATATTTAAACCACTAGCTATCCAACAGAAGAAAGTAAAGGTAGTCTGTGAAACAGAAATGGTTAAGCAACCAGTAATAAGTGTTTTTGATGTAGGTTCAGTGCAATCTGTTTTGGAATACAACTTTTAAGTGCATAGAACTTCACATTTCACCTGCTGCGTATACTGACCGTTAGACTTAGACTATTAAAACAGCACATTTTGAACTCTTTTTATGTTTTTATCTACTGTTTTTTGTGTTCAGAGTTCACAAATAAGTTAAACAACTGAAATAAATACCACAAACACAAATAGATATCAGAAAAAAACTGTCAGAGAGAAATTAAGCATGCTGTTTTTGAAAAAATAGTGAAAAAAGTGAAAAAGCTACATTTTAGGCATTTAACCTGAAAAGTGACTTTTTCACAAAATTTCTATCAAATGAAAGTGAAAATCATTTCTTCTCATATAGTTTGATAAATCAATACCAATAGATCATTCAGAAAAGATGCCAAAGTAAAAATTCTAAATTTGCTGAAATGCACCTCTTAGGGGCCTAAAACTTGACCAATTCTAATAAAACTTGGCATGATTCAAGCTTAGTATATTATAAAACAGGTTACAAAGTTTCAAAGCCATATGATACCAAATAAAAAAAATGTGGCATTTTTTATATCTGAATTTTGGGTGCTGAATTGTGGCGTTGAATTAGAACAATTAAAACTATCAAATTTGAGCTTCTAAAAACCAAAAGATACCAAAACTAACACTTTTTAATGTCTCTATGTATAAGTTAACATCTATTTAAAGCAACAGAAAGCATATTTCATGTATCAGACTTATGCAAAATGGCCAGAAGTTAATTTTATATGAGCCTGTGCCAAAAAATAGAGGTTTTCAATTAGGGTGAGGCCTTATATCAAATGTAATATTTTTCACTTACCACAATTTTCTGAAGTTGTTAAGTTATCAAACAAACTTTAACAGGTTATAAATGTACTTTTGATGGAAATATAAGTTTCAAATAGCATAACGCATGTGGATAAAATGGTCTTTAGCAATGTTATGCTTAAAAAAACAGATTGCCAGTTTAGGCCGTTCCCCACATTTGCATATTTAAAAGCATATAAATGATATGGGAGATGGAGATATACTTCTTTTTGCTAAAATCTGTGCTCTCAGATATGATAAAACATGGAGCCTGGATGTAACAAGACTGTCACTTTCAACTATATATGCAGACAGTATGGTCTGATGCAAAGTTTATTAACTTTACTGTTTAAAAACTGAATGAAATGTCAGCCTCAAAAGGCCAATATTTAAACCACTAGCTATCCAACAGAAGAAAGTAAAGGTAGTCTGTGAAACAGAAATGGTTAAGCAACCAGTAATAAGTGTTTTTGATGTAGGTTCAGTGCAATCTGTTTTGGAATACAACTTTTAAGTGCATAGAACTTCACATTTCACCTGCTGCGTATACTGACCGTTAGACTTAGACTATTAAAACAGCACATTTTGAACTCTTTTTATGTTTTTATCTACTGTTTTTTGTGTTCAGAGTTCACAAATAAGTTAAACAACTGAAATAAATACCACAAACACAAATAGATATCAGAAAAAAACTGTCAGAGAGAAATTAAGCATGCTGTTTTTGAAAAAATAGTGAAAAAAGTGAAAAAGCTACATTTTAGGCATTTAACCTGAAAAGTGACTTTTTCACAAAATTTCTATCAAATGAAAGTGAAAATCATTTCTTCTCATATAGTTTGATAAATCAATACCAATAGATCATTCAGAAAAGATGCCAAAGTAAAAATTCTAAATTTGCTGAAATGCACCTCTTAGGCCACAGACCACAATTAATTCCTCTATCAGTTCTTTATAACCTTTTGCATCATTAAAAAAATTGCACCATGCACTTTTGTCCAATTTTTTGTGTGTGTAATGTATTGTCCTAGTCCAAATATATATCCAAAATTCAGAAAGATTGAAGCAATCACTTTTACAAATTTAGCCAATACACATCCATACCCCTATTGACAAGTCAAGAGATGTTCCGAAAACTGTAAATATCACCTTTTTGCACTTGACCTAATCACTCATTCCATATAAAAATCAGTTAAAATACAACCTCCAAAAATTTATTTGACCTCTCTTCTTTCATTTCCACCCAAAAAGATTTAAGGAATGAGTGAGGAAAGGAAAGAAAAAAAATTAAGGAAAAATACACTCTAATTAAAAGGAACTATATTCGTGGACAACGAAAAGCGGGGTCATTAATTGTGGTCTTGGGCCTATTAGGGGCCTAAAACTTGACCAATTCTAATAAAACTTGGCATGATTCAAGCTTAGTATATTATAAAACAGGTTACAAAGTTTCAAAGCCATATGATACCAAATAAAAAAAATGTGGCATTTTTTATATCTGAATTTTGGGTGCTGAATTGTGGCGTTGAATTAGAACAATTAAAACTATCAAATTTGAGCTTCTAAAAACCAAAAGATACCAAAACTAACACTTTTTAATGTCTCTATGTATAAGTTAACATCTATTTAAAGCAACAGAAAGCATATTTCATGTATCAGACTTATGCAAAATGGCCAGAAGTTAATTTTATATGAGCCTGTGCCAAAAAATAGAGGTTTTCAATTAGGGTGAGGCCTTATATCAAATGTAATATTTTTCACTTACCACAATTTTCTGAAGTTGTTAAGTTATCAAACAAACTTTAACAGGTTATAAATGTACTTTTGATGGAAATATAAGTTTCAAATAGCATAACGCATGTGGATAAAATGGTCTTTAGCAATGTTATGCTTAAAAAAACAGATTGCCAGTTTAGGCCGTTCCCCACATTTGCATATTTAAAAGCATATAAATGATATGGGAGATGGAGATATACTTCTTTTTGCTAAAATCTGTGCTCTCAGATATGATAAAACATGGAGCCTGGATGTAACAAGACTGTCACTTTCAACTATATATGCAGACAGTATGGTCTGATGCAAAGTTTATTAACTTTACTGTTTAAAAACTGAATGAAATGTCAGCCTCAAAAGGCCAATATTTAAACCACTAGCTATCCAACAGAAGAAAGTAAAGGTAGTCTGTGAAACAGAAATGGTTAAGCAACCAGTAATAAGTGTTTTTGATGTAGGTTCAGTGCAATCTGTTTTGGAATACAACTTTTAAGTGCATAGAACTTCACATTTCACCTGCTGCGTATACTGACCGTTAGACTTAGACTATTAAAACAGCACATTTTGAACTCTTTTTATGTTTTTATCTACTGTTTTTTGTGTTCAGAGTTCACAAATAAGTTAAACAACTGAAATAAATACCACAAACACAAATAGATATCAGAAAAAAACTGTCAGAGAGAAATTAAGCATGCTGTTTTTGAAAAAATAGTGAAAAAAGTGAAAAAGCTACATTTTAGGCATTTAACCTGAAAAGTGACTTTTTCACAAAATTTCTATCAAATGAAAGTGAAAATCATTTCTTCTCATATAGTTTGATAAATCAATACCAATAGATCATTCAGAAAAGATGCCAAAGTAAAAATTCTAAATTTGCTGAAATGCACCTCTTAGGGGCCTAAAACTTGACCAATTCTAATAAAACTTGGCATGATTCAAGCTTAGTATATTATAAAACAGGTTACAAAGTTTCAAAGCCATATGATACCAAATAAAAAAAATGTGGCATTTTTTATATCTGAATTTTGGGTGCTGAATTGTGGCGTTGAATTAGAACAATTAAAACTATCAAATTTGAGCTTCTAAAAACCAAAAGATACCAAAACTAACACTTTTTAATGTCTCTATGTATAAGTTAACATCTATTTAAAGCAACAGAAAGCATATTTCATGTATCAGACTTATGCAAAATGGCCAGAAGTTAATTTTATATGAGCCTGTGCCAAAAAATAGAGGTTTTCAATTAGGGTGAGGCCTTATATCAAATGTAATATTTTTCACTTACCACAATTTTCTGAAGTTGTTAAGTTATCAAACAAACTTTAACAGGTTATAAATGTACTTTTGATGGAAATATAAGTTTCAAATAGCATAACGCATGTGGATAAAATGGTCTTTAGCAATGTTATGCTTAAAAAAACAGATTGCCAGTTTAGGCCGTTCCCCACATTTGCATATTTAAAAGCATATAAATGATATGGGAGATGGAGATATACTTCTTTTTGCTAAAATCTGTGCTCTCAGATATGATAAAACATGGAGCCTGGATGTAACAAGACTGTCACTTTCAACTATATATGCAGACAGTATGGTCTGATGCAAAGTTTATTAACTTTACTGTTTAAAAACTGAATGAAATGTCAGCCTCAAAAGGCCAATATTTAAACCACTAGCTATCCAACAGAAGAAAGTAAAGGTAGTCTGTGAAACAGAAATGGTTAAGCAACCAGTAATAAGTGTTTTTGATGTAGGTTCAGTGCAATCTGTTTTGGAATACAACTTTTAAGTGCATAGAACTTCACATTTCACCTGCTGCGTATACTGACCGTTAGACTTAGACTATTAAAACAGCACATTTTGAACTCTTTTTATGTTTTTATCTACTGTTTTTTGTGTTCAGAGTTCACAAATAAGTTAAACAACTGAAATAAATACCACAAACACAAATAGATATCAGAAAAAAACTGTCAGAGAGAAATTAAGCATGCTGTTTTTGAAAAAATAGTGAAAAAAGTGAAAAAGCTACATTTTAGGCATTTAACCTGAAAAGTGACTTTTTCACAAAATTTCTATCAAATGAAAGTGAAAATCATTTCTTCTCATATAGTTTGATAAATCAATACCAATAGATCATTCAGAAAAGATGCCAAAGTAAAAATTCTAAATTTGCTGAAATGCACCTCTTAGGGGCCTAAAACTTGACCAATTCTAATAAAACTTGGCATGATTCAAGCTTAGTATATTATAAAACAGGTTACAAAGTTTCAAAGCCATATGATACCAAATAAAAAAAATGTGGCATTTTTTATATCTGAATTTTGGGTGCTGAATTGTGGCGTTGAATTAGAACAATTAAAACTATCAAATTTGAGCTTCTAAAAACCAAAAGATACCAAAACTAACACTTTTTAATGTCTCTATGTATAAGTTAACATCTATTTAAAGCAACAGAAAGCATATTTCATGTATCAGACTTATGCAAAATGGCCAGAAGTTAATTTTATATGAGCCTGTGCCAAAAAATAGAGGTTTTCAATTAGGGTGAGGCCTTATATCAAATGTAATATTTTTCACTTACCACAATTTTCTGAAGTTGTTAAGTTATCAAACAAACTTTAACAGGTTATAAATGTACTTTTGATGGAAATATAAGTTTCAAATAGCATAACGCATGTGGATAAAATGGTCTTTAGCAATGTTATGCTTAAAAAAACAGATTGCCAGTTTAGGCCGTTCCCCACATTTGCATATTTAAAAGCATATAAATGATATGGGAGATGGAGATATACTTCTTTTTGCTAAAATCTGTGCTCTCAGATATGATAAAACATGGAGCCTGGATGTAACAAGACTGTCACTTTCAACTATATATGCAGACAGTATGGTCTGATGCAAAGTTTATTAACTTTACTGTTTAAAAACTGAATGAAATGTCAGCCTCAAAAGGCCAATATTTAAACCACTAGCTATCCAACAGAAGAAAGTAAAGGTAGTCTGTGAAACAGAAATGGTTAAGCAACCAGTAATAAGTGTTTTTGATGTAGGTTCAGTGCAATCTGTTTTGGAATACAACTTTTAAGTGCATAGAACTTCACATTTCACCTGCTGCGTATACTGACCGTTAGACTTAGACTATTAAAACAGCACATTTTGAACTCTTTTTATGTTTTTATCTACTGTTTTTTGTGTTCAGAGTTCACAAATAAGTTAAACAACTGAAATAAATACCACAAACACAAATAGATATCAGAAAAAAACTGTCAGAGAGAAATTAAGCATGCTGTTTTTGAAAAAATAGTGAAAAAAGTGAAAAAGCTACATTTTAGGCATTTAACCTGAAAAGTGACTTTTTCACAAAATTTCTATCAAATGAAAGTGAAAATCATTTCTTCTCATATAGTTTGATAAATCAATACCAATAGATCATTCAGAAAAGATGCCAAAGTAAAAATTCTAAATTTGCTGAAATGCACCTATTAGGGGCCTAAAACTTGACCAATTCTAATAAAACTTGGCATGATTCAAGCTTAGTATATTATAAAACAGGTTACAAAGTTTCAAAGCCATATGATACCAAATAAAAAAAATGTGGCATTTTTTATATCTGAATTTTGGGTGCTGAATTGTGGCGTTGAATTAGAACAATTAAAACTATCAAATTTGAGCTTCTAAAAACCAAAAGATACCAAAACTAACACTTTTTAATGTCTCTATGTATAAGTTAACATCTATTTAAAGCAACAGAAAGCATATTTCATGTATCAGACTTATGCAAAATGGCCAGAAGTTAATTTTATATGAGCCTGTGCCAAAAAATAGAGGTTTTCAATTAGGGTGAGGCCTTATATCAAATGTAATATTTTTCACTTACCACAATTTTCTGAAGTTGTTAAGTTATCAAACAAACTTTAACAGGTTATAAATGTACTTTTGATGGAAATATAAGTTTCAAATAGCATAACGCATGTGGATAAAATGGTCTTTAGCAATGTTATGCTTAAAAAAACAGATTGCCAGTTTAGGCCGTTCCCCACATTTGCATATTTAAAAGCATATAAATGATATGGGAGATGGAGATATACTTCTTTTTGCTAAAATCTGTGCTCTCAGATATGATAAAACATGGAGCCTGGATGTAACAAGACTGTCACTTTCAACTATATATGCAGACAGTATGGTCTGATGCAAAGTTTATTAACTTTACTGTTTAAAAACTGAATGAAATGTCAGCCTCAAAAGGCCAATATTTAAACCACTAGCTATCCAACAGAAGAAAGTAAAGGTAGTCTGTGAAACAGAAATGGTTAAGCAACCAGTAATAAGTGTTTTTGATGTAGGTTCAGTGCAATCTGTTTTGGAATACAACTTTTAAGTGCATAGAACTTCACATTTCACCTGCTGCGTATACTGACCGTTAGACTTAGACTATTAAAACAGCACATTTTGAACTCTTTTTATGTTTTTATCTACTGTTTTTTGTGTTCAGAGTTCACAAATAAGTTAAACAACTGAAATAAATACCACAAACACAAATAGATATCAGAAAAAAACTGTCAGAGAGAAATTAAGCATGCTGTTTTTGAAAAAATAGTGAAAAAAGTGAAAAAGCTACATTTTAGGCATTTAACCTGAAAAGTGACTTTTTCACAAAATTTCTATCAAATGAAAGTGAAAATCATTTCTTCTCATATAGTTTGATAAATCAATACCAATAGATCATTCAGAAAAGATGCCAAAGTAAAAATTCTAAATTTGCTGAAATGCACCTCTTAGGGGCCTAAAACTTGACCAATTCTAATAAAACTTGGCATGATTCAAGCTTAGTATATTATAAAACAGGTTACAAAGTTTCAAAGCCATATGATACCAAATAAAAAAAATGTGGCATTTTTTATATCTGAATTTTGGGTGCTGAATTGTGGCGTTGAATTAGAACAATTAAAACTATCAAATTTGAGCTTCTAAAAACCAAAAGATACCAAAACTAACACTTTTTAATGTCTCTATGTATAAGTTAACATCTATTTAAAGCAACAGAAAGCATATTTCATGTATCAGACTTATGCAAAATGGCCAGAAGTTAATTTTATATGAGCCTGTGCCAAAAAATAGAGGTTTTCAATTAGGGTGAGGCCTTATATCAAATGTAATATTTTTCACTTACCACAATTTTCTGAAGTTGTTAAGTTATCAAACAAACTTTAACAGGTTATAAATGTACTTTTGATGGAAATATAAGTTTCAAATAGCATAACGCATGTGGATAAAATGGTCTTTAGCAATGTTATGCTTAAAAAAACAGATTGCCAGTTTAGGCCGTTCCCCACATTTGCATATTTAAAAGCATATAAATGATATGGGAGATGGAGATATACTTCTTTTTGCTAAAATCTGTGCTCTCAGATATGATAAAACATGGAGCCTGGATGTAACAAGACTGTCACTTTCAACTATATATGCAGACAGTATGGTCTGATGCAAAGTTTATTAACTTTACTGTTTAAAAACTGAATGAAATGTCAGCCTCAAAAGGCCAATATTTAAACCACTAGCTATCCAACAGAAGAAAGTAAAGGTAGTCTGTGAAACAGAAATGGTTAAGCAACCAGTAATAAGTGTTTTTGATGTAGGTTCAGTGCAATCTGTTTTGGAATACAACTTTTAAGTGCATAGAACTTCACATTTCACCTGCTGCGTATACTGACCGTTAGACTTAGACTATTAAAACAGCACATTTTGAACTCTTTTTATGTTTTTATCTACTGTTTTTTGTGTTCAGAGTTCACAAATAAGTTAAACAACTGAAATAAATACCACAAACACAAATAGATATCAGAAAAAAACTGTCAGAGAGAAATTAAGCATGCTGTTTTTGAAAAAATAGTGAAAAAAGTGAAAAAGCTACATTTTAGGCATTTAACCTGAAAAGTGACTTTTTCACAAAATTTCTATCAAATGAAAGTGAAAATCATTTCTTCTCATATAGTTTGATAAATCAATACCAATAGATCATTCAGAAAAGATGCCAAAGTAAAAATTCTAAATTTGCTGAAATGCACCTCTTAGGCCACAGACCACAATTAATTCCTCTATCAGTTCTTTATAACCTTTTGCATCATTAAAAAAATTGCACCATGCACTTTTGTCCAATTTTTTGTGTGTGTAATGTATTGTCCTAGTCCAAATATATATCCAAAATTCAGAAAGATTGAAGCAATCACTTTTACAAATTTAGCCAATACACATCCATACCCCTATTGACAAGTCAAGAGATGTTCCGAAAACTGTAAATATCACCTTTTTGCACTTGACCTAATCACTCATTCCATATAAAAATCAGTTAAAATACAACCTCCAAAAATTTATTTGACCTCTCTTCTTTCATTTCCACCCAAAAAGATTTAAGGAATGAGTGAGGAAAGGAAAGAAAAAAAATTAAGGAAAAATACACTCTAATTAAAAGGAACTATATTCGTGGACAACGAAAAGCGGGGTCATTAATTGTGGTCTTGGGCCTATTAGGGGCCTAAAACTTGACCAATTCTAATAAAACTTGGCATGATTCAAGCTTAGTATATTATAAAACAGGTTACAAAGTTTCAAAGCCATATGATACCAAATAAAAAAAATGTGGCATTTTTTATATCTGAATTTTGGGTGCTGAATTGTGGCGTTGAATTAGAACAATTAAAACTATCAAATTTGAGCTTCTAAAAACCAAAAGATACCAAAACTAACACTTTTTAATGTCTCTATGTATAAGTTAACATCTATTTAAAGCAACAGAAAGCATATTTCATGTATCAGACTTATGCAAAATGGCCAGAAGTTAATTTTATATGAGCCTGTGCCAAAAAATAGAGGTTTTCAATTAGGGTGAGGCCTTATATCAAATGTAATATTTTTCACTTACCACAATTTTCTGAAGTTGTTAAGTTATCAAACAAACTTTAACAGGTTATAAATGTACTTTTGATGGAAATATAAGTTTCAAATAGCATAACGCATGTGGATAAAATGGTCTTTAGCAATGTTATGCTTAAAAAAACAGATTGCCAGTTTAGGCCGTTCCCCACATTTGCATATTTAAAAGCATATAAATGATATGGGAGATGGAGATATACTTCTTTTTGCTAAAATCTGTGCTCTCAGATATGATAAAACATGGAGCCTGGATGTAACAAGACTGTCACTTTCAACTATATATGCAGACAGTATGGTCTGATGCAAAGTTTATTAACTTTACTGTTTAAAAACTGAATGAAATGTCAGCCTCAAAAGGCCAATATTTAAACCACTAGCTATCCAACAGAAGAAAGTAAAGGTAGTCTGTGAAACAGAAATGGTTAAGCAACCAGTAATAAGTGTTTTTGATGTAGGTTCAGTGCAATCTGTTTTGGAATACAACTTTTAAGTGCATAGAACTTCACATTTCACCTGCTGCGTATACTGACCGTTAGACTTAGACTATTAAAACAGCACATTTTGAACTCTTTTTATGTTTTTATCTACTGTTTTTTGTGTTCAGAGTTCACAAATAAGTTAAACAACTGAAATAAATACCACAAACACAAATAGATATCAGAAAAAAACTGTCAGAGAGAAATTAAGCATGCTGTTTTTGAAAAAATAGTGAAAAAAGTGAAAAAGCTACATTTTAGGCATTTAACCTGAAAAGTGACTTTTTCACAAAATTTCTATCAAATGAAAGTGAAAATCATTTCTTCTCATATAGTTTGATAAATCAATACCAATAGATCATTCAGAAAAGATGCCAAAGTAAAAATTCTAAATTTGCTGAAATGCACCTCTTAGGCCACAGACCACAATTAATTCCTCTATCAGTTCTTTATAACCTTTTGCATCATTAAAAAAATTGCACCATGCACTTTTGTCCAATTTTTTGTGTGTGTAATGTATTGTCCTAGTCCAAATATATATCCAAAATTCAGAAAGATTGAAGCAATCACTTTTACAAATTTAGCCAATACACATCCATACCCCTATTGACAAGTCAAGAGATGTTCCGAAAACTGTAAATATCACCTTTTTGCACTTGACCTAATCACTCATTCCATATAAAAATCAGTTAAAATACAACCTCCAAAAATTTATTTGACCTCTCTTCTTTCATTTCCACCCAAAAAGATTTAAGGAATGAGTGAGGAAAGGAAAGAAAAAAAATTAAGGAAAAATACACTCTAATTAAAAGGAACTATATTCGTGGACAACGAAAAGCGGGGTCATTAATTGTGGTCTTGGGCCTATTAGGGGCCTAAAACTTGACCAATTCTAATAAAACTTGGCATGATTCAAGCTTAGTATATTATAAAACAGGTTACAAAGTTTCAAAGCCATATGATACCAAATAAAAAAAATGTGGCATTTTTTATATCTGAATTTTGGGTGCTGAATTGTGGCGTTGAATTAGAACAATTAAAACTATCAAATTTGAGCTTCTAAAAACCAAAAGATACCAAAACTAACACTTTTTAATGTCTCTATGTATAAGTTAACATCTATTTAAAGCAACAGAAAGCATATTTCATGTATCAGACTTATGCAAAATGGCCAGAAGTTAATTTTATATGAGCCTGTGCCAAAAAATAGAGGTTTTCAATTAGGGTGAGGCCTTATATCAAATGTAATATTTTTCACTTACCACAATTTTCTGAAGTTGTTAAGTTATCAAACAAACTTTAACAGGTTATAAATGTACTTTTGATGGAAATATAAGTTTCAAATAGCATAACGCATGTGGATAAAATGGTCTTTAGCAATGTTATGCTTAAAAAAACAGATTGCCAGTTTAGGCCGTTCCCCACATTTGCATATTTAAAAGCATATAAATGATATGGGAGATGGAGATATACTTCTTTTTGCTAAAATCTGTGCTCTCAGATATGATAAAACATGGAGCCTGGATGTAACAAGACTGTCACTTTCAACTATATATGCAGACAGTATGGTCTGATGCAAAGTTTATTAACTTTACTGTTTAAAAACTGAATGAAATGTCAGCCTCAAAAGGCCAATATTTAAACCACTAGCTATCCAACAGAAGAAAGTAAAGGTAGTCTGTGAAACAGAAATGGTTAAGCAACCAGTAATAAGTGTTTTTGATGTAGGTTCAGTGCAATCTGTTTTGGAATACAACTTTTAAGTGCATAGAACTTCACATTTCACCTGCTGCGTATACTGACCGTTAGACTTAGACTATTAAAACAGCACATTTTGAACTCTTTTTATGTTTTTATCTACTGTTTTTTGTGTTCAGAGTTCACAAATAAGTTAAACAACTGAAATAAATACCACAAACACAAATAGATATCAGAAAAAAACTGTCAGAGAGAAATTAAGCATGCTGTTTTTGAAAAAATAGTGAAAAAAGTGAAAAAGCTACATTTTAGGCATTTAACCTGAAAAGTGACTTTTTCACAAAATTTCTATCAAATGAAAGTGAAAATCATTTCTTCTCATATAGTTTGATAAATCAATACCAATAGATCATTCAGAAAAGATGCCAAAGTAAAAATTCTAAATTTGCTGAAATGCACCTCTTAGGCCACAGACCACAATTAATTCCTCTATCAGTTCTTTATAACCTTTTGCATCATTAAAAAAATTGCACCATGCACTTTTGTCCAATTTTTTGTGTGTGTAATGTATTGTCCTAGTCCAAATATATATCCAAAATTCAGAAAGATTGAAGCAATCACTTTTACAAATTTAGCCAATACACATCCATACCCCTATTGACAAGTCAAGAGATGTTCCGAAAACTGTAAATATCACCTTTTTGCACTTGACCTAATCACTCATTCCATATAAAAATCAGTTAAAATACAACCTCCAAAAATTTATTTGACCTCTCTTCTTTCATTTCCACCCAAAAAGATTTAAGGAATGAGTGAGGAAAGGAAAGAAAAAAAATTAAGGAAAAATACACTCTAATTAAAAGGAACTATATTCGTGGACAACGAAAAGCGGGGTCATTAATTGTGGTCTTGGGCCTATTAGGGGCCTAAAACTTGACCAATTCTAATAAAACTTGGCATGATTCAAGCTTAGTATATTATAAAACAGGTTACAAAGTTTCAAAGCCATATGATACCAAATAAAAAAAATGTGGCATTTTTTATATCTGAATTTTGGGTGCTGAATTGTGGCGTTGAATTAGAACAATTAAAACTATCAAATTTGAGCTTCTAAAAACCAAAAGATACCAAAACTAACACTTTTTAATGTCTCTATGTATAAGTTAACATCTATTTAAAGCAACAGAAAGCATATTTCATGTATCAGACTTATGCAAAATGGCCAGAAGTTAATTTTATATGAGCCTGTGCCAAAAAATAGAGGTTTTCAATTAGGGTGAGGCCTTATATCAAATGTAATATTTTTCACTTACCACAATTTTCTGAAGTTGTTAAGTTATCAAACAAACTTTAACAGGTTATAAATGTACTTTTGATGGAAATATAAGTTTCAAATAGCATAACGCATGTGGATAAAATGGTCTTTAGCAATGTTATGCTTAAAAAAACAGATTGCCAGTTTAGGCCGTTCCCCACATTTGCATATTTAAAAGCATATAAATGATATGGGAGATGGAGATATACTTCTTTTTGCTAAAATCTGTGCTCTCAGATATGATAAAACATGGAGCCTGGATGTAACAAGACTGTCACTTTCAACTATATATGCAGACAG
Organism: Mytilus galloprovincialis; assembly: GCA_037788925.1. Taxonomy (NCBI): domain Eukaryota; kingdom Metazoa; phylum Mollusca; class Bivalvia; order Mytilida; family Mytilidae; genus Mytilus; species Mytilus galloprovincialis. The sequence continues at coordinate 19,307,829 of CM075342.1, read as the reverse complement.
TATGGTCTGATGCAAAGTTTATTAACTTTACTGTTTAAAAACTGAATGAAATGTCAGCCTCAAAAGGCCAATATTTAAACCACTAGCTATCCAACAGAAGAAAGTAAAGGTAGTCTGTGAAACAGAAATGGTTAAGCAACCAGTAATAAGTGTTTTTGATGTAGGTTCAGTGCAATCTGTTTTGGAATACAACTTTTAAGTGCATAGAACTTCACATTTCACCTGCTGCGTATACTGACCGTTAGACTTAGACTATTAAAACAGCACATTTTGAACTCTTTTTATGTTTTTATCTACTGTTTTTTGTGTTCAGAGTTCACAAATAAGTTAAACAACTGAAATAAATACCACAAACACAAATAGATATCAGAAAAAAACTGTCAGAGAGAAATTAAGCATGCTGTTTTTGAAAAAATAGTGAAAAAAGTGAAAAAGCTACATTTTAGGCATTTAACCTGAAAAGTGACTTTTTCACAAAATTTCTATCAAATGAAAGTGAAAATCATTTCTTCTCATATAGTTTGATAAATCAATACCAATAGATCATTCAGAAAAGATGCCAAAGTAAAAATTCTAAATTTGCTGAAATGCACCTCTTAGGCCACAGACCACAATTAATTCCTCTATCAGTTCTTTATAACCTTTTGCATCATTAAAAAAATTGCACCATGCACTTTTGTCCAATTTTTTGTGTGTGTAATGTATTGTCCTAGTCCAAATATATATCCAAAATTCAGAAAGATTGAAGCAATCACTTTTACAAATTTAGCCAATACACATCCATACCCCTATTGACAAGTCAAGAGATGTTCCGAAAACTGTAAATATCACCTTTTTGCACTTGACCTAATCACTCATTCCATATAAAAATCAGTTAAAATACAACCTCCAAAAATTTATTTGACCTCTCTTCTTTCATTTCCACCCAAAAAGATTTAAGGAATGAGTGAGGAAAGGAAAGAAAAAAAATTAAGGAAAAATACACTCTAATTAAAAGGAACTATATTCGTGGACAACGAAAAGCGGGGTCATTAATTGTGGTCTTGGGCCTATTAGGGGCCTAAAACTTGACCAATTCTAATAAAACTTGGCATGATTCAAGCTTAGTATATTATAAAACAGGTTACAAAGTTTCAAAGCCATATGATACCAAATAAAAAAAATGTGGCATTTTTTATATCTGAATTTTGGGTGCTGAATTGTGGCGTTGAATTAGAACAATTAAAACTATCAAATTTGAGCTTCTAAAAACCAAAAGATACCAAAACTAACACTTTTTAATGTCTCTATGTATAAGTTAACATCTATTTAAAGCAACAGAAAGCATATTTCATGTATCAGACTTATGCAAAATGGCCAGAAGTTAATTTTATATGAGCCTGTGCCAAAAAATAGAGGTTTTCAATTAGGGTGAGGCCTTATATCAAATGTAATATTTTTCACTTACCACAATTTTCTGAAGTTGTTAAGTTATCAAACAAACTTTAACAGGTTATAAATGTACTTTTGATGGAAATATAAGTTTCAAATAGCATAACGCATGTGGATAAAATGGTCTTTAGCAATGTTATGCTTAAAAAAACAGATTGCCAGTTTAGGCCGTTCCCCACATTTGCATATTTAAAAGCATATAAATGATATGGGAGATGGAGATATACTTCTTTTTGCTAAAATCTGTGCTCTCAGATATGATAAAACATGGAGCCTGGATGTAACAAGACTGTCACTTTCAACTATATATGCAGACAGTATGGTCTGATGCAAAGTTTATTAACTTTACTGTTTAAAAACTGAATGAAATGTCAGCCTCAAAAGGCCAATATTTAAACCACTAGCTATCCAACAGAAGAAAGTAAAGGTAGTCTGTGAAACAGAAATGGTTAAGCAACCAGTAATAAGTGTTTTTGATGTAGGTTCAGTGCAATCTGTTTTGGAATACAACTTTTAAGTGCATAGAACTTCACATTTCACCTGCTGCGTATACTGACCGTTAGACTTAGACTATTAAAACAGCACATTTTGAACTCTTTTTATGTTTTTATCTACTGTTTTTTGTGTTCAGAGTTCACAAATAAGTTAAACAACTGAAATAAATACCACAAACACAAATAGATATCAGAAAAAAACTGTCAGAGAGAAATTAAGCATGCTGTTTTTGAAAAAATAGTGAAAAAAGTGAAAAAGCTACATTTTAGGCATTTAACCTGAAAAGTGACTTTTTCACAAAATTTCTATCAAATGAAAGTGAAAATCATTTCTTCTCATATAGTTTGATAAATCAATACCAATAGATCATTCAGAAAAGATGCCAAAGTAAAAATTCTAAATTTGCTGAAATGCACCTCTTAGGCCACAGACCACAATTAATTCCTCTATCAGTTCTTTATAACCTTTTGCATCATTAAAAAAATTGCACCATGCACTTTTGTCCAATTTTTTGTGTGTGTAATGTATTGTCCTAGTCCAAATATATATCCAAAATTCAGAAAGATTGAAGCAATCACTTTTACAAATTTAGCCAATACACATCCATACCCCTATTGACAAGTCAAGAGATGTTCCGAAAACTGTAAATATCACCTTTTTGCACTTGACCTAATCACTCATTCCATATAAAAATCAGTTAAAATACAACCTCCAAAAATTTATTTGACCTCTCTTCTTTCATTTCCACCCAAAAAGATTTAAGGAATGAGTGAGGAAAGGAAAGAAAAAAAATTAAGGAAAAATACACTCTAATTAAAAGGAACTATATTCGTGGACAACGAAAAGCGGGGTCATTAATTGTGGTCTTGGGCCTATTAGGGGCCTAAAACTTGACCAATTCTAATAAAACTTGGCATGATTCAAGCTTAGTATATTATAAAACAGGTTACAAAGTTTCAAAGCCATATGATACCAAATAAAAAAAATGTGGCATTTTTTATATCTGAATTTTGGGTGCTGAATTGTGGCGTTGAATTAGAACAATTAAAACTATCAAATTTGAGCTTCTAAAAACCAAAAGATACCAAAACTAACACTTTTTAATGTCTCTATGTATAAGTTAACATCTATTTAAAGCAACAGAAAGCATATTTCATGTATCAGACTTATGCAAAATGGCCAGAAGTTAATTTTATATGAGCCTGTGCCAAAAAATAGAGGTTTTCAATTAGGGTGAGGCCTTATATCAAATGTAATATTTTTCACTTACCACAATTTTCTGAAGTTGTTAAGTTATCAAACAAACTTTAACAGGTTATAAATGTACTTTTGATGGAAATATAAGTTTCAAATAGCATAACGCATGTGGATAAAATGGTCTTTAGCAATGTTATGCTTAAAAAAACAGATTGCCAGTTTAGGCCGTTCCCCACATTTGCATATTTAAAAGCATATAAATGATATGGGAGATGGAGATATACTTCTTTTTGCTAAAATCTGTGCTCTCAGATATGATAAAACATGGAGCCTGGATGTAACAAGACTGTCACTTTCAACTATATATGCAGACAGTATGGTCTGATGCAAAGTTTATTAACTTTACTGTTTAAAAACTGAATGAAATGTCAGCCTCAAAAGGCCAATATTTAAACCACTAGCTATCCAACAGAAGAAAGTAAAGGTAGTCTGTGAAACAGAAATGGTTAAGCAACCAGTAATAAGTGTTTTTGATGTAGGTTCAGTGCAATCTGTTTTGGAATACAACTTTTAAGTGCATAGAACTTCACATTTCACCTGCTGCGTATACTGACCGTTAGACTTAGACTATTAAAACAGCACATTTTGAACTCTTTTTATGTTTTTATCTACTGTTTTTTGTGTTCAGAGTTCACAAATAAGTTAAACAACTGAAATAAATACCACAAACACAAATAGATATCAGAAAAAAACTGTCAGAGAGAAATTAAGCATGCTGTTTTTGAAAAAATAGTGAAAAAAGTGAAAAAGCTACATTTTAGGCATTTAACCTGAAAAGTGACTTTTTCACAAAATTTCTATCAAATGAAAGTGAAAATCATTTCTTCTCATATAGTTTGATAAATCAATACCAATAGATCATTCAGAAAAGATGCCAAAGTAAAAATTCTAAATTTGCTGAAATGCACCTCTTAGGCCACAGACCACAATTAATTCCTCTATCAGTTCTTTATAACCTTTTGCATCATTAAAAAAATTGCACCATGCACTTTTGTCCAATTTTTTGTGTGTGTAATGTATTGTCCTAGTCCAAATATATATCCAAAATTCAGAAAGATTGAAGCAATCACTTTTACAAATTTAGCCAATACACATCCATACCCCTATTGACAAGTCAAGAGATGTTCCGAAAACTGTAAATATCACCTTTTTGCACTTGACCTAATCACTCATTCCATATAAAAATCAGTTAAAATACAACCTCCAAAAATTTATTTGACCTCTCTTCTTTCATTTCCACCCAAAAAGATTTAAGGAATGAGTGAGGAAAGGAAAGAAAAAAAATTAAGGAAAAATACACTCTAATTAAAAGGAACTATATTCGTGGACAACGAAAAGCGGGGTCATTAATTGTGGTCTTGGGCCTATTAGGGGCCTAAAACTTGACCAATTCTAATAAAACTTGGCATGATTCAAGCTTAGTATATTATAAAACAGGTTACAAAGTTTCAAAGCCATATGATACCAAATAAAAAAAATGTGGCATTTTTTATATCTGAATTTTGGGTGCTGAATTGTGGCGTTGAATTAGAACAATTAAAACTATCAAATTTGAGCTTCTAAAAACCAAAAGATACCAAAACTAACACTTTTTAATGTCTCTATGTATAAGTTAACATCTATTTAAAGCAACAGAAAGCATATTTCATGTATCAGACTTATGCAAAATGGCCAGAAGTTAATTTTATATGAGCCTGTGCCAAAAAATAGAGGTTTTCAATTAGGGTGAGGCCTTATATCAAATGTAATATTTTTCACTTACCACAATTTTCTGAAGTTGTTAAGTTATCAAACAAACTTTAACAGGTTATAAATGTACTTTTGATGGAAATATAAGTTTCAAATAGCATAACGCATGTGGATAAAATGGTCTTTAGCAATGTTATGCTTAAAAAAACAGATTGCCAGTTTAGGCCGTTCCCCACATTTGCATATTTAAAAGCATATAAATGATATGGGAGATGGAGATATACTTCTTTTTGCTAAAATCTGTGCTCTCAGATATGATAAAACATGGAGCCTGGATGTAACAAGACTGTCACTTTCAACTATATATGCAGACAGTATGGTCTGATGCAAAGTTTATTAACTTTACTGTTTAAAAACTGAATGAAATGTCAGCCTCAAAAGGCCAATATTTAAACCACTAGCTATCCAACAGAAGAAAGTAAAGGTAGTCTGTGAAACAGAAATGGTTAAGCAACCAGTAATAAGTGTTTTTGATGTAGGTTCAGTGCAATCTGTTTTGGAATACAACTTTTAAGTGCATAGAACTTCACATTTCACCTGCTGCGTATACTGACCGTTAGACTTAGACTATTAAAACAGCACATTTTGAACTCTTTTTATGTTTTTATCTACTGTTTTTTGTGTTCAGAGTTCACAAATAAGTTAAACAACTGAAATAAATACCACAAACACAAATAGATATCAGAAAAAAACTGTCAGAGAGAAATTAAGCATGCTGTTTTTGAAAAAATAGTGAAAAAAGTGAAAAAGCTACATTTTAGGCATTTAACCTGAAAAGTGACTTTTTCACAAAATTTCTATCAAATGAAAGTGAAAATCATTTCTTCTCATATAGTTTGATAAATCAATACCAATAGATCATTCAGAAAAGATGCCAAAGTAAAAATTCTAAATTTGCTGAAATGCACCTCTTAGGCCACAGACCACAATTAATTCCTCTATCAGTTCTTTATAACCTTTTGCATCATTAAAAAAATTGCACCATGCACTTTTGTCCAATTTTTTGTGTGTGTAATGTATTGTCCTAGTCCAAATATATATCCAAAATTCAGAAAGATTGAAGCAATCACTTTTACAAATTTAGCCAATACACATCCATACCCCTATTGACAAGTCAAGAGATGTTCCGAAAACTGTAAATATCACCTTTTTGCACTTGACCTAATCACTCATTCCATATAAAAATCAGTTAAAATACAACCTCCAAAAATTTATTTGACCTCTCTTCTTTCATTTCCACCCAAAAAGATTTAAGGAATGAGTGAGGAAAGGAAAGAAAAAAAATTAAGGAAAAATACACTCTAATTAAAAGGAACTATATTCGTGGACAACGAAAAGCGGGGTCATTAATTGTGGTCTTGGGCCTATTAGGGGCCTAAAACTTGACCAATTCTAATAAAACTTGGCATGATTCAAGCTTAGTATATTATAAAACAGGTTACAAAGTTTCAAAGCCATATGATACCAAATAAAAAAAATGTGGCATTTTTTATATCTGAATTTTGGGTGCTGAATTGTGGCGTTGAATTAGAACAATTAAAACTATCAAATTTGAGCTTCTAAAAACCAAAAGATACCAAAACTAACACTTTTTAATGTCTCTATGTATAAGTTAACATCTATTTAAAGCAACAGAAAGCATATTTCATGTATCAGACTTATGCAAAATGGCCAGAAGTTAATTTTATATGAGCCTGTGCCAAAAAATAGAGGTTTTCAATTAGGGTGAGGCCTTATATCAAATGTAATATTTTTCACTTACCACAATTTTCTGAAGTTGTTAAGTTATCAAACAAACTTTAACAGGTTATAAATGTACTTTTGATGGAAATATAAGTTTCAAATAGCATAACGCATGTGGATAAAATGGTCTTTAGCAATGTTATGCTTAAAAAAACAGATTGCCAGTTTAGGCCGTTCCCCACATTTGCATATTTAAAAGCATATAAATGATATGGGAGATGGAGATATACTTCTTTTTGCTAAAATCTGTGCTCTCAGATATGATAAAACATGGAGCCTGGATGTAACAAGACTGTCACTTTCAACTATATATGCAGACAGTATGGTCTGATGCAAAGTTTATTAACTTTACTGTTTAAAAACTGAATGAAATGTCAGCCTCAAAAGGCCAATATTTAAACCACTAGCTATCCAACAGAAGAAAGTAAAGGTAGTCTGTGAAACAGAAATGGTTAAGCAACCAGTAATAAGTGTTTTTGATGTAGGTTCAGTGCAATCTGTTTTGGAATACAACTTTTAAGTGCATAGAACTTCACATTTCACCTGCTGCGTATACTGACCGTTAGACTTAGACTATTAAAACAGCACATTTTGAACTCTTTTTATGTTTTTATCTACTGTTTTTTGTGTTCAGAGTTCACAAATAAGTTAAACAACTGAAATAAATACCACAAACACAAATAGATATCAGAAAAAAACTGTCAGAGAGAAATTAAGCATGCTGTTTTTGAAAAAATAGTGAAAAAAGTGAAAAAGCTACATTTTAGGCATTTAACCTGAAAAGTGACTTTTTCACAAAATTTCTATCAAATGAAAGTGAAAATCATTTCTTCTCATATAGTTTGATAAATCAATACCAATAGATCATTCAGAAAAGATGCCAAAGTAAAAATTCTAAATTTGCTGAAATGCACCTCTTAGGGGCCTAAAACTTGACCAATTCTAATAAAACTTGGCATGATTCAAGCTTAGTATATTATAAAACAGGTTACAAAGTTTCAAAGCCATATGATACCAAATAAAAAAAATGTGGCATTTTTTATATCTGAATTTTGGGTGCTGAATTGTGGCGTTGAATTAGAACAATTAAAACTATCAAATTTGAGCTTCTAAAAACCAAAAGATACCAAAACTAACACTTTTTAATGTCTCTATGTATAAGTTAACATCTATTTAAAGCAACAGAAAGCATATTTCATGTATCAGACTTATGCAAAATGGCCAGAAGTTAATTTTATATGAGCCTGTGCCAAAAAATAGAGGTTTTCAATTAGGGTGAGGCCTTATATCAAATGTAATATTTTTCACTTACCACAATTTTCTGAAGTTGTTAAGTTATCAAACAAACTTTAACAGGTTATAAATGTACTTTTGATGGAAATATAAGTTTCAAATAGCATAACGCATGTGGATAAAATGGTCTTTAGCAATGTTATGCTTAAAAAAACAGATTGCCAGTTTAGGCCGTTCCCCACATTTGCATATTTAAAAGCATATAAATGATATGGGAGATGGAGATATACTTCTTTTTGCTAAAATCTGTGCTCTCAGATATGATAAAACATGGAGCCTGGATGTAACAAGACTGTCACTTTCAACTATATATGCAGACAGTATGGTCTGATGCAAAGTTTATTAACTTTACTGTTTAAAAACTGAATGAAATGTCAGCCTCAAAAGGCCAATATTTAAACCACTAGCTATCCAACAGAAGAAAGTAAAGGTAGTCTGTGAAACAGAAATGGTTAAGCAACCAGTAATAAGTGTTTTTGATGTAGGTTCAGTGCAATCTGTTTTGGAATACAACTTTTAAGTGCATAGAACTTCACATTTCACCTGCTGCGTATACTGACCGTTAGACTTAGACTATTAAAACAGCACATTTTGAACTCTTTTTATGTTTTTATCTACTGTTTTTTGTGTTCAGAGTTCACAAATAAGTTAAACAACTGAAATAAATACCACAAACACAAATAGATATCAGAAAAAAACTGTCAGAGAGAAATTAAGCATGCTGTTTTTGAAAAAATAGTGAAAAAAGTGAAAAAGCTACATTTTAGGCATTTAACCTGAAAAGTGACTTTTTCACAAAATTTCTATCAAATGAAAGTGAAAATCATTTCTTCTCATATAGTTTGATAAATCAATACCAATAGATCATTCAGAAAAGATGCCAAAGTAAAAATTCTAAATTTGCTGAAATGCACCTCTTAGGCCACAGACCACAATTAATTCCTCTATCAGTTCTTTATAACCTTTTGCATCATTAAAAAAATTGCACCATGCACTTTTGTCCAATTTTTTGTGTGTGTAATGTATTGTCCTAGTCCAAATATATATCCAAAATTCAGAAAGATTGAAGCAATCACTTTTACAAATTTAGCCAATACACATCCATACCCCTATTGACAAGTCAAGAGATGTTCCGAAAACTGTAAATATCACCTTTTTGCACTTGACCTAATCACTCATTCCATATAAAAATCAGTTAAAATACAACCTCCAAAAATTTATTTGACCTCTCTTCTTTCATTTCCACCCAAAAAGATTTAAGGAATGAGTGAGGAAAGGAAAGAAAAAAAATTAAGGAAAAATACACTCTAATTAAAAGGAACTATATTCGTGGACAACGAAAAGCGGGGTCATTAATTGTGGTCTTGGGCCTATTAGGGGCCTAAAACTTGACCAATTCTAATAAAACTTGGCATGATTCAAGCTTAGTATATTATAAAACAGGTTACAAAGTTTCAAAGCCATATGATACCAAATAAAAAAAATGTGGCATTTTTTATATCTGAATTTTGGGTGCTGAATTGTGGCGTTGAATTAGAACAATTAAAACTATCAAATTTGAGCTTCTAAAAACCAAAAGATACCAAAACTAACACTTTTTAATGTCTCTATGTATAAGTTAACATCTATTTAAAGCAACAGAAAGCATATTTCATGTATCAGACTTATGCAAAATGGCCAGAAGTTAATTTTATATGAGCCTGTGCCAAAAAATAGAGGTTTTCAATTAGGGTGAGGCCTTATATCAAATGTAATATTTTTCACTTACCACAATTTTCTGAAGTTGTTAAGTTATCAAACAAACTTTAACAGGTTATAAATGTACTTTTGATGGAAATATAAGTTTCAAATAGCATAACGCATGTGGATAAAATGGTCTTTAGCAATGTTATGCTTAAAAAAACAGATTGCCAGTTTAGGCCGTTCCCCACATTTGCATATTTAAAAGCATATAAATGATATGGGAGATGGAGATATACTTCTTTTTGCTAAAATCTGTGCTCTCAGATATGATAAAACATGGAGCCTGGATGTAACAAGACTGTCACTTTCAACTATATATGCAGACAGTATGGTCTGATGCAAAGTTTATTAACTTTACTGTTTAAAAACTGAATGAAATGTCAGCCTCAAAAGGCCAATATTTAAACCACTAGCTATCCAACAGAAGAAAGTAAAGGTAGTCTGTGAAACAGAAATGGTTAAGCAACCAGTAATAAGTGTTTTTGATGTAGGTTCAGTGCAATCTGTTTTGGAATACAACTTTTAAGTGCATAGAACTTCACATTTCACCTGCTGCGTATACTGACCGTTAGACTTAGACTATTAAAACAGCACATTTTGAACTCTTTTTATGTTTTTATCTACTGTTTTTTGTGTTCAGAGTTCACAAATAAGTTAAACAACTGAAATAAATACCACAAACACAAATAGATATCAGAAAAAAACTGTCAGAGAGAAATTAAGCATGCTGTTTTTGAAAAAATAGTGAAAAAAGTGAAAAAGCTACATTTTAGGCATTTAACCTGAAAAGTGACTTTTTCACAAAATTTCTATCAAATGAAAGTGAAAATCATTTCTTCTCATATAGTTTGATAAATCAATACCAATAGATCATTCAGAAAAGATGCCAAAGTAAAAATTCTAAATTTGCTGAAATGCACCTCTTAGGCCACAGACCACAATTAATTCCTCTATCAGTTCTTTATAACCTTTTGCATCATTAAAAAAATTGCACCATGCACTTTTGTCCAATTTTTTGTGTGTGTAATGTATTGTCCTAGTCCAAATATATATCCAAAATTCAGAAAGATTGAAGCAATCACTTTTACAAATTTAGCCAATACACATCCATACCCCTATTGACAAGTCAAGAGATGTTCCGAAAACTGTAAATATCACCTTTTTGCACTTGACCTAATCACTCATTCCATATAAAAATCAGTTAAAATACAACCTCCAAAAATTTATTTGACCTCTCTTCTTTCATTTCCACCCAAAAAGATTTAAGGAATGAGTGAGGAAAGGAAAGAAAAAAAATTAAGGAAAAATACACTCTAATTAAAAGGAACTATATTCGTGGACAACGAAAAGCGGGGTCATTAATTGTGGTCTTGGGCCTATTAGGGGCCTAAAACTTGACCAATTCTAATAAAACTTGGCATGATTCAAGCTTAGTATATTATAAAACAGGTTACAAAGTTTCAAAGCCATATGATACCAAATAAAAAAAATGTGGCATTTTTTATATCTGAATTTTGGGTGCTGAATTGTGGCGTTGAATTAGAACAATTAAAACTATCAAATTTGAGCTTCTAAAAACCAAAAGATACCAAAACTAACACTTTTTAATGTCTCTATGTATAAGTTAACATCTATTTAAAGCAACAGAAAGCATATTTCATGTATCAGACTTATGCAAAATGGCCAGAAGTTAATTTTATATGAGCCTGTGCCAAAAAATAGAGGTTTTCAATTAGGGTGAGGCCTTATATCAAATGTAATATTTTTCACTTACCACAATTTTCTGAAGTTGTTAAGTTATCAAACAAACTTTAACAGGTTATAAATGTACTTTTGATGGAAATATAAGTTTCAAATAGCATAACGCATGTGGATAAAATGGTCTTTAGCAATGTTATGCTTAAAAAAACAGATTGCCAGTTTAGGCCGTTCCCCACATTTGCATATTTAAAAGCATATAAATGATATGGGAGATGGAGATATACTTCTTTTTGCTAAAATCTGTGCTCTCAGATATGATAAAACATGGAGCCTGGATGTAACAAGACTGTCACTTTCAACTATATATGCAGACAGTATGGTCTGATGCAAAGTTTATTAACTTTACTGTTTAAAAACTGAATGAAATGTCAGCCTCAAAAGGCCAATATTTAAACCACTAGCTATCCAACAGAAGAAAGTAAAGGTAGTCTGTGAAACAGAAATGGTTAAGCAACCAGTAATAAGTGTTTTTGATGTAGGTTCAGTGCAATCTGTTTTGGAATACAACTTTTAAGTGCATAGAACTTCACATTTCACCTGCTGCGTATACTGACCGTTAGACTTAGACTATTAAAACAGCACATTTTGAACTCTTTTTATGTTTTTATCTACTGTTTTTTGTGTTCAGAGTTCACAAATAAGTTAAACAACTGAAATAAATACCACAAACACAAATAGATATCAGAAAAAAACTGTCAGAGAGAAATTAAGCATGCTGTTTTTGAAAAAATAGTGAAAAAAGTGAAAAAGCTACATTTTAGGCATTTAACCTGAAAAGTGACTTTTTCACAAAATTTCTATCAAATGAAAGTGAAAATCATTTCTTCTCATATAGTTTGATAAATCAATACCAATAGATCATTCAGAAAAGATGCCAAAGTAAAAATTCTAAATTTGCTGAAATGCACCTCTTAGGCCACAGACCACAATTAATTCCTCTATCAGTTCTTTATAACCTTTTGCATCATTAAAAAAATTGCACCATGCACTTTTGTCCAATTTTTTGTGTGTGTAATGTATTGTCCTAGTCCAAATATATATCCAAAATTCAGAAAGATTGAAGCAATCACTTTTACAAATTTAGCCAATACACATCCATACCCCTATTGACAAGTCAAGAGATGTTCCGAAAACTGTAAATATCACCTTTTTGCACTTGACCTAATCACTCATTCCATATAAAAATCAGTTAAAATACAACCTCCAAAAATTTATTTGACCTCTCTTCTTTCATTTCCACCCAAAAAGATTTAAGGAATGAGTGAGGAAAGGAAAGAAAAAAAATTAAGGAAAAATACACTCTAATTAAAAGGAACTATATTCGTGGACAACGAAAAGCGGGGTCATTAATTGTGGTCTTGGGCCTATTAGGGGCCTAAAACTTGACCAATTCTAATAAAACTTGGCATGATTCAAGCTTAGTATATTATAAAACAGGTTACAAAGTTTCAAAGCCATATGATACCAAATAAAAAAAATGTGGCATTTTTTATATCTGAATTTTGGGTGCTGAATTGTGGCGTTGAATTAGAACAATTAAAACTATCAAATTTGAGCTTCTAAAAACCAAAAGATACCAAAACTAACACTTTTTAATGTCTCTATGTATAAGTTAACATCTATTTAAAGCAACAGAAAGCATATTTCATGTATCAGACTTATGCAAAATGGCCAGAAGTTAATTTTATATGAGCCTGTGCCAAAAAATAGAGGTTTTCAATTAGGGTGAGGCCTTATATCAAATGTAATATTTTTCACTTACCACAATTTTCTGAAGTTGTTAAGTTATCAAACAAACTTTAACAGGTTATAAATGTACTTTTGATGGAAATATAAGTTTCAAATAGCATAACGCATGTGGATAAAATGGTCTTTAGCAATGTTATGCTTAAAAAAACAGATTGCCAGTTTAGGCCGTTCCCCACATTTGCATATTTAAAAGCATATAAATGATATGGGAGATGGAGATATACTTCTTTTTGCTAAAATCTGTGCTCTCAGATATGATAAAACATGGAGCCTGGATGTAACAAGACTGTCACTTTCAACTATATATGCAGACAGTATGGTCTGATGCAAAGTTTATTAACTTTACTGTTTAAAAACTGAATGAAATGTCAGCCTCAAAAGGCCAATATTTAAACCACTAGCTATCCAACAGAAGAAAGTAAAGGTAGTCTGTGAAACAGAAATGGTTAAGCAACCAGTAATAAGTGTTTTTGATGTAGGTTCAGTGCAATCTGTTTTGGAATACAACTTTTAAGTGCATAGAACTTCACATTTCACCTGCTGCGTATACTGACCGTTAGACTTAGACTATTAAAACAGCACATTTTGAACTCTTTTTATGTTTTTATCTACTGTTTTTTGTGTTCAGAGTTCACAAATAAGTTAAACAACTGAAATAAATACCACAAACACAAATAGATATCAGAAAAAAACTGTCAGAGAGAAATTAAGCATGCTGTTTTTGAAAAAATAGTGAAAAAAGTGAAAAAGCTACATTTTAGGCATTTAACCTGAAAAGTGACTTTTTCACAAAATTTCTATCAAATGAAAGTGAAAATCATTTCTTCTCATATAGTTTGATAAATCAATACCAATAGATCATTCAGAAAAGATGCCAAAGTAAAAATTCTAAATTTGCTGAAATGCACCTCTTAGGCCACAGACCACAATTAATTCCTCTATCAGTTCTTTATAACCTTTTGCATCATTAAAAAAATTGCACCATGCACTTTTGTCCAATTTTTTGTGTGTGTAATGTATTGTCCTAGTCCAAATATATATCCAAAATTCAGAAAGATTGAAGCAATCACTTTTACAAATTTAGCCAATACACATCCATACCCCTATTGACAAGTCAAGAGATGTTCCGAAAACTGTAAATATCACCTTTTTGCACTTGACCTAATCACTCATTCCATATAAAAATCAGTTAAAATACAACCTCCAAAAATTTATTTGACCTCTCTTCTTTCATTTCCACCCAAAAAGATTTAAGGAATGAGTGAGGAAAGGAAAGAAAAAAAATTAAGGAAAAATACACTCTAATTAAAAGGAACTATATTCGTGGACAACGAAAAGCGGGGTCATTAATTGTGGTCTTGGGCCTATTAGGGGCCTAAAACTTGACCAATTCTAATAAAACTTGGCATGATTCAAGCTTAGTATATTATAAAACAGGTTACAAAGTTTCAAAGCCATATGATACCAAATAAAAAAAATGTGGCATTTTTTATATCTGAATTTTGGGTGCTGAATTGTGGCGTTGAATTAGAACAATTAAAACTATCAAATTTGAGCTTCTAAAAACCAAAAGATACCAAAACTAACACTTTTTAATGTCTCTATGTATAAGTTAACATCTATTTAAAGCAACAGAAAGCATATTTCATGTATCAGACTTATGCAAAATGGCCAGAAGTTAATTTTATATGAGCCTGTGCCAAAAAATAGAGGTTTTCAATTAGGGTGAGGCCTTATATCAAATGTAATATTTTTCACTTACCACAATTTTCTGAAGTTGTTAAGTTATCAAACAAACTTTAACAGGTTATAAATGTACTTTTGATGGAAATATAAGTTTCAAATAGCATAACGCATGTGGATAAAATGGTCTTTAGCAATGTTATGCTTAAAAAAACAGATTGCCAGTTTAGGCCGTTCCCCACATTTGCATATTTAAAAGCATATAAATGATATGGGAGATGGAGATATACTTCTTTTTGCTAAAATCTGTGCTCTCAGATATGATAAAACATGGAGCCTGGATGTAACAAGACTGTCACTTTCAACTATATATGCAGACAGTATGGTCTGATGCAAAGTTTATTAACTTTACTGTTTAAAAACTGAATGAAATGTCAGCCTCAAAAGGCCAATATTTAAACCACTAGCTATCCAACAGAAGAAAGTAAAGGTAGTCTGTGAAACAGAAATGGTTAAGCAACCAGTAATAAGTGTTTTTGATGTAGGTTCAGTGCAATCTGTTTTGGAATACAACTTTTAAGTGCATAGAACTTCACATTTCACCTGCTGCGTATACTGACCGTTAGACTTAGACTATTAAAACAGCACATTTTGAACTCTTTTTATGTTTTTATCTACTGTTTTTTGTGTTCAGAGTTCACAAATAAGTTAAACAACTGAAATAAATACCACAAACACAAATAGATATCAGAAAAAAACTGTCAGAGAGAAATTAAGCATGCTGTTTTTGAAAAAATAGTGAAAAAAGTGAAAAAGCTACATTTTAGGCATTTAACCTGAAAAGTGACTTTTTCACAAAATTTCTATCAAATGAAAGTGAAAATCATTTCTTCTCATATAGTTTGATAAATCAATACCAATAGATCATTCAGAAAAGATGCCAAAGTAAAAATTCTAAATTTGCTGAAATGCACCTCTTAGGCCACAGACCACAATTAATTCCTCTATCAGTTCTTTATAACCTTTTGCATCATTAAAAAAATTGCACCATGCACTTTTGTCCAATTTTTTGTGTGTGTAATGTATTGTCCTAGTCCAAATATATATCCAAAATTCAGAAAGATTGAAGCAATCACTTTTACAAATTTAGCCAATACACATCCATACCCCTATTGACAAGTCAAGAGATGTTCCGAAAACTGTAAATATCACCTTTTTGCACTTGACCTAATCACTCATTCCATATAAAAATCAGTTAAAATACAACCTCCAAAAATTTATTTGACCTCTCTTCTTTCATTTCCACCCAAAAAGATTTAAGGAATGAGTGAGGAAAGGAAAGAAAAAAAATTAAGGAAAAATACACTCTAATTAAAAGGAACTATATTCGTGGACAACGAAAAGCGGGGTCATTAATTGTGGTCTTGGGCCTATTAGGGGCCTAAAACTTGACCAATTCTAATAAAACTTGGCATGATTCAAGCTTAGTATATTATAAAACAGGTTACAAAGTTTCAAAGCCATATGATACCAAATAAAAAAAATGTGGCATTTTTTATATCTGAATTTTGGGTGCTGAATTGTGGCGTTGAATTAGAACAATTAAAACTATCAAATTTGAGCTTCTAAAAACCAAAAGATACCAAAACTAACACTTTTTAATGTCTCTATGTATAAGTTAACATCTATTTAAAGCAACAGAAAGCATATTTCATGTATCAGACTTATGCAAAATGGCCAGAAGTTAATTTTATATGAGCCTGTGCCAAAAAATAGAGGTTTTCAATTAGGGTGAGGCCTTATATCAAATGTAATATTTTTCACTTACCACAATTTTCTGAAGTTGTTAAGTTATCAAACAAACTTTAACAGGTTATAAATGTACTTTTGATGGAAATATAAGTTTCAAATAGCATAACGCATGTGGATAAAATGGTCTTTAGCAATGTTATGCTTAAAAAAACAGATTGCCAGTTTAGGCCGTTCCCCACATTTGCATATTTAAAAGCATATAAATGATATGGGAGATGGAGATATACTTCTTTTTGCTAAAATCTGTGCTCTCAGATATGATAAAACATGGAGCCTGGATGTAACAAGACTGTCACTTTCAACTATATATGCAGACAGTATGGTCTGATGCAAAGTTTATTAACTTTACTGTTTAAAAACTGAATGAAATGTCAGCCTCAAAAGGCCAATATTTAAACCACTAGCTATCCAACAGAAGAAAGTAAAGGTAGTCTGTGAAACAGAAATGGTTAAGCAACCAGTAATAAGTGTTTTTGATGTAGGTTCAGTGCAATCTGTTTTGGAATACAACTTTTAAGTGCATAGAACTTCACATTTCACCTGCTGCGTATACTGACCGTTAGACTTAGACTATTAAAACAGCACATTTTGAACTCTTTTTATGTTTTTATCTACTGTTTTTTGTGTTCAGAGTTCACAAATAAGTTAAACAACTGAAATAAATACCACAAACACAAATAGATATCAGAAAAAAACTGTCAGAGAGAAATTAAGCATGCTGTTTTTGAAAAAATAGTGAAAAAAGTGAAAAAGCTACATTTTAGGCATTTAACCTGAAAAGTGACTTTTTCACAAAATTTCTATCAAATGAAAGTGAAAATCATTTCTTCTCATATAGTTTGATAAATCAATACCAATAGATCATTCAGAAAAGATGCCAAAGTAAAAATTCTAAATTTGCTGAAATGCACCTCTTAGGCCACAGACCACAATTAATTCCTCTATCAGTTCTTTATAACCTTTTGCATCATTAAAAAAATTGCACCATGCACTTTTGTCCAATTTTTTGTGTGTGTAATGTATTGTCCTAGTCCAAATATATATCCAAAATTCAGAAAGATTGAAGCAATCACTTTTACAAATTTAGCCAATACACATCCATACCCCTATTGACAAGTCAAGAGATGTTCCGAAAACTGTAAATATCACCTTTTTGCACTTGACCTAATCACTCATTCCATATAAAAATCAGTTAAAATACAACCTCCAAAAATTTATTTGACCTCTCTTCTTTCATTTCCACCCAAAAAGATTTAAGGAATGAGTGAGGAAAGGAAAGAAAAAAAATTAAGGAAAAATACACTCTAATTAAAAGGAACTATATTCGTGGACAACGAAAAGCGGGGTCATTAATTGTGGTCTTGGGCCTATTAGGGGCCTAAAACTTGACCAATTCTAATAAAACTTGGCATGATTCAAGCTTAGTATATTATAAAACAGGTTACAAAGTTTCAAAGCCATATGATACCAAATAAAAAAAATGTGGCATTTTTTATATCTGAATTTTGGGTGCTGAATTGTGGCGTTGAATTAGAACAATTAAAACTATCAAATTTGAGCTTCTAAAAACCAAAAGATACCAAAACTAACACTTTTTAATGTCTCTATGTATAAGTTAACATCTATTTAAAGCAACAGAAAGCATATTTCATGTATCAGACTTATGCAAAATGGCCAGAAGTTAATTTTATATGAGCCTGTGCCAAAAAATAGAGGTTTTCAATTAGGGTGAGGCCTTATATCAAATGTAATATTTTTCACTTACCACAATTTTCTGAAGTTGTTAAGTTATCAAACAAACTTTAACAGGTTATAAATGTACTTTTGATGGAAATATAAGTTTCAAATAGCATAACGCATGTGGATAAAATGGTCTTTAGCAATGTTATGCTTAAAAAAACAGATTGCCAGTTTAGGCCGTTCCCCACATTTGCATATTTAAAAGCATATAAATGATATGGGAGATGGAGATATACTTCTTTTTGCTAAAATCTGTGCTCTCAGATATGATAAAACATGGAGCCTGGATGTAACAAGACTGTCACTTTCAACTATATATGCAGACAGTATGGTCTGATGCAAAGTTTATTAACTTTACTGTTTAAAAACTGAATGAAATGTCAGCCTCAAAAGGCCAATATTTAAACCACTAGCTATCCAACAGAAGAAAGTAAAGGTAGTCTGTGAAACAGAAATGGTTAAGCAACCAGTAATAAGTGTTTTTGATGTAGGTTCAGTGCAATCTGTTTTGGAATACAACTTTTAAGTGCATAGAACTTCACATTTCACCTGCTGCGTATACTGACCGTTAGACTTAGACTATTAAAACAGCACATTTTGAACTCTTTTTATGTTTTTATCTACTGTTTTTTGTGTTCAGAGTTCACAAATAAGTTAAACAACTGAAATAAATACCACAAACACAAATAGATATCAGAAAAAAACTGTCAGAGAGAAATTAAGCATGCTGTTTTTGAAAAAATAGTGAAAAAAGTGAAAAAGCTACATTTTAGGCATTTAACCTGAAAAGTGACTTTTTCACAAAATTTCTATCAAATGAAAGTGAAAATCATTTCTTCTCATATAGTTTGATAAATCAATACCAATAGATCATTCAGAAAAGATGCCAAAGTAAAAATTCTAAATTTGCTGAAATGCACCTCTTAGGGGCCTAAAACTTGACCAATTCTAATAAAACTTGGCATGATTCAAGCTTAGTATATTATAAAACAGGTTACAAAGTTTCAAAGCCATATGATACCAAATAAAAAAAATGTGGCATTTTTTATATCTGAATTTTGGGTGCTGAATTGTGGCGTTGAATTAGAACAATTAAAACTATCAAATTTGAGCTTCTAAAAACCAAAAGATACCAAAACTAACACTTTTTAATGTCTCTATGTATAAGTTAACATCTATTTAAAGCAACAGAAAGCATATTTCATGTATCAGACTTATGCAAAATGGCCAGAAGTTAATTTTATATGAGCCTGTGCCAAAAAATAGAGGTTTTCAATTAGGGTGAGGCCTTATATCAAATGTAATATTTTTCACTTACCACAATTTTCTGAAGTTGTTAAGTTATCAAACAAACTTTAACAGGTTATAAATGTACTTTTGATGGAAATATAAGTTTCAAATAGCATAACGCATGTGGATAAAATGGTCTTTAGCAATGTTATGCTTAAAAAAACAGATTGCCAGTTTAGGCCGTTCCCCACATTTGCATATTTAAAAGCATATAAATGATATGGGAGATGGAGATATACTTCTTTTTGCTAAAATCTGTGCTCTCAGATATGATAAAACATGGAGCCTGGATGTAACAAGACTGTCACTTTCAACTATATATGCAGACAGTATGGTCTGATGCAAAGTTTATTAACTTTACTGTTTAAAAACTGAATGAAATGTCAGCCTCAAAAGGCCAATATTTAAACCACTAGCTATCCAACAGAAGAAAGTAAAGGTAGTCTGTGAAACAGAAATGGTTAAGCAACCAGTAATAAGTGTTTTTGATGTAGGTTCAGTGCAATCTGTTTTGGAATACAACTTTTAAGTGCATAGAACTTCACATTTCACCTGCTGCGTATACTGACCGTTAGACTTAGACTATTAAAACAGCACATTTTGAACTCTTTTTATGTTTTTATCTACTGTTTTTTGTGTTCAGAGTTCACAAATAAGTTAAACAACTGAAATAAATACCACAAACACAAATAGATATCAGAAAAAAACTGTCAGAGAGAAATTAAGCATGCTGTTTTTGAAAAAATAGTGAAAAAAGTGAAAAAGCTACATTTTAGGCATTTAACCTGAAAAGTGACTTTTTCACAAAATTTCTATCAAATGAAAGTGAAAATCATTTCTTCTCATATAGTTTGATAAATCAATACCAATAGATCATTCAGAAAAGATGCCAAAGTAAAAATTCTAAATTTGCTGAAATGCACCTCTTAGGCCACAGACCACAATTAATTCCTCTATCAGTTCTTTATAACCTTTTGCATCATTAAAAAAATTGCACCATGCACTTTTGTCCAATTTTTTGTGTGTGTAATGTATTGTCCTAGTCCAAATATATATCCAAAATTCAGAAAGATTGAAGCAATCACTTTTACAAATTTAGCCAATACACATCCATACCCCTATTGACAAGTCAAGAGATGTTCCGAAAACTGTAAATATCACCTTTTTGCACTTGACCTAATCACTCATTCCATATAAAAATCAGTTAAAATACAACCTCCAAAAATTTATTTGACCTCTCTTCTTTCATTTCCACCCAAAAAGATTTAAGGAATGAGTGAGGAAAGGAAAGAAAAAAAATTAAGGAAAAATACACTCTAATTAAAAGGAACTATATTCGTGGACAACGAAAAGCGGGGTCATTAATTGTGGTCTTGGGCCTATTAGGGGCCTAAAACTTGACCAATTCTAATAAAACTTGGCATGATTCAAGCTTAGTATATTATAAAACAGGTTACAAAGTTTCAAAGCCATATGATACCAAATAAAAAAAATGTGGCATTTTTTATATCTGAATTTTGGGTGCTGAATTGTGGCGTTGAATTAGAACAATTAAAACTATCAAATTTGAGCTTCTAAAAACCAAAAGATACCAAAACTAACACTTTTTAATGTCTCTATGTATAAGTTAACATCTATTTAAAGCAACAGAAAGCATATTTCATGTATCAGACTTATGCAAAATGGCCAGAAGTTAATTTTATATGAGCCTGTGCCAAAAAATAGAGGTTTTCAATTAGGGTGAGGCCTTATATCAAATGTAATATTTTTCACTTACCACAATTTTCTGAAGTTGTTAAGTTATCAAACAAACTTTAACAGGTTATAAATGTACTTTTGATGGAAATATAAGTTTCAAATAGCATAACGCATGTGGATAAAATGGTCTTTAGCAATGTTATGCTTAAAAAAACAGATTGCCAGTTTAGGCCGTTCCCCACATTTGCATATTTAAAAGCATATAAATGATATGGGAGATGGAGATATACTTCTTTTTGCTAAAATCTGTGCTCTCAGATATGATAAAACATGGAGCCTGGATGTAACAAGACTGTCACTTTCAACTATATATGCAGACAGTATGGTCTGATGCAAAGTTTATTAACTTTACTGTTTAAAAACTGAATGAAATGTCAGCCTCAAAAGGCCAATATTTAAACCACTAGCTATCCAACAGAAGAAAGTAAAGGTAGTCTGTGAAACAGAAATGGTTAAGCAACCAGTAATAAGTGTTTTTGATGTAGGTTCAGTGCAATCTGTTTTGGAATACAACTTTTAAGTGCATAGAACTTCACATTTCACCTGCTGCGTATACTGACCGTTAGACTTAGACTATTAAAACAGCACATTTTGAACTCTTTTTATGTTTTTATCTACTGTTTTTTGTGTTCAGAGTTCACAAATAAGTTAAACAACTGAAATAAATACCACAAACACAAATAGATATCAGAAAAAAACTGTCAGAGAGAAATTAAGCATGCTGTTTTTGAAAAAATAGTGAAAAAAGTGAAAAAGCTACATTTTAGGCATTTAACCTGAAAAGTGACTTTTTCACAAAATTTCTATCAAATGAAAGTGAAAATCATTTCTTCTCATATAGTTTGATAAATCAATACCAATAGATCATTCAGAAAAGATGCCAAAGTAAAAATTCTAAATTTGCTGAAATGCACCTCTTAGGGGCCTAAAACTTGACCAATTCTAATAAAACTTGGCATGATTCAAGCTTAGTATATTATAAAACAGGTTACAAAGTTTCAAAGCCATATGATACCAAATAAAAAAAATGTGGCATTTTTTATATCTGAATTTTGGGTGCTGAATTGTGGCGTTGAATTAGAACAATTAAAACTATCAAATTTGAGCTTCTAAAAACCAAAAGATACCAAAACTAACACTTTTTAATGTCTCTATGTATAAGTTAACATCTATTTAAAGCAACAGAAAGCATATTTCATGTATCAGACTTATGCAAAATGGCCAGAAGTTAATTTTATATGAGCCTGTGCCAAAAAATAGAGGTTTTCAATTAGGGTGAGGCCTTATATCAAATGTAATATTTTTCACTTACCACAATTTTCTGAAGTTGTTAAGTTATCAAACAAACTTTAACAGGTTATAAATGTACTTTTGATGGAAATATAAGTTTCAAATAGCATAACGCATGTGGATAAAATGGTCTTTAGCAATGTTATGCTTAAAAAAACAGATTGCCAGTTTAGGCCGTTCCCCACATTTGCATATTTAAAAGCATATAAATGATATGGGAGATGGAGATATACTTCTTTTTGCTAAAATCTGTGCTCTCAGATATGATAAAACATGGAGCCTGGATGTAACAAGACTGTCACTTTCAACTATATATGCAGACAGTATGGTCTGATGCAAAGTTTATTAACTTTACTGTTTAAAAACTGAATGAAATGTCAGCCTCAAAAGGCCAATATTTAAACCACTAGCTATCCAACAGAAGAAAGTAAAGGTAGTCTGTGAAACAGAAATGGTTAAGCAACCAGTAATAAGTGTTTTTGATGTAGGTTCAGTGCAATCTGTTTTGGAATACAACTTTTAAGTGCATAGAACTTCACATTTCACCTGCTGCGTATACTGACCGTTAGACTTAGACTATTAAAACAGCACATTTTGAACTCTTTTTATGTTTTTATCTACTGTTTTTTGTGTTCAGAGTTCACAAATAAGTTAAACAACTGAAATAAATACCACAAACACAAATAGATATCAGAAAAAAACTGTCAGAGAGAAATTAAGCATGCTGTTTTTGAAAAAATAGTGAAAAAAGTGAAAAAGCTACATTTTAGGCATTTAACCTGAAAAGTGACTTTTTCACAAAATTTCTATCAAATGAAAGTGAAAATCATTTCTTCTCATATAGTTTGATAAATCAATACCAATAGATCATTCAGAAAAGATGCCAAAGTAAAAATTCTAAATTTGCTGAAATGCACCTCTTAGGCCACAGACCACAATTAATTCCTCTATCAGTTCTTTATAACCTTTTGCATCATTAAAAAAATTGCACCATGCACTTTTGTCCAATTTTTTGTGTGTGTAATGTATTGTCCTAGTCCAAATATATATCCAAAATTCAGAAAGATTGAAGCAATCACTTTTACAAATTTAGCCAATACACATCCATACCCCTATTGACAAGTCAAGAGATGTTCCGAAAACTGTAAATATCACCTTTTTGCACTTGACCTAATCACTCATTCCATATAAAAATCAGTTAAAATACAACCTCCAAAAATTTATTTGACCTCTCTTCTTTCATTTCCACCCAAAAAGATTTAAGGAATGAGTGAGGAAAGGAAAGAAAAAAAATTAAGGAAAAATACACTCTAATTAAAAGGAACTATATTCGTGGACAACGAAAAGCGGGGTCATTAATTGTGGTCTTGGGCCTATTAGGGGCCTAAAACTTGACCAATTCTAATAAAACTTGGCATGATTCAAGCTTAGTATATTATAAAACAGGTTACAAAGTTTCAAAGCCATATGATACCAAATAAAAAAAATGTGGCATTTTTTATATCTGAATTTTGGGTGCTGAATTGTGGCGTTGAATTAGAACAATTAAAACTATCAAATTTGAGCTTCTAAAAACCAAAAGATACCAAAACTAACACTTTTTAATGTCTCTATGTATAAGTTAACATCTATTTAAAGCAACAGAAAGCATATTTCATGTATCAGACTTATGCAAAATGGCCAGAAGTTAATTTTATATGAGCCTGTGCCAAAAAATAGAGGTTTTCAATTAGGGTGAGGCCTTATATCAAATGTAATATTTTTCACTTACCACAATTTTCTGAAGTTGTTAAGTTATCAAACAAACTTTAACAGGTTATAAATGTACTTTTGATGGAAATATAAGTTTCAAATAGCATAACGCATGTGGATAAAATGGTCTTTAGCAATGTTATGCTTAAAAAAACAGATTGCCAGTTTAGGCCGTTCCCCACATTTGCATATTTAAAAGCATATAAATGATATGGGAGATGGAGATATACTTCTTTTTGCTAAAATCTGTGCTCTCAGATATGATAAAACATGGAGCCTGGATGTAACAAGACTGTCACTTTCAACTATATATGCAGACAGTATGGTCTGATGCAAAGTTTATTAACTTTACTGTTTAAAAACTGAATGAAATGTCAGCCTCAAAAGGCCAATATTTAAACCACTAGCTATCCAACAGAAGAAAGTAAAGGTAGTCTGTGAAACAGAAATGGTTAAGCAACCAGTAATAAGTGTTTTTGATGTAGGTTCAGTGCAATCTGTTTTGGAATACAACTTTTAAGTGCATAGAACTTCACATTTCACCTGCTGCGTATACTGACCGTTAGACTTAGACTATTAAAACAGCACATTTTGAACTCTTTTTATGTTTTTATCTACTGTTTTTTGTGTTCAGAGTTCACAAATAAGTTAAACAACTGAAATAAATACCACAAACACAAATAGATATCAGAAAAAAACTGTCAGAGAGAAATTAAGCATGCTGTTTTTGAAAAAATAGTGAAAAAAGTGAAAAAGCTACATTTTAGGCATTTAACCTGAAAAGTGACTTTTTCACAAAATTTCTATCAAATGAAAGTGAAAATCATTTCTTCTCATATAGTTTGATAAATCAATACCAATAGATCATTCAGAAAAGATGCCAAAGTAAAAATTCTAAATTTGCTGAAATGCACCTCTTAGGGGCCTAAAACTTGACCAATTCTAATAAAACTTGGCATGATTCAAGCTTAGTATATTATAAAACAGGTTACAAAGTTTCAAAGCCATATGATACCAAATAAAAAAAATGTGGCATTTTTTATATCTGAATTTTGGGTGCTGAATTGTGGCGTTGAATTAGAACAATTAAAACTATCAAATTTGAGCTTCTAAAAACCAAAAGATACCAAAACTAACACTTTTTAATGTCTCTATGTATAAGTTAACATCTATTTAAAGCAACAGAAAGCATATTTCATGTATCAGACTTATGCAAAATGGCCAGAAGTTAATTTTATATGAGCCTGTGCCAAAAAATAGAGGTTTTCAATTAGGGTGAGGCCTTATATCAAATGTAATATTTTTCACTTACCACAATTTTCTGAAGTTGTTAAGTTATCAAACAAACTTTAACAGGTTATAAATGTACTTTTGATGGAAATATAAGTTTCAAATAGCATAACGCATGTGGATAAAATGGTCTTTAGCAATGTTATGCTTAAAAAAACAGATTGCCAGTTTAGGCCGTTCCCCACATTTGCATATTTAAAAGCATATAAATGATATGGGAGATGGAGATATACTTCTTTTTGCTAAAATCTGTGCTCTCAGATATGATAAAACATGGAGCCTGGATGTAACAAGACTGTCACTTTCAACTATATATGCAGACAGTATGGTCTGATGCAAAGTTTATTAACTTTACTGTTTAAAAACTGAATGAAATGTCAGCCTCAAAAGGCCAATATTTAAACCACTAGCTATCCAACAGAAGAAAGTAAAGGTAGTCTGTGAAACAGAAATGGTTAAGCAACCAGTAATAAGTGTTTTTGATGTAGGTTCAGTGCAATCTGTTTTGGAATACAACTTTTAAGTGCATAGAACTTCACATTTCACCTGCTGCGTATACTGACCGTTAGACTTAGACTATTAAAACAGCACATTTTGAACTCTTTTTATGTTTTTATCTACTGTTTTTTGTGTTCAGAGTTCACAAATAAGTTAAACAACTGAAATAAATACCACAAACACAAATAGATATCAGAAAAAAACTGTCAGAGAGAAATTAAGCATGCTGTTTTTGAAAAAATAGTGAAAAAAGTGAAAAAGCTACATTTTAGGCATTTAACCTGAAAAGTGACTTTTTCACAAAATTTCTATCAAATGAAAGTGAAAATCATTTCTTCTCATATAGTTTGATAAATCAATACCAATAGATCATTCAGAAAAGATGCCAAAGTAAAAATTCTAAATTTGCTGAAATGCACCTCTTAGGCCACAGACCACAATTAATTCCTCTATCAGTTCTTTATAACCTTTTGCATCATTAAAAAAATTGCACCATGCACTTTTGTCCAATTTTTTGTGTGTGTAATGTATTGTCCTAGTCCAAATATATATCCAAAATTCAGAAAGATTGAAGCAATCACTTTTACAAATTTAGCCAATACACATCCATACCCCTATTGACAAGTCAAGAGATGTTCCGAAAACTGTAAATATCACCTTTTTGCACTTGACCTAATCACTCATTCCATATAAAAATCAGTTAAAATACAACCTCCAAAAATTTATTTGACCTCTCTTCTTTCATTTCCACCCAAAAAGATTTAAGGAATGAGTGAGGAAAGGAAAGAAAAAAAATTAAGGAAAAATACACTCTAATTAAAAGGAACTATATTCGTGGACAACGAAAAGCGGGGTCATTAATTGTGGTCTTGGGCCTATTAGGGGCCTAAAACTTGACCAATTCTAATAAAACTTGGCATGATTCAAGCTTAGTATATTATAAAACAGGTTACAAAGTTTCAAAGCCATATGATACCAAATAAAAAAAATGTGGCATTTTTTATATCTGAATTTTGGGTGCTGAATTGTGGCGTTGAATTAGAACAATTAAAACTATCAAATTTGAGCTTCTAAAAACCAAAAGATACCAAAACTAACACTTTTTAATGTCTCTATGTATAAGTTAACATCTATTTAAAGCAACAGAAAGCATATTTCATGTATCAGACTTATGCAAAATGGCCAGAAGTTAATTTTATATGAGCCTGTGCCAAAAAATAGAGGTTTTCAATTAGGGTGAGGCCTTATATCAAATGTAATATTTTTCACTTACCACAATTTTCTGAAGTTGTTAAGTTATCAAACAAACTTTAACAGGTTATAAATGTACTTTTGATGGAAATATAAGTTTCAAATAGCATAACGCATGTGGATAAAATGGTCTTTAGCAATGTTATGCTTAAAAAAACAGATTGCCAGTTTAGGCCGTTCCCCACATTTGCATATTTAAAAGCATATAAATGATATGGGAGATGGAGATATACTTCTTTTTGCTAAAATCTGTGCTCTCAGATATGATAAAACATGGAGCCTGGATGTAACAAGACTGTCACTTTCAACTATATATGCAGACAGTATGGTCTGATGCAAAGTTTATTAACTTTACTGTTTAAAAACTGAATGAAATGTCAGCCTCAAAAGGCCAATATTTAAACCACTAGCTATCCAACAGAAGAAAGTAAAGGTAGTCTGTGAAACAGAAATGGTTAAGCAACCAGTAATAAGTGTTTTTGATGTAGGTTCAGTGCAATCTGTTTTGGAATACAACTTTTAAGTGCATAGAACTTCACATTTCACCTGCTGCGTATACTGACCGTTAGACTTAGACTATTAAAACAGCACATTTTGAACTCTTTTTATGTTTTTATCTACTGTTTTTTGTGTTCAGAGTTCACAAATAAGTTAAACAACTGAAATAAATACCACAAACACAAATAGATATCAGAAAAAAACTGTCAGAGAGAAATTAAGCATGCTGTTTTTGAAAAAATAGTGAAAAAAGTGAAAAAGCTACATTTTAGGCATTTAACCTGAAAAGTGACTTTTTCACAAAATTTCTATCAAATGAAAGTGAAAATCATTTCTTCTCATATAGTTTGATAAATCAATACCAATAGATCATTCAGAAAAGATGCCAAAGTAAAAATTCTAAATTTGCTGAAATGCACCTCTTAGGGGCCTAAAACTTGACCAATTCTAATAAAACTTGGCATGATTCAAGCTTAGTATATTATAAAACAGGTTACAAAGTTTCAAAGCCATATGATACCAAATAAAAAAAATGTGGCATTTTTTATATCTGAATTTTGGGTGCTGAATTGTGGCGTTGAATTAGAACAATTAAAACTATCAAATTTGAGCTTCTAAAAACCAAAAGATACCAAAACTAACACTTTTTAATGTCTCTATGTATAAGTTAACATCTATTTAAAGCAACAGAAAGCATATTTCATGTATCAGACTTATGCAAAATGGCCAGAAGTTAATTTTATATGAGCCTGTGCCAAAAAATAGAGGTTTTCAATTAGGGTGAGGCCTTATATCAAATGTAATATTTTTCACTTACCACAATTTTCTGAAGTTGTTAAGTTATCAAACAAACTTTAACAGGTTATAAATGTACTTTTGATGGAAATATAAGTTTCAAATAGCATAACGCATGTGGATAAAATGGTCTTTAGCAATGTTATGCTTAAAAAAACAGATTGCCAGTTTAGGCCGTTCCCCACATTTGCATATTTAAAAGCATATAAATGATATGGGAGATGGAGATATACTTCTTTTTGCTAAAATCTGTGCTCTCAGATATGATAAAACATGGAGCCTGGATGTAACAAGACTGTCACTTTCAACTATATATGCAGACAGTATGGTCTGATGCAAAGTTTATTAACTTTACTGTTTAAAAACTGAATGAAATGTCAGCCTCAAAAGGCCAATATTTAAACCACTAGCTATCCAACAGAAGAAAGTAAAGGTAGTCTGTGAAACAGAAATGGTTAAGCAACCAGTAATAAGTGTTTTTGATGTAGGTTCAGTGCAATCTGTTTTGGAATACAACTTTTAAGTGCATAGAACTTCACATTTCACCTGCTGCGTATACTGACCGTTAGACTTAGACTATTAAAACAGCACATTTTGAACTCTTTTTATGTTTTTATCTACTGTTTTTTGTGTTCAGAGTTCACAAATAAGTTAAACAACTGAAATAAATACCACAAACACAAATAGATATCAGAAAAAAACTGTCAGAGAGAAATTAAGCATGCTGTTTTTGAAAAAATAGTGAAAAAAGTGAAAAAGCTACATTTTAGGCATTTAACCTGAAAAGTGACTTTTTCACAAAATTTCTATCAAATGAAAGTGAAAATCATTTCTTCTCATATAGTTTGATAAATCAATACCAATAGATCATTCAGAAAAGATGCCAAAGTAAAAATTCTAAATTTGCTGAAATGCACCTCTTAGGGGCCTAAAACTTGACCAATTCTAATAAAACTTGGCATGATTCAAGCTTAGTATATTATAAAACAGGTTACAAAGTTTCAAAGCCATATGATACCAAATAAAAAAAATGTGGCATTTTTTATATCTGAATTTTGGGTGCTGAATTGTGGCGTTGAATTAGAACAATTAAAACTATCAAATTTGAGCTTCTAAAAACCAAAAGATACCAAAACTAACACTTTTTAATGTCTCTATGTATAAGTTAACATCTATTTAAAGCAACAGAAAGCATATTTCATGTATCAGACTTATGCAAAATGGCCAGAAGTTAATTTTATATGAGCCTGTGCCAAAAAATAGAGGTTTTCAATTAGGGTGAGGCCTTATATCAAATGTAATATTTTTCACTTACCACAATTTTCTGAAGTTGTTAAGTTATCAAACAAACTTTAACAGGTTATAAATGTACTTTTGATGGAAATATAAGTTTCAAATAGCATAACGCATGTGGATAAAATGGTCTTTAGCAATGTTATGCTTAAAAAAACAGATTGCCAGTTTAGGCCGTTCCCCACATTTGCATATTTAAAAGCATATAAATGATATGGGAGATGGAGATATACTTCTTTTTGCTAAAATCTGTGCTCTCAGATATGATAAAACATGGAGCCTGGATGTAACAAGACTGTCACTTTCAACTATATATGCAGACAGTATGGTCTGATGCAAAGTTTATTAACTTTACTGTTTAAAAACTGAATGAAATGTCAGCCTCAAAAGGCCAATATTTAAACCACTAGCTATCCAACAGAAGAAAGTAAAGGTAGTCTGTGAAACAGAAATGGTTAAGCAACCAGTAATAAGTGTTTTTGATGTAGGTTCAGTGCAATCTGTTTTGGAATACAACTTTTAAGTGCATAGAACTTCACATTTCACCTGCTGCGTATACTGACCGTTAGACTTAGACTATTAAAACAGCACATTTTGAACTCTTTTTATGTTTTTATCTACTGTTTTTTGTGTTCAGAGTTCACAAATAAGTTAAACAACTGAAATAAATACCACAAACACAAATAGATATCAGAAAAAAACTGTCAGAGAGAAATTAAGCATGCTGTTTTTGAAAAAATAGTGAAAAAAGTGAAAAAGCTACATTTTAGGCATTTAACCTGAAAAGTGACTTTTTCACAAAATTTCTATCAAATGAAAGTGAAAATCATTTCTTCTCATATAGTTTGATAAATCAATACCAATAGATCATTCAGAAAAGATGCCAAAGTAAAAATTCTAAATTTGCTGAAATGCACCTCTTAGGCCACAGACCACAATTAATTCCTCTATCAGTTCTTTATAACCTTTTGCATCATTAAAAAAATTGCACCATGCACTTTTGTCCAATTTTTTGTGTGTGTAATGTATTGTCCTAGTCCAAATATATATCCAAAATTCAGAAAGATTGAAGCAATCACTTTTACAAATTTAGCCAATACACATCCATACCCCTATTGACAAGTCAAGAGATGTTCCGAAAACTGTAAATATCACCTTTTTGCACTTGACCTAATCACTCATTCCATATAAAAATCAGTTAAAATACAACCTCCAAAAATTTATTTGACCTCTCTTCTTTCATTTCCACCCAAAAAGATTTAAGGAATGAGTGAGGAAAGGAAAGAAAAAAAATTAAGGAAAAATACACTCTAATTAAAAGGAACTATATTCGTGGACAACGAAAAGCGGGGTCATTAATTGTGGTCTTGGGCCTATTAGGGGCCTAAAACTTGACCAATTCTAATAAAACTTGGCATGATTCAAGCTTAGTATATTATAAAACAGGTTACAAAGTTTCAAAGCCATATGATACCAAATAAAAAAAATGTGGCATTTTTTATATCTGAATTTTGGGTGCTGAATTGTGGCGTTGAATTAGAACAATTAAAACTATCAAATTTGAGCTTCTAAAAACCAAAAGATACCAAAACTAACACTTTTTAATGTCTCTATGTATAAGTTAACATCTATTTAAAGCAACAGAAAGCATATTTCATGTATCAGACTTATGCAAAATGGCCAGAAGTTAATTTTATATGAGCCTGTGCCAAAAAATAGAGGTTTTCAATTAGGGTGAGGCCTTATATCAAATGTAATATTTTTCACTTACCACAATTTTCTGAAGTTGTTAAGTTATCAAACAAACTTTAACAGGTTATAAATGTACTTTTGATGGAAATATAAGTTTCAAATAGCATAACGCATGTGGATAAAATGGTCTTTAGCAATGTTATGCTTAAAAAAACAGATTGCCAGTTTAGGCCGTTCCCCACATTTGCATATTTAAAAGCATATAAATGATATGGGAGATGGAGATATACTTCTTTTTGCTAAAATCTGTGCTCTCAGATATGATAAAACATGGAGCCTGGATGTAACAAGACTGTCACTTTCAACTATATATGCAGACAGTATGGTCTGATGCAAAGTTTATTAACTTTACTGTTTAAAAACTGAATGAAATGTCAGCCTCAAAAGGCCAATATTTAAACCACTAGCTATCCAACAGAAGAAAGTAAAGGTAGTCTGTGAAACAGAAATGGTTAAGCAACCAGTAATAAGTGTTTTTGATGTAGGTTCAGTGCAATCTGTTTTGGAATACAACTTTTAAGTGCATAGAACTTCACATTTCACCTGCTGCGTATACTGACCGTTAGACTTAGACTATTAAAACAGCACATTTTGAACTCTTTTTATGTTTTTATCTACTGTTTTTTGTGTTCAGAGTTCACAAATAAGTTAAACAACTGAAATAAATACCACAAACACAAATAGATATCAGAAAAAAACTGTCAGAGAGAAATTAAGCATGCTGTTTTTGAAAAAATAGTGAAAAAAGTGAAAAAGCTACATTTTAGGCATTTAACCTGAAAAGTGACTTTTTCACAAAATTTCTATCAAATGAAAGTGAAAATCATTTCTTCTCATATAGTTTGATAAATCAATACCAATAGATCATTCAGAAAAGATGCCAAAGTAAAAATTCTAAATTTGCTGAAATGCACCTCTTAGGGGCCTAAAACTTGACCAATTCTAATAAAACTTGGCATGATTCAAGCTTAGTATATTATAAAACAGGTTACAAAGTTTCAAAGCCATATGATACCAAATAAAAAAAATGTGGCATTTTTTATATCTGAATTTTGGGTGCTGAATTGTGGCGTTGAATTAGAACAATTAAAACTATCAAATTTGAGCTTCTAAAAACCAAAAGATACCAAAACTAACACTTTTTAATGTCTCTATGTATAAGTTAACATCTATTTAAAGCAACAGAAAGCATATTTCATGTATCAGACTTATGCAAAATGGCCAGAAGTTAATTTTATATGAGCCTGTGCCAAAAAATAGAGGTTTTCAATTAGGGTGAGGCCTTATATCAAATGTAATATTTTTCACTTACCACAATTTTCTGAAGTTGTTAAGTTATCAAACAAACTTTAACAGGTTATAAATGTACTTTTGATGGAAATATAAGTTTCAAATAGCATAACGCATGTGGATAAAATGGTCTTTAGCAATGTTATGCTTAAAAAAACAGATTGCCAGTTTAGGCCGTTCCCCACATTTGCATATTTAAAAGCATATAAATGATATGGGAGATGGAGATATACTTCTTTTTGCTAAAATCTGTGCTCTCAGATATGATAAAACATGGAGCCTGGATGTAACAAGACTGTCACTTTCAACTATATATGCAGACAGTATGGTCTGATGCAAAGTTTATTAACTTTACTGTTTAAAAACTGAATGAAATGTCAGCCTCAAAAGGCCAATATTTAAACCACTAGCTATCCAACAGAAGAAAGTAAAGGTAGTCTGTGAAACAGAAATGGTTAAGCAACCAGTAATAAGTGTTTTTGATGTAGGTTCAGTGCAATCTGTTTTGGAATACAACTTTTAAGTGCATAGAACTTCACATTTCACCTGCTGCGTATACTGACCGTTAGACTTAGACTATTAAAACAGCACATTTTGAACTCTTTTTATGTTTTTATCTACTGTTTTTTGTGTTCAGAGTTCACAAATAAGTTAAACAACTGAAATAAATACCA
This sequence comes from Mytilus galloprovincialis, assembly GCA_037788925.1. NCBI lineage: Eukaryota > Metazoa > Mollusca > Bivalvia > Mytilida > Mytilidae > Mytilus > Mytilus galloprovincialis. The sequence continues at coordinate 19,273,942 of CM075342.1, read as the reverse complement.
CAAACACAAATAGATATCAGAAAAAAACTGTCAGAGAGAAATTAAGCATGCTGTTTTTGAAAAAATAGTGAAAAAAGTGAAAAAGCTACATTTTAGGCATTTAACCTGAAAAGTGACTTTTTCACAAAATTTCTATCAAATGAAAGTGAAAATCATTTCTTCTCATATAGTTTGATAAATCAATACCAATAGATCATTCAGAAAAGATGCCAAAGTAAAAATTCTAAATTTGCTGAAATGCACCTCTTAGGGGCCTAAAACTTGACCAATTCTAATAAAACTTGGCATGATTCAAGCTTAGTATATTATAAAACAGGTTACAAAGTTTCAAAGCCATATGATACCAAATAAAAAAAATGTGGCATTTTTTATATCTGAATTTTGGGTGCTGAATTGTGGCGTTGAATTAGAACAATTAAAACTATCAAATTTGAGCTTCTAAAAACCAAAAGATACCAAAACTAACACTTTTTAATGTCTCTATGTATAAGTTAACATCTATTTAAAGCAACAGAAAGCATATTTCATGTATCAGACTTATGCAAAATGGCCAGAAGTTAATTTTATATGAGCCTGTGCCAAAAAATAGAGGTTTTCAATTAGGGTGAGGCCTTATATCAAATGTAATATTTTTCACTTACCACAATTTTCTGAAGTTGTTAAGTTATCAAACAAACTTTAACAGGTTATAAATGTACTTTTGATGGAAATATAAGTTTCAAATAGCATAACGCATGTGGATAAAATGGTCTTTAGCAATGTTATGCTTAAAAAAACAGATTGCCAGTTTAGGCCGTTCCCCACATTTGCATATTTAAAAGCATATAAATGATATGGGAGATGGAGATATACTTCTTTTTGCTAAAATCTGTGCTCTCAGATATGATAAAACATGGAGCCTGGATGTAACAAGACTGTCACTTTCAACTATATATGCAGACAGTATGGTCTGATGCAAAGTTTATTAACTTTACTGTTTAAAAACTGAATGAAATGTCAGCCTCAAAAGGCCAATATTTAAACCACTAGCTATCCAACAGAAGAAAGTAAAGGTAGTCTGTGAAACAGAAATGGTTAAGCAACCAGTAATAAGTGTTTTTGATGTAGGTTCAGTGCAATCTGTTTTGGAATACAACTTTTAAGTGCATAGAACTTCACATTTCACCTGCTGCGTATACTGACCGTTAGACTTAGACTATTAAAACAGCACATTTTGAACTCTTTTTATGTTTTTATCTACTGTTTTTTGTGTTCAGAGTTCACAAATAAGTTAAACAACTGAAATAAATACCACAAACACAAATAGATATCAGAAAAAAACTGTCAGAGAGAAATTAAGCATGCTGTTTTTGAAAAAATAGTGAAAAAAGTGAAAAAGCTACATTTTAGGCATTTAACCTGAAAAGTGACTTTTTCACAAAATTTCTATCAAATGAAAGTGAAAATCATTTCTTCTCATATAGTTTGATAAATCAATACCAATAGATCATTCAGAAAAGATGCCAAAGTAAAAATTCTAAATTTGCTGAAATGCACCTCTTAGGCCACAGACCACAATTAATTCCTCTATCAGTTCTTTATAACCTTTTGCATCATTAAAAAAATTGCACCATGCACTTTTGTCCAATTTTTTGTGTGTGTAATGTATTGTCCTAGTCCAAATATATATCCAAAATTCAGAAAGATTGAAGCAATCACTTTTACAAATTTAGCCAATACACATCCATACCCCTATTGACAAGTCAAGAGATGTTCCGAAAACTGTAAATATCACCTTTTTGCACTTGACCTAATCACTCATTCCATATAAAAATCAGTTAAAATACAACCTCCAAAAATTTATTTGACCTCTCTTCTTTCATTTCCACCCAAAAAGATTTAAGGAATGAGTGAGGAAAGGAAAGAAAAAAAATTAAGGAAAAATACACTCTAATTAAAAGGAACTATATTCGTGGACAACGAAAAGCGGGGTCATTAATTGTGGTCTTGGGCCTATTAGGGGCCTAAAACTTGACCAATTCTAATAAAACTTGGCATGATTCAAGCTTAGTATATTATAAAACAGGTTACAAAGTTTCAAAGCCATATGATACCAAATAAAAAAAATGTGGCATTTTTTATATCTGAATTTTGGGTGCTGAATTGTGGCGTTGAATTAGAACAATTAAAACTATCAAATTTGAGCTTCTAAAAACCAAAAGATACCAAAACTAACACTTTTTAATGTCTCTATGTATAAGTTAACATCTATTTAAAGCAACAGAAAGCATATTTCATGTATCAGACTTATGCAAAATGGCCAGAAGTTAATTTTATATGAGCCTGTGCCAAAAAATAGAGGTTTTCAATTAGGGTGAGGCCTTATATCAAATGTAATATTTTTCACTTACCACAATTTTCTGAAGTTGTTAAGTTATCAAACAAACTTTAACAGGTTATAAATGTACTTTTGATGGAAATATAAGTTTCAAATAGCATAACGCATGTGGATAAAATGGTCTTTAGCAATGTTATGCTTAAAAAAACAGATTGCCAGTTTAGGCCGTTCCCCACATTTGCATATTTAAAAGCATATAAATGATATGGGAGATGGAGATATACTTCTTTTTGCTAAAATCTGTGCTCTCAGATATGATAAAACATGGAGCCTGGATGTAACAAGACTGTCACTTTCAACTATATATGCAGACAGTATGGTCTGATGCAAAGTTTATTAACTTTACTGTTTAAAAACTGAATGAAATGTCAGCCTCAAAAGGCCAATATTTAAACCACTAGCTATCCAACAGAAGAAAGTAAAGGTAGTCTGTGAAACAGAAATGGTTAAGCAACCAGTAATAAGTGTTTTTGATGTAGGTTCAGTGCAATCTGTTTTGGAATACAACTTTTAAGTGCATAGAACTTCACATTTCACCTGCTGCGTATACTGACCGTTAGACTTAGACTATTAAAACAGCACATTTTGAACTCTTTTTATGTTTTTATCTACTGTTTTTTGTGTTCAGAGTTCACAAATAAGTTAAACAACTGAAATAAATACCACAAACACAAATAGATATCAGAAAAAAACTGTCAGAGAGAAATTAAGCATGCTGTTTTTGAAAAAATAGTGAAAAAAGTGAAAAAGCTACATTTTAGGCATTTAACCTGAAAAGTGACTTTTTCACAAAATTTCTATCAAATGAAAGTGAAAATCATTTCTTCTCATATAGTTTGATAAATCAATACCAATAGATCATTCAGAAAAGATGCCAAAGTAAAAATTCTAAATTTGCTGAAATGCACCTCTTAGGGGCCTAAAACTTGACCAATTCTAATAAAACTTGGCATGATTCAAGCTTAGTATATTATAAAACAGGTTACAAAGTTTCAAAGCCATATGATACCAAATAAAAAAAATGTGGCATTTTTTATATCTGAATTTTGGGTGCTGAATTGTGGCGTTGAATTAGAACAATTAAAACTATCAAATTTGAGCTTCTAAAAACCAAAAGATACCAAAACTAACACTTTTTAATGTCTCTATGTATAAGTTAACATCTATTTAAAGCAACAGAAAGCATATTTCATGTATCAGACTTATGCAAAATGGCCAGAAGTTAATTTTATATGAGCCTGTGCCAAAAAATAGAGGTTTTCAATTAGGGTGAGGCCTTATATCAAATGTAATATTTTTCACTTACCACAATTTTCTGAAGTTGTTAAGTTATCAAACAAACTTTAACAGGTTATAAATGTACTTTTGATGGAAATATAAGTTTCAAATAGCATAACGCATGTGGATAAAATGGTCTTTAGCAATGTTATGCTTAAAAAAACAGATTGCCAGTTTAGGCCGTTCCCCACATTTGCATATTTAAAAGCATATAAATGATATGGGAGATGGAGATATACTTCTTTTTGCTAAAATCTGTGCTCTCAGATATGATAAAACATGGAGCCTGGATGTAACAAGACTGTCACTTTCAACTATATATGCAGACAGTATGGTCTGATGCAAAGTTTATTAACTTTACTGTTTAAAAACTGAATGAAATGTCAGCCTCAAAAGGCCAATATTTAAACCACTAGCTATCCAACAGAAGAAAGTAAAGGTAGTCTGTGAAACAGAAATGGTTAAGCAACCAGTAATAAGTGTTTTTGATGTAGGTTCAGTGCAATCTGTTTTGGAATACAACTTTTAAGTGCATAGAACTTCACATTTCACCTGCTGCGTATACTGACCGTTAGACTTAGACTATTAAAACAGCACATTTTGAACTCTTTTTATGTTTTTATCTACTGTTTTTTGTGTTCAGAGTTCACAAATAAGTTAAACAACTGAAATAAATACCACAAACACAAATAGATATCAGAAAAAAACTGTCAGAGAGAAATTAAGCATGCTGTTTTTGAAAAAATAGTGAAAAAAGTGAAAAAGCTACATTTTAGGCATTTAACCTGAAAAGTGACTTTTTCACAAAATTTCTATCAAATGAAAGTGAAAATCATTTCTTCTCATATAGTTTGATAAATCAATACCAATAGATCATTCAGAAAAGATGCCAAAGTAAAAATTCTAAATTTGCTGAAATGCACCTCTTAGGCCACAGACCACAATTAATTCCTCTATCAGTTCTTTATAACCTTTTGCATCATTAAAAAAATTGCACCATGCACTTTTGTCCAATTTTTTGTGTGTGTAATGTATTGTCCTAGTCCAAATATATATCCAAAATTCAGAAAGATTGAAGCAATCACTTTTACAAATTTAGCCAATACACATCCATACCCCTATTGACAAGTCAAGAGATGTTCCGAAAACTGTAAATATCACCTTTTTGCACTTGACCTAATCACTCATTCCATATAAAAATCAGTTAAAATACAACCTCCAAAAATTTATTTGACCTCTCTTCTTTCATTTCCACCCAAAAAGATTTAAGGAATGAGTGAGGAAAGGAAAGAAAAAAAATTAAGGAAAAATACACTCTAATTAAAAGGAACTATATTCGTGGACAACGAAAAGCGGGGTCATTAATTGTGGTCTTGGGCCTATTAGGGGCCTAAAACTTGACCAATTCTAATAAAACTTGGCATGATTCAAGCTTAGTATATTATAAAACAGGTTACAAAGTTTCAAAGCCATATGATACCAAATAAAAAAAATGTGGCATTTTTTATATCTGAATTTTGGGTGCTGAATTGTGGCGTTGAATTAGAACAATTAAAACTATCAAATTTGAGCTTCTAAAAACCAAAAGATACCAAAACTAACACTTTTTAATGTCTCTATGTATAAGTTAACATCTATTTAAAGCAACAGAAAGCATATTTCATGTATCAGACTTATGCAAAATGGCCAGAAGTTAATTTTATATGAGCCTGTGCCAAAAAATAGAGGTTTTCAATTAGGGTGAGGCCTTATATCAAATGTAATATTTTTCACTTACCACAATTTTCTGAAGTTGTTAAGTTATCAAACAAACTTTAACAGGTTATAAATGTACTTTTGATGGAAATATAAGTTTCAAATAGCATAACGCATGTGGATAAAATGGTCTTTAGCAATGTTATGCTTAAAAAAACAGATTGCCAGTTTAGGCCGTTCCCCACATTTGCATATTTAAAAGCATATAAATGATATGGGAGATGGAGATATACTTCTTTTTGCTAAAATCTGTGCTCTCAGATATGATAAAACATGGAGCCTGGATGTAACAAGACTGTCACTTTCAACTATATATGCAGACAGTATGGTCTGATGCAAAGTTTATTAACTTTACTGTTTAAAAACTGAATGAAATGTCAGCCTCAAAAGGCCAATATTTAAACCACTAGCTATCCAACAGAAGAAAGTAAAGGTAGTCTGTGAAACAGAAATGGTTAAGCAACCAGTAATAAGTGTTTTTGATGTAGGTTCAGTGCAATCTGTTTTGGAATACAACTTTTAAGTGCATAGAACTTCACATTTCACCTGCTGCGTATACTGACCGTTAGACTTAGACTATTAAAACAGCACATTTTGAACTCTTTTTATGTTTTTATCTACTGTTTTTTGTGTTCAGAGTTCACAAATAAGTTAAACAACTGAAATAAATACCACAAACACAAATAGATATCAGAAAAAAACTGTCAGAGAGAAATTAAGCATGCTGTTTTTGAAAAAATAGTGAAAAAAGTGAAAAAGCTACATTTTAGGCATTTAACCTGAAAAGTGACTTTTTCACAAAATTTCTATCAAATGAAAGTGAAAATCATTTCTTCTCATATAGTTTGATAAATCAATACCAATAGATCATTCAGAAAAGATGCCAAAGTAAAAATTCTAAATTTGCTGAAATGCACCTCTTAGGGGCCTAAAACTTGACCAATTCTAATAAAACTTGGCATGATTCAAGCTTAGTATATTATAAAACAGGTTACAAAGTTTCAAAGCCATATGATACCAAATAAAAAAAATGTGGCATTTTTTATATCTGAATTTTGGGTGCTGAATTGTGGCGTTGAATTAGAACAATTAAAACTATCAAATTTGAGCTTCTAAAAACCAAAAGATACCAAAACTAACACTTTTTAATGTCTCTATGTATAAGTTAACATCTATTTAAAGCAACAGAAAGCATATTTCATGTATCAGACTTATGCAAAATGGCCAGAAGTTAATTTTATATGAGCCTGTGCCAAAAAATAGAGGTTTTCAATTAGGGTGAGGCCTTATATCAAATGTAATATTTTTCACTTACCACAATTTTCTGAAGTTGTTAAGTTATCAAACAAACTTTAACAGGTTATAAATGTACTTTTGATGGAAATATAAGTTTCAAATAGCATAACGCATGTGGATAAAATGGTCTTTAGCAATGTTATGCTTAAAAAAACAGATTGCCAGTTTAGGCCGTTCCCCACATTTGCATATTTAAAAGCATATAAATGATATGGGAGATGGAGATATACTTCTTTTTGCTAAAATCTGTGCTCTCAGATATGATAAAACATGGAGCCTGGATGTAACAAGACTGTCACTTTCAACTATATATGCAGACAGTATGGTCTGATGCAAAGTTTATTAACTTTACTGTTTAAAAACTGAATGAAATGTCAGCCTCAAAAGGCCAATATTTAAACCACTAGCTATCCAACAGAAGAAAGTAAAGGTAGTCTGTGAAACAGAAATGGTTAAGCAACCAGTAATAAGTGTTTTTGATGTAGGTTCAGTGCAATCTGTTTTGGAATACAACTTTTAAGTGCATAGAACTTCACATTTCACCTGCTGCGTATACTGACCGTTAGACTTAGACTATTAAAACAGCACATTTTGAACTCTTTTTATGTTTTTATCTACTGTTTTTTGTGTTCAGAGTTCACAAATAAGTTAAACAACTGAAATAAATACCACAAACACAAATAGATATCAGAAAAAAACTGTCAGAGAGAAATTAAGCATGCTGTTTTTGAAAAAATAGTGAAAAAAGTGAAAAAGCTACATTTTAGGCATTTAACCTGAAAAGTGACTTTTTCACAAAATTTCTATCAAATGAAAGTGAAAATCATTTCTTCTCATATAGTTTGATAAATCAATACCAATAGATCATTCAGAAAAGATGCCAAAGTAAAAATTCTAAATTTGCTGAAATGCACCTCTTAGGCCACAGACCACAATTAATTCCTCTATCAGTTCTTTATAACCTTTTGCATCATTAAAAAAATTGCACCATGCACTTTTGTCCAATTTTTTGTGTGTGTAATGTATTGTCCTAGTCCAAATATATATCCAAAATTCAGAAAGATTGAAGCAATCACTTTTACAAATTTAGCCAATACACATCCATACCCCTATTGACAAGTCAAGAGATGTTCCGAAAACTGTAAATATCACCTTTTTGCACTTGACCTAATCACTCATTCCATATAAAAATCAGTTAAAATACAACCTCCAAAAATTTATTTGACCTCTCTTCTTTCATTTCCACCCAAAAAGATTTAAGGAATGAGTGAGGAAAGGAAAGAAAAAAAATTAAGGAAAAATACACTCTAATTAAAAGGAACTATATTCGTGGACAACGAAAAGCGGGGTCATTAATTGTGGTCTTGGGCCTCATCAGACATTGAATCGATATAGTATGCCAACTACAAAAACGGTCAACTTTATACTACAGTATGTACTGGCACGGAGACATATACGGTGTCTTCAACCTATGCCAACATTTGATAAAAATATATTCAACCTATGCCTACAAACAAAATACAATAGGTGTTGTTATAACAATTATTAATTAATAAAAGGTAAAATACGGTCAGTATATTTAAGCATTAAATATTACACTTTAAAAATTCACAAACAAAAATAAAGTATTTGCAAAATTGTGTTGTAGTAAAAAATGGAATTATAAACAAATTCTAAAAAGAAAAAAATTGTAAACTAGAACACTTGATACTAGCAAAATTGAGTTGAAATAAATATTAAATTATTATAAAAATAAAATAAGACTAAATTTCTAAAATTAATCACATAATAATACCCTATATAATCAACCAAATTTTTCCCACGAAAGGGGGGCCAGGCCCCCCTGGATCCGCCTATGTAATACATGTTATACATGTCTATGGTATGTGTTATAGCAGAGACATTAACTCAGGTAATAGTAATATGAGCTGCAAAACGTGGGTTCAAGACTATTTTTTTCCGTTTGATATCGGACCGTTCAGTGTTTTTTTTTCCTCTTCTGACGGAATTGTTTCACGTTTGTCATGTCGGGACATTTCAGATGCCCCCCCCCCCCCCCCCCCCCCCAATTTCATAAGTAAGTAAGTAAGTAAGTAAATTTTATTTAGAGTCGGCATATATATACACAATAACAAGCAAAACATGAGCTCTGGTGAGCTCTTTAGCCGACTATATACGGTTATGATAATGATTTTCGTATATATATGGTCATACGGGGAACTATATGCAGCTGCTTTTATCAACGACATTTTAATAATAATTATAGTTGTGTCAAATCACACCGCAATGTCATGATGTCTTTATATGCATATAATGAAGCGTGTTTGCCCTGAATTTGATTAAAAGGCCCATTCAAACTCGGTGTAAACCAATCTGAAGCTTGACTGGAGACTTGTTATTAAGAAGCAGACCCCTTTAAAGCTATCTACCGGACCTCATGCTATTTTAAATCTCGTTTCTTTTCTGTATTATCTTTCAGTTGTATAGGCGCTAGTCTTCCCGTTTGGTTTTATCATACTTTAAAATTGTTAAAGTACTTTACTACAGAAACTGACATAGCAAATGAACTAGGAATTATAAACCATTGCATGTCATGTTCCCCCTCTTATGTTTTTCAATCCGCATTAAGATTGACCGTTTTGAAAACTGAGTATTCGAGTGCCATATTTAGATTTATACAGAAAAGTAAAAATGTTCTGCCATCGAATTACAAAATACTTAAATCGTTTGATAAAATATAAGACTGACAGGCGTGCTCAAGGCTCGGACCCCTTTTTTCACACATTTACAATCAATTTTATCTGATTTTTTAACGATTGCTTTTACTTTTTTACTTGACTTGTTCTTGGTCTTTTCTATTTTAGTTCACAATAACATTGTAATATGAGCGATACCCCTCTAAACTGAGAGGACAAAAACGGGTGACCATTCCCGTAGCACCTGTGATACAAAAGGGTATTGGATTTTGACTCATTACACGACAAATTCAACATTCTCATGATTCTGCATATTTCTTTTATATATATATTGGAGTTTAGCATGACGTCCATTATCACTGAACTAGTACACATATTTGTCTATAGGGGCATCCGGGTGCTTCAGTTGGCCCCTAGTTTTTTTTTCAGCTCGCTGTATTGAAAACCCATGGCCTTCACTGTTTTCGCTCTTTGGTATATACGGTTGTTGGCTCTTTGACACATTCACCATTTCTTTCTCACTTTTAGTATTGAACTCTGTTTTTTTGTTTTTTTGTTGTTGTTGTTGTTTTTTTTTTTTTTTTGTTCCCGGAACTGAAAGTTGGGGGCATATTGTTTAACCCCTGTCTGTTCGTCCTTTCGTCTGTCCGTCTCGTTATGGGTGCATAGTTATTCCATGATTTCTCCTTCTTTGTGCTTCTTCGTTACATTTGTTGTTTTTATAGTGATTAAGATGATAACACAATGTTGACTGCTGTACCCCTATTTTTGACATTTTTACCTATTTTGTCTGTTTGTTTTGTTCACGCATCGGTGACACTATAATGGAATTTGATGCGACTGTCATACAACTGGGAGGTTTAGCTAACTATAAAACCAGGTTCAATCCACCATTTTCTACATTTGAAAATGCCTGTACCAAGTCAGAAATATGACAGTTCTCGTCCATTCGTTTTTGATGCGTTTTGTTATTTGATTTTGCCATGTGATTATGGACTTTCCGAATTGATTTTCCTCTGAGTTCAGTATTTTTGTGATTTTACATTTTTCTTCTACAGTTTGAATGCTGGAAAGTTTTCACTTTGTTATATTGAAGGTGTGCATGTGGTCAGAGTTTAGATTTTTATTAATATTTGGTCTTTTGGGAGATATAGTTGAACTCTGTCATTTTTTTTTTTGGAAAATATATACTTGCATTAGGGTTCATATATAGTGTTACTGCATAACTCCTTATACAGTTTGAATGCTAAGAATGTTTTGCTTTTCTGACTGTGTTTACACATATTGAAGGTGTGCATGCAGTTGATAGCTTTAAGTGGAGATGCACTGAAAAGTGGAGCGTACATTGTATATATGTGATTGACAAGAACTGTTGGAATTTGCAAAACTTTTAAACTTTCATTGTGACAAATATCTATACCATAAACTATCTACTTATCACATTGACATGCTTTTTTGGGGCGGATGCAGGAATTTTCGAAAGGGGGGGGGTGCTAACCCAGGGCACCCAGGGCAAAGGGGGGGTGCAAAACATATGTCCCGATACAAATGCATTGATCGGCAAAAATAAAGGGGGGTGTGCACCCCCGGAACCCCCCCCCCCCCTGGATCCGCCACTGCTTTTTTGGTTAGGATACATATGATGTAGCAAATATCTTGCCATGTAGGGGTAAATCTTTATTTGTGATATATTTAAGTCAGTTTAAAAACATTATGCATGTGATTTCACTGACTGTTACTGGTGATATCATAAGGTATTCTTGTGTACTTTTCTTATATATATGCTCATTTGATTATATAAAAAAAATACTTGTTAAAATATGTTTTATTGTTATATTTTGCCTGATTGAATATAGTTTTATAACAGTTTAATTTAGTTTAGTACTTATGGAAAATTATGTATGCTTGAAAAAAGAACATGTTCCACAATTGAACACCTATGTCAACTGTTCTGAATGTTAACGTCTGGTGTTCTGAATCTTAACATTTTGGTTTTAAACATGTTCCATGTGTTCAAAAAGTGTTACATGGCTGTTGAACGCGTCGACGTATTACGATTTTGAACATTCGGACACGTTGAATCGTTGAACACTAATGTTAAGGTCTCTAACATCAAGTGTTCAAAAATGAATCACAAAGGCATTAAAAACTGACTTAGTTTTTCTGCCATGAAACATAGTCTGTGATTAAAGATTTTAAAATATTTATAAGATAGTCTGATTCACAAAGAAGCCGAGACAATGGGTTTTGCGGAAGCCTTACGCATTTTTGTTAATGTTTGCTGTTTTGGGAGATAGTTGAACTTATCTAAAGATTTCACAAAGTGAAATCTTTAGATAAGTTCAACTATCTATTGATATTTTATAGTATCTAGGAGACACAAATAGCATCCAGTGGCGGATCCAGCCATTTTAAAAAAGGGGGGGGGGTCCCAACCCAGAGTAAAAAGGGGGGTTCCAACTATATGCTCCCATTCAAATGCATTGATCGGCCAAAAAAAGGGGGGTTCCAACCCCCCGGAATCCCCCCCTGGATCCGCCACTGGCATCTGCGAGGGCACAATTTGTGTCTCCTCTAGATGCTATAAAATATCAATGCAAGTTCTACATTGACATCGTTATATGATACAGTTGTGCGGGGAATCACTGTGTCGTGGTTTTTTTTCTAATACCATGATATTTACATCGCAGTTCTGTTCAGACATTTCAAAATTACATGAAATGATTTAATTAATTTTTCCTACGTATATGTATGGCTTCAAATTTAAACTTCTAGATTAGCCTTGTTTGTAGCTTCTGTTAATCTAACTTATTACTTAACAGTTGCGCGTTTTCGATCCAGAACTATATCAACATCTTACAAGAAAAAAGTATGGCTAAAAAATAGATTAACGAGAAGAGTAATCTAGGAGTCCATGTGGCCAAATCATTTCCATGAACACAGCCACTTAAAAAAATCGGTTGATTATGTATGTATCTCAGCCAATTCGGCAAAATTCGCAAGAAAATGAAGTCATATATATGCAATAAAAAATGTCCACAGATCGAAGAATTACAGACCTCTCAGTCAATCATATTTTGAGTCAGATGATGAAACGTATATTCAAAATATAAAAGGCGCTGATTTACTCAACCACCGTGTATCATCGTACAGCGGATATAGGTACTAACCAAGCGGGCGTGAGTGATTTTGATCTTACACGGCACGAAAAATCTATGTTTTGTTCACCTAATATCAATGTGTACTTCAATCTAAACATAATTGCTGTTTTGAGAAATGATTTGGTCGTAGGTTGGTGATTAGAGATGTCTCATTATTTTCCCAAAACAAGAGGGATTACTAAAAGCATGTGCAAATACTTGTAAAAGAAGTTGGCCCTCGTCTTATCCGATATAATTTTATATTCATTGCAACTCTTTTTCTGATAGAAGGTCAATGTGTGTGTGTAATAAGTATAGCTGTTTCAATAATTGGCATTGAAATCTTTCATACATATGTTATTTTTCGATATTTTATCCCTAAAGAAGCGTTCTGTACGGTGTTTAGCTGACCACATCAATCCGTATGTACGGTGCATAGTTAAGTTGTTATACACCGTACACAAAAACTTTATTTTCATACTCGTTTATTACCCAAAGAGTTTTGAGGAATGAGTAATCACAGGTAGGTTTATGATTGGTAACAATTACTTTTGCCCTGTATTAGGTTATTTTCAGATAAAACATGTAAATGTCTCAACAAATGTATCGAAATTGAAAGTTGGTGTAGACATTCACAACTATTTGCGCAAGTACAAGTTAATTGTTCTTATTAGAATATCAAAGTTATTTTATAGATAGGAAAAAATCGAAAATTATTTGGGAGCAGGAATTTCAAATGTTGAGAAATGTACATTGAATATTGATAAAGCAAAACCAAGATTTTCGTTACCGTGTAAGGTCAAAATCGATCATGCCCGCTTGGTTAGTACCTATATCCGGTGTACTGATAATACACGGTGTCAACAGTGAAATCAAAACTGTATCATTAATAATAACACTAAATTATAACATATTTCACAGTAATTCATTATTGTCAGGGGGATTTAGGAGTGCAAAAAGAGCGTGCGCCACTTTCATTGCCAAAAAAAAAAAAAGAAAAAAGAAAAAAATCTCATGTTTAACACGATTTTTATGAATTTCCAACATAAATTAAGGATCTACTTAGGTGAGGTTAGGTAAAAATTAAGAAATTAAGAAATTAAAATTGATACTGTAAGCTGGTAGAGCATCAATTAAGGATAACGATAAGCTAAAAATATTGATAGGTCATGGACCTCCTTTTCGAGATATTTGAGATTTAAAATATGGCGGGAAAAGGCTGACTCGGACTTTTACCTTATATTTGCATTGGTATTATTTGGGTCTCAAAACAAAAGAAAGAAAACCAAGAATTTTCTAAAATTTTGATACATGACCTTTCATGAGCTATTAAGTCTTATATGAAAAAATAAATGGGTGTTATGGGGCAAAATATTTTACATTGTATTGTATGGAAAAACACCAAGGAGTCCGAACATTTGACACAAATTCCAAAACCTCACCTAAGTACATCCTTAAGGCAACAGTAGTACTATGCCGGTGTTCGAAGGCATAAATCGATTGAGATAAAACAAATTTGTATTCGCGTTATATATACAGAATTAAACTGAGGGAAACACATCAAGAGGAAAACAACGGAACATGCACTAGAAACGTTGAGATGCAAGAAAAAACAAGCGGCAACATACTGCAGTATATATTCAGTTTTCTGGAATAAATAAAAAACAAGTAAATTTTTGTTCAAGGGGATACACAAATTTGAGTTATCCAGCCTTTCACCTTAATTCGGCGTGTATGATCTTATATAGCAATAGATATATAGATAAATATTTCAGATAACAAATTAAAGAACAAAAAAGATACCAGAATAAAAACCATGCAAAATTCAACAGAATCAATAAAAGAATGTCGTCAAAGAAAAGCTAGAGTCAAGTACTTATAATCAAAAGATGTAGGAAAACGCCCTCTTATGGTTAAAATATGTCATGCTGTCATCAAAAGCGGATTTTTAAGTTGTACGTCAATATCATCAGCAGTGCAGAAAAACAAGTTACCTTGCAATGGGTCATATGTATATCCGTATATCAATTATTAATTTACCCCCCCCCCCCTTTTTTTTTTACCTTCAACAAACAAACAAAAAAAAAAGCAAACAAGCAAACAAAACAAAACAAAACAAAACAAAACAAAACAAAACAAAACAAAACACAAAAAAAAAAAAAAAACACAAAAAGTAGTAATACTTAATTGAAATTCTTAAAACTAATTTTCTATAAATCATATACGACAAAAAAAATCTGCGTGTGAAATCTCAAACACATTAAAGGGAAACTGCAGAAAAAATAAAAAAATGATATTGTATTCATTATGTAAAAAAACAAGCACAAATCATGAATGTTAACATTTATTCTCATGTACATAAGGAGTTTTTCGCAGTCCCAGTCTATGGAAGAAGCGATTCGATAAAAACTTTTCTTATATCAACGAGCGATATTGTCTTATATCAACGAGTTGCATTGTGGGAAATTTCAGACGAATATTAGCATTTGTACGAAGAAAGGCAGATTTCTCGACATAAAGTAATGACTCTTTTCTTAAAACTGGGTAACATTTAACACGACATACGTCTGGTGTATAATTTCATGAATTATTGTATGTAATAACAAGCAAGGTGTATTTAAACGAGAAAATTGAATTGTTGAATAAATGAAACATAAATGCACGATTTATCATTTGTAGGTGTACACATTCTATAAATATCATGTAGCAAATTCATTGGAATGCAATTGAGATGAATTCAATTGCTTGCTAAGCCAAAATCACCTATAAGTCAAAGATACTGCTATATATGTCTTATATCATAGCGATGATTTTTTAATATCAAAAATTTATGAATACGATACTTTTCTAATGTAACTGTTATAGTTTTCTAATATAAAATGAATACGATGACACGTCACAATGCATGTCAAGAAAACTGCAAACATAATTCAAAACTTAGATCATGACCGGTTTAATGTTTTAGGATCAATATCACTAAAATTTCGTAACTGTAACGAAATTAACGCTTACATAAACTTATCATTTCAAAAATGTTGCTTGACCCTATTGATAGCTGAAAGTGTTAACAACCTGTTCAGTCTATTGTTTTCAATCACATGGTTTAACCGACTAATTCTATTTGAAGTGATGATGCAATGGCGGAATTTAAATGTGGTTGCAAATAGTCTACCGACCTTTTAGATTCTAATATACTGGTCATACTGCTATAGCCTATCCACCTTGGTCATACCGAAATAGACAAAAAAATATCATTACTTAAAAGAAACATTCATTCAAACAATCCAATCCAATACAGCTCCAAATTACAATGAATATTCAAATGGTAAAATAAATAATCCAAACAAATTAAAATGCACAAATGCTGATGTCCCGAACTTTGAAGATACCAACTGAGTAGCCTCAGACTATAAATTGGACAACTTCAGATACAATGAAAATAAAAAAAACTCGTCAAACAGAAAATGTATTTATTATTAACATAGAAAAAAAATATTGAGAAGGAAAACAGTTCTTTCTTTTTTTTTTTATATCAAAGACTTTTCCCGTTGGTAAATCGAAATCTCTATGAGCATAATCAGCTCGCCGCGTGGACGCTATTTTACATCGCGATGACCGTGAGGGCATTCCGATGTATTGTTGCCACAGAGATTTGACTATCGTTTTTGACTAGTAGCCGATCGTATAAATACGCGAACATTTCTTAGTGCAAAATAACAATCCCTATATATCGCTTGTTATAAACTCATTCAATGAGTACTAATTAGTAAAATGTTAAGAACACAAATAAATAAGATGTAAATGTCTTTTGACGTTAGAAATGTGTATATATCTTTTCTATATTTATAAATTTAGATCGTTCAGTTTGAGGACTGGAAAGTAGTTATTTGTAAGGGGAAATTTTTTAAAGATTTATAGATATAAGAAGATGGTGCATGATTTCGAATGAGACAACTTTCCATCAAAGTAATAATTGTTTAAAGTAAACCATTATAGATCAAAGTAGGGCCTTAAACTCGGAGCCTTGGCTCACAGAGAACACCACGCTATATAGGAACAAAAACATTACTAGTGTTAAACCATTCAAACAGGAAAACCAACGGTCTAATTTGTATAAAAAAAGGAGATTCAAAAGTACAGGTCAGATTTTGTCGAATCAATCTGAACGAGGACAGTATGATTCATCTTTGTCGCACGTTAGTTTCACTGTTACCAATAAAGAAAGTCTTCCATGCGTGCGTTGCGAGAATATCAGATATATATTATTTCGGTGCGTTCATTACAAAATTTGCTAAATGTTATATATCTGAACAATCATTTTGATACTTAGCTATTTGATTACGACATTGTTTATTAAACCCTTATTTGATTAGTTTTGCTTCCAAAACCAATTGAAAAATTTGTAAGATGTTATCAAAAAAAACTTGAATTTAGGCAATGGTCTTAAAACTGCTTATTTACATACAATACTACTAAGAAGTAAAATCACAAAAATACTGAACTCCGATGAAAATTCAAAACAGAAAGTCCCTTATCAAATGGTAAAATCAAATGATAAAACACACCAAACGAATGGATAACAACTGTCATATTTCTGACTCGGAACTGGCATTTTCAAATTTTGAAAATGATGGACTGAACCTGGTTTTAGTTGTCTCTTTGGCACATTCCCCATTTCCATTCTCAATTTTATTTATAGCGCTAAACCTCTCACGTGTATGACAGTCTCATCAAATTCTGTCATATTTATAACGCGGTGCGTGAACAAAACAGGTAAAATTGTCAATATATGGGTACACCAGTCAAATATTAATACCAATAAGTACTAATATTGATAAACAAAAACACCGCTATGACATTTAAAAAGTATCGCATTGATATAAGAACTAATAGCATTTGTGTATTTATGTATATAAGAAAAACACAGCACTTCAAATTTTACATGGACATAAACTTGAGCTTCTAACTAACTTCTGAATGTATATTTAGACTCAATTGTTGTTTATATTTGAACAATAAGTTTTAAAGTTAGTATATTTTCTTAATTTTTCGTTGCCGAAAACAACATTTTCCGCCTGGAATGTCTGCATATTTACAATTGATATTAGACAATATCGCTATGTGATATAAGAAAAGTTTTTATCGATACGCTTCTTCCACAGACTGAGTACTGTATTAAACAACAAGTTAAATTCAATTATATTCTCGTGACCATTGGTTTCTCAAACCGTGGCTTACTTAAGATGATCAATATAGTTATAGCATTACCATGCATGTAGTTGAAACAAAACCATGCGAATATTATCTATAGGACTACAGTACGGTATTCAAATCTGAATCAAACCTGTTTTAACATCAACAGTTATAGTCGAAACAAATCTGGGTTCTGATATTTCAAACTGAATCAAATATTTGCAGTACTTCACGCTGAAACAAACCTGAACAAGAAGATTAGCTTAAGTTCTGTTAGAAGAAAGAAAGAATCAAACAAAAAACAACACCAAACGAATATCTTCAGTTCTTTCCTTTCAAGTTGAATCAAGCTGAGAAGAAATCTAGCTGTCTGACTTTACCACTCGAAACATGCTTTATAATGATACATATATATGCAGCTTTGGTATAGTTCAAACTGAAACAAACCTGCATGGTAGGAGTATATATAGAATTATGTTAACGGTAGTTGAAACAAAAACACATTAACATATATCTGCAGACTCCCTGACTGTCGTACTTTTGATTTCAAGCTGTTCAAGTTCTAGTTAAGCTATCATTACCTGCTTAACTTAGTACTGCAATTTCAGGTTAAAACCAACCTAAGAGGAAAAGTTCTATAGTTGTTGTTACCAGCTGAATTTGTAAAAAAACTGTAGAGAAAAACCCACCCAAGAAGTAGATCTAGAGCTACGCTATTACTACCAATACAAGATTAAGAAGAAATGCAGCTCTGATATATTTTTGGCCGAAACAATCCGGATAAGAATATCCAGTTACCTGTCAATTGAAACAAAATCACGAGAAAAATATTTACAGTACTTATATTCTAAACTGAAAAAACTACGAGAAGAACAGAAAAGTTCTATCTGCTGTTATCAGCTGAACTTGACCAGTAATTAAACCTGAAAAGAACATATATACAGTACTGTAATTGCAAGTTGAAGCAAACGATATAGAGCTCTTATATATTCAGTTCAACAAACATGGAAAGACCAACCACGCATGCAGTTCTATATTACTATACTAACCCGAATATGAAACTTGGAAAACATCTAGTTCTCGGCGCTCTTTATTATTGTTAATTCTAATATGACGTCCTTATTACATTTTGTAAACAAAGCCGTGTTCTAATGAGCACAAAATATGTTTGACACATGCGCACGAACTTACTGTTTATATTAACGTTATTTCCATAGTTATCCTTTAAAATATATACATTTAAGCAGCTAACATAAACTTTTATTATATTTTTTTATGAAACAACATATATTTACCCTGCTCGTAGCTTTTAAACTTATCAAATATGATAAGCTGATTTCCAGGAGGAAACGGGAACAGCCAAACATTTTTACGGTAATTTCGTACGCTTCGACCTAAAAAAGTTGTATTTGTCCTATTAGGATCGAAATATTTCCTTCATGTCATGCTCTATGCTCATTTTAACATGGGTAAGCATTATATTTGACCACATTTTACACCTCGCTAACGCTCAGTGTAAAATATCGACAAATATAATGCCTACCAATGTTAAAATAAATGAGCATAGAGCAGTGGCGGATCCAGAAATTTTCATAAGTGGGGGCCCACTGACTGACCTAAGAGGGGGCCCGCTCCAGTCACGCTTCAGTGATTCCCTATATAAGCAACCAAATTTTTTCCCAAAAAGGGGGGCCCGGGCCCCCTGTGCCCCCCCCCCCTAACTCCGCCTATGGCATAGAGCATGACATGAAGGAATTATTTCTTATAATTGATTGATACATTGTAGTAGGTTGCTTAACGCTTTACTATGGTTGTAATAAAAGGCGGTCGACTGAACCAGTTAAGCTAGAAGACTAAATTCTGTGAAATGTAAAATGTTCAATCGACGAAAGTGAGTGACAGGAAACTGCGAGGGGGGATTACAAAGTATATTTTGTAAAAAGGGGTGGTGGTGTAATTGAAGATTAGCAGCAGAAACTAAAAAATTAATATAGAAAGTAGAAAAATAGTTTTTGATCACGTAAGTTAATTTCTAAAGCATTGGCGAGGATGTTAGAAAACATTAATCAAAGATATAACAGACTTTTGCTCATTGTTGAAGTTGTACGTATGGCGTCCTGTAGTTGTTAACTTCTATGTCATTTTGTCTCTTACGGATAGTTGTCTCATTGGCAACCATACCACATCTTATTGTATTTATTCAGTTTCTAACCAGGTTTTTTTTTATACGTCACGGTCAAACGCCTGCAAGATCATAGAAGACAACTCGGTGACCGTGCGCAAGTAGGCCAACTCAAATATGAATTTAAAAAGTATAAGGAACAAAAATGCTAAAATTTGTCAAATTGTCACGGCAAAATGTAACCAAAGCAATCTGCGGTTGGGGTAAAAAAAACTCCTAGTGTGTTTAATACGACTAGTATCTAATCTACATATTTGCGCTAAATATATTAACTTGAAGTATAAAAATCTTTGAAGATGTCAATCTGTTACCAAACTGTATTTTCAAAATTAAAAAAGTTTTCAAATACAATAAAATCAAAATATGTTTTTGTTTTTTTTTTTAGGTTTTACAAAATTTATAAACGTGACAAGACACAAATGGTATTTGAAACACACTTTATGATTTATCATTTACTTTCCCATTTAATTGGAATAAATATTGATAAAGCTCTGTCTAAAAAGGAACAAAAATTATCATGGTGACCTAATTATGTGATTACAAAAGTGAGATTTTGCAACATTTCAGACAAAATATTTGCAAAAGCTGAAATACTTTTAATTTCACATTTTATTTATTTGTTTTTATTAAGCTGTATAAGTCAATTTGCAATATATACTTAATTTTGTGCATAAGTCGTTAATTTGAAAATTAAGCGATAAGAAATAGATTTTTGTCATCTTAACAAAAAGATGATGGGGCTCTAAAAGCAATTCATTTTGTTAAATATGGATGTGTAAAAACTTGTCATTTAATAATTGTCTAATTTTTGTGTAAACATGGAAATCTCAGGTATCATTTGAAAATCGAAATTGATGGACATGATAAGGTACCCAAGTTTTTCTGAAACAATTAAAGTATGCCTAGGGGTACTTTGATCTTGCACCTCATTAAATCACGTGATAAGTTATTAACTAAATCAAGAAAATTATGGGATGTATCAACCAATCATTGACGTCATACTGCGCATGTTCGATTAAAGTTCCAAACCGCGACGCTGGGGGAAAAGACAGGGCATCCTAATTACCATTCAAAAATCATACTAAAAACGCATGCCAGCGCAAAATATATGGTGAAATCACGGAATCAGACATTTAAGACTTTAATTTTTGTGTGACATGCCTGGTGGAAAGTTTGACGACGAAGAAAACGTGGAAATGGAAGAGGAGGCCGGCGAAGGTAAAAACCAATCAGACATTGTTTAATTAGCCATCGATAACAATATAGGATTTCACCTACTGAAATGTGAAATAGTTAGCTATAGAATAGTTCAGACCATAGATTTATGATCCATTTAGCTATAGACATACTCTTCAGTCAAATTTATTTTGTTTATATACCATGTTTTAGTGTTTAAACACGACCAAACCACGAGTCTGGAATCCCCCTTTGTTCATTTGCATATTCGTGGTAAATACGGCCTATTTTGAGGGTATTCCCCAGGTTTAAAGCGTTTTAAACTTGGATTGTATTAAAGATATTCATGAAAATTGAAGTGAAATGTTCATTTTGATATTTGGGAGAATTTTGTTATTCTTTTAATTTTCAAACGACGGGATAAATATCTGGATATATATCAATGGTGTCGGCTTATCACTGCGCATGACCAAAGTTATTTTAATTAATGAGGTCAAACTTGCAACACTTGTTGTGATACACAACGAAAACACATGATTGATTATCAAAAAGATGTTGACTTGTAAATATGTTTTAGTGATTAAATATAGCAATATGGAGGACCAAGAGTTTGAAGGAAGCTTTTTAGAAGAACATTCAATCTATGAATGATTTATAAATAGAACAGCACATGTCTATTTTCATTTTCACTTCAAGCTTGTGCAAGGCACCAACCAGTTTATGTCGAATTTTGGGCTCTAGTTTTTTGTTGCATATTAAAAAAAAGTGTAATTTTAATGCACACATCAAACGAATATTTATAATATGTGAAAAAAATCATAAATTATTTATATAGTGAGGTGGTGAAAGATTAAATGGGGATTCACTTTGTTTATTTGGTAGCATTAAAGCTACATGTATGCATTTTCTATTATTAATAGTATGAGTTATTTGAGTTGTTTGTCCCCCATTAATATAAGATTATTTGTGATTAAATATGAAGTCTGAGGTTCAAATCCTTAAAAATGTTTTTATTATTAATTTTTGTTCATGGAAAAAATTTGGGTTTGCTACAAATATTCAAATGCCCATCTAACCCAAATAAAAAAATAACCTTAAATTAAACATTAAATTATACGACTCAAATCAATACTCAGTTTTTAAAGTAATAATTAACAAAAAAGATACAAGTGGGATTATATGTTGATTTCAGAATCCAAGAATTCATCACTCTGTCCATTGTCTAAATCACCAACTCCACCCCTTACCCCTGCAACAGAGTTGGTCCATATGGGCATCACTTGTAAGTAATGGTTCCCTGCTTCAGCTTAATTTTGCATGTTTGGTTAGATGGAACGCAGTACATGTTAGATGATCTTATCTTTTAATTTCTTTGCTATTGAGAAAGAAGCAACAACAATAAATTGTAACCACTACAGTGGTTGGTACGAATTAATATGCAAATGTCATATATAGGTTTATGATTTTAGGTATATTATGAAACTCTGATCATTCTGACAAATTTATTTTTGTTGCACTTATGCCCAATACATGTAATTAAAGTCATAAGAAAACTCAAATTAAAAAAAATAATGCATATGTTTTTGTATACGACCGCAAAATTTGAAAAATTTTTCGTCGTATATTGCTATCACGTTGTCGTCGTCGTCGTCGTCCGAATACTTTTAGTTTTCGCACTCTAACTTTAGTAAAACTGAATAGAAATCTATGAAATTTTAACACAAGGTTTATGACCACAAAAGGAAGGTTGGGATTGATTTTGGGAGTTTTGGTCCCAACATTTTAGGAATTAGGGGCCAAAAAGGGCCCAAATAAGCATTTTCTTGGTTTTCGCACTATAACTTTAGTTTAAGTTAATAGAAATCTATGAAATTTTGACACAAAGTTTATGACCACAAAAGAAAGGTTGGGATTGATTTTGGGAGTTTTGGTTCCAACAGTTTAGGAATTAGGGGCCAAAAAAGGGCCCAAATAAGCATTATTCTTGGTTTTCGCACAACAACTTTAGTTTAAGTAAATAGAAATCAATGAAATTTAAACACAATGTTTATGACCACAAAAGGAAGGTTGGTATTGATTTTGGGAGTTGAGGTCCCAACAGTTTAGGAATTAGGGGCCAAAAAGGGACCCAAATAAGCATTTTTCTTGGTTTTCGCACCATAACTTTAGTATAAGTAAATAGAAATGTATGAAATTTAAACACAAGGTTTATGACCATAAAAGGAAGGTTGGTATTGATTTTGGGAGTTTTGGTCCCAACAGTTTAGGAATAAAGGGCCCAAAGGGTCCAAAATTAAACTTTGTTTGATTTCATCAAAAATTGAATAATTGGGGTTCTTTGATATGCCGAATCTAACTGTGTATGTAGATTCTTAATTTTTGGTCCCGTTTTCAAATTGGTCTACATTAAGGTCCAAAGGGTCCAAAATTAAACTTAGTTTGATTTTAACAAAAATTGAATCCTTGGGGTTCTTTGATATGCTGAATCTAAAAATGTACTTAGATTTTTGATTATTGGCCCAGTTTTCAAGTTGGTCCAAATCGGGGTCCAAAATTAAACTTTGTTTGATTTCATCAAAAATTGAATAATTGGGGTTCTTTGATATGCCAAATCTAACTGTGTATGTAGATTCTTAATTGTTGGTCCCGTTTTAAAATTGGTCTACATTAAAGTCCAAAGGGTCCAAAGTTAAACTAAGTTTGATTTTAACAAAAATTGAATTCTTGGGCCTCTTTGATATGCTGAATCTAAACATGTACTTAGATTTTTGATTATGGGCCCAGTTTTCAAGTTGGTCCAAATCAGGATCCAAAATTATTATATTAAGTATTGTGCAATAGCAAGAAATTTTCAATTGCACAGTATTCAGCAATAGCAAGAAATCTTCAATTGCACAGTATTGTGCAATAGCAAGAAATCTTCAATTGCACAGTATTGTGCAATAGCAAATATTTTCAATTGCACAGTATTGCACAATAGCAAGAAATATCTAATTGCACAATATTGTGCAATAGCAAGAAATTCCAATTGGATTTCAATTGGAGTTATCTTTCTTTGTCCAGAATAGTAGTTGAATCAACTTAAATCATTGTTTTATACAATATACAATGTATATTCACTTTTACTACCAACTGATAGATTAAAACAATCTTTACCATTCAGTAATAACAAGCACTTTTTTTACATTTTAATATTTTATGATGTATTTAAATGAGTAGTTATTGTTGCAAACTTCATTAGAAATTTGAATTGAGATCAGTTTTGAAATAAGGGAAAGGGGGATGTGAAAGAAAAAATTGGGGGGTCAATTTTTTTCATTTCAGATTTCATAAATAAAAAGAAAATTTCTTCAAACATTTTTTTGAGAGGATTAATATTCAACAGCATAGTGAATTGCTCAAAGGCAAAATTTTTTGTTTAAGTTCATTAGACCACATTCATTCTGTGTCAGAAACCTATGCTGTGTCAACTATTTAATCACAATCCAAATTTAGAGCTGAATCCAGCTTGAATGTTGTGTCCATACTTGCCCCAACTGTTCAGGGTTCAACCTCTGC
Source organism: Mytilus galloprovincialis (assembly GCA_037788925.1). Lineage (NCBI taxonomy): Eukaryota > Metazoa > Mollusca > Bivalvia > Mytilida > Mytilidae > Mytilus > Mytilus galloprovincialis. Next base: position 19,249,291 of record CM075342.1, on the reverse strand, counting down.
GGTCGTATAATGCTGCACCCTGCGAAGCAACTGGTTTATAACTCAATGGATAGTTTTCATTACTTAACCAAAATGAAAAGAGGTGTGTTCAGAATTGTTAACAATTAAGTTTTTATTGCTGCTTTGAAAAATTGAAATGAGACAAAATTGTCAGCCTCCAATTTGCTGAAGGGAAACAATTTGACCTGATGAAGAACCAGTTCCCTATAACTACATGACATACTTATCCTTCGAACATGTATCTTTTTTTTTATAAAGGAATACATACACTTTCTTTTGTTTTCCCATAAAAGTTAGAATTTATAGCTTTTTAAATCACCGTGTATCATCAGTACAGCGGATATAAGTATTAACCAAGCAGGCGTGGTCGATTTTGACCTTACACGGTAACAAAAATCTTTGTTTTGTTGACATAATATCAATGTATACCTCAATCTAAACATTATTGTTGTTTTAAGAAATGATTTGGGAAAGTTGATGATTAGAGATGTCTCATTATTTTTCCAAAACAAAAACGATTTACTAAAAATATGTGCAAATACTTGTCAAAGAAGTTTGCACTTGTCTCATTCGATGTAATTCTATTTACATTGCAACTCTTTTTCTGATAGAAGGCCACTGTGTGTGTGTAATAAGTATAGCTGTTTCAATAATTGGCATTGAAATCTTTCATGCATATGTTTTTGTCGAGCCTTCGACTTTAGTCGAAAAAGCGAGACTAAGCGATCCTACATTCCGTCGTCGTCGGCGTCGTCGTCGTCGGCGGCGTCCACAAATATTCACTCTGTGGTTAAAGTTTTTGAAATTTTAATAACTTTCTTAAACTATACTGAATTTCTACCAAACTTGGACAGAAGCTTGTTTATGATCATAAGAAAGTATCCAGAAATAAATTTTGTAAAAATAAAATTCCATTTTTTCCGTATTTTACTTATAAATGGACTTTGTTTTTCTGCGAGGAAACATTACATTCACTCTGTGGTTAAAGTTTTTAAAATTTTAATAACTTTCATAAACTATCCTTGATTTGTACCAAACTTGGACAGAAGCTTGTTTATAATCATAAGATAGTATCAAGAAGAAAATTTTGTAAAAATAAATTTCCACTTTTCCGTATTTTACTTATAAATGGACTTAGTTTTTTTGCCAGAAACAAAACATTCACTCTGTGGTTTAAGTTTTTAAAATTTTTATAATGTTCTTAAACTATCCTGGATTTCTACCAAACTTAGACAGAAGCTTGTTTCTGATCATAAGATATTATTCAGAAGTAAATTTTGTAAAAAAAAAATTCACTTTTTCCGTATTTTACTTATCAATGGACTTAGTTTTTCTTCCAGTTAACATTACATACAGTCTGCAGTTAAAGTTTATACAACATTTATTAGATTCATAAACTATCCTGGATTTTTTACCAAACTTGGAAGCTTCTTTCAATCAAAAGACAGTATCGAGAGGGAAATTTTTATTGATGTTTTTCCTCATTTTGTTGAGTCTGCGATTAACAGCAAAAGTAGGCGAGACACTGGGTTCCGCGGAACCCTTACGAATTTTTTTTTAAATAGTTTATTCCGAAAAGTAGCGTTGTGTACGATGTTTAGCTACCACATGAATCATTCTGTACGATGCATAGTTAAGTTGCTGTACACCCTACACAAATACTAAATTTTCATACTTGTTTATTACCCAAAAAGTTTCAAGGAATGAGTAATCACGTGTAGGTTTATGATTAGTATTCTACTACTTTTGCCCTGTATTAGCTTTCTTTCAACTAAAACATGTAAATGTCTCTACAATTGTATCGTAATTAAAAGTTGGTGTTGACATTCACAACTATTTGAGCAATTACAAGTTATTTGTTCTTATTTGAATATCAAAGTTGTCTAATAAATAGTAAAAAATCAAGGCAAAAATTATTTTGGAGCAGGAACTTCAGATGTTGAGAAATGTACACTGAATGTTGATAAAACAAAGCAAAGATTTTCATTACCGTGTCAGTTCAAAATCGATCATGCCTGCTTGGTTAGTACCTATATCCGCTGTACGATGATGATACACGGTGTAAATGTTTATGCAAGTGATGCATGTCCAGTTTTTGCACAATGTCATATGTCAGATAAATGTAGGCCAAAAAAAACTCTAAAAATCATGTGGTTCTGCCTCTTGCAATAAAACATAGGGTGTGTACCCAGTGAAGGCCTAAATTTAATTTTTTATGCATAATACACTATTACATTCATAGGCAAATAGGTTTTTGTCAAAGGGAAACAATGTTGTAAGTGTTACCCTTGGTTGGTCTGGAGGCAAAAAAACTACACTGTCTGTTTGCAATTTAGTAGTATATAGAAATGGAGTTTTAGATCCATTCGACTTCTTAATATTTTTAATTTCAGTTTGTTTCTATATATACAATGATTACTCAGAAATATTTTGTAATGTTTACTGTTTTGTGATGGTGGTAGATATTATTATTTCTCTTGCTTGTGTCATGATGTGATATGAAATTTCAATTAGAACACTTAAGTTGCAACCAGTATTTTGTTTTGTTCTTACATGTATGTACATGTACAATGTATATAAACATGATACAACACTGGCTAGAAGTCTTTCATTGAACATTTGGTTGACAAAAATTGTTCTCCCCAGAATTTTCAAAAAGCACCATGGAAATCAACATAGCACTGATTTACCAAAAAATGCAGCACCATGGTCTCTATACATTCTATCATGATCTGAAAATCTTTCAAGATAACTTCAGATCATGATGGTGCTTTTAGGCCATGGGGAGAACATTGACTGTCAATAAATAAAAAATCCTGGACATATGATATAACCAGACTTCACTGGAGGTTTTTATGCCCCACCTACGATAGTAGAGGGGCATTATGTTTTCTGGTCTGTGCGTCCGTTCGTTCGTCCGTTCGTTCGTTCGTCCGTCCGTCTGTCCCGCTTCAGGTTAAAGTTTTTGGTCGAGGTAGTTTTTGATGAAGTTGAAGTCCAATCGACTTCAAACTTGGTACACATGTTCCCTATGATATGATCTTTCTAATTTTAATGCCAAATTAGAGATTTTACCCCAATTTCACGGTCCACTGAACATAGAAAATGATAGTGCGAGTGGGGCATTCATGTACTGAGGACACATTCTTGTTTTTTTATTATGCCCCACCTACGATAGTAGAGGGGCATTATGTTTTCTGGTCTGTGCGTCCGTTCGTTCGTTCGTTCGTCCGTCTGTCCCGCTTCAGGTTAAAGTTTTTGGTCGAGGTAGTTTTTGATGAAGTTGAAGTCCAATCGACTTCAAACTTGGTACACATGTTCCCTATGATATGATCTTTCTAATTTTAATGCCAAATTAGAGATTTTACCCCAATTTCACGGTCCACTGAACATAGAAAATGATAGTGCGAGTGGGGCATTCGTGTACTGAGGACACATTCTTGTTTTTTTATAATTTCATTTCTGGATTTCTGTTCAACAACGTCAAAAACTGCTTATTTGACTTACAACTTATTTGTTCCATCTTACAAATATATGTTTATAGTACAGCTATTGAGACATCTTTGACAACACTTCAGACTTTTTGCACCATAGACAATGCTAGACCACCTAGGCTTGCTAGACCAATTAGTCTTGCTAGATCGTTATGTTTATATTATGTACAGAAAAAAAATGTTTACCTGTACGTACTTTCTGTTGATTAATGTATTACATGTGTTGTGTGAATTTTTAATTTACAAAAATATTTACCTGAAATGATAATTTGATTTGGATTTTTTTATTTTGAACAATAGAATTAGGCTAGTTACATGTATATGTACATGTTTTACTTCATTTTTAACATTTTATTTGTAGACCTGTTATTCATTGTACATGTATATTCTTTTTTTTTTTACTGTTTATTTATTGTTAGAATGTTTTACATTTACCCATATATTTTCACCCTTTTGTATGTATGCATGTACATCCACAATATTTACAATCTTGAACTTGAGAAATTTTAATATATTTAAGTTTTAACTATGTGTGTATATTTTAAAAATAAGATGTATGTAGGATTGTGAAATTTATGAACCATAAAAACCTGTTGTGTTCTTATGGAATAGATTTAAGATACGTTAATATATATTTTTGTACAGCCTTCAACATTTAGCAAAACCTATACTATCATGTACCATACATCATTTGTACATGTGGTCTGTTGAAAAAACCCAAACCTGATGAAATGTGAAACAATTTAAATAAAAAAACAACAACCTGATTAATGAGATTACTAAAAAAAAAACAAAAATGACAGATACGAAAACAACCAAGGACAACCAATGAACATTTATGTATGAACATCAACTTCTAAAAAAAATATGTGAAAGGTCCTAAAAGTTCGTAATTAAAATAAGAATATGTGGCATGATTGCCAATGATACCATTCTCCACAGGAGATCAAATGATGTGGATGCATAAGCAACTATGGGTCACTGTACAACCTATGCCAGTTTATAAGTGTTTTCCAAAGATATAAATAACTTATGGAGGAAAAATCGGTTATAAATATCCATAGAAAAGGGTCTACCTTTGTCAGTATTTTGTTTTTTTAAAGGTATCTGATGTTTTTAAAGATTCATTTCTCTAAATATACATGTAAAATGTCTTTGTTTTACAGACGAAAGCTTTGAAGATGAAGCCGCTTCAGAAAAGAAAGTAAAAAAGAGGAAAAAGAAAGATGGAGAACGACAGAAAAGAAAAAAGAAAAAGAAGAAACACGATGATGAAGTTGAGGTGGGTATTCTTTGTTTATGTTATACTTGTAAAATGTACATAATTTTTGGAAATTCCTTAAAAAAATATATAAACGTTTGTTTTTTCACATTAAAAAAAAGCCTCACTTAATCTATCACTCTAAATCAATTTGATATATGATAAATATAACTGCCACTTGAAACAATTGAGCTGAAAACTGGTACTGAAAGCATTTGATAAGAAATATAACATTGGTCAAATGCTAGATAAATGATTAAAAACTCAATTTTTTTAAAGGATTATGGCAGGTCTGAGGATGAAGATTATGCATCTCCACCAAAGAAACAGAGGAAGCCAAAAACTCCAACTCCATCAATCAGTGCTCCTGCACAACAGGTAAATGTTGCTCAGTTATTTCCCCTGATTTATGTGTATCTCATTGATTTGCTTCCATTATCTCATATAAGGCACAATTCAAATGAGAAAGATAACTGTTGCAGTCTTCATGCTTAATCACAAGTCCTACAGTCATGGCTTGTAGAATTGCTTTAGGGGCTAGCAAAATTCTTCTCTACAAGCCAACTAAAATTTTTGTAAAATTGGGCTTCTGGCTTGTGGATTCAAAAGTTTATCATGAAGACTGCGGTTGTATAGGATCCTGATTAAGAAAAGTATATCATTAGCCTAGGCAACACAAGGCAATGTTGCTAAAAAAAACCTAGTACTTCTTCAATCATTTCAGAAAAGATTACTGTTGTATACAATCCTCATTAAGAAAGTACATCATTAACACAAGGCAATGTTATAAAAAATACTTCTTTAATCATTTCAGACAAGCTTTTAGAAAAGCTTATGCTTTTTCATACATTTCAGGCAAGCAAGACTCCATCAGAGAAGATAGCAGAAGAACTTGGTGTAAGCAACATCGAAATAGAATACTCAGATGATGATTTCACATCGCTCAACAATTACAAGTTATTTAAAGAACATATCCAGCCTCTGATCCAAGAGGCTAACCCAAAAGTACCCATCGAACGTATGGTGTCCCTGATTGGAGCCAAGTGGAAGGAGTTTGCTAAACTGGTTACAGAACGCCACAAGAAAGGTGACTCGAGCACACTGAGTTCACCTACTCCAGCAAAGAAACCAGATGACACTCCAGTTAAGGCTAAAAAAGAGGCCCAGGATGATGCCAAAGACTCATCTTATGCTCAGGAGCAAGGTTAGTGGATCAGTATTGAAATATACCTGCCAATGCACCAGTTCTAGTTAGGGAACTACTTCTTTTTCTTTTCAAAATATGAGCTATTTAAATCCATGCATCAACAAAATATGATCTTTAAATAAATAAATTTCAATAGATTACAGTGTTCTCCCCAGGATTTTTGGATAGCGCTGTGGTAATCGTGTAATTTTCGACAATGCTCAGTAACTTTATCGCGGCGCGCAGTTTGTTTGTAATTGTTTTGTTATGTGTTTTTATTATATTATGCTGTTGATATTTCCTCTTGTTATGATGTCCTCATCATGCTCATGGAAGTTACAGTGTACCCCTTAATGAGGCTTTGTTTGTTAATGTTATTGTCTGGATAAAGAAGAAGAGTATTTTTTTCTCCATTGTAAATTCATATATTAAATCCTCATACTATCTATGTATAACACTGGAGGAGAAGTCTTTTTCCATGATGGGTCTACACCAGACATGCCTGTGTGAAGATTTCTTAGCACTATCAGGTAATGTTGCAGAACATGTAAGGACCAACAATAAAGTCATTGTCAGCTTCTGTTTCAGTTTTTGGTTTTGTAACCAACTGTAGCAGTGTACTGTTAACCTTACGACGTTTGACAGGAATTAACATTTTTTTGCATAAAGATTTCTCATTTTTATGACCTTAACGTTTCATAATATTTAAATGGCCTCATCCAAGCTGGACATCGAGACAGTAAAATTTCTCAAGTCGTATCAGCTTGGGTTTGTTTTTCTAATTATATGCTATCAAATTGCTATCAAATGGTAGAATTTCTGACTAAACAATTATAAGTTCGAATAGGGGATAATGAATACTTAAAAGACTTGCTCATTTCCGGGGTTCGTACGGATAGTAAACCCGGCAAATAATTTGTATAAACAGACCCCTGTGTTTGATCGTTTTTAAAATCCTCGTTTGTTCAAAGTTCGTAAAACAAGTTTGTGAGTGACGTCGGGAAATGCGGTCAATTCATTTCATCTCATTTCATTCATATATGCCTCTATATATTCTTTAAATTAAAAAAAATAGATGTCAATGTTGAAATCTTTGTTTATTTTGAGCTTTCAAAAAACGCCATTTTGTAAAATTTATTAGACTGGTCCCGCGGAGTTACTTTAATACAACGGAAATAATTCTTTCAAAAATCGTAAACCAGTCGATCACGTGATCCGAAGTGAGAAATAAGCGGGAAATTTGAAAAAAAATTGAAAAATACGAAAAAAAATATAGCGACGCGTTTGCGTGGGATAGAGCTGCGGTCAGTGCAATAGGACAGCGGGGAATTGCAATAGCGCTGAAAAGCGCTGTGCTAAAACGGCTTGGGGAGAACACTGGATTGAAAGAAAAACGATTGTCACACAATATAAAGGAATTAGAAGGGAATGATTTACATTGATGTCGCTCCAAAAAGTTTGCTGCTATATGCATATGATAGTAAGAAAAAATACATAAAAAAAAAAATAAAGGAATTGCAGGAAATTAAATTAGGTGCACAAAATTAAACTAGGTTCCAAAATACAAAGTCACTGCAAAACAATGAGAAGGAACGGGCTAATGCAATATCCCACGTATGAGGCAAAAATCCCACAAGGCATAAAAAGAAGAAGTCTACGAAGTAAGGAAAACAGTCAATATTTGTTGTAGAAAATATTGAGCAATTTAAAGTTGATGTTATCATATTTAAGTGAAATCTTTTTAAAAGTCTTGTTGCTAAAACATTGGTTACAAAAGTTATGAATTGTTTTAATTAAATATATTTTATATAATGTCTAATTGTGGTGGTTTAAATTCTTGATTTAAGATGATATTGAAACTAACAATTTATACATTCTTAGATGTTTAATTGATTATTCACGATATGTGTTACAAGAAAGAAAAACTACAACTTAAATTCTCCTATGCCTCCGTCTAATAAGTACCTTCATCAAATTGCAAATACATCTATCTAAATGTTGATGAATCATAGTTATATATGCGTAATTTGTTTGTTTATTCAGATGAGGTGGAAGGTAGTGAAGAGGAAGAAGAAGAGAGAGATGATGAGGAGGAAGAAATAGAAGAGAAACCAAGGAAGAAAGGCAGGAAGAAAACAGTGGCTCCAATTAAAATCAAAATTGAAAAGAAGAAAAAGAAAAAGAAGAAAACTAAATCTGTAAGCAACCTTTGGTTATGTTATAAAGTTTGAATTTACCAGTGTAACTTAAACATTCTGTTAATTTGTTTCTTTGAAATGTTATTAACCCATACAGCATGCTTGTAATTTATCTAATTTTTCTCCAAGGAGGATGAGGAAAACAAATACAATACAAGTGATGAAGAATTTGACAGACAATTAGAAGAGGCGGCACGGTTAGAAGAGGAGGCCAAGGCAGAGGAGGCAGCGTTACCTAAACGTAAATCTAAAACGAAGAAAGGCAGAGGTCGTAATGTCAGAAAGAAGACAAAGCTGACTAATAAATTCCCAACTGATCCGGATGCAGAGGGCTATGAGGTATGTTGCTCTCAACCCCCCCCCCTCCAAAAATGTAGATTGTTATGCAAAAATAACAAAGTTGACTGTAAAAAGTCTTCATCAATGAACTATTCTGATATTGTACTTAAGTGTTATGTGTGCATATTATTCTTACTTAAATTGAAAAAGGGGTGACTGTAGGATGAAATGAAGAGGTACAGAAATTAAGTGATTGCCTTCTATTAGTATTCTTATTCATAGTTCAAAAAAAGCCAGGAACTAAATGTACATGGGTGAGCTATTTGTCCTGAATTCATCTTTTTGATTAGGAATGTTGTCATTGGTTTTTAGCATCATCCTGATTTATTTATTTGCCTTGACTTTCGAAAGTAACATATGTGTATTAAGATAAAATCAAATCGTCATTGTAATACAAAGGCAGGTGAAAGTCAGCATAAAATTTTGAAGTTGAAAATTAGTACCAAAAAAAATCTCTTTTGAAAAAAATCTCAATTGGTTGCTCTTGGGTCAGATTAAAGGCTTTATAAGTCTGGAATCTGTAAATTTAAGATTTACCATCTAAAGTTTTGGTTTGTTTGTCAGCATGGAGTGTAGATAAAACAAAATTTCTATTTCAGACTGACCATCAGGATTACTGTGAGGTGTGCCAGCAAGGAGGAGAGATAATTCTGTGTGATACGTGTCCCAGAGCCTATCACTTGGTTTGTCTAGAGCCTGAGTTAGAGGAGGCCCCAGAGGGAAAATGGAGTTGTCCAAAATGTGTAAGTAATGAATGTGACTGCTGAAAAAGAATCCCCCATGTGACCAGTTTCAAATGTGTATCTTATGTTTCAAACCTTTTAGTTTGAAAAAATGGATACACTCATATTCATGAATAATTAAAGCTTATTTCAAAATGCTTTAAGAGTAAGACTTTGGTTGAATAGCTTGTTTTGTTTGTATAAAAGTTGGCTGAATCATTGGTACTTAAAGGTTGACATCCTCATAAAATAAGTTAGCTGAATCATTGAACTTAAAGGTTGACATCCTCATAAAATAAGTTAGCTGAATCATTGTACTTAAAGGTTGACATCCTCATAAAATAAGTTAGCTGAATCATTGAACTTAAAGGTTGACATCCTCATAAAATAAGTTAGCTGAATCATTGGTACTTAAAGGTTGACATCCTCATAAAATAAGTTAGCTGAATCATTGTACTTAAAGGTTGACATCCTCATAAAATAAGTTAGCTGAATCATTGTACTTAAAGGTTGACATCCTCATAAAATAAGTTAGCTGAATCATTGTACTTAAAGGTTGACATCCTCATAAAATAAGTTAGCTGAATCATTGTACTTAAAGGTTGACATCCTCATAAAATAAGTTAGCTGAATCATTGTACTTAAAGGTTGACATCCTCATAAAATAAGTTAGCTGAATCATTGAACTTAAAGGTTGACATCCTCATAAAATAAGTTAGCTGAATCATTGGTACTTAAAGGTTGACATCCTCATAAAATAAGTTAGCTGAATCATTGTACTTAAAGGTTGACATCCTCATAAAATAAGTTAGCTGAATCATTGTACTTAAAGGTTGACATCCTCATAAAATAAGTTAGCTGAATCATTGTACTTAAAGGTTGACATCCTCATAAAATAAGTTAGCTGAATCATTGAACTTAAAGGTTGACATCCTCATAAAATAAGTTAGCTGAATCATTGGTACTTAAAGGTTGACATCCTCATAAAATAAGTTAGCTGAATCATTGTACTTAAAGGTTGACATCCTCATAAAATAAGTTAGCTGAATCATTGTACTTAAAGGTTGACATCCTCATAAAATAAGTTAGCTGAATCATTGTACTTAAAGGTTGACATCCTCATAAAATAAGTTAGCTGAATCATTGAACTTAAAGGTTGACATCCTCATAAAATAAGTTAGCTGAATCATTGTACTTAAAGGTTGACATCCTCATAAAATAAGTTAGCTGAATCATTGAACTTAAAGGTTGACATCCTCATAAAATAAGTTAGCTGAATCATTGAACTTAAAGGTTGACATCCTCATAAAATAAGTTAGCTGAATCATTGTACTTAAAGGTTGACATCCTCATAAAATAAGTTAGCTGAATCATTGAACTTAAAGGTTGACATCCTCATAAAATAAGTTAGCTGAATCATTGTACTTAAAGGTTGACATCCTCATAAAATAAGTTAGCTGAATCATTGAACTTAAAGGTTGACATCCTCATAAAATAAGTTAGCTGAATCATTGTACTTAAAGGTTGACATCCTCATAAAATAAGTTAGCTGAATCATTGTACTTAAAGGTTGACATCCTCATAAAATAAGTTAGCTGAATCATTGTACTTAAAGGTTGACATCCTCATAAAATAAGTTAGCTGAATCATTGTACTTAAAGGTTGACATCCTCATAAAATATTGACAGGCATAGTTAAACCTGTATATATAATATCTTAATTTGATTAAATGTTAACCAAATTACAATTGTACATTATACAAACAAAGCAAGCAAGCTAACCAATATCTTACTCTACATGCATTAGGAAATTAGCTGTAAAAGTAGGAGGGACATGTTGTTTGATTGACAATGTGGCATCTATCCAACAGAGACCTAAGGATGTAGATGTAAGCGACTATCAGTGTACGGCATTCAACAATGAGGGAAACTGTAAAGTAAACTATAAAAGCCATAGCATGACAATATGTGGAACAATTAAAATTCTCTTACCAACAAATCATGTACATGTATATACTTGCAACAGCTCTGTCTTCAAATGCATAGCCTTCGATTCAATTGAAAAAGTTTTTTTTTTTTAGATAAAATGATTTCAAGTTTTATTGGTAAAAAATTGCCTTTTCTGTTTTAAAAAAGTGGATTAAATTTCTTATTGGATACACCAAAATGACAAAATGTTTTACTAAATATTTTTTCTTGGATTCACCAAAATGGGAAAATGTTTTACTAAATATTTCTTCTTTTCTTATTTTAAGGAAGGAGAAGGAATCAAAGAACAGGAAGAAGATGAACACATGGAATTCTGTCGGGTCTGTAATGATGGTGGAGAGCTGTTGTGTTGTGACCAGTGTCCATCAGCCTATCATCCACATTGTCTGAACCCGCCACTTAAAACAATTCCAGATGGAGACTGGCAATGTCCGAGATGTTCAGTAAGTCGATATTCGAATACTACTGATAGTCTGGTTTGTACAAAATAATATAACATCGGCACTGCAGTTCACTAACAAAGGGTTTTCAGGGAACAAGGACTTTGTTATGTCCAACTAACTGCATGTGTAATTTATGTTCATACTGCTAGAATCACTGAAAGACACATTCATGAGTTATTAAGATATTGACATGTTTGCGTGCTTGAGATATTGAAATGTGTTAGTTCTTGAGATATTGACAAGTGTTATTTATGGTTAAAACCACTGAAATGCCATGTTCAAACCATACTTATGGATGGAAATGAAAACAACACTTTATATATTTCATACTGTGGATTCATTATTATTCGTGGGATACCAATTTTCGTGGCTTTCGTGGGTACTGGTGAACCACGAAATTAAATGTTCAACGAATAACAAATTGTCTATAGGCTTGTATGTAGACGTCGACAAAACCACGAAATTAGATATCCACGAACTTGCAAGTTTTCCATAATCCACGAAAATTGGTACCCACGAAAATAAATGAATCCACAGTATATAGATATAGGAAGATGTGGTGTGAGTGCCAATGAGACAACTCTCCATCCAAATAACCATTATAGTTCAATGTAATGTAAACCTTAATAGGTCAATGTATGGCCTTCAACATGGAGCCTTGGCTCACACCGAACAACAAGCTATAAAGAGCCCAAAAAATTACTAGTGTAAAACCATACAAACGGGAAAACCAAGGGTCTAATCTATATAAAATAAAAAAAACGAGAAACGAGAAACACATATCAATTACATAAACAAACGACAACTACTGTACATCAGATTCCTGACTTAGGGCAGGTGGAAACATTTGCAGCGGGATTAAACGTTTATCAAACCTAAGCATTTGGAATTCAGGGATGTAAAAATATGTCGACATGTAAGAAGCTATATGACCATAAGGAACCTGAAAAATAATTCTCAAATTTGATCTAAGATCAGCTTTGCTTAATGTAAATGAAACCTTCTTTTCTTAGTAATTTCTTTTCTTTATCTAAGAGAAATTTCTGATTGCAGTTAGAACCACTGGTAGGCAGAGTTCAGAAGATATTGACGTGGAAGTGGACCGATCCACCAGCAGATGAAGGTAAAATGGATGAACTTGACCACACCCACCCTCATCTACCAGCTGTTACAAAAAAGGTTTGTAGGATCATACTCACCAAATTATACCCTTTTCTGAAGAATTTATTTTGGAAAATTGATCGTTTCATCGTTCTATTCAAAATAAAGATCTGTTAAATTTAAAATTTCTGATGTAACATCCTTCTTAATATGGTTGATTTGATACATTAACATTTGATTTAAAGTAAGAAAAATAACTGCAAAATAAATGGGCTACTTTAAATTGCAGTTATTTATTTTGATTATTTTCTAGGGATTAAATGCCTTATTGTGAATTTTGTGTATTTTTTTTCAGAACCGTAAACCATTGAGAGAGTTCTTTGTAAAATGGCACAATATGTCATACTGGCATTGTTGTTGGATAACAGAATTAGCTGTAAGTTTACATGTCATATGATAGTTTACCAAAAAAGTATGTCATATATAGATATAAGAAGATGTGGTTTGAGACAACTCTCCATCCAAGTCACAATTTGTAAAAGTAAACCATTGTACATGTAGGTCAAAGTACGGTCTTCAACCATGAACTGTATATTAAAAGAACTGTGTCAAAGTAATGTCAGTTTTGAAATCAAGTCAAAATTTGTAAAAGTAAACCATTATAGGTTAAAGTACGGTCTTCAAGAACTGTGTCAAAGTAATGTCAGTTTTGAAATCAAGTCAAAATTTGTAAAAGTAAACCATTATAGGTTAAAGTACGGTCTTCAAGAACTGTGTCAAAGTAATGTCAGTTTTGAAATCAAGTCAAAATTTGTAAAAGTAAACCATTATAGGTTAAAGTACGGTCTTCAAGAACTGTGTCAAAGTAATGTCAGTTTTGAAATCAAGTCAAAATTTGTAAAAGTAAACCATTATAGGTCAAAGTACAGTCTTAAAGAACTGTGTCAAAGTAATGTCAGTTTTGAAATATATTATTTGTTGAAATCAATTGTCTAATGTAGAACTCATGCTGGTCTACTTTTAAAATAGTACCTGGGCGAAATGATTGTTACAGTACCTGAAAATACAGGGAAGTGAATTTTTATTCCCCATTTATGGGCATTATGTTTTCTGGTCTGTGTGTCCATTCGTTTGTTCGTCTGTCTGTTCGTTCATCCATCTGTTCGTTAATCGTTCTGTCCCGCTTCAGGTTAAACTTTTTGGTCAAGGTAGTTTTTGATGAAGTTGAAGTCCAATCAACTTGAAACTTAATACACATGTTTTTTAAGATATGATCTTTCTAATTTTAATGCCAAATTAGAGATTTTACCACATTTTCACAGTCCACTAAACATAGAAAATGATAGTGCGGATGGGGCATCCGTGTACTGGGGACACATTCTTGTTTTAGATGTTTTATTTGTGTGTAAAATGTGACTGGAAAAGTTTTGCAAAATTAAATTCATCACGTTTTGAAATATAAATAGCATCATTTGAATACACCTTATCGCTAATCCCTGCTGACCCAGCAGCATAAACATTTGACGCGTACAACAATCACTTTTCCATTGTGGCGTTAGATATTTTGTTTTATGACTTCAAAAATTGGACCTGTGTGATATCCAGTAATGGCGAACAAATAGTGATAAGGTGTATGCAGCATAGCCTGAAACAAAAACTGGTCTCAATTATTTAACAACTCAATATATTCAGGAACAATTTTAGGTTTATTGTTTTATACTGTCAGTCTCTTCAAGATCTCTGTATTCCATATAGATCACATTCTATTGTGCATTGTCATTATATGTGAGATACATCTTTTGTTTTAGTTGGATGTTTACCATCCTGCACTGTTCCGTTGTTACATCAGAAAGAACGATATGGACGAGCCTCCTCCTCTAGAAGATGGTAGCAGTTATGGACAGAAAGATTTTCACAAAGATAAACAAAAGAGAGGCAGTGATGGAGAAAACCTGGAGGAAAAATATTATAGATATGGTGTCCGTCCTGAGTGGCTTCAAATAAACAGAGTTATCTCCCATAGGTAGGATCACACTGATGGAGATAACTTTAGGGAGATTCTTTTTTTAACTTAAATATAAAAGACCAGGGGTTGGTTCATCACTTCATAGTGTAATTAAAGGGCCAATGAATTGGTTTATTGAGGTACCAAAGGTCCTTCCATGAAAAAATAAAGTTTGGGTGTAAAATTACTATTGGGATCTTTGGAATAATTGCAATAAATGTTAAATCTTTCCCAGGAATCAATTCTTGTTACTTGGCCATTTAAATTTTTGCAAACAAAACTTTAAAAATTGCTCTTGGTCACTGTTGTGTTCATTGAATGGATATTTATAATTTCACTTCAGTTCTTCTAGTGAGAAATTAATTTCTCCTTAATTTATTCAATTTGAACTTTAGATTTCTCTTTGAATACCAATGATTCATTGATGAATTTGGCAATTAAAAATATATTCTTTTGAGTAATGAAAATACATCAACCAGTCCTTACTGAATTCACCGTTACAGAATCTATAAGACTCTTCCTCAGACTGGGTAATTTCATTGTTCGTACACCAAAATAAAAAATAATGTTGCGTCATTGGATGGATTTCCACTGTTTAGTACTTTTTAAACCAATTATAATGTTTTGGAGTTTGCTTTTGAAAATAATACCCAGAATGCATAAGATTCTGAAATAGTGAATAGTGACATAAATATGACATTTTTATATTACATTCATTTGTCCTATTTTACAGACATTCCAAAGAAGTAAAATGGTATTTGATTAAATGGTGTGATCTCCCGTACGACAATTCTACATGGGAAAGAGAGGATGCTGAAATAACTGATCTGAAAAAACATATTGATAATTATGAAGTTCTAAGGTAAGAAATGATTTTATGGAATATTACGTGATTTCTTGAAACCTTCAATATAGTTTCTTTGGTTGTTGCCTAGGTGACCTGGCGATATTGTTCTAAGAAAATGATAAGGTGTGTTATTTTAAGTGACCCAGTTACCTGTGGTAACCTCTGTTTAAAACATTAGCATCCCTCTCATATAATATCATTTAACTCCAATGAGACATGCATGTATAGAGGAAGTATAGTTTATGAAGTATATTATGCTACAATGAATTTTGACATGAAAAGTTTGATTTTAATAAATAAAAATGGGATAAGTGTTTGTCGTCACATACAAAATTTTCAGAAAAAGTTGTCAAACCTAATTTTAAACACTGCTTTATAAGAGGAGGGGGTGTAATTCTATAAAGACTATACTCTTCAGTCATAGATAGTTGTATATCAGTAATTAGATTGATTTTACTTTCTACATTAAAGCTGTTATAAATTAATTTTAGAAATATATTAAGATATGGGGGGATTATAAGAAAGACTCGTGTATGAATATTAAAGCAGATTGAAATAAGTAAGATGTTTTAAGGGAACAAAAACATGTTAATGCATATCTCTAGTGATGGAAAATAACAGGATTTGTTTAGAATTGGAAGTTTTTTTTATATGAATTTTACTTTTGCAGAGTTCTCACAAACTTTGGTGGTGAAAAGAAAGGACCAGGTAAAAAGAAGAGGAAGAACCTTCCTGCTGATGTTTTGGCCAAACTACCACCTGCTGTACCAACCACAGAAGTAAGTTCATATGATGAACTAGTTTATCTTTGGAAATCATTTATTTCACAATTACTGTAAATTAATTAACCAGTGTCTGCATATATTGTGATTTTTTAAGAAAAACAAAAATGTGAGTTTGATTATTGCGATTATCAGCAAAGCTAAATTCAGATATATATTTATGTATAAAACCCTCGGAAGAGAATTCTTATGATTGCGAGACTGGAATTTATTATATAATTTCACTCATTTTTTATCGCTGGATACCTGATTCCTCTGAATTTTCTATTATGTTTGGGATGACAATATTTTATAAAAATTGAGAATGAAAAATGGGAATGTGTCTAAGAGGCATTGAACTGACCAAAGAGCAGAAAACATGTCCATATAGGTAAACTACAAATTAAATGTTCAAATTAGCAAACTTTTGAAATTCCACAAAATCAAGTATGCTGTTAAATACAATTTTTCCTTAATCCATGAACAGTGTATCTGGTAAAAAAAATTGACTAATTAGATATAACAAGATGTGGTATGAGTGCCAATGAGACAACTATCCACAGGGTTCTCACTAAGGCGAGTCCATGAGTCCTGGACTCATCAAAATCTGTCTGGACTCACCATTTTCAAAACTGGTGAGTCCACAAATGCATCAAGATTGAAATATTTTGTTTAAACTGAACACATTTAAACACAAATATAATCATTTTATAGCAAAAATTTAAAAGTGATCTGAATTTAATGTCATTTCATTGCTCTGTTAGGATATTTTCTTCTTGCTGTTGGACTCATCATGGCTAAAAATGATTGAGTCCCTGGACTCTCCTTCAAAAATCCTTAGCGAGAACCCTGTATCCATCCAACTCTCAAATTATAAAAGTCAACCACTATAGGTTAAAGTACGGTCTTCAACATGAAGCCTTGGCTCACACCGAACAGCAAGCTTTAAAGGGCCTCAAAAACTACCAGTGGAAAACCATTCAAACGGGAAAACCAATATAAAAAACTATATCTATATAAATTCACTTATCATTTGTTATTGTAGTTGAAAAGGAAATTTGACGTGCAGCCAGACTATATCACCTGTACAGGAGGGACCCTACATCCATACCAGTTGGAAGGTCTTAACTGGTTACGATACTCATGGGCTAATGGAACTGACACCATCCTAGCTGATGAAATGGGACTAGGCAAAACTATACAGACTATTGTCTTCCTGAGCTCTCTACACAAGGAGGTAAATTTCTTGTTTAACCCTCTTTCTTTTCATTTATACTGAAAACTAAACAGCCTTTTGTTGGTACATATACATTGTAGGAAGCACGCTGAAAATAAGTCTTGATTGGTTCAGAAAATTTTTAAAGCCTGGAAGAACCTGTGAGCTCTAAGATTTTTATGCTCCCCGTGTGGTGGAGGGGGCACATTAATGTTTACCCTTTATCTATTATCTGTATGTCCAAAATTTAGTTTCTCTTCACAGACTACCAACCACAGATCAATTTTGAATTCTGGTGGTGTCACTTTCTCTATATAAATGGAAAAATAGGCACATTTGAAGTTTCTTCCATCTAACTTTTTGCCTCAACCATTATAATGAAACTTATTTTATACACAATAAAATATAGAATGGAAATGGGGAATGTGCCAAAGAGACAACAACCCGACCATAGAAAAAAACAACAGCAGAAGGTCACCAACAGGTCTTCAATGTAGCGAGAAATTCCCGCACCCGGAGGCGTCCTTCAGCTGGCCTCTAAACAAATATATACTAGTGCAGTGATAATGAACGCCATACTAATTTCCAAATTGTACACAAGAAACTAAAATTAAAATAATACAAGACTAACAAAGGCCAGAGGCTCCTGACTTGGGACAGGCGCAAAAATGCGGCGGGGTTAAACATGTTTGTGAGATCTCAACCCTCCCCCTATACCTCTAGCCAATGTAGAAAAATAAACGCATAACAATACGCACATTAAAATTCAGTCCAAGAGAAGTCCGAGTCTGATGTCAGAAGATGTATCCAAAGAAAATAAACAAAATGACAATAATACATAAATAACAACAGACTACTAGCAGTTAACTGACATGCCAGCTCCAGACTTCAATTAAACTGACTGAAAGATTATGATTTCATCATATGAACATCAGGCAGAATCCTTCCCATTAGGGGTTTAGTATCATACTATCATAACATATATGAGAAGAACATAACCTGTGTCATGCCAACAACTGGTTTTTGAATAAATGTGTTTAGTTCCGATGCAAAGACCCTATAAGTGAATCAATATTAACGCCAAAATATGCAATCTTTAATGACCTGACAACAGTATCGTAACTATATCCCTTCTTAATAAGTCTATTCAAAGGTTTTGTTAGTTTTTGAGGTGAATACTGACACCTTTGTGCTTTATAAAGAATATTTCCATAAAAAATTGGATGTGAAATACCTGAACGTATATGAATGCTTATTACCACGAAACATAACTTTGAGCGGGGCGTTCAATTCTCAGACACATTATTTCAGCTTCATCACAAAAATCTCAAGTGTCTCTTAATCCATTGATAATTTATTCAAAGTTATCATTTTCTGTGTATTTAAATTTTCAGGGCCATTGTAAAGGACCATTCCTGATTGCAGCACCCTTATCCACCATTATAAACTGGGAGAGAGAGTTTGAATTCTGGGCTCCAGATATGTATGTAGTGACCTATGTCGGTGACAAAGATTGCAGATCAGTTATTAGGTATGTTTTGTCATAGTTTTCAAATTTACTGTGGATTCATTATGATTCATAGAATACTATAGGGTTATTGAATGAATATTTGGGAATATTGTCCAGAGTAGAATTTTATATTACACGAGCTTGCGAGTGCAATATATGTTCGAGGGACAATATTCCCCAATATTCATGCACTAACCCTTTTATTGTATAGCAATATAATATTTCAAAGTAAGAATTGGTTTAAACTAAGATTTTGTCGTTAATGACGTCATGAATTTTGACGATTTATTGCACTAGTGCAATATTAGAATTTATTGCACGCTAACTTTTGGTTACGTTCTGTGGGAAATATTATATTGCTATGCAATAATAATTTTTATTGAATTCGTGGCTTGAGGTAAACCACAAATCTAAATGTTCAAAGAATTAAAAATTTATCTATATGCTTGTATGCTGAATAAAATATTCACAAAAAATACAAAAAATGGTATCCACAAAAATGAATTAATCCACATAATATTTATGCCACTAATTACAGGGAACAGAGAAATTTTTTGAAAGTTTGAATGAAGATTTTGAGGTTATATTAATTCAGTGTGTCTGTTTAACATGAATGTTCCTACTCAGTCTCATGTTAAAATTTAAAATGCAAGGAGTAAACCTTGAAGTTGTTCTTGTATAAATCTTAAAACAAAGTGCACATGTTCATATGAGCGTGGCATGGTGTCCAATTGATATATTTCTGTTTTCTTTTATAGTCAACAATTAACAATACAGGTTGCTTAAATAAAATGTTAAATATTTTCCCATTTGATTGAAATTGTGCAAAAAGAAGGGAGAACATTTTAATTTTGTCCCTCATTAAGTGGTGTTATATTTAAACATAAATTGGACCCAGGGAAGGGATTTCCAATCTCAACCTCGGATGGGTGTCATTTGTGATTTTGTATCATGGAAATGTGAGTGAAATTTGAATCTGCATCTACTGGCAGTTCCCTCATTTTTAAAGTGCATTCCCTGGGTAGGATGTATATCTTAATGAAATAGTCCTGAATATACATATTATACATGATAATTGTCTTTTTTCATAGAGATTATGAGTTTTCCTTTGATGAAGGTGCTATACGAGGTGGACCAAAAGCTTGTCGCATGAAATCAGATGCTACTGTTAAATTCCATGTTTTGTTGACTTCTTACGAGCTGATCAGTATAGACTCTGCTACTCTTGGGTCAGTTGATTGGCAAGTACTAGTCGTGGACGAGGCTCACAGATTGAAAAATAATCAGTCTAAGGTAGGTCTAGATGCTGAAAATATACATAGAAAAATTAATTTAGGTTTTGGTAAGGGCTATTCCAGAAAAAAATGTATGGGGGGATTGGAAGGCACATTATAATAATAATACATGGGTGAAGGGTATCAGAGCAAGTTTTAACACTATAATGCACTATAATTCTCAATTATAATTGTCTGGGTGGCGGGTGCTGACAAAAACTGCCTTCCAACCCCCCCCCCCCCCCCCATACATTTTTTTCCGGAATAGCCCTAACTTCATAAATCAAACAATACAATACAATTATGACACCCAATAACAGGTTGTTATCTTCTTATATTAATGTACAATCAAGTTGAATTAAATATAATTGTTTAAAGTGATGGTAATTTATAGAACTTCTTATACTACTTCATTGTACGGTAGAGTATACCATAGCAACACATATTTAAGAATTCAAAGCGCTTTTTCTTGAACACAATGAATGTTTTTGTTTAAACAAAGATCAAGAATAACAATTTACACCTTTCAAATGAACCCTTCTGATGCAATATAATTTTTTAGAAAATGGCAGTTTTTTTTACTCTCAAAGTCTTCAAATTCTTATGATAAGACCAAGATTTATAAATGTATGGAGTATTTACATGTATGAATAACCAATTCAGTTGACTTATTGTTATCTTTATTTTACAGTTCTTCAAAGTATTGAATAACTACAAGATTGCATATAAACTGTTGCTTACTGGTACCCCGTTGCAGAATAACCTCGAGGAATTGTTCCATTTACTGAACTTCCTTAGTCCTGGGAACTTCCAGTAAGTATGCGCACAGGTTGTCTTATATTAAGTTAGTTTTATAACTGATACTTATTTATGTATCCTGGAAGGGAATCTGTAAAGATACCTATGGATCACATAGTGTTTATTATTTCTTACTTGTTCGTTATTTTTCCATAAGCTAGGTAAACAATTTTTCCATAAGCTAGGTAAACAATATTTATATGAATGTTTAAGTAATCTGAAGCATATGAGCATTCATTATGTGAAATATGGTCGGCTTTTGAAGGTAACTGTTGTTTTATACTTTAGCAATGGGAGACAATGTTTCTTTTTTTATTGGTCAAAAACAAACATTGTGATAGTTGTAGGTCAGATTATGTAAATGTTATTTTTTTAATCTTTCAGCGATCTTCAGGGATTTTTGGACGAGTTTGCTGAAATCTCCAAGGAAGATCAAGTGAAGAAATTACACAACATGTTAGGTCCACATTTACTGAGACGATTGAAAGCCGATGTACTCAAAGGCATGCCATCAAAGAGTGAATTTATTGTCAGAGTGGAACTTAGTCCCATGCAAAAGTAAGTGCAAAAGAGTCATTTTATCTTCTGGGTAGAACTTTGTCTCGTGCAGATTTATCATTATTCCAGTTTTTGTGGACTTAAGGATGTACTTAGGTGAGGTTAGGTAAAAAATTAGAAATTAAGAAATTAAAATTGATACTTTAAGCTGGTAGAGCATCAATTAATGATAAAGATAAGCTAAAAATATTGATAGGTCATGAACCTCCTTTTCGAGATATTTGAAATTTAAAATATGGCGGGAAAAGGCTGACTCGGACTTTTACCCTAGATTTGCATTTGTATTATTTGGGAGTCAAAACAAAGAAAGAAAATCAAGAATCTTCTAAAATTTTGGTAAATGACCTTTCATGAGCTATTAAGTCTTATATGAAAAAATAAATGGGTGTTATGGGGCAAAATATTTTACATTGCATTGTATGGAAAAACACCAAGGATTTCGAACATTTGACACAAATTCCAAAACCTCACCTAAGTACATCCTTAAGGTAAAGATGAACAAAGAATTCCAATGTTCAATGAATTTCAAATTTATATATAGGCTTTATATCATGTATATATGCAGAATTTTCACATAAAATAAATGAATTCACAGTTAATCTTTATTAATAATATCCCATTATTGAATTATATTAGGGGAAATGTTGCAAATAAGTAGTGGTGAAATATTTTAAGGACTATATAATTTAAATGAATGTAGGAAGTTTTATTTTTAGAAGTGGGTTGTTCATCTTTTGTTTGAATGTCCATACAATGTAGTAAAATGGCTTCACAGAAAGAATAGAAAGGTGTAGCATATTGTAGTTTTATTTTTTTTTAAAACTTGAGTTAAGAATTATTCAATAAAAGTGATGAAAATACATATGTTACACTTAAGTTCTAAATACCTGTATCTATAAATGATGGCTATCAATAATTTGTTTTGTATTTGACAGGAAATACTACAAGTATATTTTGACTAGGAACTTTAGTGCTTTGAATGTCAAGGGAGGTAACCAAGTATCTCTGTTGAACATCATGATGGACCTGAAGAAATGTTGTAATCATCCTTATCTCTTCCCTACAGCAGCTAATGTAAGTAATTTTATGCTCCCACTGCAGCTGAGGAGGCATTGGAGGGGGCATTAAATTTTAACCTTGTCTCCATGTATATAGATCTAAGAAGATGTGGTATGAGTGCCAAGGAGAAGCTCTCCATCTAAGTCACAATTTGTAAAAGTAAACCATTATTAGTCAAAGTACAGTCTTCAACACAGAGCCTTGGCTCACAACAAACAGCAAGCTATAAAGGGCTCTAAAAATGATTAGTGTAAAACCATTCAAAAAGGAAAACCAACAGTCTAATCTATGTAAAAAAACAAGAAACGATAAACACTTATGAACCACATCAACAAACAACATCCACTGAACATCAGGCTCCTGACTTACAACCCTAAATAAGTTTTTCTTTCTGACTTAAGGTTGCCTCAACAAAATGTTATGAAACTTATACACCATGTTTATTGTCACAAAACACAGATCAAGTTTGAAAAGGATTTGGGTCGATTTTACAGTAATTGAGTGATGTCCCTCTATAATTTGTGTTTGTAACCCCTAACTGAATTGATGGTTTGTCCTTTCACATTTTATCTATGGCTGGTATATTGAATACAATTGCACAAAATCTTCTGACAATTTGAATAAGCCTGTCATCAATGAAACGTGTCTTGGTAGACTATTATCCTTCTTTATGTATGTTCAATAGTCCACATGTTGTACAGAAAGTAGAGAAGGCTTGGATCAAACATTATGAAACTAGTATGATATATTTGATTTGGTGTTAGAAAGTTCCCTTTTCATTTTGGATTCTTTGTACCAGAATAACAGAACCTTAACCTTCAGACTTACGGCAAGGGGAAAAAATCAATATAGAATATGAAAATTTTAGTTTGTTTATGAATATTGTGCATGTGAATTTTGTTTATCATTTTTTTGCTTTCAAATATTTAAAATGCAGATTTTCAAGGATTGTTTTATATAGATCATTCAACTTTTTTTCTTACAGAAGACAGGTTGATACCTAATGAAAAGGTTTAACGAAACAGTATGTTTTATACATTTTAATATTTTATTAATATCAACTTGTAATTCAGGAAGCGCCAAAGTTACCAAATGGTATGTTTGAAGGGTCAGCTCTAATCAAAGCAAGCGGTAAACTCTTACTCATGGCTAAAATGTTAAGGAAGTTAAAGGAGACCGGACACAGAGTTCTTGTATTTTCACAGGTAAGCTTTTATAGTAATATTTATACGGAAACTTGATACTTCGTAAACAGTTTTTACCCCTTTTTAGCTCACCTGGCCCACAGGACCAAGTGAGCTTTTCTCATCACTTTTTCATTATAGATGGAGATATTTGTAAGCAGCAAGATTGTTCAATAAAGCAAGATCTATAAACAAATCACCAACACCAAAACACAATTTTGTCTTGAATCCATCTGTGTCCTTTGTTTAAATATGCACATAGACCAAGGTGAGCGACACAGGCTCTTTAGAGCCACTAGTTTCTATGATCTTCTACACAAATAATTAAAGTCAGGCAATTGTTAAAAATAACAACTTGTCAAAATTCATTGCACAGAGATGTTTTCTATACAAAATTTAAATTATGTTTGAGCACCTCACTTTCAGTCCTGCAAACATTCACGATTTATGGGGGATTACATCCATGAGAAGAGTTGACCTGAATTATGGAATTCTTCATTGTAAAAACTGAACACTTTAAAACAGGCATTCAAAAGGGTTACAAGGGTATTTAAGTACATACATACTTGTTCAAACAATAGAAGAAAATTGTAAAGCTAAATGACCATATTAAAGGAATGTTAGGACCTTGCCTTAAAATACCCCTTGGAGATTTGTAAACTTGGTAGATACGCATTTAAGGAGCATTGGGGATAATGACCTGATTGTATTTGTAGACATGACTTCAAATACAAGATTTATTTTCAAACTTTTTAGATGACAAAAGTATTGGATATCTTAGAAGACTTCTTAGAAAATGAAGGCTACAAATATGAGAGGATTGATGGAGGTATCACTGGGCAACTTAGACAGGAGTCAATTGACAGATTTAATGGTAAGTTACATAAGCTTCACAGATATACAGCTTATTTCCTAATGCATGTAGATTAAGACTTTGGTTGAATAGCTTGCTTTGTTTGTATATTGTACAATTGTAATTGGGACAACATCCAATCAAATTTAAATATAATATGATGTCATGTTAATTACAAAGCTTTAATAATGACGTTTATACAAACAGAGCAAGCAAGCCTACCAAAATTTTACTCTACAAGCATTAGGAAATTAGCTCTAAAATAATATCAGCCTATCAAATTGTGTTTGTGTACACTTTTGAATTATTTAACAGAATGCCCTTTTGATACTAAAACAGGGAATTTATAACTGTGCATGATTCTTATGAAAAGGGTAAAGATTTATAATCCTTCCAAAAAAATTGAGATTAAACAAACATTTAGAAATTATTAAGTTTTAAAAGAAACTTCCCTTTGGGAAAAACAGTAAGTACAGTTGGGCATGAAATATTTTGATACAGTACATAATAAAAATTTAAGATAAATATTTCTATTTGCTTTTAAAGTAAGAAGTTTGTCTTATATTTAAGTTATGATTTTTTTTTCAGCGCCTGGTGCTGCACAGTTTTGTTTCTTGTTGTCAACACGAGCTGGAGGTCTGGGTATCAACTTGGCTACAGCTGATACTGTAGTGATTTACGACTCTGATTGGAATCCTCATAACGATATACAGGTAAGGGGTGCAGACAGGACATCAGGATCAGGTGTTTTTATGCTCGGGATTTCAGGATTGATCCTTTCGGATCCTGGATTTTTTTTTTTGAATTTCAGGATGTCGGGATTTTAATTTCTATAAGTTCGTGACTTGGGATTTCATGTTTTTAAGCCCAGGATCAGGACTCCTAAGACCCCACCCCTTCAGTAATGTGAGGAAGAGAGACGGAACCTACAGAAGGGTAAATACAAACTCATCTGAAAAGTACATGTAATAAACAACATCATAACAAAACAGGATAAATGAAAAAAATACAACTGTCCACAAAACACTAAAGACAGGGCAACATTAATCCCATTCAAAATTGCAGATGATCTCTGCATTTATTTTGACACATTTTTTATTTGGATTTCAGGCCTTTAGTAGAGCTCACAGAATTGGTCAGACCAACAGAGTCATGATTTACCGATTCGTCACTCGAGCATCAGTGGAAGAGAGAATTACACAAGTGGCAAAGAAGAAAATGATGTTAACCCATTTAGTCGTAAGGCCAGGATTGGGAAATAAATCAACTAACATGTCTAAACAGGAGTTAGATGATATTCTAAAGTTTGGTACTGAGGAACTGTTCAAAGATATGGCTGAAAACAAGGGAGGTATGTACGTGTATCTAGGAAGGATCTATGTTTTGTATGATGAAATTTAATAAGTTCTGTCTTGTGTAGTATTTTGGGATTTGGATGAAAACAAACAGATAGATGATAATCATGATTAATGAAGTAACAGAAAAGAAGAAAAATTCAGCCCCCCAACTTATAATTGGCGGTTGGCTTTTAAGGAAATGGCTAGTCCCTGTGTTTGTCCCCACTATTGTTTCAGATCTTTAATTTGAATACGTTTTGAATTGTAGTGATAGAAGAAGATAGAAAATCGTACATTGAAAGTCATTGTAATAATTTAAGAACAACTGAACCATTTCAGGGCATATGAACAAAAAAATATTTCTATATTTAAAATCCCATTGAGTGTGGTAATGAAATTTGGCATCATTTTTAACCAATAATAGAAGATTTTTCACATACCAGAAGGAAAATTGAATTGAAAATCATGTACAAAAATTTAATTCAATTGTCAAGCCCTTTGCATATATGTTCAAAAATTGTTTCCACTCTCTTGACTTTTTAATTGCTTTGAGAGCAGTGCTAGTATTATACACAACTACTAGAAGATATCTTTCATATATGGAAGGAACTATGCCCTGCCTATGTTGTATGGTCATGATTGAAAACTTTTCTCAACTTCCTGCATTCTTGTATATGTACCAAGAATAACCCTAAAGGGAAATAATCCTACCATGTTATTTCGTCTGTAAAGAAAACATTGGTATATTTTCTCTTTCAGATGATGATGACAATGCCAACAGAATTGTATATGATGATGACGCCATTTCCAAATTACTGGATAGATCTCAAGAAGGACAGGAGGAGAAAGAAGAAGCCATGAATGAATATCTAAGTTCATTCAAAGTGGCTAGTTATGCTGTTAAAGATGTTGAAGAGGTAAGAATTAACATTATACTGTGGACAAAGTG
The DNA here is from genome assembly GCA_037788925.1 of Mytilus galloprovincialis. NCBI lineage: Eukaryota > Metazoa > Mollusca > Bivalvia > Mytilida > Mytilidae > Mytilus > Mytilus galloprovincialis. The sequence goes on along the minus strand of CM075342.1, from coordinate 19,222,208 downwards.
TTTTATGAGAGGAAGGAGTTGTAATTAGTTCTTTCAAAGTGGCTAGTTATGCTGTCAAAGATGTTGAAGAGGTAAGAATTAACATTATACTGTGGACAAAGTGTTTTATGAGAGGAAGGAGTTGTAATTAGTTCTTTCAAAGTGGCTAGTTATGCTGTCAAAGATGTTGAAGAGGTAAGAATTAACATTATATTGGGGACAAAGTGTTTTATGAGAAGAAGGAGTTGTAATTAGTTCTTTCAAAGTGGCTAGTTATGCTGTCAAAGATGTTGAAGAGGTAAGAATTAACATTATACTGTGGACAAAGTGTTTTATGAGAGGAAGGAGTTGTAATTAGTTCTTTCAAAGTGGCTAGTTATGCTGTCAAAGATGTTGAAGAGGTAAGAATTAACATTATATTGGGGACAAAGTGTTTTATGAGAAGAAGGAGTTGTAATTAGTTCTTTCAAAGTGGCTAGTTATGCTGTCAAAAATGTTGAAGAGGTAAGAATTTATTGGAGACAAAAGTGTTTTATGCGAGGAAGGAATTGTAATTAGTTCTTTCAAAGTGGCTAGTTATGCTGTCAAAGATGTTGAAGAGGTAAGAATTTATTGGGGACAAGAGTGTTTTATGAGAGGAAGCAGTTGTAACAAAAATGCCATGGAAATTAGTGCAGGGATGCTAGTAATGTTTGACATATTTATATTTAGGTTAATTGATTGAATATGGAGAGAGATGTTGTAAATAGGCCATAAATAAGTTTAACCATATAGAATTGAACATGGAAATGGGGAATATGCCAAAGAGACAACAACTGGACCAAAGAGCAGACAACAGCTGAAAGCCACCATTAGGTCTTCAACACAGCGAGAAAGCCCCTCACCCTCAGCTGGCCCCAAAATAAAATTGTGTATTAGTGCAGTGAAAATATAAATAAACTAAAAATATGTGAGATAATGTGTTTTTTTACCCTTCTAAATTATGTATTTTCTACAACAGGAAGAAGAGCCAGAAACAGAAGTTTTGAAACAGGAAGCTGAGCATGCTGACCCAGCTTATTGGGAGAAACTGTTACGTCATCATTATGAACAACAGCAGGAAGATATGGCTCGTACTCTTGGTAAAGGAAAGCGTGTACGTAAACAAGTGAATTATAATGATGCAATGACGGTACAGGATGATGACACTTGGAAGGAGCATGTCTCAGACTTTGATTCTGACTTCAGTGCTAATGGTGATAATGAAGAGGACGATGATGACTTTGATGAGAGAGACTCAGGTATATATAATGTTTATTGTTTAAACAAGACTACCTTATGAACCTTCATGCATGTCTATGTGTATTTCATTAAAAGATTCGAGTTCAAAAGGAAGTCTATCAGTTGTTTAAAGTAAAGACTTTAACATGCTGATCTTGGCTCTGTAAATTATCTTAATATGGTAGTTTTACATTCATTTATAAAGATCTGCAAATCGATTAAATTTTCTTAAAGGTAACCTTTTATTTGAGCAGTTATCTTAAAAGAAAAAAAAAAAACAGAAAAAAAAGAGAACAAATTTTGTTAATAGTAGAAAACATCTATTGTGGAAATGATTAATATGAAAAATGTGAAAGTGTGTGCTTACAGGTGTGATTTTTCATTGTAGAGAGAAAACGTAGGAGAGACAGATCTGAGAAGGACCGTCCATTACCGCCTCTTCTTGCCAGAGTAAATGGACAGATTGAGGTAAGTTATGGTACACTTCTGAGGAAAGTTCAGTTAAAATTTTCCGGAGTTAAAATAGAGGGCTTTTCCATTAAAAGAATTGTTTGGGAATGAAAGTACTTAAATATTACCCAAATGCCAGTATACTTAAAGAAAGATGTCTATAAATAAAGCTTCCAACATTCTTTTATTAAAATGGAATAGCCCTTGAAGAGAAATGGATCTATTATACTACATGAATTGATTATATTAAAGAGGTTATTGGAAGGCATCTATATTGTCTGCACACCCTGGGTACACCTTCTATATTGTCTGCACACCCTGGGTACACCTTCTATAGGCTGTACCCTTCCTAGTCAGACATACAATAATGCTCACTGTTTTTAGGAAGGCATGCTGTAGGAAAGTATGACTTTTAAAGGCACAGTTATACATTTTGCACAAAATATATATTAAGGTGGTACCCAACACTTTCACTAAAATTAATTTGGCTCATTTAATTTTCATAAAATTTTGACAAAGTATTTACCTTGACCCTTTGACAAAAATATAAAATTTTTTGAACCAACCGTTTTGTCAGAAAAATTACACTGGTTATATAGCAATTTGACAAACACTTATTTTGATCACTTAGAAGCTTAATATTCCCTGTAGTGTTAGGTACCACTGTAATACATTTAAATTACACAGAAATCCATCTATATGAAATACTCAATAATACATTAATAACAATTACATTTGAACAACACAAAAATTCATGTGGAAAGTTATATATAATGTTCATTGAACAAAAAAGGATCAACACATTTTAACAGGTCTTGTGTTTAGACAGAAACTTGTGACTTAATCAATGCTACTACATGTATTTATCAGGTTTTGTGTATCAATGTATTAAAGATAGAGGAAATGTTTATCAATGCTAATGTGACATTTTATTTCAGATCCTGGATTTCATTGCCAAGCTATATTGTGTTATTATGGTTAAAGGTTTCACAAAATATTTGTAAACAAAATGAAAATGGCCATTTCAGTGGTTACTTTTTTAAGGGTAATGGTAAAACACAAGTTTAAATATTCAACGAATAAAAAAAATCTATAAAATTCTATGCAAAATTTGGTAAATCAATGAGATCATATGTACGTTCAAATACATTTTTTCTCAACCCCAAAAATTGGTACTCTCCAAAAAAACTACTGTACAGAAAGGTACAATCAATTGATTGAAAATTTTTATGAAGAGTCACTTGATTTCAATACTTGACTCAGGAAAAAATGTTCAGTCAATGCTGTAGTAAGATATGTTCTTGTGTATTTGAGGTCTCGAAGTCAGTCAGACCTAATACATCATCAGTGCTATAATGAGATTTATTGTATAGCAATATAATATTTCCAACAGAAAGTAACCAAAAGTTAGCATGCAATAAATTCTAATATTGCACTAGTGCAATAAATCTTCAAAATTCATGACGTCATCAACGACAAAATCTTAGTTTAAACCAATTTTTACTTTTAAATATTATATTGCTATACAATAAAAGGGTTATTGCATGAATATTGGGGAATATTGTCCCTCGTTGACCATATATTGCACTCGCAAGCTCGTGCAATATAAAATTCTACTCGGGACAATATTCATGCAATAACCCTATAATATTGTTGTTTATTGTAGGTTTTGGGTTTCAATGCTAGACAGAGGAAAGCTTTCCTCAATGCTGTTATGAGATATGGTATGCCACCACAGGATGCTTTCAATTCTCAATGGTAAGTAACATTATTTATTGTTAATTTTGCCTCAAATATGAATATATAAAAAAGAAGGTATGGTATGAGACAACTCTCCACAAGAGACCAAAATGACACAGAAAATAACCATAGGTCACCATATGTCTTTCAACAACAAACAAAGCCCATATACATTTTACAGCGTCCACAGCATTAGAAAAAAATCCTTTCATACAATAGCTTATTAAACAACAAATTAAATTTCCTTAAAAGTGACCCAAGAAGTATTCTGCTGGAGCCCCCACTATGGTAGGAGTTTGAAACCTGCTGTAGACCCTTACAGAAACTATTTTTTGATGTGTTACATATCAAATTAAATAATCTTGCTTTCCTGTTTCACATTATATTGTGATAACTGAATTTTATGTTGTTTCAGGCTAGTCAGAGATTAACTGAATCTTATGTTGTTTCAGGCTAGTCAGAGATATACTGAATCTTATGTTGTTTCAGGCTAGTCAGAGATTAACTGAATCTTATGTTGTTTCAGGCTAGTCAGAGATTTACTGAATCTTGTATTGTTTCAGGCTAGTCAGAGATTAACTGAATCTTTATGTTGTTTCAGGCTAGTCAGAGATTAACTGAATCTTATGTTGTTTCAGGCTAGTCAGAGATAAACTGAATCTTATGTTGTTTCAGGCTAGTCAGAGATTAACTGAATCTTATGTTGTTTCAGGCTAGTCAGAGATCAACTGAATCTTATGTTGTTTCAGGCTAGTCAGAGATTAACTGAATCTTATGTTGCTTCAGGCTAGTCAGAGATTAACTTAATCTTATGTTGTTTCAGGCTAGTCAGAGATTTACGGAACAAATCAGAAAAGGTGTTCAAAGCATATGTGTCACTCTTTATGAGACATTTATGTGAACCAGGGGCAGATAACTCAGAAGCATTTGCTGATGGTGTACCAAGAGAAGGGTTGTCTAGGCAACATGTACTAACCAGAATTGGTATTATGTCATTGGTTCGTAAGAAGGTTCAAGAATTTGAACAAATAAATGGAAACTTTAGTATGCCTTACTTGAAAGCAAATGATGCGGTAGAAAAAATGAAAAAGGAGAAAAATTCTTCAGCATCAGCATCTGCTGCGGCATCTCCAGCTCCTGCTGCTGAAGTGAAAGAAGAGAAAACGGAGGTAAAAGAGGAAAAAGCTGAGGGTGCTAATGGCGAGGACAAGAAAGAAGAAGGTAAGGAAGAAAAGGAGGTTGATGAAACGAAAGTTGAAGGAGACGAAAAGAAAGATGAGAGTGAAGAAAAGAAAGATGATAGTGCAGAAAAGAAAGACGATAGTGAAGAAAAGAAAGATTCCACAAAGGAAAGTGAAGATTCCAAAGAGGAGAAGAAAGAGTCTTCAGAGGAAAAGATGGAAGTGGATGAAAAGAAGGACGAAGAAAAGAAAGATGTTGAAGAGAAAGAAGAAGTTAAAAAAGAAGAAGCAGAGGTAAAATATTAGTCATGTTACATCAATGAAATGCATTACGGCATAAAAGAAAAAAGTAGTAAATTTTATAAAAGGACAGTTTTATAAATACAACAGAAACAAATATTTAAACAAGTGAACTTTACCAAATAACTCATTTTATAAAGATATGAATAATATCTTTATGACTATATATCATGTACATGTTTTAGTTGTAGATATCATCTGGACCAAACAACATTTCCCACAATGCAACACAATTATTGTACTAGACCATTGATAGCTTGAATTTAACATAGCAAGTATGATATTACATACAAAAACTCCCTGAATCACATTTTCTATAAAGATGAAAGTTGTATAAGAATGAGAAGTTATTCGAAAAGAATTGTATTGATATTGATAATAATTAATAATAATTATCTTAGGAAAAGGAAGAAACACCAAAAGAGGAAGAGAAAAAAGCTGAACCAATGGAGACAGAGAAGACAGAAGGAGAGGAGAAAAAATCTGAGGAAGGTGAGTGTTATGAAGATTTTTGTGTAGAACTCAATATAGGTAATTAACTTATTTAAGGTTGTACCAAACACCTTGACTTAAATTACAAAAATAAAAAAAAAAAAAAAAAAGATTTGAACCACACACTTTATCGTAAAATATTCAGTGGATATATAGCAATTTGACAAACACTGATTTGATCATTGAGAAACTTAATAGTTCCTTAACAAAAGATTGTGATTACATGTATAACGTTCAGCTGATTTTTACAGAGTTATCTTCCTGTAGTGTTGTTCCGCCTAAAATCCTTTAGAGGTGACTTTGCTGCAATTTATTTTTAGCAATTTATTTTATATAAACTTTGTTGATGTCTTTAGATAACCAGGATGGTAAATTAATTTATTTTACCATTTTCAGCAGAGTCAAATGAAGAAAAGAAAGAAAGCTCAGAGGAAAATAAAGAGAAAATAAAAGGTAAAGTTTCAAATAATATGCAAAATCAATGCACAAAAAATATTTATAAAAAAGGTTGATTTAATTAACAATGAAGTTTCAACCTACTCTTCATCTTAAACAAGTTAAACTATGCACAAAATAAACATTACAGCCGATTGCATTGATTGAAGGCAAAGGTAATATCTATGGTTAGCTGGTTTGCTAGCTGAACCATTAAGTCATCATTAGGTTAGATAAACTACTCTTCTTTAAGAGTAGAATACTCAGACAGGTAACCAATCTATCTGACAGTATAGGACTAGGCTACGTCCAAAGGAGGGTAGTATATCTTACATAATGACTACACTCAATGCAATCGGCTGTAAAGCAAGAGAGTCATTACAGTCCGCCTTTGTGCATACAAAAAGCATAGTAGTTGAAAGAGCTTAAGGAAGTTCGCTGCTCAGTTTCAAAATAAATAACTTTCCATACAACTAGTTTATATTGATAGGGGATTGATTGAGGAATAAAAAAAAAGCCAAAAAATATAGGGGTCAATGTGCTTATTATCGAGATATTACCCATTGGAATTTTGGCGGGAAAATATTCTCTTGATTTTTCATAACTCTATCATTGACCAGTTAAAGTTTTGAATAAACTATTTAGAGTAAATAAGATTTTATAACACTTTTACAAATTGCTTATAATTATACATTTAAAAGAATAATAAAAAGAAAAATGGGGGTCCATGGGCAAAATTTTGTAAGGCATTCAAATGGATAAAACCAGAGGATTTAAAAAATCTGAAAAAAATTCCAAAACATTACAAGCAAACATCCTTAAACCTCGGTTAACGATGAATTCATTTAAAGTTAACTGATGATGAGATGAACAACAATAAAAGCAACATTTCATTGCTGTGGGTTTGTTCCAATGATTGAAGGGCTTTTTGGGTCATGATTTATTGTACTGCTTTTCCTTTTGCAATTAAAACACAGGATTTGACAAATAATTCTTTAAATTTCCTTTTTCCATTAAAAACATGTTTATACAAAAGAAATATATCTAAACAGGAAGTAGAATTATTGGTTTACTGTACAATTTTATAATTTTGATGTAGAAGGGGAAGAAGAAAAGGAAAAGGAATCCAAGGAGGACAAAGAATCAAAGGAAGAAGTGAAAGAAAAGAGTTCTGAAGACGTGAAGGAAGAAAAGAAGGAAGTGAAAGAAGAGGGTAAGATATGATAGAAAGAAGCATAAGATGTCCTTTACGCTTGTAAAGCCTATTCCTAATTCTTGTAGAGTAAAACTTTTGGTTACTTGCTTTTTATACGACCGCAAAAATTGAAAATTTTTTGGTCGTATATTGGTATGATGTTGGCGTCGTTGTCGTCCGAATACTTTTAGTTTTCACACTCTAACTTTAGTGAAAGTGAATAGAAATCTATGAAATTTTAACACAAGGTTTATGACCACAAAAGGAAGGTTGGGATTGATTTTGGGATGTTTGGTTCCAACAGTTTAGGAATTAGGGGCCAAAAAGGCCCAAATAAGCATTATTCCTGGTTTTCGCACAATAACTTTAGTATAAGTAAATAGAAATCAATGAAATGTAAACACAAGGTTTATGACCACAAAAGGAAGGTTGGGATTGATTTTGGGAGTTGAGGTCCCAACAGTTTAGGAATTAGGGGCCAAAAAGGGGCCCAAATAAGCATTATTTTTGGTTTTCGCACCATAACTTAAGTAAATAGAAATCTATGAAATTTAAACACAAGGTTTATGACCATAAAAGGAAGGTTGGGTTTGATTTTGGGAGTTTTGGTCCCAACAGTCTAGGAATAAGGGGCCCAAAGGGTCCAAAATTGAACTTTGTTTGATTTCATCAAAAATTGAATAATTGGGGTTCTTTGATATGCCGAATCTAACTGTGTATATAGATTCTTAAGTTTTGGTCCCGTTTTCAAATTGGTCTACATTAAGGTCCAAAGGGTCCAAAATTAAACTAAGTTTGATTTTAACAAAAATTGAATCCTTGGGGTTCTTTGATATACTGAATATAAAAATGTGCTTAGATTTTTGATTATTGGTCCAGTTTTCAAGTTGGTCCAAATCGGGGTCCAAAATTAAACATTGTTTGATTTCATCAAAAATTGAATAATTGGGGTTCTTTGATATGCCAAATCTAACTGTGTATGTAGATTCTTAATTTTTGGTCCCATTTTCAAATTGGTCTACATTAAAGTCCAAAGGGTCCAAAATTAAACTAAGTTTGATTTTAACAAAAAATGAATTTTTGGGCTTTTTTGATATGCTGAATCTAAACATGTACTTAGATTTTTATGCCCCATTTATGGGCATTATGTTTTCTGGTCTGTGCGTCCGTTCGTTCGTTCGTCCGTCCATCTGTTCGTTCGTCCGTCTGTCCCGCTTCAGGTTAAAGTTTTTGGTCGAGGTAGTTTTTGATGAAGTTGAAGTCTAATCAACTTGAAACTTAGTACATATGTTCTGTATGATATGATCTTTCTAATTTTAATTCCAAATTAGAGATTTAACCCCATTTTCACGGTCCACTGAACATAGAAAATGATAGTGCGGATGGGGCATCCGTGTACTGGGGACACATTCTTGTTGATTATGGACCCAGTTTTCAAGTTGGTTCAAATCAGGATCCAAAATTATTATATTAAGTATTGTGCAATAGCAAGAAATTTTCAATTGCACAGTATTCAGCAATAGCAAGAAATCTTCAATTGCACAGTATTGTGCAATAGCAAGAAATTTTCAATTGCACAGTATTGCGCAATAGCAAGAAATCTTCAATTGCACAGTATTGTGCAATAGCAAGAAATTTTCAATTGCACAGTATTGCGCAATAGCAAGAAATCTTCAATTGCACAGTATTGTGCTGTGCAATAGCAAATATTTTCAATTGCACAGTATTGCACAGTATTGCACAATAGCAAGAAATATCTAATTGCACAATATTGTGCAATAGCAAGGAATTTTCAATTGGAGTTATCTTTCTTTGTTCAGAATAGTAGTTGAATCAACTTAAATCATTGTTTTATACAATATACAATGTATATTCACTTTTACTACCAACCAATCATTACCATTCAGTGATAACAAGCACTTTATTTTACATTTTAATATTTTATGATGTATTTAAGAGTAGTTATTGTTGCAAACTACATTAGAAATTTGAATTGATATCAGTTTTGGAAAAAGGGAAAGGGGGGATGTGAAAAAAAGGAGGGGGGGTTAAATTTTTCTCATTTCAGATTTCATAAATAAAAAGAAAATTTGTTCAAACATTTTTTTGAGAGGATTAATATTCAACAGCATAGTGAATTGCTCAAAGGCAAAAAAAAAAATTTTAAAGTCATAAGAAACCTCAAATCAAAAAAAATAATGCATATGTTTTTTTATAACTCAATGGATAGTTTTCATTATAAAACTTATGTACATATACTTTTTTCTGAAGAAAATTCTTAAATTTATTCATATTTAGAAGAAGTTTACTTTATTTTAATTGCTTCCTTCCAGGAAGCAATTCCCCGACATATTTTCCGTATGCAAAGTGACCTCAGTGTGACCCATCTCGTAAAAATCCGGTGATCACAATACGCATGGATGTCCTTAAAATAAACTATTATCTGAATTTACATGTTAAACACGTGCTCAATTTCCATGCTTTTTTGTTTATTTTTTGTCGATTGTTGACAAACAGGTGACAATCGTTAAACTTCGGCTTCAAAACACGAATTTTAATTACCTGCCATATTTTCACAACAACACTGACATATTGAAAAAAAAATTGACGATGATACGAAATTTACACAAAAAAAAATGATAAATTCGTGCACAGAAGACCAAGTTTATGATGTTTGTATGCATTGGTTCAAGAATTGGAAGAACATTATTTTTCACTGGTCACTCGTTTCTTATGACTTTAAGTTCATTAGACCACATTCATTCTGTGTCAGAAACCTATGCTGTGTCAACTATTTAATTTTAGATTTAAATAAGTTTGAAGAAGAAATCTTTAATTGATTTGTAAAATCTTGACATTTGTTTTGCGGTCGTATAAAGCTGCGCCCTGCGGAGCACCTGGTTTTGTATTAAAACATAATATATAGGCATAGTTAAAGCTGAATGTATTATATATTTAGATTTGATTGAAACTTATTCCAATTACAATTGGACAATATACAAACAAAGCAAGCAAGCTAACCAAAGTTTGCTCTACACACACATGGAAATTAGCTGTAATTAATTTTATCGCTAGTTTGTGCATTTTTCCTTTGATCTTGTTTTGTGATAATTATTAATTATTCATATCATTCTACTCGCTTGAGATGAAAAATAAATCACTAGAAACTAAGGTGGCACGTGGCGTTGCTAATGAAATTGACATGAAATTGACAACGTCGTCATAGGTAAAATAGCGATAAACAAATTTGTCATCTCAACTTGATTGGGTTTCTCGCTTTCGCGGTACCGGCTGAAGTGAGGAAAGCAATCCCGATGAGATGATCAACGATAACCTATAATTCATATAATTATATTGAAGATGAGACTGAGGAGAAAGAGAAGAAGCCTGAAGATATAAAGAAAGCTGAGGAGAATAATCAAAAGTTTATGTTTAACATTGCTGATGGTGGATTTACAGAGTTACATACCTTGTGGACCAATGAACAGAGGGCGCTGCAGCCTGGCAGGGAACATGAAGTCTGGCATAGACGTCATGACTACTGGTTACTGGCTGGAATTGTCACGTATCCTTTTTAATATAGAAAATTTAATATTGTGTTGTATAGAGAAAATTAATTGCGGGAAGTATGAATTTCCATGTTTTTCAGTAGGGGACTAAATAAATTCAGAATTTATTGCAATGTTTTTATCAATGCCAATTATGCAACCGGGAGAGTATCGCAATAATAAAAACTTGCATTTGGTATCTGATACATAAACCTGTATGAAGATTTTTCTGGAATCGCTATACCAGTAATTGCACTAATTTATTCCAGTCTTCAACAATAATATAATGCTATAATTAATGCATACAATAATATCTGAATTTACAGTAACTACATCTATATAAAATATACACAACTTTCAGTTGAACTATGTGACATTGATAATTTAGTACTCTGATGAGTCTTATGTAGGCGAAATGCGCGTCTGGCGTACTAAATTATAATCCTGCTACCTTTGATAACTATTAGTAGAATTTTGTAAAATTTGAATTTTGTAAAATTTTGTGCCATTATGAAAGAATACAAGTTAGCAGAATTCTTAAGTTGTTCAGATGTTATTCTATAAATAATTAATCCTTAACCTGACAGACATGGCTATGGGCGATGGCAGGATGTCCAGAATGACCCAAGATTCCAGATCATTAATGAACCATTCATCAGTGAGCAAGGCAAGGGGAACTTCCTGGAAATCAAAAACAAGTTCCTGGCTAGAAGGTTTAAGGTAAACATTCTGGGAAACTATTATAATGAACAGGGTTAATGTGACTTCTTTGCAATAAAAAAAAGCTCCTAGAACACTTGGATGTTAGATTTGACCTGCATTAAAAGCATAGATGAAGCTAAAAAGCAGCTTGACAATTTAAACAAAATTTAAAACTTTTAAGATATTACATCAAACAACCATTAGAGAATCCATATTTTGGACAGACACCTGTAGACTTTAAAGTTGAAGTACACTATGGCATATAAAAGTGAATATCATCTTAATAATTTATTTGGTACCTGATGCCCCTATGTGAGATATGAAGAATTATATGCATTTATTGATTTGTGTTTACAGTTATTAGAGCAGGCACTGGTAATAGAAGAACAATTAAGGAGAGCAGCTTATTTGAACCTTACACAGGACCCCAACCACCCAGCTATGGCATTAAATGCTAGGTAAATGTATAACCTAATCTTTACTTTTCTGATTGTGATTGACCATTTCTCTCTTAAAATCTTAAACTGGGCCATAACTCCCAAGACATGGTATTAAAGACTTGGTAAAAGTATACTATGGTGAAGACTAGTCTTTTGAAGCAAGTGAAATTCCATGTTTAGTTGGATGTCAAAAAAACACTTTCAGAATTTAGAATTGAATTTGCATCAAAAGTAATCCAAATACAATGCAAAAGGAGGAGGGGGTGGGGGGTCAACATTGCTGCAAGTTTTGTTAATCTAAAATAGATTTTACATATATCCCTATTGGTCAATCAATTTTTCCCAAATTAAGTTAAGAGGGGGGGGGGGGGGGGGGGTATGGGGGTCAGTGAAAAAGCTATGTGAATTAAGTTTTTTTATCCTTCATTGAACTTTTGATGTCGTCCCTAACATGTTAATTTTTAAATACATTTATCTAATCTACATATTTATCCATTTATAGATTTGCTGAGTTGGAATGTTTGGCTGAAAGCCATCAACATCTGTCTAAAGAATCTCTGGCTGGTAACAAACCCGCTAATGCTGTATTACATAAAGGTAAGGACCTTGTATCTACATCCCCCCCCCCCCCCCCCCCCCCCCAAAAAAAAAAACAAGAAAAATAACATAAAAAAGACAACATCTGTAATGGCTTGTAGTAAACATGCTCACTGTTAATTTCAGAAAATTCTGAGTCTAAATAAAATTTACAGTACACTGAGGCGTAATTACTTTTAGAAAAAAAAAAGTTAACAAGTTTGATAAATTTGTAGCATAAAGTTGTGATTTTCTTTTTTGTATTGAACTGAAGTGTTGAGTTTAAGATTCAGTATTGACAAGTTCTATGGTCCGGTTGTTGTCTCTTTGACACACTCTCCATTTCCATTCTCGATTTAATTGATTTCTTGTTTTTCTGTTTCAGTATTAAATCAATTGGAAGAACTCCTGAGTGATATGAAACAGGATGTCAGTCGTCTGCCAGCGACACTTGCCAGAATACCGTCAGTCAGTCAAAGACTGCAAATGTCAGAGAGAAGCATCCTGAGCCGATTGGTCAATCCAAATCAGGCCTCTTCATCAGGTCAAGCTGCCCCCATATCCTCTGCTTCACTAAATACTACATCCTCTGCCATGCTGGCTGGAATGTCTCAGGCCACCTATCTCACAGCAGCTGCTGCTCTCCCTGGCGCTTATTCCCAAAATATTCCTGGTTTCAGACCTCAATTTGGCATTCCACAGTCACATTTTGGTCAAGGTAATGCACTTTTATCAATACTTATATGATGGGTTCTGCTTATTATAGGAATTTGCTTTCAGGACCCTGAAATTGTCTACCCAGATATAAAACAAGTTCGATTTAATTATAATCAATAAATTACGTGTGTATATTCTGTATTCTGTAACATGTAACATAAAAGGTAGAAATTTTCTTTTCCATAATTTTATTTTCATAGAGAGTCATAAAAGACAATAAAAACACAGAAATAAATCTCTAGTTGGTCATTTGAAATTGTGAAAATTTACCATTATACAGTATTTGGAATACATTTTATATAATAAAACACCAGGTAACTGTATGGTAGTGGGAAAGTTGAATATGGAGGGAAAAAAAATATGAAATTATTGATGAAAAATCAGTTTCATGAAATAAACATTTGATTCTTTGGGTCGAGGTCCACAAAAAAGCTGTTTGAGCTGGTGAAAATTTTTGACTTAATTTTTCTTGAAACAATTATAAAAGGGGACATGATAACAGATGATGATTTAATTTATGCAGATGTTTAAAAAAATGATTTAAAACCTAAGTTCATGTGTAATTTGACGTTTGTTTTGTAAAAGGTGAGGTTATAAATTTTATTTTATTGAATAGTTTGCCTGCTAAAAATTATCTAGATCAAGACAAACTAAAAATCTTTTTGATATTGTCGAATATGAAAAATCTGACAGGATAAACCAGAAAACCCTACAATGACAATAGTCACTTTATTATGGCCTAATGTTTTAAGATTGTTACTTTCAGGACCATTAGGATTTCCCATGATTCCTGGGTTACCAGGACAACCTGATATAAGTACAACAATGTCAGCCATTTTGAGTGGTATGTCAGATGTAGTGTAGCTGCCTTCAGTCATTTTTATTTTACAGAAATTTTTGCTGCTTTGCTGAAATTTTCCTTTTTTTTATTTTTAGTAGAAGAGTTTGCAATTGACTGTTTGTAAAAACTTCTGTCAATGTTGTGTCTGTGTGCTTGTCTTATTTTGTTTTTAAGCTTAAAGTAGATGTTATTTGTGAATGTTTAGCTTACTGTACTAGTAGAAAATTGTAATGTTTACCAATGAAGAGTTGTCTTTCTTTCATTTTTGCTTGTAGGAAAATATGTTCATCATCAAAGAAAAGTAAATGCTCTTTTCTTCATTTCAATCGAAAATTGTATACTTTGTTATTTACAAAAAAAAGTAAGAATAAGCCGCCTTTCCTTTATATACAAGTTAGATGGTATCCTTTATAAGTGAAAAGTTAGCTATTTTATTAGGGCTTTAGTAGCTCCCTTTTTCATAAAAAAGAATTATTTGCCTTTTTTCATTGAAGAAAGTTGAAACATTTTTTTCTGATATGTATGTTAAATTTAGAAATACAACTTAATTAAAATTGATAAAACATCAAATAAATGAAAAAAATAAAGAAGTTTCTGTTCGTGATTTTGTAATAGAATCAAGTGAAAAACAATATTTTCAGCTTTCAAAGGAAAACTTGATGAATTACATATATTACAGCAAAATGCCTTGAGTGTGTAGGTAAATGTCTGATCAGAAACCCCAAAAATCTTTCTTCGCTTTGTGTTGCCATAGGATTTCAATAGGACAATGTAGGCCAAGCATAAATTAATATAAAAATTTAAGTAAACATATGATAACACAATTGTTTTCATTTTAAAGTTTATGCAGCAACAGAAATGAATACAGTTTATTAGATTAATACTCATCAAAATATCTGTTTTGTTATTTGTTCTATGTACAATTTGTCAGTCAGTTGCAAACTTGTTAAAAAATATCAGATTTTAGTCGAGTTGTATACCCTCTATTTATGTTGTCTATTAATCGTAACAAAAGTGAATTGGTCAGTTTGGACAATGTGGTCACTGTCTGCTGGCCAATAAACAAAAGTAGAATGATTGGTTATTGACCAACTTTCAATAAGTATGTCAGAATGATGGCTGCACTACACTGATTGATAACAGAAACTTGTATTGATTGAACACCATTTAAATGGTTTATTGAAAGATGAATTAGGACACTCAAACCAAAAATTTTGCTCTATTTTGTGAACCCCTATCAATGAAATTTTAATGGGAAAAATAAAAGTTGACAAATTACCAGTAAAGACATATACTTTCATATCTTTTGATAAGAATAACTAGTATTTTTAGCTTTTACACACAGAAAATCGGTCTGTTAGGCCTATTACATGTATGTGTGTTCACTGTCATTATCAATAGTTTTAAAAATCATTCCTGAAGTTTGTCCCATCTTCGTGTGAAAACTTGTAGAATAGTTAACGTCACTCCCCGAAAGCTTTCCCACTTCCTGCTTTTTTAAGTGCTAAACATTCACAAACACAACCATTTTATTTTATAGAATATTTATGGTCCGATTAATTGTATATTGTAAATTCATAACTTTTTATGTGCATGATTAAATTTAGTTGTTGATCAATGTGTAAAAATGCAAAGCTTAATTGATGTACCAGGAAGGCTATCGGAATGCAATAGTTCAATTTATCATTGGATTCATTACAGTACTAAGAATTTTCACAGTTTAAGGCTAACCACATATTCAAATATTCAACAAATATAAATTTTCTTTGTGTTTGCAGAATTTGTCAAAAGCATGAATTTAAAAAATCCAGTAAAATAATTTTTTTCCTTAAATTCACGAAAATTGGTTCAAACGAAAATAAATCAATCTACAGTAATATAGTATTTCTGAAAATCCAGTGATATTTGTAAGATCTTAACATCACTACTGAACCATTTTTAGGAAACCCTAAAATTTCAAATACTTGAGAAAAGTCTGTTGCCATTGTTACATCACTGGCCTGAAGTATGGAACTGACAGCTGTCAGCTGGTGTTGGGTGATCAGGGGCAGATCCAGCCATTTTAAAAAGGGGAGGTTCCCAACCCAGAGTAAAAAGGGGGGGGGTTCCAGCTATATGCTCCTATTCAAATGCATTGATTGGCCAAAAAAAAAAGGGGTTTCCAACCCCCGGAACCCCCCTGGATTCGCCAATGGTTATGAAATGCTTAAGGGCTTGAAAGCTTCCACTCGTGTGTCATTTATAGATCTATCTGCAGATTCATTAACTCTTGTCATATGTGGGAATTATAATAATAGGGAAATACCGATAGCTCTTGTTTTAATTCTACAAACATGTTATTTTTTTTACAGGATATTCTTGACACTTAAATACCAATTGTTTTGGTCTTATTGGAAATCTGATACATAAATGTTATTTTTAATTTTAGTTTCTTGTGTATAATTCGGAGTTTAGTATGACGTCCATTATTACTGTACTAGTATACATATTTTTTAGGGGCGAGTTGAAGGACACCTACAGGTGCGGGAATTCTCGCTACATTGAAGACCCATTGGTGGCCTTCGGCTGTTATCTGCTCTATGGTCGTGTTGTTGTCGCTTTGACACATTCCCCATTTCCTTTCTAAATTTTATTTCTCTTCAAAATAGAACTGTTTTAGTTAAAGTGGAAATTTATATGATCTAAATACTCTTAAGAATATCAATATGCACTGAATATATAGAAAAATTGGTTAAATTAAGAGTCTGAGGGCTAGTAATTTTTATAAAGTGACTAGTACATATGTAATACCTCGACTCCATAGCCCTTGTCTGGTTGATCATGAGTTCTATAGAAAATAGAAAAACTTTGTAATCAGTTGTTCTTTCCAGTCACTACTTCAACAACTTGCAACATGTATTACTAATTGGAATTTTAATTCAATTTTAAGTTGTTGGTTTTTTTCAGGAGGACTTCCAGGTCAGATGTCAGCATTAAAACAGAGTCCAGCCCAAGCTAGTCCCTCTCACAGATCTCCGGTTCCCACACCTGGTATGTAGTTAACTAATTGATTACTTATTTGAATAGAAATACATTTCGAGTTTAAAAGCAAGCAAACCAGCTGTTCAGTTAAAAAGAACCAACTAAAAATGGAAAAAATACTAAAATAATTTTGTATGCTTCTTGAACATTGAAAAGTAATGAAATGCCAACACCTATAGTTATGAAAGACCTATAAAATGGAGGAATACTTTTACTTCCTAATGGATTCACAAGACTGTAAACCAACTAATTTTTGGCTAGAAATTTATTTATGTTATTGAGCAGGACTTGTGCCAGAAGAAACATTTTGTGAATATATAAAAAGATATCATCTTGAATATGTTAAACTTGGTTCTATCTCTAAATACACTAAAAGGTAAAAAATAAATGGCACTTTGTGAATATATAAGGCCAGAATTAAAAATAATTTGGTTTGCCCAAACCCTACCCAAAGGTTGAGACAGTGGGTAGGTAGGTAGGCATTTTCTTTTTTTTTTGTCTAAAAGAGAAATTGAAGTATTGGGTGTTTATTAGTCTTCATGCCTATCTGCTTAAAAAAAACTTCTTCAAATCAGGACAATAAAAGAATTTGAGTAGGCAGCTTTTTTCTGGGTAGGTAGCGTTTGGGCAAACAAACCTATTCTTTTTTATGGCCTAAAAAGATATCATCTTGAATATGTTAAACTTGGTTCTATCTCTAAATACACTAAAAGGTAAAAAATAAATGGCACAAAGTCTGTTTGAATGAATTGATCTGAAAATAAGTTGGTTTGCAGTATTTCACACTGCAATCACAAACCTTGAGCAAGTCAACATTCACACGTAATTTAGAAAAAAATCACATAAGCATGATGACAAGATTAAGATTAAATAATCTTGTGTTTTAATACCAACAATGATAATCGCATGGTGCACATATATATTTTACCCACACAGGACCATCAGCCTTCGATCAGTCACCATTTTTATCGAGTGAATCGTTCCCGTGGGTCGTCACGTCTGAATCACTAAGCAAGACTATAGAGAAGACAATGCTTAGTCAAAGTATGTCCAAATAAAGAGGCATGTTGATTTTTACGATCTAAGCATGTGTCTTTCGCGTAACAAGCATGCGCCCCTTCATGCTTTTGCTGATGGTGTGTTTATTTTTGGTGTGATATTTGTAGTAATTTAATATTATTATTATGACATCATTAAATTATCTTTGCTTTATCATTTTGATATGTAAATGGTGAAATTGTCATTAGAACTGAAAAAATATTTTAGGAAACATCAAGAATCCAGGCAGTGCTCAATTAATCAGACAAGTCAATTAACTGAGAATTCTGCCCATATATACTCTATTCTGCATGGCAGATTTTATTTGAATGGAAACCAACTGTAACACTTGTTAAAGCATGGCTTTGATATTCATATTATTAAAATTATAGACTATAAAGTTCAGGATTAAATTAAAAGATAAAGTTCAAGATTGAAATAAAGATGAAGTTCAAGATTAAACGAAAGATAAAGTTCAAGATTAGATAGCATATGATGGTCTACCTAATCATCATTGCATGGCTACAGTTGCTGGACATCGTTATCTTTATAACTGCTTTGAATAGCCATTTTATTAGTATTAAAGCACTAAAGTCGAGACAAAATTAATTTATTTTTTTTTCTGTATACTTTTATACTTTTACTTGCTTTGATGGATAAGAGTTCATTATCAGACCTGCATGTTTGTAACATCAATTTATGTTGTTTGTCAAAATATATGATCAGTTGAAAATGTCATATGAAGAACTTGTGTCTGGACAGATATACTGACAACAAATTACATTGTTATCCTGCTTGGGTCAAAAGAATAAAAAGAAAAATGGTACCAATAAATAGTACAGAATCCATTCCATATGAATTGTAATAGTCACTTTTAATATACAACAAATGAAGATTGTAAGTACATTGTACATTCAAACAATATAACCAAAAAAAAAAAGGTGGAATATTCCACCAGAAGTAATGATCACCTGTGTTTTCTAATAAGAACTAAATTTAGAAATAAACATATGAATCCTATCTCAATGGCAACTTGCACATTTTGCATTTCTTGAAAAACTTTCATCCGATGTGCCAGACACAAAGTTGGGGTAGCCATCTAGATTAAATATCAAGAAGTATCCTAGGCCAAAGAAAAAGAAGAAGCCTTTTGTCCTATAAAGAGAGGGTCAATATGTTCAAATTGTTTTCTGTGATAAAAAAAATTGGATCTATCGGTAAAAATTAACAAGACAAAATTAATTCTTGTAGGGTTTGACAGGAAACCGACATCTCGAGTTTGTTTGTTTATTAATGAAATAATGTGATAAAATATTAATTGTAATTCAATATTTTTAGGACCAGATTCCGGGAAAGGTGAGCCAAAAGTGAATGGTGGAAAGAGTGTTATATGTCTGGATGAATAGCTGTTGTACATATCATAAAAGTCATTCCACGTGGAATATCGTATTTATTGTGTCTCGTAACTTACAATATCATCTTATCGTATGACTTTTAAGCATTGTACTCTCTCATCACAAATCATTGGACTATTGCAGACGTTACATTGGCTTGTTAACAGACGGGCAGACTTTAAATCATTGAACATTGGCATTCAGTTGTATCATAATTCATAGTTTCAGAATCTCAAGGATTATGGGTAATTTTACATTGTTTGTACACCAAAAGGAAAAAGGTGTTTTGCCATTGGTCAAAATCCATTGTTATTGATTTTTGTAACCAATAGCAGCACTTGTACAATTTTTGAAATTATTTCCCAGAATGCATTAGATTCTGAAATGGTTCATTCATTCATAATTCATTTAACATTCAACTGCAGCAATATAAGCAGAACATAAGCTGTTTAGAAATATATTGCTTTCCTTGAGATACACATGATTTCTTTTTTTCTGATGTTTTTGTTAAAATGTAACTTTTGTTGTGTAACTTAATTTATATTGTAATGCCTTTGTCAATTTCTATTTCTGTATTTTTTGTTTGTTTATTAAACATGGTGCATCAGTTGATAACCTTTTTTTTCTGAATTTGGAAATTTATTTCTTGGTGATTGTTTTTATTTTCATATTTTGTATAAACATTGGTGAACAAATTTCATAACTTTTTCGGTAATAGTAAGGGCGATTTTTTACTTAATTTTGCACAGTACATTTCAATAGCTTTCAGTGTTGGCTAAACTTATTTAGGAAATGGGCTTTTGTTATTTTGGCCCCTGCATACCATTATGCTATACATAGCTTTTATTTCTAAACAGAACTTTTACTACATGCTGTGCATGCATGATATTCCTAAAAATAAATAAATATTTAAATGAAATAAAAGGATGTGTCCTATTTTGAAAGGCTCTTTTAACACTGCACCATGCTATTGTAGTGAGAAATACTTGTCACTGGACACTGAAAGTACTTTCTTTTTTGGTTGTCGAAGGAATATGAGGATATAGACTATTATTGGGTAGACTAGAATAAAGAAATATTATGTTACTTAATTATATCCATCTTTTTTTTCGTTTGTTAGTAAATTTATCATGGGAAATCCAGTATGTTAAAGGGGTCAACTTGGATCAAGGGAATTCTTTAAATCTGTAATGCGTTTGTAATAGTTTGGTTTCATCAATGTTTATCAAGCATTCTTGTGCAACACAAATAATCTTTGTTACAAGGAAGCTTTGTATATGTTTATGAAATTAAAGGCCTAAAACATACCATTATTTTTTTTAAGAGATTTACCTTAGTTTAGGTCTACCTCCAAAGTTTTGAGGAAAATTAATGAACTTGCTGTAATATTTTTTTCTATAGAAATAGGTGCTTTTTCTTCTTGCTTGACAAAATCTTGTTACAGAAACTTTTTTTTGTACATAACATTTTTCTGTTTTTTATATAAGATTTTGAACAGTTAGATTTTAGAAATGTGATCATGAAAGTGTTTTATAATGAAATAATGATGAATTTTTAAACACATCAATGAAACTGAAAATTTACATCAAACATTGTACTAGTTCATTATGGCAAGTTAATGTTGAAGTTGGAAATAAAAGGCCAGCTGTAATCTGTGTAGTTGTTATTTGTTCATAAAATAAATGTAAAGAACAGAATTTGGAATGAGGGAGCCGACAAAAGATTTAAATGTTGAGGAAACAGGTCAGAACTAACCGTTAATGTAGCCCAACCCTCTAAATAGGCCTCTGAATTATACAAATAAGGAGATGGGGGTATGATTGCCAACACGACAATTATCTACCATACACCAAATAAAGTGGCTGTAAGCAACTGTAGGTCAACAATGACCAAAACTCGTATAGAAAAGACATAAAAAAAACAGTCATGACAAATCTTGTCAAAATGGCCTTCAACAATGAACAAAACTTGTACAGAAAAGACGTATAAAAAACAGTCATGACAAATCTTCTCAAAATGGCCTTCAACAATGAACAAAACTCATTTTTATATAGACGACTATATATGAAAGGCCAGAAAGGACAAAATGTGAAACAATATGAATAAAAAAACAAATTGTGGTTTTAGTGGTTGACATAAACCTACTTACCACTAAAACATCAGGATGTCATAAATCCACATTACACTAAATTTTCAAGGTTAAAACTATTTTTTGTCATTCTCTAGCATCATAATGTAAATCCTCATGGTCAAACCTGGGTTAATGACTTGAATATCAAACTGAATTTCATTGTTAAAAACTGGGATTGTAGACTTCCGACTCCTCACTTACATCACTAAATCTTCTTGTTTAAAACAGGTCATCAACTTTTATTCAATAATTGCTTCAGAGGTTCAGTAATTTAAGTGTTATTTTCATTCACAATTGAATCTTTCATTGTGAACACTGAGGTCATTAACTTTTATCAAGAACAGTGCTTTGGAAAGTGGAATTTATGTAAGTGTTGTTATCATTCACAGTGAATTTTCATACCTACACGTAGGGCCGTTGGCCTAAATCACAGACAATCTTGATGGTTAAACTGGGGTCATTGACAAATAATCTGAATCTTCACATCTTTAATTTGTCCCTTAATTTTCTTGGTTTTATAACTTGGGTCATCACTCACAATGAATCTTTATTATTGACTTTTGATTATGCCAATGCTTTTACAACTACTTTAATACCAAATATCATTGACCTACCACTAGTGGTTCCAAATAAACTAATCTAATCAAAAACTAAAATTGTTGATGCCGCACCTGATACTGGAAACTGCATACCGGTACCTATGTCTCACTATTTGACTCCATCTAGGCGAGACAAAAATGTCAATCACCAGGTAAACACTAACTGATTCAGGGGAAAGGTTTTATGGTCTTCTCAAAAAGAGCTTTTGATTCAACTTAGTTCACCACAACTGGGTTTAACCTAACAAAACTAATACATGATACAAAACAATAAAGTCTACATAAAAGTTTTGATAGTTTATTAGAAAAAAATATCAATTCTTAACAATATTTAATTCTCAACAAGTTTAATCTTTACAGTAAAGATATACTTCTTAGAAGAACACATGAAAAAGAACATAACTTAGTGAATTGTTTTTTTCAAACATGAAAACCTGTCTGTGATTACTAGAAACAATTTACAGTTTTACATGATTCAAGAAGTCTAGTCTATATAGGTTGACATTTACGCAAGTTTCCATAAAAATAAATTTACTCTACACAATAAAAAAGTCCATAAAATAATACATGTATAACAAAAATACCATACTCCGAGGTAAATTTAAAAAGGGGAAAGTCAACCAACAGAACGGTGTATACTTGACACACAAGATATTACATGGAAATGCTGCCTTTAAGGTGGTACCTAACACTACAGGGAGATAACTCTGTAAAATTAGCAGAACGTTTTAATGACGTTGTGTTCTTAAGGGAATATTAAGCTTCTTAATGATCAAAATGAGTGTTTGTCAAACTGCTATATAACCAGTGTAATTTTTCTGATTAAACGGTTGGTTCAATTTTTTGGATTTTTTTATATTTTTGTTAAAGGGTCAAAGTTAATAATTTGTCAAAATTTTAAGAAAGTTAAACGAGCCAAATTAATTTTAGTTCAGGTGTTAGGTACCACCTTAATATGCCCTTTTTGGATTAAGATTCATCAGGAACACAAAGCAAAGACAAACTTTTTAAGCTATGGTATTGGTTGATTTTCCTTTTTTCACCTGTCAGTTCACTTTAGAGGTGTCAGGTTTTGGTGTGTGGATATTATATTAGCTTAAGCATAATGTCAATGAGACAACTCTACACTAGAGGCTAAATGACTTAGAAGTTATTATATAACAGCATAGGGTTATGACCTTCAAAAATGAGCAAAACTTATATTGCAAAGTAAGCTATGAAAGGCCAGAAAATGACAAATGTAAAACAATTCAAAATTAGAAGACTAACAGGTGGGAGGCACTTCTATTTAAATTTGGTGAGTTGTGCTTACTTCAGAAAAAAGCCATAAAATCTCTTGATCTATGTGGATAAATAAGACCTACCTTCAAACAGTATGCTATACATTGATTGTCACACACACAATTGATAATTTTTAAAAAAAATCTACCAAAGTCCATAGAAAATTGGGGAATATTTGTTTCAAAAATTATTTCAAAAACTTATTTATCACTCAAAATAACCACAGCTATAGATTATAAAATATCTGATTTATGTGGACAAAGCAAGGTGGGGAATTCAAATAAACCAACTTTAACTCTTGTATAAACTGAACTTTCAATGCATACAGGCACATAAATAAAACAATCAAATTCATAGATAATTTGTACAATGTTTTACAAGACAACAATAAGGTTAGGTACTATGTGAAGATTTTTGAAGTCTTAATTTACTGTATATTTATTTTAATGGGGCAATAACTTTTGAATCGATCGTATCTCCCTGCATATTTAATTTCCATGTTTTGATAAATTATGCATACAAACCCCAGATAATGTTTGAGATGTTTTTGTTATTGTGAAAATTGTAAATAGATAGGTTTTGCAAAAATAAAAGCTAAAAATAACAATGTAATACAATATTGATCACTTTCTGTAAGAAATAATACCACCAAAAAATTCAATTTTCTTCCATCCAACAAACCTATGACGTTCTGTTAGGCAAAGCATCATATGCTAAGTTTCAACATAAATAGGTTCAGTGTATTTCTGTGTTATAACTTTGAAGCTTAAAAAAACAAGAATATAAAAACAATACATAAATATGTAAACAATATAAACAAATGAAAAAAATATATTGCCCCAACAATTATTCCCGCTATTAGTACATTTCATATCGTGTTTTGGTCCAACATCTACTATACTGAACAGTGTAAAATTTTCAATAGAGGGTTTAAATTTTTTTCTTATTTCTCAATTAAAAAAAACACAAAAAATAACAACCCTGCAAGTTCAATATAATAGATCTTTGAAGGAGATCAGTTACAGTGCATTAAAAAAAAGAACCTCATGAAATACTTTGACCTAGAAATTGTTAAATTTAAAAATGTGAAATAACAGAGGCAGATTTAGAGGGGCAGGGTGTGCCCCTTTCCTTTTTAGTGTGATAAATTTGGTTGATTATGAAGGGAGTCCCTGAAACGGTCTCCTCCTCGGCAGGCAGTAGGTGCCCCCCTCGTAAAAATTTCTGAATACACCACTTACTAATAATAAGGCTTTAGAAATTGTGCAATTTAAACCTGTGATAAACCTAGGCCCTCGAAATTGTGAAATTTAAACTTGTGAAATATTTTGGCCCTAGAAATTGTGAAATTTAACCTTTGTGAAAAATAAAACACTATTATAATATAGTATGCAAGGAATTTACTTATACTAGTACATGTATATAATAATCATGAAAAATACACAACAGATGAATTAATATAACCTTTTTAGAAAAAAGAGAATAGGTTTACATATTGATAACTAGAAGAAGTAAACATAGAATGTCCATTAACTGACTAAATAATTTGTAGGACAATCAAGTACCCTTTCCTTAGAAATGAAATAAATTTGTATTCCTGATTATGTTTAACAGTCTTGTTTATAATCAACAATTTCATGATAAATTATATGATATCTTCATAATGAATAGCAATATATAATTGAAACAATTTTTCCTTGAACTGTTGAGACCCTAATTCATCACCTGTACAGAAGCTTGCAAGGTTCTCTAAAAAATACTGAACACTAGTCTACAATTTACTTGTCAATTCAATTTTTCAGGTTTTCCACACTTATAACTTACTTTTTGTACATAATTAAGCATCAATTAAGCATCAATAAATTTTCACATGTTTTTCTCCACTTAATTTGCATCCAATATTTCTGAAGAGTGGAAATTTTAATTAAATTTTCAATTAATCCAAAAAATAAATTTCATGGTTATAAGAAGATGTGGTATGAGTGCCAATGAAACAACCCTCCATCCACGTCACAATTTCTAAAAGAAAAATCATTATAGGTCAAAGAACGCTCTTAGCACTTGATTTGAAGTGTTAAATTTAACATTTTATACAAAATAAAAGCAAATTTTATTTGGACTTCAACTTCATCAAAAGCTACCTTGACCAAAAACTTTAACCTGAAGTGGGACAGAAAAACATAATGCCCATAAATTATGAATAAAAAACGAAGTGAATATAGGAGTTGGAAGGTGTAACCCCATGACCCTAGATACAATTTTAGGAATTGTGTATTGTGTGAAAACTTTTATTAATACAAATGTATATAATATGCTGCCCCCTTTAATTAATTCTTAAATTGCCTTGATATGCTTGTAGTTTCAATTTTTCAAATCTTTTCTAAATGCTTCATACATAACTGACTTATTCCATACAATCAAATCAAATTTTCATTCAATCCTAATAATGTCTCTATACTAGGAACATTTCCATGCATCAAGAGGTAGTCTGTCTAACTGCCGTACTCTTTTCTGTCGCCATAGAAACCAGAAAATACCTATCACTACACACAGGAATGATTCTATATAATATCCATCGATCTCTGTTTGACAGTTGCCTCCCGCTGATGTACAAGCCTAAAAATAGAAATTGATACATGTAGATTAACCATACATTGTCTCGAAATATAAATATTATTTGTACAAGGCTTAAAAACAGGTAGAATGCAAGTCTTTGCCGAAACATTTTTCCTTGTACATTCAGTGTTGTAAATTTTCAACTTATACCATTTAGCGGTGTAAATTTTCGCCTATTTTCACGAATATAACAAACTCGCCAAAATAATTTCCACCAACTTAAAAGTGCAGATGCAAAGGTATTGATAAAGTTTTTGAATACGCCAAAATAATAACCGCTAAAATATTTTATACACCTTATTCAATGAAAATCGCTAAATTTTACACAAGCGAAATTAACCCACTGTACGGTATACAAACATAAAATTATTTCCTTTCAATGGAGCCAAGATTGATTGATTCACCACCAAGGCTCCTCCCTTTCCTTTGATTGATTGGTGTTAAACACCACTTTCAACACTATTGTGCTATATCTTGGTGGTCTGTTTTTATGGGTGGAGGAAGCTGGAGTAACTGGACAAATCCACCAACCTTCGGTAGGACAACTAACAATCTTAGTCAATTAGTCAGACTGATGGAGTGGTTCTAAAGCTGATAGGGACAGCGATAAAAATAGTAGATAATATATGAATCACTGTAAAACAGCCTTTACATCTTACAATAGTGTTAATTGGCCCGACCACAAGAGAAGAAAGGAATGAGAAATAAACATCTGACATGATATATTACATACCTCAGTTTCAGCTGTTGAGGCACACTGTCCAGGACCTCCATGACATGACTTCCATGTTAGTCCTTCTACTAGCCACAATGCTACTGTAGCTGGCCAATTACCACCTTTAATAAATTAAGTACAACTGTTTAAGTAAGAACATTAATTTATCAATGGTTATCTTTGTAATTTTATTGGTGCATTTCCCAAATGTGAAATGTTGTATTGGTTGTTCATCTTTTAGAGTACCTGATGTCTCATTTATAAGGACCTATGACTTTTAAAAAAGTTCAAACTGTTTTATTTGCTTCAAAATGAGGTAACTCTTAATGTGATATTGTCACCTAAGGGGTACCCTTCTTGACCCCAAATAAACCTTTGGATCTATTGACTTCCTTGGTTAACTAGAAACAGCTAAGAACACATAGTTTGTCATTGTATAGAAAATTTACTCAGAACTTACCAAGGTTTGCCAGTGTATTTAACAGTGTCATGTAAGTTCCTCCTATAGCAGGGTCACTTATTTTTGCATGGAAAGCCATCTGGGACACAAACATACTGTATAATGCTACCTAAAAATAATAATACATAAATGATAAAAAAAAAATTGTTTATTGGCTATTTGAGACAAAAATTTACTGTTTAGCATAACCTGTAAAAAATTTGAGTGATATGAATCTATGGAAACTCTTATAGGACATAAACATACTTTATAATTCTTATTAAAAAACTACAAGAGTGATTTTATTGTTATGGATTTTAGTCTTATCATTACCCAAATTAATCGTTATTAACAGTACTGTTACACTAGTTAAACCTAGCCATATTCTGTATGTGCCTGTCAATAGTCAGAAGCCTGTTATTCAGTGGTAGTCGTTTTTTGCTGTGTAACATATTGTTTTCATTCCTTTTCTGTTATTTTGTACATAAATTATGCCATTTGTTTTCTGAATTGTTTTACATTTGTCATTTTCGTGCCTTTTATAGCTGACTATGCGGTATGGGCTTTGCTCATTGTTGCACACTGTACAGTGACCTATACTTGTGGAGAGTTGTATCCTTGGCAATCATACATCTTATTATATTTATATTATATACTTACTTGATGAATTGCATAACTGCACAATATGAGGGCATAAAAATAGGTTGGGAAATTCCCTTTCGTCTCCTGTACTTGTGATGACAGCCATACAATGAAAGCATACAGTAAACCTAGCATTAACCTGCGAAAACAAAAACATAAAATTACAGTTAAAAAACCATAACCAGACCAATACCTGGCCTCGAACTAAGTCCAACATGCAATTGATTGAGGTAATATGCATAGCTGAAGCATAACTGGTCGCTCCCTTTTATCAAATACCCCAAAAATGATACAAAATTCTCTTTGTACAATAAGTGTTGTAAAATTTCAAACTATTGACAAACAGGAAATTGCTTGATGTTGGATGCAAAATTTGCTTAATAGCTACAATAGGGCTGTCTGGTGAATGTAAAATTTGCTTACTACAGAATGCATGTGTTACAATATGTAAATGACATACCCTTAAGTAATACATTTATTGGTTTGGGACACACTGTTATACTACAAACCTAAAAGGCATGGCCCTGAGGAAAACATTCATTGGTTTAGGACCAGCTGTGAACTTGCTAATAATTAGTGGTAAAACTATCTGTATTGGAATCATAGGTATAGCAAACAGGGCTAGAGTCTGTTTCTGCATACCAGATTCTATCAGCTTCAGTCCTGTTAATGAATCTGCAGCAGAAAATCCAACCTGCAATAAAAGTTTACAATCAGAAAATCTCACATTGAATAGAAAATTTACAATCACAAAATCCAACATATATAAGCTAAGAATTTTCGTTCCCGTTCTTTAACTTAAGTTTGCCTGAAGCAAATGTTATGAAACTTATACACAATGGTTATTACAACAAAACTCAGATCATGTACAAATTTCAAAGTGACACTTTACAGTTCTCAAGTTATATCCCTTTATAAAGTTGAATGCAAGCAGGGGCATCATTTGTGTTTCACATTTCCAATTTATATTATTTTTTTACCCAAATTACTGTTTCTGGTTTGTAGGTTTCTTTGCCAAGGTACATCTATTAACACTTTTCATAGAAAATACAAATTGAATTGGTTTTTTTTTTAAATATCAATTTTATAAAGGCACAAATAAAATCTGTGCCATCATATTACAGTTAACCAGTACTTTTTGCTTCAAAATGAATTAAAAATATATAGATAATCATATTTCTTCTCAAATTAGTCCTTTACCCTATTACAGTGAAACCTGTCTGTTCAGAACCTCTTAGGGTTTCCAAGATTTGGTTTGGTTTTATTTTCAACACAAAAAGTGCTATGTCCAATATTATACACCCCAATAAAATTACAAAGATAAACGGTAAATTCTTAAAAAAACAACCGCTTACCTTAGCTGTGAGTATGATGACAGCATATGATATAACTGCAGGCAGTTGTATGACACGAATGAGTTGTTTGTATGTATGTCACTAACCTTAGCTGTGAGTATGATAACAGCGTATGATATAACTGCAGGAAGTTGTATGACACGAATTAGTTGTTTGTATGTATGTCACTAACCTTAGCTGTGAGTATGATAACAGCGTATGATATAACTGCAGGAAGTTGTATGACACGAATTAGTTGTTTGTATGTATGTCACTAACCTTAGCTGTGAGTATGATAACAGCGTATGATATAACTGCAGGAAGTTGTATAACACGAATCAGTTGTTTGTATGTATCAATGATACTCTGCTCACTATCTGCATCAGGATCATCAGACTCATGCTTGAAGATCCACACTAATGTTGTTGTGGTAAAAAATACAATGCCCCAGAAATATAAAAAACCTGAAATTCAAAATATCAATCATTATTATTATTACAAATTCAAAAATATTTGAGGCAACGGGATAAAACTGATCTAAAGGTATCCTACTACAATGTGTGCCTATACACGTACCAACCAAGTCGGTCTATCTGGGCCATATCTTGTTTGCTGTTGTTTATTTGGCGAATGAGTAGTTTATGTTATCTAGTGCATTGTTCAGTATTTTGGTTATTCTAGTTATCTTTATTATGGATCATGTAACATTGACATATCAATAAATGTAACTAATGAAAATAATTAAGAAATTTTCCACTGTCAGCCAATCATTAGTCATAAAATAAAAGGTCAACCTAGACATGTGACTTACTTGCTAATGTGACTAAACCTGTTTCTTTAGGTTCAGATCTGAGATATTTATTACAGAAATCAGCTGACTCTAATGCTAAAAATAGAACATTTCCTAGAAAATATCCAGCTGTCTGTCCTACAGAGTTACAGGTACTTGCCCATCCCACATTACGCCTGAAAAATAAAATAAAATTACAATTTTATATACATGTAATACATAATTGTTTATTTTAACTTTTACACTTAGTCTACATGTAGATATAGTTTTCTTTAACAAATGAACATGATGTCCATACAGGAGGGGGGTAGGAAGGGTCCTGATCCCGAAATCCTGGAGTCCTGATAAAGGTCATATCCCCCCTCATACAGCTTTCATATTTCCCTTGTTCATGTTGTTTGCTACTTTTTAACTAGAATACAAATTCTCTAGAGTACACATGAGTCATATTATTTTTTTTTTAATCTTGGCAGTAAAATTCCACAGTAATTTACCAATTTAACTACACCTGTTGAGGAGCATAGAGGCCTTATGCGACTTCTGGTGTGGAGAGAATACAAGACTGAAGTACATGTAAGGTGAGGCTTAGGAGCATTTTGACAGTTGATGTCTCTTCACATGCTTCAGTAAGGTCAGTTTAATTTCTTTTGAGATAAAATTAATCAGAATCTTTTCCATAAAGCAAGAAAAATATGTAAACCTCAACAAATATGTCTATCTATATTACCTAGACAACATGGTTAGAGCCCAGCCATCTACAGCTATATCTTGTGTGGCTGCTAGAACATTAAGCATAAAAAATATCACAGTTATATATAAAATGTTTACATGTCCTCCTCCGTTCTCTGTCCCTAACAACTGATCAATATTCCACGATAAAACCAACATAAATACACCTATAAGGTATTGTATAGGCACCAGCCATGTCTTACGTCGTCCAAACCACGAAAAATATAAAGAATCCACTAGCGGTGCCCATAACAATTTAATGCTGAATGGCCAGAACACAAAACTGAACACAGCCTGGTCTTTGTAACTGACATTTCTACTTGTCAATAACATTGGAATACTCCCACCTAATCCTAAGGGAATTCCCTGAAGTATATATAG
This sequence comes from Mytilus galloprovincialis, assembly GCA_037788925.1. Taxonomy (NCBI): domain Eukaryota; kingdom Metazoa; phylum Mollusca; class Bivalvia; order Mytilida; family Mytilidae; genus Mytilus; species Mytilus galloprovincialis. Next base: position 19,191,242 of record CM075342.1, on the reverse strand, counting down.
AAACATCAACAAAGAAATATTTCCATAGTCTCCCTTTAGTCCATCATTTCTGTGTTTATCATGTTTGTCATGTTTATCACTGTCTTGTCCTGGTTGATCAACGTGTGTTGAAAACATCATATGAGGAAATGATTGTGATGATTCTGCATCGATTCCTTCCACTGTGTGTTTGGAAGCATGTTTACGTTGAGTAGTCATATTTTGTTGATTTTCAATTGTCAATACAAAACTATCATTCGACTCCGTTTTGTTCCCCTATTTGAAGAACCTGAAAAACAGATAGAATAGTACATTTGAAAGTAAAGTCCATGAATATTAACTTCGAATAAAGCCTGCTGCTTAAACATGTTAAATAATCATAATGTACATAAAACATCTAAAATATTGAGAATACAAATGGTGAATAAAAATAATGTCATCGTTCAGTCTTTTGAAAAGCAGGTAAGACAATTAAAACACACCATAATCCTTGTCTATGGGCTCTAAGTCTTTGCAGTATATACATGTAGTAGTTTTAATATAACCCACAATTTTATTTCAGAGTCAATATATTTTATTTCTTTCCAAGATACAGAAAGCTTGTATCAATCTTTGCCATACATTTTTGTACATATTCATAAAAGGTACAAATGTACATGTACAGGAACTGAAAGAACAAAAATATTTTTTTGGGGTTATTTTGGCTTTCAATTGTTTTTACGATTGCCTTGTCTCCCTTTGATTTGTACTTGACATATATAAGTAAAAAAAAAATGTTTCTCTTAAAAATTATTTTTTTGGGGGATGAAATGATCAAGGAAGTACATTTCAAATGGGTGGACAGGAAGAATTACCAGACACATATGATTTTTTTGGACCAAGACTGCCATCACACTAAATGAACACAATCCCAAATTACAGTTAATTCCACATGTTCAAAAGGGGTGTCTAATGGATCTTAAAATTACTCTTTTCCGGGGAAAAAGGCATATATTTAAATAACTTTATAAGAAAATTATGCATCCGATATTAAAAAATTCGTAAGGGTTCCACGGAACCCAGTGTCTCGCCTACTTTTGCTGTTAATCGCAGACTCAACAAAAATGAGGAAAAACATCAATAAAAATTTCCCTCTCGATACTGTCTTTTGATTGAAAGAAGCTTCCAAGTTTGGTAAAAAATCCAGGATAACTTATGAATCTAATAAATGTTTTATAAACTTTAACTGCAGACTGTATGTAATGTTATCTGGAAGAAAAACTAAGTCCATTTATAAGTAAAATACGGAAAAAGTGATTTTTTTTTTACAAAATTTACTTCTGAATAATATCTTAAGATCAGAAACAAGCTTTTGTCTAAGTTTGGTAGAAATCCAGGATAGTTTAAGAACATTATAAAAATTTTAAAAACTTAAACCACAGAGTGAATGTTTTGTTTCTGGCAAAAAAACTAAGTCGATTTATAAGTAAAATACGGAAAACTGGAAATTTATTTTAACAAAATTTTCTTCTTGATACTATCTTATGATCATAAACAAGCTTCTGTCCAAATTTGGTACAAATCAAGGATAGTTTATGAAAGTTATTAAAATTTTAAAAACTTTAACCACAGAGTGAATGTAATGTTTCCTCGCAGAAAAACTAAGTCCATTTATAAGTAAAATACGGAAAAAATGGAATTTTATTTTTACAAAATTTACTTCTGGATACTTTCTTATGATCATAAACAAGCTTCTGTCCAAGTTTGGTAGAAATTCAGTATAGTTTAAGAAAGTTATTAAAATTTCAAAAACTTTAACCTCAGAGTGAATATTTGTGGACGCCGCCGACGACGACGACGGAATGTAGGATCGCTTAGTCTCGCTTTTTCGACTAAAGTCGAAGGCTCGACAATAATGAAGACAGAACCAAATTTAAACATGATATGAGGCAGACAATTGAAAATTCCAATGGCATCAAAACCATGTGACGCTTTGAATCATTATACCAAATCAAATTGCTTTATTGTCAATTAGGTGACTTTTTTTTTGAACGAAGGCAATTATATTATGTTTGAGTGATATTGCTTTGAAATAGTCTGCAATAAATTGGGGGTTTATTCAATTGGAAACCTCATTATTAGCCATGAAATTTGACATCAATGGAATTTATAGGAATATTTACCAATGGTCGGAATATTGATCTCTTTATACATGTATGTTATATTAAATTTTATTTAATGAAAAATATACATGTACAATGTATGTAAAATGTATATTGTTTTTTTATTAACCTACTCTGTATTCCTGAACAAAAATATGGCATAAACTGTAACAACATCGTTTTTTTTCCCAAAGTTTTTCTTTCATTTTGGATGGGGTTTTTTTTCGGGTGAAAATCGTGTTATATAAAAGTGCTTGTCATTTTGAAATTCTTAAAAATACGATTTGCTTGGCCTGTTTTGTCTGCCACTAAGATTGATGAAGCCAATGGAGGCCAGGAGTGGAATTTTCTGAACCTCTGAAATGCTTTAAAGCATTTGGAAGTCGGGGTTGAAACAGTCATAAGAAAATTGGCATTTTTGTACAATACATTAGAATAACAATGAAAACATATCTTTAGAAACATTTTTTTATTTAGAAGAGTAGAAAAAACGTATTCTGCCCTTATTTTGTAAGCTGGTATAAGCAGTCCAAATAATTATGACGTCTTGGAAGGCTATTTTAAATTTTTGCTTTGATGCCTTCCTGCGACGTCATTATGCTGAAGCCGCCATTTTCGGTTGGAACTTTGAGACCCAATTTAGCCATCAAATTTTCATTGAAAGCTAAATTTGTTTGTATATTTAAAAATTCTTCGTCGATGTACAATGATGTAAGGCGTCAAAGAAAAAAATATAATAGCCTTTCAAGATGTCATAATTATTTGGACTAGTATTAACGTAGAGATGTAAATGCAGAATTTTCAAGTATGATAAGTACAATAACAATTTTGTGAAAGTCCAAACAAACCAACATGATGACTAATCATGGAATGCGGTTGGGATATTTTTTGTTTGGCCTTAGTCTTAGATGTTAAAGGGCAGCATTTAGGACATTGATGTACATGTAAGGAAATGTGTTAAAGATTTTTATGAAGTATATGAAAACTGAAGAGCTCACATATTGTCTTTAGAAATTATATTGCTATCTTCTACAAGTTCTTTTTATAATTATTAATTTGAAGATTTTTATGCAGTCTGTTCCAAAAACAAGATTAGCCATAAGGCACAACATAAGCCATGTAAGCTTAGACTATCAACAAGTGGCAATTATCGTAAAATTTGTTAGATATAGAAGTCGTTTCTAGAAATGAGGTTTCAACTTTAGGACGAACACATATAACAGTTTTTGTCGCAGACTGTTGGTGCATCTTGCCTTTTTGTTAAAAAAAATAAATTTGTGAGAACCTCTGTATAATTTTTTTTTTACATTACCGCGTACCTTATTTCATCATTTAAATGCTTCAAAATAACCTTTTCTGAAAATGATTTCTACACACACAGCATAAAAAAACATATGCCAAGACACTAAAACAAACGTGGCGAGTTTTCGTCTGTTTTCAGCCGCCGGAAGTTTATATTTTAAAGATATACCTAAAATTTCATACAAACCCGACTACAGATTCGACAGTATAACCTAAAACCTGGAACTAACAAATGAAATGAAACAAAATAAATAAGAAATGAATAAATGATTTAATAAGATAAGAAATTAAAAAGCTACACAAATAAAATGGGACTAATCTGTCACTTAGAGATGCGCTTTATAAAATAATATAGACTATAGACAAGGTATCCGGTCGTTCCGGTGTTATATAGCCATTCTTCCCCCATGCCAGTTTTTCCCCCGGGGGAAAGACTGGCATGAGCCAATATTTCCCCCGGGGAAATATTGGATCATTGTAATTCTTCCCCCTCGGAAATTTGACAATACGTATACGTATTGTCACTTTTCTCCCATGCCAATCTTTCCCCCTATATTAAAGATTTCAGGGTGTGTATATATTCACGTCGGAAAGTTAAACCAAACAGTGTTAGAAAAAGGTTTATATATATACATGTATATGCACAAATGTTAGTTCTTTTATATAAACACAAGTTTGTCTACAGGTTAACCAGTCTGTCTATATGACAACTAACTTGTCTTTCTGTGTCTCCTAGTCTTTCTACATTCTCAACTGCATGTCTGTCTATATGTCGATAAGTCTGTCTACATATTCTCCCGTCTGATTACATTTCCACCGGTCTGTCTATGTCCATTGATCCGTCTGCATTTTTACTAGCTTTGAAATAGCTTTCGGTAGCTGCGAGTATTTCTATTTCAGTGCTATTTGTCTAATGTTTTATGTAAGTGATTATAGTGCACCGTACCAACATTTTTAGGGAAGCCAATGGCAACTGATATTTTAGTTTTTTCTTTAGATGTGCTGTCCTGGGTTGGGTTCATTGGGGCGGGTTGAGTTTATGGCCACCACATTGGTTATATGCCAATGCCCATTACAAAGCCAGGAACATGTAGTGCAATGGTTGTTGCTCATAGTTCATTTCGGTCAAGTTTTTTTCGTAAGTTATTTTGCTATGAATTAGGCCGTTAGTTTTGTTTGATTTAAAAAAAAAATCTTAATGGTATGGGCATTTAATAACCGACTAAATGGGTTTTTCATTGTTGAAAGCCATACGGTGGGCTTTAACTACTTACTACCACGTCAGTCTAACTCCAGTGGATATTTGTATCATTAGTGCTGGATCGTCACGTGATAGATTCTATGCACCTTAAGGGCAGGCGGGATATTTTTGTAGATCCTGTACGGCTAACACTAATGGGGAGAGTTCATGTACTTCCACGTCTCTCATGCTGGGTGGAGAGGGTATACATATCTCCTTTAGATTTGATGAAGTTTCATCCGTATCGGACTTTTCCTGAATGAAAGCTTTAAGTCGATGCGTATTTTTCTCTATCCGTGTCTTTGATGGGTTCTCTTACTTTGTGGTACAACCATGATTTATCATGTAAAGTCATTGCATCATAGCATGTCGGAAACATCAAAAATGTCTGTTCAGGGAAAAATCTTCAAACTGACCAGAACTGGTCAAATACCAAGGGTTAACGAAAGAGAATGATAGTGATTCGTGTGTATAAATTTGACATGTTCGTACACATATTTATGAAATACATATCAAATATAAATGAATACGATGAAGCTTTGGTACCGCAAAACTAATAAAAAAAAGATAATATTCTTTTACTAGGATAAATATTTCTAACTGACGTCGCCGACGTTATAAATTACAAGGGAGAAAAACTAGCTTCTCTTGCCACAAAGGGGGTAAAATTGGCCTGATCCTCGTTTTCCCCCTATAACGCTGAGGGGGAAAAGTTGGATCATGCCAATTTTTCCGGGGGGAAATATTGGATCGATCCAGATTTTCCCCCCGGAAAAATTGGCATGGGGGAAGAATGGCTATAGGACACCGGCACCAAACCGATCCGGCCCCAAGTCAATCCGGCCCAAGTCGATCCGTCCCCAAGTCGATCCTGCCCCATGATAAAATATGAATTAACTATATTGATTTTGGAGGAATTTGTCACAAATTTTAACAGTATAAATGGAATTTGAAAAAAGTGTCCGATCGATGATGGATGACAACAGGTCAGCGAAGTATTGGAGTACGTGGGGCCGGATCGACCCGAAAGCATAGACAAAAGGTATCTCATTTCATCAAGGACTTTCTATACTAACATATATAGAAAGTCTTTGATATCATACAGGAGATATCTTATATAATATATAAGATATCTTACTATAACCTGGTTTTTATGCCCCACCTACGATAGTAGAGGGGCATTATGTTTTCTGGTCTGTGCGTCCGTTCGTCCGTCTGTCCGTTCGTTCGTTCGTTCGTTCGTCCGTCTGTCCCGCTTCAGGTTAAAGTTTTTGGTCGAGGTAGTTTTTGATGAAGTTGAAGTCCAATCGACTTCAAACTTAGTATACATGTTCCCTATGATATGATCTTTTAAATTTTAATGCCAAATTAGAGGGTTTATCCCAATTTCACGGTCCACTGAACATAGAAAATGATAGTGCGAGTGGGGCATTCGTGTACTGGGGACACATTCTTGTTTTATGATATATTATAGAGACTAGTTTTTTTTAATTAGATATCTCATAAACCGCTTTACAGTATATACATGTCTATATATATAGATATGTTATAAATATCTTTTATATAAGATAATTTATATAGTTCACAAGATACCTAATCAAGTTTAGATATTAAATTTTGTGCAAATATTTTTATATTTCAAAACTTCTCAAACGAAATCGACCAATCATTATCAAATGTTCAAATGATATGAATAGTTTTAAATTCATACTGTTATTTTACAGTACATGTGAGGTAAACGTCAAGGACGATGCCATCCAACGACACATACATGTCAAAAATATCTTGGAGAAACTCGTTGATAGCTGGAGAGGCCCAAATAGTTGAACTATTATATATATCACCAGCCTGTCAACACTGATATTGTGAGTTGGAATCCTACCAGGGCCGTAACTATAGCCTCTTTAAATAGTGAGGCAAAATATATTCGTATATAAGTCCACACTAGGGACCATCTTCACCTTGTTTTACGATCTTTTATGGTATTAATGATTCTTTAAAAGTATTGTTGAAGACCATCCGCGGCAACTATCAAGATGAAGAGCAGGAACACAAACTTTGACCATTGATCATTTGTATTTTTTCTATGCATTGACTTTGTGTGCGATTATGTCCCCATACTCAGAGGCGGATTTAGAGGGGGGGCCCAGGGGGCCCGGGCCCCCCCTTTTTGAGAAAAAATTTGGTTGCTTATATAGGGAATCATTGAAGCGTGACTGGAGCGGGCCCCCTCTTAGGTCAGTCAGTGGGCCCCCACTTATGAAAAATTCTGGATCCGCCACTGATACTCCTTTATTATCTGTTAAAGGGTCTCAACACGACTTAATGCAAGTTTAACCTTTCAGTGTAAAAGGTCATATATGGCAATACCTTGTTTTTTTTTCTTCAAATTATTTGATACCGGGAAATGTGTGACCTTACTTTAATTCAAACCATGTCAGCTATATAGTTTTATTTACAATAAAACAAACTGTTTTGTATTCTTTGATATCAATTTCAATTATCCATACAGAAAGGATAAATTTTGTTTGTGTCCACTGAGTAGCATCGCATGCAGGGGCGTAGCTAGAAAGAAACGATGTGCAAGCAACTACCGCCGAGCGGAGCGAGGCGAATAAATTTTTGGACCCTTTCATGCAGGAAAATGGTTTTTTTTTTTCGGTTTTCGGTCATAAGACAGTTGAAAGAGGAGCTACATGTAGATATGACTTATCAACAATTTATGAATGTAAAACTATTCATAAAGCTTCTGAATAGAGTAAATCATGGTTAATTGAAAACATAAACTACAATTCTTTTTGATACAGAATTTACTCAAAATTGTCCAAAATCTGCTCTTCGGGTCTAGGCAGAAACGAGCTTCTCTATTTATTTGTCAATATTCACACTGCAATCCCGATGAATATGCAGTAATGCTAGCGATAATAACCTGTCATTGTTCATTGTTGATCGTACATTTGATTTGAACAGACGTAGTACACTGATAGATCTCCACGGTAGCACTCGCGAGATGTTATAAACCAGTGTACGTGTTCGCCATCGAGCGACCTCCCAATTGAATTCGTCAAAATTACATTCCAGGTCAGTTTCGTATGTCTCAGACAATGTTGAGATTTGTTCGTTTGTTATATTTCCTACAACACGAGGAAGCAGATACGGCACAAAGAAGCGATTTTCTGATAATACCAGACGCGACTCCACTCTCCAGTTCCATTATCATATGGTCTATAAACGCAAACTATAATGAGACTTTCCAAAACTGTTTTGGCGTGTTTGCAGGATGAGTGGCTCTAGTTGTCCGTCGAACACATCGCCGTGGCATAATTTCAACGATATCGAAGGGTTCTGATAAATCTAATGCCGATTGGTACATCTCATTCCAAACAGATAAACCGTACTCTGTAAAATGTGCTCCGAAACTACATGTATTAGACTGAGTATAACAAATTCAAATCTTGTAAAAGATACAAGTTACTGTCCGATTTTGTCATGCATGATCTCCAATAAAACTTCTATTTTGAAACCAAATGCCGTTATTTAATGACATTTCATCAATTAAAAAAGTGACAACATATGTGTTTCCTTTAAAATTTCCTTTATAAATTGTTAATTTTGAAATAATTTTTTTGCGTGCCGAACCGATGTGCATGCAACTGCGTGTTAGCGTATAGGGAGCTACGCGCCTGGCATGTTCTTAAAATATATTTCTCGCACAATTCTGGACATCGGTTGACATGCAACATTGTAAAACCACGTTTACAGATGAAAATCAACACTCAGACTATAGTCATAAAGTAGGACAATAAATGAACAAAAGACAAAACCCGGAACACAGGAGTACAAACAATAGACCATCAACTCTGAAAACTAAACGGAAAAAAGAAACATGGATAACGAAAAAAATCCAGGGGATGCACCAGAGAGTGAAGAGAACTTGCTTCTTGCAAGACACTTTCCGTGAAAACAATTTGATATGAAAACAACCTTTTGTTTCATTTTTTTTTTTTTTTTTTTACATGAGGCATTTGCCTCATTTGCCTCAATGTAGTTACGGCCCTGCCTACACGTGGTAGGTGGACTCGACTCCAATGTTAATTACCTAGGATTGACAGTTCCCTTACCGAAGGACATATATACGTCGTTGGTTCTCGTCTTCCTCGTCTTCCTCGTCTAGTTAAAACTGACTACTGCGAAATAGCACAATAATGCTGAAACTGGAATAATTAAAACACCAAGCAAGAAATAAATATTGTAACGAAGACTTCATTACCTTTATTTGATTATAACTTTGTTTATCAAAGAAGCTTCTGCAATTAAGCTGATAGATAGATCTACATGAAGTAGCAGTCCATACTCATCACTGTTCCATATTATTAATGATAGCAGTGCTGACTGTCAATTATAAGAATTTAGTTTGGCGAATAATTCATTCAATATAGCATCACATTTTTCTAACCACACGTTTAACATGGGAACAGAAGTGATGATGCCCCTAAACGCAAAAATGATGTTGACTCAAAGTTTTTGATAGAAATGTATCGAACTCGAAAGTTGACTTTTCTGCCGACCGATCGTAATACTGAATACGACACAATTTTGAATTCTATAGAAAATTAAGAGTAATTGTTTGAGCTCTCTGGACCTATGTAGCGGTTAGGCTAGTCATACGTTCACGAGTCTAATATGACGCAGCCATAAATAGAAGCTACAATTTTTAACGCACACTGCATTATCAATCCATTACTCATGCAGTCACGTCTCAGTCCTTACAGCTGAAAGGACGTGCTTGAACAGCTCCTGATTACCCGTTGGCTACAACATGTAACGCTGCTCAGATTGTTCAACAACAAACTAGTAAGCTTGACACGTCCCTTACAGTAGACCCGCGTCAGCGACACTCTGAAACCCATTGTGGATGGATGAGTGTCATATGCTGCCCAGACGTCCGAAGGCTATTGTACCTATCGTAGTTTTGCAATTGTAAATGTGCAATTTGTAGTCATCTACTACAGAGTCAATGATTCATCTACCAACAACACATCGTCGTGGTTAGCGAGCTGTCCGGCTGTTCAACCTGGCCATGAAAGCAGCCGTTGTGGAGTATGACTGCAAAGAAACATCAAAATAGTAAACAAACCTAAAAACAACTCAGCAAAACCAAGATGGCCGCTCATCAAAATGGCGCCTTCAACCTGTTCCTGACCACTTGAAAATATTTAAAACTCACAATCGGCCTCGGGGGATGTATTTCCAGTCAAAGTCGTTAAACACTTCCATCATCAACGCACACTGGGTTACGTGCAATATCCAAACAGCAAGGTAACATAAACAAGGTTAAGTCCATAGATAATGGCACAGTAGTATACATCTGTTCAAAAGTCATCAATCGATTAAGAGAAAACAAATCCTGGTTACAAAGTAAAACTGTGGGAAACACAGAAACTCGGAAATACATCAACTTTAAGATGAAAACAACGGAACAACAGAAACACTAAAGTGCAATAAAAACAAATGCCAACATAATTAGAACGAACTATTTGATAACAGCTGCTATATTCCAAATTCCTGACTCAATACAGGCATTTTTTTAAAAAGAAAGTGGTGGATTAAAAGGGTCTATTTAGCAGGTAACTATGCATTCAGTAGTCCAAATATATATAGTCCTTCGGAGCATGCCCCTTCATCACCATCTCACCATGGACGCCACACTGTGTCACATGCGGAGCAGAGTCTGCTAACATACGAAAATGCCTATACCAAGTCAGGACTATGACAGTTGTTATCCATTTGTTCGATGTGTTTGAGCTTTTGATTTTGTCATTTTATTAGGGACTTTCCCTTTTAATTTTCCTCGGATTTAATGTGTAATTTTGTGATTTTACTTTTTACAGGTCTTGAGCACCTGAAATTATTGGTGGGGTTCGTGTTTCTCATTCTTCAGTTTTCTATGGTGTGATTTGTGTACAATTATATTGTCTTTGGACCTTTTTATTTTAGCCATGTCGTTGTCAAGTTATTTTCGACTATTGTCGCAAAAGCATTGCGCAGAAAATAAAAATCGGAAAAAAAACGAAGCACGAGAAATAAAATCGTAAATATTGATGAAAAAATACTAGAAGTTATTACTCAGTTGTCTAGGAGATAATGCAGTCATTATTAATGGAAATGAAGACCATATAGTCACCTTGTAGGGTCCGTTAGCTGCGTCTGGTTTGAATAAAATATTGTTCATAGTAATTTCGTGGACTTTATTGCATACCATACATATACAATATCAGGGCTGATTTTGAATTAGTCTGGTTTACCTTTGTGTCAAATACGGGACAAGCACGAGAAATAAAGAATAACTACACGAAACACGGAAAATAAATAAGGGAAAACACGGAGCACCAACATCAAACCAAACACGAGAAAACGAGAACTAAAACGTAAAAACACGAAAACACGTGAAATAAAAACATGAAAAAGGCCGAAAACGTTCCATGAAAATAACCCTTCACCATCCTCTTTTATGTGGCAGGATAATCATTTTGGCAGTGTTTGTCCCCACTTCTTACCAAGCAAGGATATCCAACGTCATTGCCTGATTTGCCAGTAATTTCCCCTCGTCCCTCCAAAATAAATGTATTCACCAAAATAAGGGTGCAATAGCATGGTAGGGTATTTGACTCAACTATCACTGCAACCATTTAAACAACTGAAATCCTTACAGATACAAATAATAAAGATGACTGTTGTAGACAATATTTTGCGGAAATGATTAACTTCGTATTTGTATGATGTTGTTGATAACATACACACTATTGTAAGTCTTTAATGATTCTTTTATAAAGCTTTTAAAACACAAGGTAATTCATAGTAGGGTGCCCAGTATCGAAAAAGACGTCTACAGTTAACGAGTTTAAGTTAACGGATAACACACGGCTATATTTATCATGATTTATATGCAAACTATTGGAAAATCATTATATTTTCCAATCATGAATGTCGTCGTATGTTGCCGTGGTCACGTTTTTCAAAATTTTGTGGTTTTTTAGGGTACCCACAGATACATGATCATACAGACCATCTTCAACACAAAAAATAAAATTATTACTTTCTGTGTTATTTGTTCATTGCGTGTTACTTTCAAGGGATTTTTACTCTGATTACACCAATAAGACATGGTTCATATGTGTGCCAAATATCTTTCGTGTAATGTTAATCGCCGAGAAGAAAACAGCAATTTAAAACACAAATTTAGTGATAATTCTGCCTTGATTCAAACACGCCTTTTCTCGTGTCGTTAATCGTTTTGTGGTCATTAACTAGGACAATTGTCACTGACTTCATTTCTCTTTTAAGCTTGTTGTGTGGTCGATTTGTATATTTGGATTAGTCCAGTTAGTTTGAAGATCGTTGTTTTGCAATTGGAAATATTTTTTTGTTTTTTTATAACTTTAATTGCTTTTTTTGAATTTATGGTTTTGTTATAATAGTAATATACAAATCAAATCCTTAGGTCACCTTTCAGATCCGGAATATGGCACACATTCAGTCATGTTAAACTATACCCATCAAGCCCGACACGAAGTAGAAATGAAATACAATGGGATAAGTCTGTTATATATCAGGGTTCTTCTACTAAATTGCTTATTAATACGCAAGGAATAAGCACAAACAAAAGCTTTATCGAGGCTATGGGAGCACGGAAAGAGTTTAATTTATTGCATGCATGATGCATCAGACCTAGACAATCTTCGTACTGATTAATTCAAAATGTTGTACCCGGCACCATTCTTACTATAAATCTTACACTAGCAGACACAACTGCAGTTATTTTAAAGCTGAATCAAGTTCTTGTTCGTCTGTTAAAGTGTTTCAGGTCATATATAGAAGTCGTCAACTTCCTGACTGGAAAAAGTTTCTTTGGGTCAGTGAGATTTAGTCAAATCAAATTTCTTGGCGAATCGATTTTCAGCATCATGGTAGATCAACAGTTACTATGATACATGAGGAAGCCATAGTCTAGCTAGCACTTCCAAGGACCCTAAATCAGGTTTTAAGAATTATTTTGTACGCCCGATGAAGTAGATACTCGCATGATTTTACATGCTGTTCAAGAGTTCGGGGTGAAAGGAATCAAGGGTACTTTTTTGGGTAGGATAATAACAAAGTCACAAGATACAAATGTTCTAATATTATGCGTTTCCTACATCCACTCCATGCAGCATACGCATATGAGCTATGGTTTTAAAGAGGCACTTTTACTTGTATACAACATTTGAGCCGCTATATACATGTCCACGAAATATGTAAAAGTCTCAGTTTGCCATCTTTAACGTTCTACCAGCCGCACATGCTGTAACATGATGCGATGAAACGTAATCGGCCCTGTTTAGGATCAGTAAGCGCACTGCTTTTTAGTCTTGAAGGACAACCCAGACGAGTTCACCAATTTGTCAAACCTATCTAATTGTGACATCGATGAATCTATAGATGCAGTTCGAGATCTTGTTGTCAGGTTGAATGATCTCAAGTCAAAACTAAAAATAGATCACCGTGACCTAAACAAATTGAGCGTAAAATTGGCCATAATTTAAAATTTCTCCCTTGTCAAACTTCCTCCTTGTGAATCTACTTTTAAACAATATATAATAAGAGCTTCACTCAAGACATACATTTGATGTCTTCCCATATAGCAAAACTACCCTAACATTCTCATCTTTAGTTCGAATGGGAATTACTTGTTCCTATCTACCTCGAAGGTCATATGTCATCCAAATTTCTGCAAGATTTAGTTTGTACTTGTAAGGAAAATCTGTGTTTCAAAGGGTGCCATTTGCTCCGAACAAAATCTATCCTGTATATCTATTTATGTCCATGTCAGGCAAATGACACATGTCAAAATGTAAATACTCCTCTGATTACAGTTAGAAACATTGATTTCGACGAAGATGACGATGTATTAGATTTCATTTTTCTGTATGTGACTTATAAACATTGTTAGCTATTGAATGAAAATTAAGCAGTCCATAATATTTTCAAAACAATAAATACTGGTAAAATATAAACTCATGCAATTTTGAAATCGTGGAAAATATAGTAATAATCTATCTAGTGGGGATTCCGAAAAATATGTTAAAAAATAATAATAATAATAAACCTGCTATATGTTCCCTGCCCTTGGCTGGATTCGTGGGAATAAACTACAGGAGACCATATAATGTAGTAGGTAATACTAGCCTCGATCCAAATTTTCTATTTGTATTTGTTTTTTCTTTTTCGTGTTTTTGCCATGCTGTTGTCTGCTTGTCTTCATTTTATAAGTTTCTTCATTTTATAAGTTTTTAATGTTCCTTTGCTTTCTCACGCCTTTTTTGTTTGCAATTGTTTGTAAAAATACATCGGTGCTGTACATAACCCTCTCCCTAATTATATTTTTGGAATATTTGTAAACAATATAGCCAATTGTTGCTCATTTAGTCATTTAATATGTAGGATGGGGTGTTTTACCTATTTTTAACACATGTTTTGTTTTCATAACTTTACCCCCCCCCTTTTATCTGTTTGCACTATTTTTTACTTCTGTAAAGCAAAGCTATACACATGCAGAGCTTGATATTCAACCAAGTCCGACGTTAATAACAGAAATTGATTTTTACCTAGAAATTGACGAACACCTGACTATCAAAAGACGTGAAAAACACATTTTTTTCGACAAATTATTAAAGTTAAGATCTAAAAAACATCTTTAGATCTTACTTGTATCGAATTGAATACAAAAAATTCAAATTTAGAAATTGAAATGGGTCAAGGTCACTGTTACTTAACAGTTGTTTAAAAATTTCAAATTTGCACCCCATATACACAAAAGTCAATCTAAAGTCATTTTTGGCGTTAAAAATGTAAAATAAGTTCTAAATGTAGATACAACAGATATTTTCCGATAAATTGGTTCTTTTTATTTTGCTCCAAACGCATATATGTAGGAGAAACGAGCTATCTAAATGTGACTGTGCAATTTTCGTGAATTTTTGCTTTGACCTTTGACCCTGATTTAAAAAAAAAACGTGACCACGGCAGAATACGACGACAACGCTATTTCGATGAGGCTTGTTCTCCTCTTTCCAACGATATAAAATATAGCCGTGTGTTATTCCGTTAAGGCAAATCGATAAAATTTGTTGATTACTATCAGTAAGTAGGTAAATAATTAAGAATCGGTACACAATTTATGATGTTTAACCAGTGTAATATGGACACACAACTGTCTAGGTCAGAACATAATATTCATCAACTGTAATAATACCTGTTTAATAATAAAACAAAACTGGTACATATCTTAAAATGAATTATATTGAAAGTAAAATCATTTGAATCCCGGATAACGTTTTAATACCGAGACCGAACATATTTTAGATAGACACACAAATCGAAAGTAGAAATTTGTAAAACTTTGGTATTTACCTAAAAGTGAAACAAACAGACGTATTTTCAGGTAAATTAATTTGCAGACTCCTCCGGAAATAAAGATCATCACTCCTTTTCGAAAAATAAAAGATTTCCTCCTTCCGGTTGGCCATAACAATTACAGATGTGTGTACTGTATTAACTATCGAAAGCGGAAATTTTAGTTCTCACATTTCCTTCTTCTTCCTCTCAATATTGCTATATTTCAGCGAGATTGACGTAAGTAAAATTTTTATTTTATTCAGAACTTGCATGCATGCTGTTGTTTGGTTTTTTGTTCGTTTTTGGACTGTTAACGTATTTCCGAAAAATTCCCCCTTTTTACACTACTTACACTATTAAAAGTGTACAGAAATTAATACATGAATGATCATTACAGGTTTGAAGCATATGTCTAGATTTACATCATTGTACATGTTAGCAATGATTTAAATCCAAAATACGTCCTTTTCTGTAAATTGTTTTATTTGTTTTATTATTTTCGGTGGTATCAAAGTATTCCTAAAATTGTTGACACTCGTTTACAATTTTTTTTTTTTTTTCTGATGATATTCTGGATTGCATAAGTTATTTTTAGCATACGTTTATAAATAAATACACATGTAGTATATTTTTCAAGTGTAACTCAATAGTACACTGGCATGAGATTTAAACTTCCTTAATCATGTTAAAGTCTAAAATAGAACAAAACTGAGAAAATTGGTATAAGATTGAACAAGTCAAAAGGTTGTTTCAATTCTAAGAAATACAAATTCCAAAAATTCACATGACATTTTGTGTAATAAGAGTACACATGAAACAAACACAATACTATGTAAACAGTAATTATGAAATGTTGAAGGTGATACCTCAAGACTACCCTTCCGGAGCATCTGAGATCACCCCTAGTTTTTGGTGGGGTTCGTGTTGCTTATTCTTTAGTTTTCTATGTTGTGTCATATGTACTATTGTTTGTCTGTTTGTCTTTTAATTTTTAGCCATGGCGTTGTCAGTTTGTTTTCGATTTATGAGTTTGACTGTCCCTCTGGTATCTTTCGTCCCTCCTTTAAGCACAACATAGATATATAACTAGACCTAGGAAATATCAGTAGGTATATAAAAAAATATTTACTCTTCTCATTTGAAAAAGGTGCAACCTTTTAAAAATAAGAATTGTTTTAGTTTTTCTCTATGATTTGGTTCGTTTTTCATTGTTTGCCACATGCGGGGTGTCGGCTATTGTTTGACCTGGGTGACAATTTTGAAGCGAAGAAAAACTATCAAAGTAAGTTCAAGGATCAAAAACACAATCTATTTCCTGCAAGCAGAAGCAGTCGTTTTCAGTGCTCTGTTTCCTCAAACAGCTCTCCCTAGTTTTCCGTGTTGCAGATTTTGAGGCTTCATCTGCTAATTTCTGGATAGAAAAAAACTACTTTAAGTCGACTTCCTCCTGTATCAGTTATATAGAATTGAATTCTTATTATGGAATTTAACCAAATTCCAGCTTCTTAAATTAAATTAATTGGTTTTAAAAACTAGTTTTTCGTCAAAATATAAAATGCCGCTCGGGGTGTCAGATTTAGCCACTCAAGGGGTAGAGGCTTTTAACTAAAGATTGAAAAATATTTTGACGAAAAATTAGTTTTAAAACCAATTAATTTTAAGTAAGAAGCTGGTATTTGGTTTAAATTCCATGATAGGAATTCAATTCTATATAACTAATACGGAATGAAGTCGTCTAAGGTAGTTTTTTATCCAGAAATTTGCATATGAAGCTTCAAAATCTGCAACACGGAAAACTAGGGAGAGGTGTTTGAGGAAACAGAGCACTGAAAACGACTGCTTCTGCTTGCAGGCTCAGCTTGCAGGAAATAGATTATGTTACAGTTCCTTCCGTGCAATACATTTATGGTACTAAGAATTTAAAAAGAGAAATTTTGATACTTGAACTTACTTTGGTAATTTTTCTTCGCTTCGAAATTGCCACCCGTGTCAAACACACCCCGCATGTGGCGTTCTACACGGTGGTAACACTACTATACTTGTCATACCTTGTTTTATGTTTTGATGTAGATGGTTATACAAAAGAAAAATTGAAAATTCTGTGCAAACAATTAAAAAGATCCTTATCATGTGCCAAATCGCCTGTGCTAGGTACATGTATTTCAATAAGAAAACAAAGACATTATTTAATCGTACTTCTTTTATAGAACGTTTGAAATTTAAGTATGGGAAATTCTTCGTCGACAGCAGACGACAATGTTCCTAAGGAAATATTTGTGGAACAGATCAACAAAGAAATAGTCGAGAGCTCCACTGATGCTTTAGTAGTATTTGTGGATACCAGTTGGAATCAAGATGATGAAATAATAAAGGTTTTGGCAGCTATTGGCAAAAACAAGTTTGTTTCAGAATGGGACAAACTAAAAGACACAAAAGCTAATAACTGTCAGGTTGGTGACGTATTTCGAGTTCCTTCCGGCGGTATCCAGTGTCGCCATCTACTGTTTGCAGTTTGGCGGGAAGGCGATGCAAAAGATACGACCGATGTTCAGTTTAATTTCATTGTTCAAAATATGCTGGAGAGGGCAAAAGGATTGGACGATAAGGTTTGCAACATAGCTATTCCAATGGGCGATGGTACGTTTAATATAAAGTTAAGATAGTAACATATACGAATAAAAGTTTCAACTCATACCAGTATAGAAAAGACGATCATTCTCTTAATGAACCAAATTCCGTTTGTTTTACACAAAGCTAGAACAAAGAAAACATTAGAATTGTTTAAAAAAAACCCATCTTTTTTAACAATTTTAATTTGTTTTTCTTAATATTTTTTTAAAGCCTGATGTAATCCATCATTCTGATCTAAAGAGGACCTCACATGTTAATAGCGGCCAAGGAAAATAACTGAACTAAAATTACGTCCTATTGAGAACTATTTATAGCAAAACCAAATCAACTTAGGTAACTGGTGAATCATATCCCTCAGTTTCCGTCACCATAGTTATTGAAATAAAATTCTGCATTTTTGAAATCCTGTATAGAATTATATGTTTTCAACAGACAAAACTGTTAAAAGGATCACTTTTTTTTGATTTAAAAGCATGTATTTTGCAGGTATGGACATCGAAACCCACGTAAAGATAATGAACAACGTTTTTCTTTGGTTGATGGGGTTAAGTTCAGACACTACAACACATATACATTTCCTTGCTTCTAACCTTCCTGTGAAAGAAGTTCTCGAGATTACATTGCAGAATTTTAAGGAATTTGCTCAGAAAAAACTCGAGGATACGACGAATGACGAGTCTGAAGATAGTGGCGACGCAACACCTCAAACTCTAGCAGGTGTTGACATGACCGAACCCTCAGAAGAAGACCTAAATGGATACGATGATGACAATGATGATAAGACTAGATGGGATGAGTATCCGAACAACACACAGAGAGAACATCTTCTTAGAATATCATCTGAAAGTAGTTGTGAGGAAATAATTCCATTTAGAAAAAATGTGGACAAGTTTCCCGAGAAGGAAAGTATATGGAAATACTACGCTGGTACACATGATGATTTTGAAAACATTAAGCGTACAAAACGTCCCAAATCTGTACTATTTGATGAAGTTGCAGCCGAATATTCTATGGAGGGCAGACCAGTGCAAAGAACTTTATCTCAGTCCAGTGTTGATGAAGTGATGTTGGACTTTACAAATTATCCATCAAAACGTAAAATACGACGACCAAGAAAACCTAAACCAAAATCTAAAACCTCAGAGGTTCCACCATCACCATCACCACCACAAACAGAAGCATTCTTCTGCAGTATTTGCCAGTCAAAGAAACATGAAACCTCGAAACGGGTTTTAGAAAAATGTGGACACGAGTTTTGTTCCGAATGCATTAAGAAACATTTTGAAGAAAAACCATCCTGTCCCAACTGTAACACATTTTATGGCAAGCCTCTTGGTAACCAGCCGTGGGGTGTGATGTCATGCAGGACTGTGAACCAATACCTTCCTGGTTTCCCAGGAACTGATACTATTATAATTGATTACGACATTCCAGACGGAATTCAGACGGTAAATTTTTATTATTTTCATAAAATAATTAGTTGCACATGAAAGTTTTACAGAAAACAACATGATTTGTTTAGCGCTAAGACGACGGTTATCTTTAGATGGCCGTAACCACAATCCCGTCCTCTTATCATCGAATTTGACTTATCACCAGTTTTGTACCTACATATGCAACTTTGACTATTGTTTATCTTTTCATCGGTTGTCATTGTTTGCCATGGTACTGTCAGTTTGTTTTTGTTTGTTTCGACTTATGAGTTATCCATTTGGTATATTTTGTCTCTTCGTTCCTTTGCCGTAGCCAGAACATTGTCTGCCTTCCTCGTTAATAACTGACTGAATTTGACTTATTGCCAAGCTTGTAATTATCACAAGAAACAGTTGCCCTGATTAGAGCAGGCCATGATTCTTTTCAAAAGCACACCCACCATCTTTTATAGACAAAGTAAAACGAGGAAGTAATTACACTTTTATTTAGATTGATCTTGATTTAAAAAGATCAAATTAACTTATTGCAAACAAGAATGTGTCCAAAGTACACGGATGCCCCACTCGCACTATTATTTTCCATGTTCAATGGACCATGAAATTGGATAAAAAATATAATTAGGCATTAAAATTAGAAAGATAATATCATAGAGAACATGTGTACTAAGTTTCAAGTTGATTGGACTTCAACTTCATCAAAAACTACCTTGACCAAAAACTTTAACCTGAAACATGCACTGTCATTTTCTATGTTTAGTGGACCATGAAATTGGGGTCAAAAGTTTAATTTGGCTTTAAAATTAGAAAGATCATATCATAAGGAACATGTGTACTAAGTTTCAAGTTGACTGGACTTCAACTTCATCAAAAACTACCTTGACCAAAAACTTTAACCTGAAGCGGGACAGACGGACGAACAGACAGACAGACAGACAGACAGACGGACGAACGGACGCCCAGACCAGAAAACATAATGCCCCTCTACTATCGTAGGTGGGGCATAAAAATAGATGAAATTAACCAAATGGACATTCAAAACTCAAAGTATTAGAGATAAACTGACAACACATTAGGGACACATTAGGGAAAGAAAACCAATAGTCTACAAAAAGCTACATAGGAAGCTAAGGGGTGAACAAAACGATGGTTTACTCAGGAGCAGATCTTGCGCCACATGTTTCAACTATCGTCTTGCTCATGGTGAGTACAAATTCGGTGACAAGTCTCTTTCGGTGATGTCATACTCAAGGAAAAGAGGATATGATTGTGGTTATGATAATTGGAACATTAACATGGTCATATGTCACACAAATATTTCATTACAACTCATAGTGTTGTCCCTAAATCTGTCAAAGGGATGGCCAGAACTTTACTACTAGGCATAAGTTAACAAAAGACAACCAATTTCATGAATAAAATGGAAAATGACAAAAAAAACCCACAGACTATCATACAAACTGAAGGAGATATTTGATACATCACGAGCTCAACAAGTTACCAGGAGTGACATCCGTGTTCCGGAAGGATACTCAGTCGGTGGTTCATTAATACCAAATAGGTGGCCACAGAAAGATGGGTAAATTTACATGGGCAGACACACGAATTAAGAACACCTATCATATGGGTATACACAAGCAAAACAAGAGAAATCGAGATTTAAATATCACATGGATTGACATAGAAAGTAATTGGTTTGTCACGGTATATCTTATGACTCGACACGAAACACTTCATGGTCAAAGGACAGTTAAATTCGGATCAGTCAAGTAAGACCACATTGGGCGACAGAACAATATTTGAGTTAACAGGTCAGTACAGATCTGAAAGATGGGAAAGTTACATCGGTTTAAATAGAGACGGTGATATGCCAAAGAATTAGTATAAACCACAAAGGTTATGATATAAAACGAAAAATACTAAATTGTATGACCGGTATTTTTGATGATTTTAGCATTAATAATTGATGTGTTTCCTTCGGTTTTTGTTTGTAGCCCGGATTTGCTTTTTCTCAATCGATTTATGACTTTTGAACTATACTTCTATTGCCCGTATTTATGTGACTTATACAGTGTGTTTGAAAAAAAAACATTCACATATGATACTTTGTACATATTTATAAATAAATGATAAACATACAAATAAAATGTTTAATTTTATTTTGTTTTCATAAAAGGAGAGACATCCAAACCCTGGTGTTAAGTTTAAAGGAGCCCACCGAACAGCATTCCTGCCTGATAATGAACAAGGCAAACTCGTCCATAGAATGCTTAAGAAAGCATTTGATCAACAGTTGATCTTCACAGTTGGGAAATCAGCTACCACAGGCCGAGATAATGTGGTCACGTGGAACGACATCCACCATAAAACACGTGCTGATGGAGGTCCAGAAAGGTAATGCTTTTGCATTGTATATATCTGTTTAACATTATATGTCATGTTTTCGTGACTTTGGGTGTACCTTTTGTTTTCGAAGAGGGCTTCAGTTATACTCCACCAAGGGTTTCAATAGGATTGTATATACAATTACCAATGGCTGTCGTAAATTCTTTCTTTAAACATTTCTTGTTTCTTCATTTAAATAATTTCTGGTGTGTCATACAACTATTCTTACACTCTACTCAAATATATTGTCTTATCCGTTTATATATTAAAGAGAGGCAGAAAATACCAAAGGGATATTTATACTTATAAGTTGACGACAAACAAATACGGCACGGCAAAAAAAACCCTCAAAAAACCATAACAACAACGGAAAGATAAACAGTGTACAATGATATCATAGAAAACTAAAGACTGAGCAACATGAACCCTGAAAAACAGTGATAGAAGTAGATGTCGAGGAATTCGCAACAAATCTTGCTCTACATATGACACCAGTCGTGTTGCTTATTTGTAAAAACCCATTTTGATATTAGGTCGCAAATGCTTTCACTTTGTTATTTCAGATATGGTTATCCCGATCCGGAATATTTGGATAGAGTATATGAACAGTTGAAAAAAAGTGGTATTACCGACGACGACTGATTTATTTGCGTTTAATCTGTGTTTAAAATGATATGTGAATATGCTTAATCTAACTGTGATGGTTTTTATAGATTTAAGGTCGTACCCAACACTTTCACTAAAATTAATTTGGCTCGTTTAATTTTCATAAAATGTTGTCAAAGTATTTACTTTGACCCCCTTAACAAAAATATAAAAATTTCAAAAATTTGGAACCAACCGTTTTGTCAGAAAAAATACACTGGTTATATAGCAATATGAAAAACACCAATTTTGAGAAGCTTTATATTCCCTTTACAACACAACGTAATTAAAACGTTTAGCTGACTTTACAGAGTTATCTCCCTGTAGTGTTAGGTACCACCTTAATCTGTCTTTAAAATGATATGTGAATATGCTTAATTTAACTGTGATGGTTTTTATAGATTTAATTAGATAAGTAGAAAACAAGTGAATGAATTATATGAATTATGATAAAACTATTCACACTTAGTTGAAATATACCTTTTAAAAATTACATATTAAGCGATTTAATTTGCAGGGTTTGTTTATAAAAATTTATAGAATTTCGAAATAGAAATTTTAAACACATAATGTTTGCTTTATATAAACAAACAAACAAATATATTACACTATACTGCATTGTCTTTTATAATGTTTGTTTAGGTTGCAGAAAATTCAACTGCTATTCATAACTGAGTTCTGTTTTTTTTTTTCTCAAATTCTTGAAATTTTAAATTTGATAGTGATAGTGATATTTATTCCTAACTGCTTCAAATGGCAAATAACGTTTCTAAATATATCATATCAGTCCTGCTTTAATTTTCGCGGACAAATGTGAGTTTTGAGCACAAAAGTAACCTGACAATTCATATGTATATATATAATTGTGGATGTGTGACATTTATATTCTTCTATTTTATTTTCGATTGAAGAATATTTCAAAGAAAAAAATTATACAAGCTGTAAACATATTTATAAATAAACTTATCATATATACCAGGAATAAAATTTATATATACGCCAGACGCGCGTTTCGTCTACAAAAGACTCATCAGTGACGCTCGAATCCAAAAAATTAAAACAAAAAAGCCAAATAAAGTACGAAGTTGAAGAGCATTGAGATCCAAAATTCCTAAAAGTGTTGCCAAATACAGCTAAGGTAATATATGCGTGAGGTAGAAAAGCCTTAGCATTTCAAAAAAATCAAAAATTTGTAAACAGTTAATTTATAAATATAACAATATCAATGATAACTCATGTCAGCACAAAAAGTGCTGACTACTGGACTTGTGATACCCTCGGGGAAATAAATCTCCACCAGCAGTGGCACCCACCCAGTGGTTGTAAATAAACTCATCATAGATACCAGGACTAAATTTTATATATACGCCAGACGCGCGTTTCGTCGAGCAGGTAGAAAAAGCAATAATGCAAAAATCACAAGTGGGATTATGAAACTTAAGATTCCATCATAATTTGATTCTCATTTCTCAATTTATTTATTTCTATTGTCATATGTTATGTCAGCATGTCTATTTTTTTTTGTTGGATCAATTGATAATGAATGTACGTGTTTAAAGAATTTTTTTTATTTGATTAGATATATGTATATATAAATAAAGACAACAGTATTAACCGCTGTTCAATAGTAACAATTCGATAAAGCAAAAATATATCCGGGTAATACAATAAAACCGAGGGAAACACACCAACTGTAAGAGGACATCAGCGGAACAATAGAAACACTGAACTACAACAAAAGCAAACGCCAACATAAATAGAAACTGACTGTAGATAAGACATCTAGATTCCCGACTTAGTACAGGCACATTAAGAAAAAAAATGGTGGTTGACCTGGCTTTATGGCTACCCAAACCTCCCGCTTAATAGGCAAAATTAAAAAAAATAATAATATAACAATACATTACAACACGTAAACTGCAAAATAACAACGAACATCTCTCATGAATGTATGACAACATACTAGGATACCACAAACGTAAATGTTATTTAAAGGAATTCATTGAAAATTTAAAAAAAATCATCAACGATACCCGGTTAACGAATTGGTATACCAGGCGAGTTCGTCTACATAAGACTAGATGTTTTATCTAAAAATGTACTTGATGAGACAAAGTTTAAAGAGTGATAGTTATAATTTATGTTTCCAACGCAATTTTTTAAAAGATTTATTGATATGCAAATAAAATGTTCATTAATCAAGACTGTTTTCGTACGGATTCCTGCTCAAAACGTCATAAAATGGAATCAATTAGCCTGTATTTTTTTTTCCAATTTCTAATAAATGTCAAGCCTATATATAGACCATAAATTATCATATTAGGAATTGAAGGTCTCTTCTTAAGTTTTGTTCCTTGTAAGAAATTTATTGAGACGTATTGAAGCATAGCCTATTACACAGATATTTTAAAAGTGCTAACTGTAACAAAATACACCTTTCTCCGATTCATCAACAATAATTATATATATCTTACTATACTAATTTAGTTGTCTGTTAAATGGTTTTATTACTGTTTTCGTGGGTTTTTTTAAAGACCTTGGAATATTTTATAGAAACTCATCTATTGAAGACTTTTGGGTTGAATTCTAAATATGTCTTTTGCCATTTGTGTCGTTGATATATACCATCTATTTCTTTATACTTTTTTTTAGGTTAGCTCTTGATCAAAGAAAAAAAAACCATTTCTGAGAATTAAAATTTGTTTAATATATTAATTATTAATATTGTGGGATCTTCAACAATATTTCTTTTCAGTAAATCCAATGACACTGTATTTTTCTCAGATCAGTGTACACACTACTCTTTGAAATATTATAAAAAGTCAACATTATGTTTTTAATGTAGTGTTTAAATCAAGCTTTCTTCCAAGTAACTGCTCGCACGCCATGTTGTTTAACGTCAGAGTTGCATTCGGAAGACTGTCGAAGTTGGTTATATTTCGTATTCGATTCATGTAAACCTACAAAATTAAAAAAAAAAGCAATTATTTGTCTTATTTGGACTGCAACAATTGGGAAAAAAGGAAGTAAAACATTACATATACAATTAAACCTGCCGTAATGATCGCCTCTTAATGTTCATTATGTTCTTGTCCCGCTGTATCAATATTTGTACACTTTGAACCTCAATGAAGGTAACGACTCTTAAAAGGCCAGTTTTCTCATACGGTAATTAGGACATTTATAGTCCGCACAGTCAGACTTAACTTTTTTCTTGGCATGTACAGCTGTGATATTTATAATGTTTGTCATATGCCTTGTCATTAATAAAGTACAAAAAGTGCAAAAGGCGTGCATAGAGAGAAAGATATATGTAAATAATCTTTTTATCTAAAAGTCCCTTCTGTTTGTTACTTTCTCGGATGTGTACCGTCATTGTAATGTTTCAAAGTAACCGTTTCATACAATTTCTATATTCTGGTTTTATATTTCCCGAATAAGACAGTAGTATGTTAAGTAATTTGATCGCACTGGAAGATTCCGAGACTGATAAAATATTGGGGTTACAATAATGACTTCCGTGGTCCATTTCAGCACAGACATAAATTCCAACGCTAGAATTTTTGAATAATTCAAGTTCTCCTCGAGTGTGTAACCAGCCCAGTTGTCAACAAGAATTGTCAATATGATTACAAAACTTTAATTGTTTCGAAATAATAAGGATTGTCCACCCTTGGAAAAGATAGTCTTAGTTGAATTCTTGGTCAATCCTTAGTACTTTATTTGGTATTATTAACTCTTTAATAGTGAGTCTTAATAAGAATAAACGTGCGTCTGTCGTTTAAAATTGTAACCCTGGTATCAATGATGAGTTTTGTCTATTATACAAAATCATAAACAAGTAATATACAGTTACCGAACTTATTTACGACTGCAAAAAGTACTGTGATGTACTTTCTTTTATATATTTTTTTTTTATGATTTATGATGATATATTATCTACATTTTCGCAAATTAATTTACGTCTTCTTTATTCTACAACTTCCTGTAATAGTTGGAGTACACCAACCTAAGTAGAAAATGAATATGCTAGTATAAAAATTAGATACAGGTAAACCCTTCAAACTAACTTCTATGTACATTAAAATGAATAGTGAGTATAGTAATATGTAAAGTCAGCATGTTTAATGATACACTTGTGCTACTAAAATAATTTTCATTATAAACAAATATACTCACGTTCCTGATTTTTTGAGAAATTACTCCGATATCTACTAAAGTGAAGAGTTTTTTGTTTAGTATTTCTGCTTTCTCATATGATGTGGTGTTGAGACCATCGACCTGCCAGGTTCGTCCGGTTTTCTCAAACGACCAACATCTACAAAATAAGATAAAATACATAAAGCATTTTTACTTATTTAATATTTTATAAGCGGGAGAATTGGCTAGCCATAACATCTTGTTCAACCCAAGTCAAGAATATGACAGTTGTTATCATTTAACCAGTTTCTATGTATGTTGGCGTTCGTTTTTGTAGCACTTCAGTGTTCCTGTTACTTATTTGTTTTCCTCTTATAGTTGATGTGTTTCCCTCAGTGGTGGTTTGTGACCCGAATTTGTATTTTGAGTTAAATCGATTGATGACTATTGAACAGTGGTAGATTACTATTGCCTTTATTCATATATATATATGTATATAAAAACGCGAATTTCGTCTACA
Organism: Mytilus galloprovincialis; assembly: GCA_037788925.1. NCBI lineage: Eukaryota > Metazoa > Mollusca > Bivalvia > Mytilida > Mytilidae > Mytilus > Mytilus galloprovincialis. The sequence continues at coordinate 19,164,395 of CM075342.1, read as the reverse complement.
GAAGACTCCAATACAAATAGTTATCAAAGGTACCAGGTTTATAATTTAATACGTCATACGCGCGTTTCGTCTACATTAGACTTATCAGTGACGCTCAGATAAAAAAAAATATTATAAAGCCAAACAAGTACAAAGTTGAACAGCATTGCGGACCAAAAATTCCAAAAAAGTTGTGACAAATAAATTGCTAATTTAAAGTTCGTTGTTAATAAAGTACGAAGTAAAAGAACATTCAGGACTCGAAATTTCGAAATGTTTAACAAAATACAGCTTAATTTATATATTCCTGTGTAAGAAAATCATCTTGATATAATTATCGAAGAAATCTACCGAGTGTTGAATGATGCCAATCTGTCATGTCTTACAGGGTTATCGTCAACAAACATAATCAATTAAATAGTACTGTTATCCAACTAAATTTCGCGAGCGATTTATTTCAGCGAGTAGAAAAATATCGCGAATATATATCTTCGCGAAAGTGTATTACTTGGAATTTTCCCTACTTAACTACATCAAGTAAATTTGAGAATCGCGAAATAAAATCGTCGCGAAATGGGCTAGTAACGGCTAAACGCGAAATAAAGTATCAGCAAAAATAAGTTATCGTACTCAATATTATCTTTTTTTTAAACGATGGGATGAGATGAAGTTATGGATGTTGGCAAACAAAAAGGAAATGTTGGATAGAAAAAGTAAAGATATTAGCTAAAATAATGAACAAAGAACAATTGTGTGCGAAATTATATTTTTTTGAGAATAACTGTCAAACTACATGTAATTAACAACAGAAAATAACGGGCAACAAAATGAAAAATAATGTACAATGAACAAAAGAATTGATAAATACAGAACTGAGGAGACCCTATGAAATAACTTCTACATTTAAGTGGAGAATAGCTTTAATAAATTGCAGATTTATGCTAAAGTCTATTTGAAGTTTTAAGTTTTACTCACATTCGATGCACCTGAGCCGTTTTTCAAACTTTATATAACTACCTTGATTAGGAACAATTAAAACCAACAATTCAAAACCGGGGATGTATGACTACCTTATCTATATTACCAAAGGGACATAAATAAATAGTCAAAAGTAAAATCACAAAAATACTGAACTCCGTGGAAAATTCAAAACAGAAAGTCCCCAATCAAATGGCTAAATCAAATGATAAAACACATCAAACGAATGGAAAACAACTGTCATATTCCTGACTTGGAACAGGCAATTTCAAATGTAGAAAACGGTGTATTGAACCTGGTTTTATAGCGCTAAACCCCTCTCTTGTATGACAGTTGCATCAAATTTTATTTATAACGATGCGTGAACAACACAGACATAATAGATAAAATTGTCAAAATAGGGGTACTAGGCGAGTGATATGAGAGCCAAAACATTTTTAATGCACCTATCTAACATACGGCGAAACTATATATCATTGGAAAGCTGAGAATTTGTACTTTCTGAATATCCCGGTCGTCAAAAGAAATTATGGTGCATTTTTTTTTTAATCGGGGTCAAAGGTCATGGGTGCAATTTCAAATCATGGATACCTCCAGTAGAAAAATCGAGTCAAAACAAATGCAAAAAACGAAACAATACTATAGGAATACTGTATTTCTATTTGGAAAATATATTTCTGTCATATTATTATTTTATTTTGGTCGATTTTAACGGTAACGTATGTTACGTAACGTTTTCTCTCGGAGACTTTGAAAATCAACCATTAAGTCACAAAAAGGTATCTGTAATCGCCCTTGCATTATTTAAATTTTATAATCCATATCAACTGATTGCACGTATTTACAAACATATATCTGCAAATTTGATATAAAAAATCCGAAACAAAATATTTGAAGCAAGGGGAAAATATAACATATGACGTATTTTTAATTTCATAGAAAAGTCCCATGATGAACTGTACATTAAAATGGAGGAAACGTATGGTCTCCTGTTAGTTCCAAAGCCTGCCAACCGTGTCAAAATCAGACAACCATAGGACAGATTTTTTTTATTATTGTAGTTCAAAATGTTTGGAGTCTGGATCATACCGCAATTTTGTTTACATCACTATATCAGATATGAAATGAGTACTAACTAACATTACTAAAATGAGTAAAGTGCTACTATATATTTTATATCACCAAATTGACAAATTTGATATAAAACATAACAAGGAAAATATATCACTCATTGTACGTCAAACTGTGTTTGATTTTACTTTGGTCGGCCGCCGTGTGTCTTGAGATATCTAATTAATCAAACAACACTTTACAAAGTACTTTGTACTTTTTTTTAAATTACGCTGGTGATGACGTTGGGCTACTTTGGCACTAATATATTTACGTTTTTATAACTTGTTTTACAGCTTCAAACGAAGGACAAAGGTATCCTAATATTGAACCTTATTTGGCTTTCTTATGTTAATATTCCGTTATCATAATTACAATTAAATGATCGAAACGTCGGACCAATGGGATGTCAGACCATTTAGGTCTCGAAATATTCCAATATCAGAATATCATAGCTTCATTTTCACTTGTAATCTCATCATTCTTATCGGTCAACATATTCACGCAAAGACCACTTTCTTGGCATGGGCATATATCAGTACAGCAGAGGTTTTGCTCAAAGCGGACACAATAAAGATCAACTACAGATTGACTTCAAAATTGAGAATGGACATGAGGAATGTGTCAAAGAGACAACAACCCGATCAAAAAGCAAACAACGGCCGAAGACCACCAATGGGTCATCAATACAGTGAAAAACTCCCACACCCGGAGGCCTTTTTCAGCTGGCCCCTAAACAAAAATGTATACTAGTTTGAAGTGATAATGAACGTCATACTAAACTCAGAAATATACACTAGAAATTAAAATCAAAAATCATACAGACTAACAAAGGTCAGAGGCTCCTGACTTGGGACAGGCGCAAAAATACGGCGGGGTTAAACATGTTTTTTTAGATCTCAACCCTCCCCCTATACCTATACCTTTGCGTGAACTGATCAAATCTTGTAGAAAGTCGGATATATAATTGGCATCGGACTGATGTTGCCTTTAATCCAACCAAAGTCATACGGAATACTTTTATTGTTTCTGTAGTTAGGACGCTGTTGTCTTGGATAAGGTTTGACCCCCAGAAGAAGAAATAATACCATGTAGAACGTATGCTCAATCTTCAATTTTTCTAATCTCATGATCAGCCAAACTTGTTAATAGTTATCAAAGGTGTGTCCATATTAACGGTGCATTTGTAATGATAAGCCTAAATGAAAAGGAGTAAAAAAAATGTCATTTTATAGATAATATACATTGTGCTAAAGCCATACATCTAAGAACTTTGTCAATATGTATATTGTACTCTTTATTAACTGCCGCGAATGCGTCATCATCCAAAAGACAATACAGAAATGTTTTTAAAGCAGGTGGCAAAATTTAAATTGAATGATCCAGTGAAATGTCTTTAGAAAATGGATATTCATCTGATTGGATTACAACTTTACCTATCTGCTTCCGTAAAATACTAGTAGCTGCATAAAGTATATGCAACCAGTTTTGCAGTCACTGCTCAGATCTTTAAATTTGACAGACTGTAAATCACAGTCGTCTTAAACGGTTAATTTTACATCTTTGATGCATCTGACAATTTTATAGAACTACTGCAGACAAAACTGAACGTACCTTAGCCTTGTTGAGGCTGTATACATGTAACTATAAATTGACCAAAATATATTTTTAGTTTTTGCTGAAGCTGATATGTTGTGTAGTTTTCTCGGCGGCAATACTCGGGCAGAAATTAAGTCCGGTTTGGTTATCAAATAAATTTGTTAACCAGAATACTTTCTTGTGTACAGTCAAGTCATCTTTAATTAGAAAAGCTGTTTTATGTTCAGAATTTAATAGCTCTTTACTTTCTGATTTCAAATTTTGTAGTAAATGTTTAGTGATGCAAGCTCGATAGTATAAAGCTTTACTAGTAACATTCTCATGAGTTATTTTATAAATCAGATAATTGTAGGAAATATGTGTAGCAACACTCAATACAGCTTGAGTTTGCTCCTCAGAGGATACCATATGAAGTTGTGTAACTTGCTTGTAGGCTTTATAATTTTGCAAAATATACAAACAGACAAATCAGAATGAGTTGTATATCTACTGTCTCGTTGATATATGAGAAGAGAGTGGCTCAGTAAAATTGGTAATTGTAGTACAAAGTCCTTGTACAGACAAAACAGAAGATTATAAATTGTGCTTACTTGTGAAATATTTATAGCAACTCTTATGTCATTTTGTACTTTCAAATGGGATTTTTTTATTTATTTGTTCATACTTGTGTAAACTTCGTCTTTCCGTTTTTCCACTGCGGCAATACAACTGTATCTTCATTTAAGTGTTGAACTACATAGTTTCTATGTAGTATATACCTGACAGACTATGCATCTGTGTCAATCAGTGGATAGTTTTTGCATTTCAGCATAGGAAGGATTTCATTTTAACTGGACTGTGAATCGGAAGATTTTCTATAATTTTCCGATACGACTCCTTATTTAGAAAGGGGTTAATTCGACATAACTCAAAAACTATGTTTTAGTTTGATTTGATCTTAATTTCGGACGATTTTATATCTATTTAGGCTACACTGAAGTTAAAGATAGAAATAGAACCGTTTAAATATGATTTATCGTACTCTACTAGCACTATCCTTAAGTACACGGAAATCGACTAACAGTCAAAAACCAATAACGACGTAAATAAGAAATTTCGGAAACTATAGTAATCTTACCCAACATTATAAAAAAACAAAAATTCGTGATTTTAAGAAATGTTGAGATAAAGTCTTGGTCTTGAATGAAAAAACGATAACTGACGAGTAATTTGGTGTTCTAAAACGGGTAGAGTACAAAAACATTTCATAAAAAAAAAAAACGTCAGGATTATGAACATTTTCGTATAAAATGTCAAATATTTAGAAGGAATGCAAATGTATGCGGACTTACAGTTGTAAATATAGTTTTTCAATATTTTAAGAATCTAATTCATTCAATTATTATGCATAAAAGAAGAGATACGCCTAATTTCCTTTGCTTGAAAAACATGTCGTAATTCTATAATTTTCAAGTAATTTCTGAAATAAATGTCAATTTTACAAAAACTGCAACTTACAATTTTGTGACGACCAAGCAAAATTCAAAGTTAAATCGTTATTCTTTCATTTAAAAAAGAAAATAGCCGTATGTTAGGTGGGTGCATTAAAGTCTTTTACTAGACGTCTTTTTCAAATATTACACTCGCCTATACAGCAATCATCATCATCGAAGGGAAACTTTCCATGAGAGAGAAGGACACTTGATTTTTTTTTAATTTCTGAATCTTGCATAGATCATGATAGTGGATAAACACTAACTAAAGGATACTACAGATACAGTTAAGTCGGCCTCATATCTTGACTTACATCCAGAAATTGACAATGAGGGTCGGTTGAAAACAAAATTTTACGACAAAAGAGATAATTTCAGCTTTCCAATTGTGAACTTTCCAATTCTAAGTAGCAACATTCCAGCAGCACCTGCATACGGGGTATATATCTCCCAATTGATACGATATTCCCGTGCCTGCATTTCCTATCATAATTTTCTTGATAGAGGGTTACTGCTCACAAGGAAGCTATTAAACCAAGAGTTCCAAATGGTGAAGTTGAAATCATCCCTTCGTAAATTTCACGGACGCCCTCACGAGTTGGTTGACCATTATGGAATAACCGTTTCACATTCACAAATGATATCGGATATGTTCCTTACGTCGTAACTACAATCCCCTTTCCTTTCAAAAATGTGACCTACCGAATTAGACTATTTACCGGATTTGTTATCAAATAAGCAACACGACGGGTGCCACATGTGGAGCAGGATCCGCTTACCCTTTTGGATCACCTGAGATCATCCCTAGTTTTTGGTGGGGTTCGTGTTGTTTATTCTTTAGTTTTCTATGTTGTGTGATGTGTACTATTGTTTGTCTGTTTGTCTTTTTCATTTTTAGCCATGGCCTTGTCAGTTTATTTTCGATTTATGAGTTTGACTGTCCTTTGGTATCGTTCGTCCCTCTTTTACTACAGGACTAATGACACTCTTGGGGACTGATAATCCACCAGTATTGACCCACTGTTAGAAAATGAAAAACAACAATGCAAAAAAAAAAAAAATAATTTCTTTACCATCATCACGAACACTCAAAACCAAAAATTAAAAGGGTTAAAAAAATATAAGGTGTATAAGGAACATAATAACCATTAAGAACATGATTAAGTACAGGCAACGGTAGCAATCGGAGAGTTTGAATTTTGATGGTAAATATATCGTATATCATCTAGTGGTTGAAAATCTTGGATAGTTGTCAAAGGTAGCAGTATTATAATTTAGTACGCATAAGACTCATCAGTGACGCTCATATCAAAATATTTATAAAGCCAAACAAGTACAAAGTTGAAGAGCATTGAGGACCCAAAATTCCAAAAAGTTGTGCCAAATACAGCTAAGGTAATCTAATCCTGGGGTAAGAAAATCCTTAGTTTTTCTAAAAATTCAAAGTTTTGTTACCAGGAAATTTATAAAAAATGACCACATTATTGATATTCATGTCACTGGGCTGGTGATACCCTCGGGGACGAAACGTCCACCAGCAGTGGCATCGACCCAGTGCTGTAAATAGTTATCAAAGGTACCAGGATTATAATTTAGGCAGCAACCATTTGATTTTTTTTGGGGGGGGGAGGGGCTATGGATTTTTTTGGAAAAAAAGTTTGTTTCCAGTTTTTAGAGAAAAAAATAATTTGTTTTTGACCCTGAGAAAAAAAAATGTTTGTTTATTCCTCAGCTGCCACTATATGTAATGCTAAAATTGAAAGAAAAAAAATTGTTTTCGACTTGTCGCCAAAAAAATAGATTGTTGTTCGCCAAAGGCGAAAAAAAAGTGTCCGGGAAAAAATCCATAGCTCCCCCCGAAAATCAAATGGTTGCTGCCTTAGTACGCCAGACGCGCGTTATTGTACATGGTTGGTGTATAGATTTTAGGGAAGAATATAATCAAAGGTTAAAGGAAGGCTATAACCAGAGGTTAAGGAAACAATATTCTCAGAGGTTAGAGAAAGGAAATGAGCAGAGGTTTAGGGACGAATTATATCAGAGGTTAAGGAAACAATATGCTCAGAGGTTAAAGAATGGTAATATGATCAGAGATTTAGGGATAAATATGACCATAGGTTACGGAAATAATATGCTCAGAGGATGAAGAAAGCATATGATCAGAGGTTTAGAGACGAATATGATCAGAGTTTAAGGAAACGATATGCTCAAAGGTAAAGAAAAGGATATGAAGTTTAGGGAAGAATTTTTACAACAAGTTTTGTCGTCTATTGATATTTTATGTCATGGCGTTTTCAGTTTCTATCAATTTATCAGTGTGTATGTCTCCTTGGTATCTTCCTTCACTACTTGAAACATGATTAAAAAAACTTTTTTTAAATTGAACTTTTGTTGCTTGCTTTGTACTTACCCTTCCTTGTTCGGAAGTTCTGTTTTATTAGATGTACTGCCACAGTACGAATATTTATCTTCAGTTCGAACTAAGTCATAATGGGTCACTATTCTACAAAATACACCCATCGCAATCAATTTTGTATTTGTGCAAGACACCAAAAGAAAAAAAAAAAAAAAAAAAAAACCCAAGAAAACTTGATTGCTCTATCATTCTAACATATTCTATCTAAGCATTCTTAGGTGTTGTTTTTATTCACCCACAAATGTCACAGTGAGTTGAAGAAGGAGAAGATTCCGTTTGTGTTTTTATTAATTGACATACTTTTACAGAAGAGCAAATCAGATGACAATACCAATACTGAAAATCCAGGCTTAAATAAGGCTTACACATAGTTGTACACTTTACTTCAGTCACCGTGATCCGCGATATCACGGGTGTATTCTAGTGCTATTGACATGTATATATACAATTTCGTTGTGCACCATTTTGTAATTATGCGCCTTTACTGATTATCGTTATTGCTTGTGTGCCAGAAATTTGTTTACTGTCTATGCATTGACATACACATTTGTACAAAACCACAACGGACAGCTTTAATGACAAGACAAATACCTTCTGTAAATATCCTCGTTTTCCGTGTGGTTTCCAATATACATATTGGACCATCCATTTATTATTGTGTACTGTTCCGGATTCATGGAAATGATACCACCAGCCCAGTCCTTATGTGGAAGCCTTAATTGAAAATGGTTAAACATTAATAATGTTATGCATAAAATTGAGCAATTCATTATGTGCTTAACTGAATTCAATCCAAAATGACAAAAACCTTCAGCACATGTCTTTAAGGTGAAAAAGTCAAAATTAAATTAAGATCAAATTAAAAAAATCCTAGTCTCTACACATAAAATTGAGAGTGGAAATGGGGAATGTGTCAAAGAGACAACAACCCGACCATACAACAGAATTAGGTCACCAGTAGTTTTTTTTCTGTTTTCCACACTTTCCATGACGTGTTTCAAAATTGTATAAAATTTACTCGGTAGTTGAGCAGACGACATAAGAGATAGAAGGTATATTTCTTTTTAAACAAACTTGTTTCCTCTTTTAAAATATGATTAATTGATGTTGTCTCATTATTCATGGCTTTGTCATGACATCAAGATTATGTTGGTTGAGGAAGCTGAAATACTTAGGAAAACCCAATGACATTTGGGAGGGAAAATGGTAATCCCAGTCAAATTAAACTGAGTCAAAGTTAATGGTGTGATCGTAGTTATCGAATTCGGTGACTAGATTATTCGGTTTACTATGCATGCTTGTTTTCAGCACAAACACATTTTAATACATTTGTTCACAACTATTGCCTATATTGTGTTGAAGCATATTCATTTTTAATCTTGCTTAGGCAAATTATTTATTTTCAAACTACCTCCAAGGAAAACCTATTGATCGCATCTGCGTAGCCTAATGCATGACGTACTTATAGTTATTTCTGTCTATCCTCTTTGCCATGTGACGTGGATAATATTCACAGGCATAATAATTCCTGTCATCTTCTGGTATCACATCAACATCGTGAAATATCACACAATCATACACCATGTGGGTCATGGCTTTCTGGAACCCTATGTTGAATAACAAACCTCGATTTGGAATATCTGACGTCTGTAATTTAATGAAATTACTTCTAAGAATATTGAAGTTATACTATGATAGCAATTACTACTTATTCAAATACTATACAACAACAACTACTACTACTAGTTCATTTTTTTTTTAAATTTAAACTACTACTTCTACTACTACTACTACCACTACTACTATTTATTTTATTTAAACTACTACTACTACTACTACAACTTATTTCATTTAAACTTCTACTACTTCTACTACTACTACTACTACTACTACTAGTAAGTAAGTAAATTTTTATTATAGTGACATGTGTAATAACAGTTCAGTAGAGTACAAATATATTACATACACAATAAAATACACCGGACCCATTGGGTCTATAAGTCCCTTTACTTCTTTCACAACAACTACTACTACTACTACTACTACTACTACTACTACTTCCCACACCCGGAGGCGTCCCCCAGCTGGCCCCTAAACAAACATATATACTACTAATTTTAATACTATATCTACTACTAGTGCTACTACCAGTACTAACTAATGGACAAACTATATAATGATATGTTGGTTACTGACCTGATGTCTTACAGCATAAATTCCAAACTCAAGTTGTTGTCGACGTATCTTTGGTAGCATGTTGTTAATGAAGATTTGAAATTGTTTCTCACTTTCTGGATTTTTGTATACAACTAAAATAATGGCTACTTTTTGGTATGGGATACATAACTTTGGCTTATAATGTCCATTTGCCATGAAAACAAACTTTTGTTCTAGCTTTTCCCATGATAAAACGACTTTGTTTACAGGATGTCTGCCTTCTAAAATAAATTGAAAAAAAAAAAACTCATTTTGAAAAAAAAACAACATTTGTTTATCATAGGACAACGATAACCGGTCGCGCGTTTACATTTAAATGCTCAGTGGAACCGTTGAAACTTGTGTCAAAATCCTTATTTTGCAATTATATCAAACAGTGTAGTGTTTATTAGAATAGTAAAACTGTCAACATGGCAACCACAGCCATTTTGAAATTTTCAAAGTCATAAGTCTCATCTGTTCTTGCCAGATAACAATAATATCAAGTTTCATTAAGTTCATGCATATCAAAGAACCCCAATAATTCATTTCTTGATGAAATTAAACAAAGTTTAATTTTGGACCCTTCTTGGCCCCTTATTACATATATCCTTTATCTTAGAACCGTAGACAATACATATAGACTATACATAAGAACCATGGTCACCTCAATGGTACTTTCAGCTCAAAATAGTGTGTTTTATATACTTATTACATACTTATTAAGCCACATGGAAAATAAGAATAGAGGAGCAACATATAAAAACAACTGTTGGTTGTTGTAAAGTTGTATGGATAAGAGACACATGCATCAAATAAGTTAAAAAAATATATAATTTACTTAAAAACATTAAACAAAAATATAGAAAAAAGCGCATGTGTACAACCTAAAATTGAGAATGGAAATGGGGAATGTGTCAAAGAGACAATAACCCGACCATAGAAAAAACAACAGCAGAAGGTCACTAACAGGTCTTCAATGTAGGTCTTCAACCTGCATATTCATACACTTACCAAATTCTAAAGGCGGCCAAGCACAATAAGCTGCTTCTTTAGATTTATTAGTAGATTTCAGAAGATAGTTCTGCACTTCCGGGTAATGTTCGGCTATTTCTTGCTGTACGATCTTTTCCATGTCTTCATCAGGTATAATACACCGAGGTTCTCGAAACAGCCGAGACAATAGTCCGGCCATATAACCCCAAAATACAAAATAGATAACGGACAGGACAATGAAATAACAACATTTTTCTCCCATCCAGTTTTTTATTCTGCGAATTGATACCTTCAAAATATAATAAATAAAAGAACCAGAGACTCATACTAAATAGCAGAGAATATAAGGACTTCTGAAATCCCTCTCCCCTCAAAGAATAATATAGAAATAACATTAAAAAAATAAATTTGGTAACGGAAATTTATCATTTCTTATAAACTCTATAGTTTCTTGACATTACATGATAATTATTGTCGAAAACTACATAAAATAAGCTATCTTAAAAAACAGTTATATTCATCAATATACTTAAATGACAGGAAGGGGTGAAAATTGATAATCTTGACAATACTGTACTTTTCGCGAAAAACGAAAATTTGAATTTTACACTGTATGCATGATTTCAGATCTCCAACAGTTTTTCTTTTACTTGAACAGTTAACCTGTAAATTGTATATATATATATATATATACAGTAAAACGTGTCACAATACAGGATTTTATCGATTATATTTGAATTCGTTTCAATTTATAATTCTCAATTTATACATTTTAGATGTGAATCGTGAAAGTAGCATTGCGCCAAATATCGCTTACTAATATATTAATCAAAATCAGTTTTGAACGTTTAAAAATATCAAGAATAGTAACGTAAAATTGAATAAACTTACCGCCATATACAAGAACAGAGTAAAGTGACGACAGGTTTTGCTCTCACTACAGTAACATCTGCGTGTATGTATATAAATTGTAAATTATCATCTGTAACATAGCTACATTTAGCTATCTATATTACTAATTCAGTCTAATCATAGCGTAAAATTTACAAGGACAGAAAAACTGTTAAAATGTTTTTACTGATCATTATTTTGAATAATCAAATATTGTCCTTAAAAAAAAATCAGTTTTTAGTGGGGTTCGTGTTGCTCAGTCTTTAGTTTTCTATGTTGTGTACTTTTTGTTAGTTTTTTCGTCGTTTTTCTGAAATGTTATTGTCAGTAATTTTTTTAACTTGTGAACCTCTCAAGAAGAAGAAGAAAAAAAAGAAGCTGAGAGATAAAATAGAGAAAAAAATAGAAAAAATACCTATTACCCTTTTATGGATATGTATCTGGTATTTCTTCTTTATATTAGTCGTTTCCCGCGAACAAAAGTCACTCCGGTCACTTGGTAGTCATTTTTTCAAAATGGCTGGATCCGCACCTGAATGAAACAGTTCTCTACCAGAAACCAAATGGGATAGAAATTTAAAACAACTATGGTATGTCACCGTACGACCATCAATAACGAGCAAATCCCATACCCATCGTTGTTTAAAGCCATACCGTGAACTATACCTATAGTTGTTAATTTCCATGTCATTTGTTCTCTTGTGAAAAGTTGTCTCATTGACAATCATACCACATCTTCTTTTTTATAAATATTAACTCATTAAAGACGATAAAAGGTACAGAAACACCCTAACAAAAACATAAAAAGACACAATGTACAGAATTGATAGTATTCGCAGTTACTTAACGGTTCAAGGCCTATAAAAAATGTCTTAAACTAAAATATCAATCAGTAAACATCCAAAAGCCAATTGGTTTAGTGTCAAGACGTCATTTACAGTAAAAAAAAAACAACAACCCATAACCTTGTGCAATGTTAAAATATAGGTATCGACATATACGTATAACAATAATATTTAGTTAGGTTTAAATTTACTGATAACAAAATCAATATTTAAACCGATAAAAACAATATTTAAAGATCTTATTATAGTGTTGAATGGATAGCCTTTCAGTATAAGTTGATTAAAGGAGCGATAAGTGTTAGAATGGATAAAAGGAAGTGTGCGGTCTTCTTTAATGATAAGGAATTCCAACACAAATAGAGAAATGAAATCCTTTTGAAGTCAGCATACAAGTTTTCAACAAACGAAATCTACACAATATGGTTAGTTTTCAATCGCCTCGAGTTTAAAAAAAGTGGCATATATTGAAATAAAATCAAACAGAAACTATTGAATATCTGCGGTCAACTTTAATTTTCAAAATGAAAAAAAAAGATTAAATAAGAGATTTCAAGATTTTATTGTACACTCTGAAAGTTTACGCTGTTTCAAGAGGCAGATATACATAATATACAGCTTGATACAGCTAAGATATGACATATAAAACAACCACTGAATATTTGATAATAATGACAATTGTTACTTTAGAATATTGGAGGGCGTGGATGGGGCTTACAAAATAGAGAATAATGATCTCAAAAATAGATGAGGGATAAAACTGATTTTAGTCATAAAGAATGAAGATTAACTATGGAAAATAATTGAATAAGTTAATAAAATACTTAGTACAAAAATGAGCTATGTGCGAAAAAAGAAATTAAATAATGACAAATAAAGATAATTGTAAAATAATTAACATGAGAATTTATCAGAATAAGTATAATTTTTAGAAAGATAAAAAAAAAATGCCTCAAAATATCAAAGAATAATTCAAGATCCTCATACAGTCTGTAATAATGTAACATATGTCATATAGATTGTATGGTCCTTCAAACAAACAATACATATTCTTTATTCACTCTCGAATAACTATTCTGTAAGTGGGATTTATTATAAGAGCCATTATTTGACTTCTTAAATTGTCAAAAAAATATCGAAGAAATTTCAATTGAGAAATAAATAAAATGTATATTCTAAACACTTCATTGACACAACGTCATTTGTGCTATCATTGATATTAAAGCACAATATCTTCTTTGATTTGTTCTATAATTGATAAATACATAAATAATGGGATATTGTTTTATTAATAAACGACAGAAAATTATTACATGCACTTGACAAACCAAAGCAAAAAAACAACGCTTTATTGTTTAAATCACAATCACCATCAAAATAAATCAAAAGTTTAAATCGCACTTGAAGTTTAAGCCGCCCCTTCTAATTGACCAATTTGAGGGGAATTTCGAACAGATATATCATGTTACAGGGGGAATTTACGAAAAAAAAACAGTCGAGAGAATGTTAAATTTCGCGAGGCGTAAGGTGAGGGAAATTCATTCTCAAGACTGGTATTTTCGTAAATACCCCTCAAGTACATGCTATATCTGTTTAATTACACCGAGTGTTAACGTTCAAGAACGCATTGATGATCGTGGCGTTACAAGCGTCCAGTCGGATAGAGTATTTTTTTTGCAAATACATGTACCACGGCAGAGAGGGTAAAAAGGCATATCATTTTTGCATATACCTTGGCGGCGTTAAACTAGAGGCTCTAAAGAGCCTGTGTCGCTCACCTTGGTCTATGTGAATATTAAAGGAAGCAGATGGATTCATGACAAAATTGTGTTTTGGTGATGGTGATGTGTTTGTACATCTTACTTTACTGAACATTCTTGCTGCTTAAAATTATCTCTATCTATAATGAACTTGGCCCATTAGTTTCAGTGGAAAATGTTAGTAAAAATTTACAAATTTTATGAAAATTGTTAAAAATTGACTATAAAGAACAATAACTCCTAAGGGGGTCAATTGACCATTTTGGTCATGTTGACTTATTTGTAAATCTTACTTTGCTGAACATTATTGTTGTTTACAGTTTATCTCTATCAATAATAATATTCAAGATAATGACCAAAAACAGCAAAATTTCCTTAAAACCAACAATTCAGGGTCAGCAACCCAACAACGGGTTGTCCGATTCATCTAAAACTTTCAGAGCAGATAAATGTTGACCTGATAAACAATTTTACCCCATGTCAGATTTGCTCTAAATGCTTTGGGTTTTGAGTTATAAGCCAAAAACTGCATTTTACCCCATGTTCTATTTTTAGCCATGGCGGCCATCTTGGTTGGATGGCCGGGTCACCGTACACATTTTTCAAACTACTAACCCAAAAGATGATTGTGGCCAAGTTTGGATTAATTTGGCCAAGTAGTTTCAGAGGAGAAGATTTTTGTAAAAGATTACTAAGATTTACGAAAAATGGTTAAAAATTGACTATAAAGGGCAATAACTCCTAAAGGGGTCAACTGACCATTTCAGTCATGTTGACTTATTTGTAAATCTTACTTTGCTGAACATTATTGCTGATTATAGTTTATCTCTATCTATAATAATATTCAAGATAATAACCAAAAAGAGCAAAATTTTCTTAAAACCAACAATTCAGGGGCAGCAACCCAACAACGGGTTGTCCGATTCATCTAAAACTTTCAGAGCAGATAAATGTTGACCTAATAAACAATTTTACCCCATGTCAGATTTGCTCTAAATGCTTTGGGCTTTGAGTTATAAGCCAAAAACTGCATTTTACCCCATGTTCTATTTTTAGCCATGGCGGCCATCTTGGTTGGATGGCCGGGTCACCGGACACATTTTTCAAACTACTAACCCAAAAGATAATTGTGGCCAAGTTTGGATTAATTTGGCCAAGTAGTTTCAGAGGAGAAGATTTTTGTAAAATATTACTAAGATTTACGAAAAATGGTTAAAAATTGACTATAAAGGGCAATAACTCCTAAAGGGATCAATTGACCATTTCAGTCATGTTGACTTATTTGTAAATCTTACTTTGCTGAACTTTTTTGCTGTTTACTGTTTATCTCTATCTATAATAATATTCAAGATAATAACCAAAAACAGCAAAATTTCCTTAAAATTACTAATTCAGGGGCAGCAACCCAACAACGGGTTATCCGATTCATCTGAAAATTTCAGGGCAGATAGATCTTCACCTGTTTAACAATTCTACGCCATGTCAGATTTGCTCTTAATGCTTTGGTTTTTGAGTTATAAGCCAAAAACTGCATTTTACCCCTATGTTCTATTTTTAGCCATGGCAGCCATCTTGGATGGTTGGCCGGGTCACCGGACACATATTTTAAACTAGATACCCCAATGATGATTGTGGCCAAGTTTGGTTTAATTTGGCCAAGTAGTTTCAGAGAAGATTTTTGTAAAAGTTAACGACGACGACGGACGACGACGGACGACGGACAACGACGGACGCCGGACGCCAAGTGATGAGAAAATCTCACTTTGCCTTTTAGGCCAGGTGAGCTAAAAATGAACCTATATTCATTTGTTAACAGTAAATTGTTGAAAAATACACATGCTATTAACCAATCAAAACCCAGGATTCTTACATAAAGTGTAATTAAGATAGAAATACCGATAGCATCTATTCACTGAAAAGAAGCCTACAAATGTGGTCCAATGTTAACGTGGGGTAAGATAAATGGGTATACAAGGGTATAAATTGTATATGAGGTAAAGATGTGGTAAAGGGCTTCTTTTGTCTCAAATATCAACGAACGAATAAAATCCAGAAATATTTAGAAGTTTTATTTTATTTTCTAAAATATGTGATTGCTATTGATAAGTAGAAATGCACACATTCGTAACCGTCGCGTCGTTCCACCTGTCTGTCTGTCTGTCTGTCTGTCTCTCGCGTCAGTAAATATTTGCATTATTGAAGATATTTTTTTTACATACTGTATCTCAGTTGTCTACAAATAATAAAATCATCGTTTTATTTCCACTCACTGAAACACTTTTACTTATTTCATTTATCTCTGTATCTTTGGAAGTTTTAATACATTTGAGGACTTTTGTAAGTCCACTTTGGGGAAATCTTTTGCTTCTACACTTCCGTGTGTGTAAACTGTTTTATGATGGACTTTAAAGTTATGGTTGGGGAATTCTATTGCTTCTACACTTCTGTGTTTGTAATCTCTAATTAAAGCAGAAAAAGTTCCGGTCCTTCTCAGAGATATATCACTCCGCGCTTTTGAAATTACATACTGTTGATGCATTTTATGCATCCGAATATTTCTTGGATCAAGTTCTTCGGATAATATATCTATTTCTGGTTTCAATAAATTCACGGAAAATCCAGAATGCAGAAATTTAGTTTCAGTGTTCATTCTTTTTCTTTCAGGCCTAATATCTTTCGGAAAACTATGTTTAACGATCACTAGTTTGTCATATTTGTAATTTTCGAGAGCTTGTTTGTAGATGAATAAATTTTTCACTGATGTGTCTATTTTTCTTATTTCTTTGATATCTTTTATATACTTTTCACGTTTATGCCTTTCTATGATGTTTCGCTTTTCGTGCAAACGATTGTCTTGTCCTTCGTTCATTCGTAAGGCTCTCTTTCTTGTCTCGGCACAAAGATCGAAGATGTTTCCACGAAAAGAGTCTTTCCTAGCTGGTGCTGCTAGTCTCAAGTCCAAACGCACCTTTTTATTCATTGATTGTGGCATTGTCAATAACCTGGTATCCTAGCTAAATACTTTTCGTAAGCTTCACTTCAAGTAAAAGCTGGAGAATTTTGTGACAGGAACCCAGACAATTAACGGTTCGTTGGTACCTGTAAATGACAAATAAACAAATGTACTGTCTACCAAGACATATCATTGACTGTAAGTTGGATTAATATACTGATGAAAAGCTATCGGCAAATTTACGAACATACAAAACCCCCAAATATATATTATATATATTTTCAACGATGCTTTCGTCGCTTATAATGTCTCTGGAGTTTCTGCAGTCGTATACAATTTGTGGTGGGTTTAAGCAGATTTGTGAACTCAACCATTCCCCAACCTGACAATGGGGTGTATCAGCAAACATAAGATTAAACTGTAAAAATAGTTAAAACAAGGCTCAACTCAGCACATCGACTAATAAAAATTACTATACCATACAAAGGTATTGTACTGACAGTTCAATTACAGTAACAACTATAAATACGTCATGTTTAGAAGACTCACATACCATTTCGAACCATTCAATTGTTAGAATGGACGCTACAACCAGTTTGAGAAAAACACGACTTGTGCCATGATAAAAAGTAAGTATCAGCAGGATGTAACGCCTAAACTGTTCGTTCCGTTTCGGAATATATATATTCATGTATGTTTTAATTTGTTAATACTAAAAGTAATTAAATCCAATAGGAGTACCAATAAAAGCAATACTTTAAGATTTTTAGCAGTATTCAAACAACATCGTATCGATACGTATCTGAATTTTCGAACTCTATAAAAACATTACCGGAAAACTAACAAAGTAAAAAGACCAAAGGTTCCCTTTGTTGTAAATGTTTGAATATATTTTCCGGTATGAAACTGAAATATCTTATTAATAAAGTCATTGAAAACCGTTGTACATATTGATTATGAAGTTTGTTTTACTAGGAAAATGTCTCCGTTTTTCATTGAGTCTCTCTCTTGCAAATATTTATAATTCTCTAATATAGAAAAAAAATGTTACATGATAGAAACATTTGGGCAGTTTTCTTCTGCTTTTCTTCATATTCTATTAATAGAAAAATAACCTATCATATCTATTTGTTTTACTAGAAAAACTATAAAGTCACACAAAGAATAACTTACCTTCATCCCTTGTAGTCAGATATTTATGAAAATTCAAGTGAGGCTCATGATTGTAACAAAGCCCGTGTTTATATTAAAGAAAAGTGAAAAATAATTTCTTTTTAAACGGACAATATCGTGAAATTTTTATATTGAAAATGAACAAAGCAGCCATTTAGTAAATTTCAATGTTATTTGATAAAGCGCTATAAACTTTACACAGAGCATTTAAATCAAGACTTTCATTAACCCTAAACTAGGTACATATTTGAGGTTTAAGTAACAATATTAGGATTTTTAATTTATTTCTCTTGTCGCATTAATGAAAAGATTTGAAATGCAATGAATAAATATATTTATATACAATAACAGAAGAAATTGTTAAAGGTTTTTGTTTGTTTTATTATAAGTGACCCGTATGTCAGTGATATCAGTTCTTATTAATCATAATTATTATTAATATCTTTACATTGATCATATATATAAGTTATGACTTGGGGAAATTTGGTCCTTGAATTAATTGTTACAGTATTTTACATTTTCTTTAATTTGCAAGATTAAATGTTGAATCTTTGAGCTTCAACATTGCTCTTTTGTTTAAAATACTTGTACTTTGTTGGTGGTGGGTAATACTTCCATAAAAAAGGGCAACATATACCAGAGGGACAGTCAAACTCATACATCGAAAATAAACTGACAACGCCATTGATAAAATGAAAAAGACAAAATACGAATAATAGTACACAAGACACAACATAAAATCCGCAGAATTTTCTCTAGACATTGTTATAGTTAAGAATATTTGTTCGTATTGGATAATACTGTCTTGAAAAGAGAGTGAATTAAGAAAAATATGAAAAAGGCCTATAGTTAGTAGGCAAAATATTGACAAATATTTTAATGTACTTTTGTATAAGTTGCATTTAAAGTGGCAGAGCTTAATAAGCCCCTAAATTTGTTCTCCTTCAAGGGCCTGGTTGGTTGCGTAGTCAAAAATATGGTTCATCTACTTATCATTCCTGATATATGTTCGAATCCTGCACGAATAGGGTCGTTCAATTCAAAGTTTAATGGACCAGAATTGCCAGTTTTCCTTCTGAAAGTCAGTGGTTGGGTACCACAGCTTCTAAAACAAATTTACTTGTGAACGTTTTGTGCTTGATTTTCGTATGATAGGGACACAATATATCGATTAGTGTAGTTGGGGTCTAGAGCTGGCATGTCAGCAACTGATAGTAGCCCTTTGTTAATACATGTTGATTATTGTGTTTTGCTTAGTTTCTTCTATTATCTATTCTAAAATCGGACTGAGTTTTACTGTGCGTATAACTGTGTGTTTGTTTATTCCACGTTTGCTTTATGTACACGGAAATGGCTGGGAGCTTACAAAACATGTTTAACACTGCCGCATGGTTGCAAGCATTTGCTATTCTTCTGCGTTTTTTTGTAAATTTTGATCATTTATAGGTTACGGAGTTTACTGTAACGTCAATTTTGCTCATCAAGTATATATTATTGTTTAGGGGCCAGATGAAACTCTCATCCGGGTGTGTGATTCTCTTGCTGCATAGAATACTCATTTGTGGCCTTAGACTGTTTTATGCTGTTGTTTCGTTTGAAACATTACCCGTTTCCATATTCCTCAACCAATAAAAAGTGACCTGCAAGATATAGCTAATAGTGATATAAAGTGTCAACAATAACAATCAATCAATTTACCAACCCTTTAGTTTCAAAAACTGTTAGACAATATCATCGCACGATCTTAAAAAAAAAAAAAAACAACAGAAAAACAAGAGAGACTTTAATTCCCCCCCTGTTTTGAAGCGAGTGCGTGTAGAAAAAAATTGTTTGTATAAGTATATATATGGCTATGATTTATCTTTATATCAAACATTCACAATTGTTACAGTGGTTGAACGTGAGGGTATTCCGGTGTATTGTTGCAACATAGATTTTTACTCACGTGACTTGCGTTTTTGACTGGTAACCGATCGTATAAATACGCGGACATTATCGAGTACAAAATAACAATCCTTATCGCTTTCACATCTTTAAGTACACGTACTCGTTGGCTTTGTTAACTTATGAAGCGAAAGTAGAGCGGCATAATCAAATTGCTTTCTCTTTAACATTCCAACATATGGCGTGAAATTGAGAATGGGAATTGAGAATGTGTCAAAGAGATAACAACCCGACCAAAGAACAGAAAACAGCCGAAGGTGACCAATTGGTCTTTGATACAGCGAGAAAATCCCGCATCTGGAGGCGTGCTGTAGCTGGTCCCTAAACAAAAATGTGTACGGTGTGAGCCAAGGCTCCGTGTTGAAGGCCGTACCTTGACCTATAATGGTTTACTTTTATAAATTGTTACTTGGATGGAGAGTTGACTCATTGGCACTAATACCACATCTACCTATATCTAACTCAGTGATAATGAACGTCATACTAAACTTCGAAATATATAAATGAACTAAAATTAAAAATCATACAAGACTAAAAGTATTATCAAATGTAAACATTTTGATACTGGTCGTAATATGTTGGGCACGTTATTTCATCATACAGAAAGACAGTAAAGAATAATTTCCTGAATGATAGGAAAATTTGGAAGTTGACCAATTTGACCCGTTCGATAGGCATCATCTAGATTTTATGAAACAATGCGTAAGAAGAGCGCAATATTAGAACTTAGAGGAAAATCAATAGACCACTTTCGAGTTCATCCGTCACCGGAAAAAACTCGTCAATTATACGCGCCTTTATGACGTCATTTACCAGATAGAGGGGGTCGCCTGTATCCCTGCACTATTTACGTTCATCAATGATGATCAAGCGTCTTAGTGATCGTCAGTGTGCAGGATAAACTAGAAATAATGGTTGTTCTGTAGGTACTTAATGACAATTCCCTAATGACAGCAATGCCGATTGTCAATTTTTAGAATTCAATTTGCCGAATA
This sequence comes from Mytilus galloprovincialis, assembly GCA_037788925.1. NCBI lineage: Eukaryota > Metazoa > Mollusca > Bivalvia > Mytilida > Mytilidae > Mytilus > Mytilus galloprovincialis. Next base: position 19,143,091 of record CM075342.1, on the reverse strand, counting down.
ATTCATACAATATAGAAATATAGTTTTCCAACCACTCGCTCAACATTGGAATGGAAGTGACGACGCCCCTAAACGCACAAATGACGTTCACTGAAACCAGAGTTTTTGACGGAAATGCATCGAAGTCGAAAGTTGTCTATTCGGAAAGTCCATAATCACATGGCAAAATCAAATAACAAAACGCATCAAAAACGAATGGACAAGAACTGTCATATTCCTGACTTGGTACAGGCATTTTCAAATGAAGAAAATGGTGGATTAAACCTGGTTTTATAGCGCTAACCCTCTCACTTTGATGACAGTCTCATCAAATTACGTTATATTTACATTGATGCGTTAACTAAACTGACACAATAAATAAAATAGTCAAAATATGGGTACATCAGTCATCATCGTATAACAATTTTAAAAGGAACAATTTAACAGAACACAAAAACATCTATTGATTTGTGTGTCTGACGTCAGACAATTTTATACGTCACATAGATTTGTCGTTCAATGTGCATACAAACAATTTTAAAATTTACATACGCAATGTTAGCATATAGGGTTAAAAAATCAAAAGTATGTAAGAATAAATTTCAGAAATAGACCGAGATTGAAAATAGTCCAAAAGTTATATATAGAATTTATAAGAATCCCCAAATAGTTAATTCCACTACGCGATTGAATGATTTTGACGTTTATGGTTCAACGTATTTTGTAATTCACAATAGAAATATATAATAATGACATAAAGTAGAACAATATCATGCTGACGGGATCTTTTAAAGTACAGAGTCACGTTATATTAAGAACCAAAGAAATACAAAAAGTCGCATATACAAAACACGCCATCAAAATATGAAAGACAATACAAACACAATGACGAGATGTATAAGTACCGAGCCACGTCAAACGGATATCACATAAAACCATTCAACAGTCAAAGTAATATTAATAATAGAACAAAGACAAATGAAAGAACTATAAAACACGTTGTTAAGATGATAAACAACATCAGTACGCAGAATCTATACATCAAGACCATCGTGTATTATTTGTGAAGTTGATACGGAATATTTATCGACAAGGTCTTGGTACCTTACGAATTTATAATACTAAAATAACGAGATCAAATTTGTCAGCCGTCATAGGGTTAAAAATTAAAAACGACAAATCAAAAAATTCAACTTTATATATAGCTAATATTGGACAATGGTGTTGATTAAAAATTACACCACTCCAGACCCTTTTGTTTTCCACATAATTAATATTGCCAATAACTAACAAGTTCCGGGTCGAATCCGATACCGATACCAATAGTATATTCACCTGTTACATGTACCTATTACCTTATCTGTACGTTCCACATCTGACAGGCGCACCACCAAATTGTGTATTTAGTATTTTGCTATATACACGGGTCATAATCATAGGGTTGAAACTACTAAATTCAATCATTGTCAACTTGTTCCCTATTGTAGTTTTTTAATCAGTAAGACTTTCTAAGATGACCATACGAATACTAAAAATCTGGACTTAAAATAAGGCGTATACTAGGTACAGTTTTCAATTTGTTAGCGGGCATGACGTAAAACAGCGAATCAAAGAAAACTGTGCATCTTATTATCGGCATGAATTTATCAGATGACAATACCAATACTAAAAATAGGCTTACGCATAGTTATATACTCTAATTATGTCACGGACCCGCGATATCACGGGTGTGTTCTAAGTAGTAAACATAAATAGATCTCATCCAAAATCTTAAAAATCATTTAAAGTTACCTTCCTTTCCTTACATGTACAACTATTGGTCTTATATATTTTTACTTTTAATTTTTATAGATATTTCTTTTAGTGTCCAGGTGAACATACTACATAGCCATTTCATTAAGTTGCTGTGTGATCTGTTGATCTGTTGTTATTTTAGTTTTCGCAGATATATCTTTACCCCTCCCTCTTAGTGTATACTAGTAATTTGTTCTTATGTTGTAGTGTAACACCACTGTTCCTGCAAACATTTTTAACCCCGCCGCATTTTGTATGTGCCTATCCCAAGTCATGCAGGAGCCTGCCTGTGTTTGTATATAAATCAGGCTGTTAGTTGTCTTGTTTGAATTGTTATACAATGATAGTCAGTTCGGGGCTTTTAATGACGCACTATGCGTTATATGTTTAATAATCAACCAAACAACGATCACACAATTTCAGTACATGCTCAACAAAAACACACAAAAACAAAGGATCTTTTGCTGTTCCTCATTTTAAAGTCACAGTCCCATTATATTGACTGCTAGACTTAACAAAAGTTGTTTTCTAAACTATTTTGATTTATCTTAGTCGTGTTTGATTCGTTACTACGATCTCCAAAGGATCGTTTATTAGAATTATTTGTACGGCATTTTTAATGTGATCAGTCAAATAAGAAAATCAAACATTTATCCCAACAAAATTGTAGCCCAAGAGAAATAATTCTTATTAAAATTATGCTGTATTTTAACGATATTCAAAGTTCAATAGCCAGTGCTTCATTACTTATACATGTGATATAATACAAAAAAGAATAAAATGAATTAATTTTCATTCACATTTTAACTTTAGATTGATCCCACATTTTGATATTTGCTTATGTGCATTGTTTACATATTATTTTTTTGTTCATTGTTGGCATATTGGTATGTTTTTATACTGATTATTATTATGATTATAACACAAAGTTGCTGTTGTACACTAATTTTTGACATTTTTACCATGTCTTTTTGTTTTGCTCACACATTGTTGTCAATATAATGGACTTTTATGCGACTGTTATACAACTGATTAATTAAGCTAGCCATGAAACCAGTTATAATCCAACAATTTCTATATAATGCAATGCTTCTTTGAAATCAGGAAAATTCAGTTATTTGTGCTATTGATTTAGCCATTTTTTAAGAGTCTTTCTGTTTTTAGTCTTTTAAGTTTTTTTTTGTTTTATTTTCTTACTTTTTTTATTGCACTGGCTTCTAGGCTTGTAATACGCTTTGGTATCATCAGTAAACCAGCAAAGGTATTGCTCCAATAACAATTACAATTAACAATAATAACATTACCGTACCCCGATAAAATGCATAAAGGTACTTAAACTGAGTTTAGGTATAACTTCCTTTGGCAGTGTTGTTAATGGCCTGTTGTTTTTTTTGGCTACGTTTTTCATTCCCGTTTGTTGTTCATACTCAAATACACTTGCATTATTAGATCACAAATCCATCGAGGATAAATTGATGTTCCTGATTTTTTGAGCACATACATTTGCATGTTTAATGAGGCTAATAAACGTGTTCTAATGGATATGTGTAGGACGCATTGCTAAAAGTCTTGATGGTTGGTTCTTCATTTCTTTAATCTTTTAGACCAATTTTCTATATTCTTTAATAATGGTCACCCCACCTTTGACTCTCTAATTTTCATGTTTTGACCTATTTTTCTCTATTCGATATCTCTTTGATCTTCATTTCCCCCATTATTTTCTATTCTGTTTACTACATCCAAACCTTCACCACCAGCAATTTTATGTTTCATTTGTAATTTGCTGTTGATTCATATCAGGAATGTTGAAGAAGGGCATGATTGAATGGTACTGATATACCAAATCTTAGTTATTCGGCCTTTTTAATCATCCCTTCGTAAATTTTACGGACGCCATCACGAGTTGGTTGATCGTTATGGAATAACTGCTTCACAGATGATATCGGATAGGTTCCTTATGTCGTAACTACAATCCCCTTCCCTTTACATGAATGTGATCTACCGAAAAAGACTATTTACCGGCTTTGTAATAACATGAGCAAAACGACAGGTGCCACAGTGGAACAGGATCTGCTTACCCTTCTGCAGCTTCTGAGATCACTCCCAGTTTTTGGTGGGGTTCGTGTTGTTTAATCTTTAGTTTTCTATGTTGTGTCTTCTGTACTATTATTTGTCTGTTTGTCTGTTTGTCTTTTTATTTTTAGCCATGGCGTTGTCAGTTTATTTTGAATCTATGCGTTTGACTGTCCCTCTGGTATCTTTCGCCCCTCTTTTATGATAAACTTTTATACAATTGTATTAGACTATTTTGACTGCTGATCCTAAATATATTCACATTAACCTGTTATGTCTATTTTTTCAACATACAGGAACGACAAACAACTGGCATACGAGTGAAATGTTAAGCTAGCTATCAAACTAGAATTATAAGGAAAATGCCCGTACCTAGTAAGTTAGAAATACGACAGTTTTTCTATCGTCCGTTGGTTAATAACATGTGATTTTGTTAGTTTTTTGAATTTATCTAGAATCATATTTTTTGTAAAACTAATGGAAAACTCAAACAGAAAAGCAAAATGTCACTATGAAGAAATAAAAGACTGATTAATATACCCAACAAAAAAAATCCAAAACAGAACAAAACAAAAACAAGAAAAACAAACAAAATGGGATGAACTATAAAGGAGATTCGAAAAGAATAAGGCGACCCTAATGCACTGGTTGCATCCGTCAAGGTGGTCAATCAATCATAAATCTGTTGATAAGTTGCATTCGTTTATGAAACTAATGCGAAAAAAGGACCGGATTATTGCTAAAACAAGTGTGGAAGATGTCCATGATAATATGTGACACAGATATTTCGAAGGATTTACCAAACTTTGCATTTCCCATCATAATTTCCTATAAAACGGATTGATGCTTAAAAGGAAAAGTTGAGTTCATCCCTTCAAAAGTTTCAGAACTGCCATTTTGAGTTGTTACGAGACTATAATGGAATATTTTTGTCACATATGGCCAGGGGTATGTTCAAATTGTATTAACCACAACCCCGTCCTCGGCGAATGAGATTTTACTAGCTATAAGCAACGTCACGTTGTAATATAGCCTGTAATATAGTGGTTGGCGTTTGTTGCTGTATTTCATATTTGTTTTTCGTTTATTATTTTGCACAAAAATCAAGCAGTTATATTTTTCCTTCGAATGGTTTTACATTTGTCTTTTTTTATAGCTGATTACGCGATATAGGATTTTACTCATTAATGAATGTCTTACGTTAATTCCTGTGTCATTTGGTCTCTTATAAAAGGTTGTCTCATTGGCAGTCATACCACATCCTCTTTTTTTTATATTATTATTAAGTTTTTGTCGTCTTTTGGGTTTAATGGTGTTTCCAGTTTCCCTTCGTTTTGTGAGTTTTGAAAAATCTCTTGGTATAGTCAACAGTGAATTAATTTTCTTTCATATCCTGATCTATATAACAAATTTGCTCTGCATATCAAAAAGAAGATGTGGTATGATTGTCAATGAGACAACTCTCCACAAGAGACTTGATAACAGAGAACTTAACAACTATAGGTTACCATACGGCCTTCAACAATGAGCAAAGCCTATATCGCATAGTCAGCTATAAAAGGCCTCTAAATGACAAATGTAAAACAATTCAAACGAGAAAACTTACGACCTTATCTATGTACAAAATATGAACGAAAAACAAATATGTAACACACAAAACAACGACAACCACTTAATTACAGGCGTTTCACTTGGGACAGGCACATACATACAGGATACGGCGGGGTTAAACATGTAAGCGGGATCCCAACCCGCCCCCTAACCTGGTGGTGTAACAGTACAACATAAGAACGAACTATAAAATTCAGTTGAAAAAGGCTAAACTCATCAGAATCATGATTTTTCATTGATGTCTAAAAGTAAATTTTGATAATTTTAAACAAAGTTTTTGAAGAGCATTTTGAAAACACAGCACACAAACAAATCGTTGTTTTGTAACAATTCTAGTGTCATTTGAGTATCCTTAGAGCAAAGGATGTCTTCTGACTCATCTGTCAAGGAATTTCTACATAATTCTTACCCTTGAAAGGAGCAAAGATCCGTACATGTAAGGTTTTGTTGTGAACAAACACTTTTCACATGAAGATTTTCCCTAACATGAACACAAAAGATCCTGCAAGAATTCTGCTGACATATGCCTTTTAAAATAAACGGGGTGTAATGAAATAATTAATTTTCGCCAACCATATTCTAAAGGTGACGAAACAGGGGGTTTAGTAATGTTTTATGCGGTCAAAATTTCCGCTTCACAGAGAGGTAACCTGACTAAATATACTTTTTTACTGGTGGCAAGCTTGACGCGAATTTTATTAATATCGTGATGGAATGATTGAAAGAGATCATTCCTCAGATGATACATCTTCGAAACTAAATTCTTACACAAACAAGGGCTTCATCTTCGTCAGTACTCCCAAAACTCTGTAACTACAATAGTCGTGTGTGTCCTTTCAAGTCTTTTGTAAAAACAATTCAAACGAGAAAACTAACGGCCTCATTTATATAAGAAAATGAAGGAAAAACAAATATGTAACACATAAACAAACGACAACCATTGAATTACAGGCGCCTGACTTGGGACAGGCACATACATAAATAATGTGGCGGGGTTAAACATATTAACGGGATCCCAACTCTTCCCCCTAACCTGGGACAGTGGTATAACAGTACAATATAAGAACGAACTATAAAAATCAGTTGAAAAAGGCTTAACTCATCAGATGGACAAAAATACAATTGGACGTAGCCGGGTACTTGTACATCCAAACAACAAAAAGACACTAGGAACAGATCTGAGAGTACTCGCAGTTATCTGACAGCTAGTTCAAAGCCACCAACAACTAATAAATCATTCATGTAAGACTAAACTAGCAATCCGTACACATCCAACTGCGCCTACAACTCGCATGCATGTGTCATTTGTTTGCAGTAGTGAACACACAGAACAATCACACCCGTATCAGAGGTCCTTAGGATTATTCTGTCGCTCTTTCCCTTTTCTGTTAACTTCATGTCAAAGTATAAGGCATTAATTATCATACGAGTATTGGCCCTTGGTGAGTGATAAGCAAGTTACAACAGTCATTAACATTATTGTCTGAAATAACTTCGACAATTTCGGATTTACAAACGTTCCAGCTGAGTAAAGCTCACTATAAGGTGGAATCATAGGGGATTTGTCATAGTTTTAAAAAAGAAAAACTACCAAAGAAATTAGGGAGAAACTGTTGGTTTTCTTTAACAGAAAGACACTTCTTCCAGTCGGTATCCTTCTCCCTTCAATAATCTGATACACTTTGGTTGAAGGTGTACTCTTTGTGCGGCTTTCCTTTTCAACAGACAACTTTATTGAGCTTTTCATGTCGTAGCGGTAAAAATATGTCTGCTACTGTGTGCGCTAGCGAAAAGCATTGGGTCATATTTTTATAATAGTCACCTGCAAGGTCACCATTTTTTTTTTGCTTTTTTGTTATCATCAATACATTTAAGCAATGCCATACCACCTCTCAGACTGGTGTAAGTTGTGAGTGATGGGCCAAAGGAAGGTAGGGAAAGTGCACACGAGGCATCAGAATTGAATTTGTTCACCAAATCAGGTTCAACAAACAACCCATACTCTACAACACATTGCTGGCAGATTCCATCATTTAGTCTTTCAACAGAACTTAAGAAGCAACGTTTACTCTTTACAGTAAAGGAGGTGACTGATTCAGTACTTATTCTCTGTCATACGATACAGTTTTCAAAATTAAAAGCCATGTGTTGCCTTTTTTAACTACTAGAACCTAATCGTAAAGGACTTCCTAGTTCAAACATTTTCCAGATAACTACATGTCCAAATTCAGACTTGGTTCTTAATTTTTGAAATGTATAAAAAGAAAAAAACCCATATCAAATAAACATACGAAAATATGAAATCTTTTAAAAAGACATAAAAAAAAAAACACGATAACCAACACGAAATGGGACCATAAACTATCCAAACAAAATCGAATTGAACAAATGTTAGCAATGAAAAATCGTTGTGATACAAAATATCATTTATAGATTAAAATAATAGTATCCGATTCGGTCCGGTTCAATTTTTTTTACAAGTCGAATTTCAAGTGGAAAACCTGTATCTTCAATTTGTAGTGTATATTTTGTTTCAATGCACAAGTTGAAATAATGCTTCTGAGATAAATGATTTTGAAAGTGTTGTTCAATAAAGGTTTGAAATATCATATAAATGTTGTTTATTTTACATTTTGCGTAAAAATAAATGATGAAAATGAATTGAAACGTACTCTATTAAATGCAAAATATTAATTTTGTAGTATTCAATTTTTACAAAAACTCCTCAATAACGGATTAATTTTGCTAAACTTTGTTTGAAATTTTTAAAATAATGTGTTACAACAATGTATATAATAACAAAAAGCATATCCCGAATGTTCTTTTAGAATGTAGGCCAAAAATCTTTTGAAAGTATTTTTTTCTTTAAAGTAAGGGAACGAACTTCAAAGCCCATTTTACAAAAATTGCACCGTACGATTTTTTGACGACAAGTCAAAATGTGAAGTGTAACCTTTGAACTACCGATACTGTGATTTACAGCCGTATAGCCCGAATGACGATTAAACTCCTTAAATAAGCGACTTTTCCTTACTTGGTCACCGTACTAATTTAAATGTATTGGACAAATGTGTTTATACTTATAATATGTTGGTTTATAATGTTATTAAACATTGCTTACAAGAAAAGAAAAAGTTACTGCGAGCAACTAAACCTATATTTAGAGTTTTGTTTTATTTATTATACCAAGGATTTAGTAAAGAAATGTTTTAAATTCGGACGAGCATGGCGAGGGAGAATTTAATATCAGTAAACCAGCAAAGGTATTGATCCAAAATAACAATTAACAATAATAACATTACCGTACCACGATAAAATGCATAAAGGTACTTAAACTGAGTTTAGGTATAATTTCCTTTGACAGTGTTGCGATGTTCACATAAAACTACTTTAAAAAGCTCAAGACTGAGCAACACAAACCTCATTATAAACATTTGCTTTGTAAGAGGCATGTGTCGAAGAAGCGGCGCCTGTGACGTTGCTTATAGCTAGTAAAATCTTATTCGCCGAGGACAGGGTTGTGGTTAATACAATTTGAACATACCCCTGGCCATATGTGACAAAAATATTCCATTATAGTCTCGTAACAACTCATAAAAATTTCAGTCCTGAAACTTTTGAAGGGATGAACTCAACTTTTCCTTTTAAGCATCAATCAGTCTTATAGGAAATTATGATGGGAAATGCAAAGTTTGGTAAATCTTTCGAAATATCTGTGTCATATATTATCATGGACATCTTCCACACTTGTTTTAGCAATAATCCGGTCCTTTTTCCGCATTAGTTACATAAACGAATGCAACTTATCAACAGATTTATGATTGATTGACCAACTTGACGGATGCAACCAGTGCATTAGGGTCGCCTTATTCTTTTCGAAGCTCCTTAGGTCATCCCAGTTTGTTTGTTTTTGTTGTTTTGTTTTGTTCTGTTTTGGATTTTTTTGTTGGGTATATTAATCAGCCTTTTTTATTTCTTCATATTGACAAATTGCTTTTCTGTTTGAGTTTTCCATTAGAAAACACATTTTTACAAAAATTACGATTCTAGATAAATTAAAAAAACTAACAAAATCACATTTTATTAACCAATGGACGACAGAACAACTGTCGTGTTTCTAACTAACTAGGTTACGGGCATTTTCCTAATAATTCTTATTTTGATAGCTAGCTTAACATTTCACTCGTATGCCAGTTGTTTGTCGTTCCTTTATATTGAAAAAATAGACATAACAGGTTAATGTGAATATATTTAGGATCAGCAGTCAAAATGTTCTAATACAATTGTATAAAAAAATATCACAAAAGAGGGGCGAAAGATACCAGCGGGACAGTCAAACTCATAGATTCAAAATAAACTGACAACGCAATGGCTAAAAATAAAAAGACAAACAGATAAATAAAAGTATAGAAGACACAACATAAAAAACTAACGATTAAGCAACAAAAGCTGGGAGTGATCTCAGGTGCTCCAGAAGGCTAAGCAGATCCTGTTCCACTGTGACACCTTTCGTTTTGCTCATGTTATTACAAAGCCGGTAAATAGTCTTTTTCGGTAGATCACATTCATGTAAAGGGAAGGGGATTGTAGTTACGACATAAGGAACATATCCAATATCATCTGTAAAGCAGTTATTCCATAACGATCAACCAACTCGTGATGGCGTCCGTAAGATTTACGAAGGGATGGTTAAAAAGGCCTAATAATTACGATTTGGTTTATCACTACCATTCAATCATGCTCTTCTTCAACATTCCTGAATATGAATTTTCTATGTTTTGTCCTCTGTACCATTTTTTTGTCTTTTTTATTTATTTATTTTAGCCATGTCAGTTTATTTTTAATCTATATGAGTTTGACGGTACCTCTGGTATCTTTCGTCCCTCTTTTAAGATTGTTTTTTTTTTATTATTATTATACAATTTGACATTGTTATCAAAGGAGTAGGTCCGGTAAGGGCCGATTTTGGCCTCAAATTTCAGGTTCATCTAACGAAAGATTTTGGACAATTTTTTAACACTTTTTTTGTCTATTTCAATTGATTCAATTAGTTTAAGTGAAAGCTTTTAACTGATTTAGCCATTAAAAACGCCCCGATTCAAGCTTAAATATGAAAAATCTATCAAATATACCAAAACAAACGTCACTTTTTAGATGGTGTTTGTCAAAAATTAATGTGGCCGCATCCGTGTTCATCCTCAACCTTTATATATGTTATGTATTGTCATCAAATACAACTTACAGTTCAATATTATGAATGAACACGAATGCGGCCACTTTCATTTCAGACGGAAACCGTCTAAAATTTAACTTAAATGCTAAAATTGTGAAGATTTTAGAAATTTAGCATGACTTTTGATGCTAGTACCCGATATATGTACATTGTATTGTCAAAACAGCCCATATCCATGTAGCAGAAGCATTCTACTTTCCAGTAAATAGCTAAAAGATAACATTTTCACAATTTTGTAAAACTGCTATATTTTGGGGCCAAAAAGATGTCTCACTGAACCTACTCCTTTACAGTCCCCCCCCCCTATGCACCACGATGACGTTGTCATAAGAAGTATGTGGCGTCAAGAATATTCAATTCTATTGATAATTCAATTTGATATTGCATTGCCTCGTAATTGATTCCCACCAATTAAAAGTACGGATTCTTATGAAACACAGATGTACTATAAATGAATGCAGCAACTCTCAATGGCAGATTAAGACCTTACACATATTGGTTACTTTTTTTTTTCTATCGCCAATTAGAATTCTTCCGCAGCTTTGATGAAAAAGGCTTCAGATAATCGGTTGAGTTATTTATTGAAATTATACAAGTATTTTTATTTATTCGTGACTTTTATTTTTGCTAGGGAGGGATTGTAACAGTTTAATAATGGAATGTTTAGTAAATTTGATCTTGTTCTTCATTTTCTATCGTTTATTGACTTTTTTTTTTGCTGATAATTTATTTGAAACAAAACTTATGAAAGAAACCTGGCTCTTGAAAATTTGACAGCATACCATTTATAACGTGTTGTTTTCATTTTCAAAGCCAAACAGGATTTTCTTATTACATAAAAGCGCATTTTCCATGTTAAATGCCTACAAAAAATGTCTTTAATTTCCACTAAAATAGAGGGCCGATCATGTATCTTATCATACCTTCTCCTTTTCACAAAGTAGTATGTGTGTGAAAACAAGCCCAATGACATATTCATTTTTGTATATTTTGAAGAAAAAAAAAAAACGATAAAAAAATTTAATTTTCAATTCTTTTTACTGGCTTTAACAAATTTAACACTTTGCAATCCAATTTACAAGTTTAGCGTAAAGCAGTGTTAGATTTAAAGTATAAAAGTATTTGTTTTCTTTTTGAACTTAAATAAACCGATGCGTAATCCTAATCTATATCAATTTACAACATTTTGTTCGGGTGCGCATGTGAATAAACTAATTGAAAAACTCTTAAAGCAGAAATTTTTTAATTGATTTTCAAATAAATGAACGTGTTCGTTTATAATGACATATATTATATAATATGCATTACGGAGTATAGACAAATGTACGGAAGCCGTAAGGGGACATACAAAAAATTAGAAATTTTTTTTTTAATTCGAGTTCACGATAAAACATTACCGTTTTACCGAGATCTCGATAAAAAAATATATCGTTATCTCGATTTATTATATCGTTATCTCGATTTATTATATCGTTATCTCGTTAAAACGAAACTGTTATATCGAGATCTCGGATTATTATATCGTTATCTCGATTTATTATATCGAGATCTTGGAATATTATATCGTTATCTCGATTGATCATATCGTTATCTCGATAAAACGAAACTGTTATATCGAGATCTCGGATTATTATATCGTTATCTCTAATTATTAAAACAAGATCTCGGTTTATTATATCGGCTTCCGTACAAATGACATAAATGTTTGATTTCGTCAATATTATATTATTCTCAAAACTGACATTGGCGATGAAACAATGTCAGGTAACTTCAAGCCTTTCTTTTCAACTTAACAATAACTTATTTTCCATGCATAAACAATTAAAAAAAAAAGCAGGAAATGTTTTATTTAAACAAAATGTAAAAATAAAATCTTCCCCAACGTCTGTAATAAATAGTTGACCTGCACCGAAATTTGATGGCATTTATAAGTAATTGGCAATGCTTATTACATAATTTTCCGTATTTGATTTTTCTTTAATCTGCAGCACACACAGTTTTTAAAAGTATTACAAAAATACCGAATCCCAAGGTAGAACAGCGACAATTAAAAAGCAAAAAATCACTCGTCGAACATTAAAACTACCAACAAATTTAGGAGGTACAACTACTACATTTAATTTTCCCATTATTTTTACTACTTTTAAGGTTTTTTCGATATCTAAAAAATCCTATTCTTTGTGATTTTGCTCTCTTTCTCTTACTCTACTTGATTGCTTAATAATTTTATTGACTTTATGAATGTTTTAGTACGCTGTTATGTTGTAAAGTTTCGGCACATAAATGACATGTTGAATTTCCATATGAAACATTTCAAAGAAAAATTTTAGCAAACACGTTTTGGTTGTATAATTGAAATTGGCAGCGACACACGTTTACGATCTTGTTTAACCCCTTTCTTATATAAGTATGACAAACTATTTCTGTTTAATGATTTTCTTCCATTAATTCTAAGTTGTTTCTGTTATCAAAATAATATTTAATTGACAAAACTACTCTTTCGATCTATAAATATATATCTTAAAGCATACATTGAAATGACTACACAGTTTCACACCCACCCGCTTTATTACGATGATACTAGTCTTATTATGTGATTTAAAAGAACATTAATTTCCGAAAATATTAATATATAGAAATTTAACTACCTAGAGAGAGTATGAATTGCATTTAAAGAAGTAGGTGGTAGAATCTTTTTATGACAAAACTTAATATAATGTTCCGGCTGAATAAGACAGTAAATCAGATGAAACAAATTAAGCAGTTCGTGGTTTTAAAGCGGATACATAATTGCATAACACTTATATACATTTCTGATATTCCATTACCCGTTATCAAATTGACCTTTCACAAAGTCATTTCCGTGTTAATAAAATTAAAAAGCTTCGTTAACCAGCAAAATGGCAGAATGAAAAAATATGAGATTGGGTTGCTGCCTCATTGACAAAAATCCCAGATCTCTTTTAATATGAATAAGATAAACAACGTATGCAACACAACATACATGTATTTCCCCCTTGAACTCGACCATAGAAAATATTAAAAATCCTTTTTAATGTTAATCTCTTGGTATTTTCAATTCTGTCAGATTAATACATGTTTCCGACGTCACTACATCAACATAAAGTCCTGTGCTGAAGCTGAGCTGATGTTACCGGACCAAAGCAACGTATGAACTTATCATATGCGACTGTCGTTTAATTGAGAGGTTTAGCGCTAAAAAAACAGGTTCAATCCACAATTTTCAAGTCAGGAATATGATTCGTTTGATGAGTTTTGTCATTTGATTTTGCCATGTGAGTAGGTACTTTCCTAATGAATTTTCCTCGGAGTTCATTATTTTTGTGATTTTTATCAATAAGATAAACAAAAGTCAAACATATTTTTCGACAGTATTGAACAATTTTACTATTTTTGCGAATTCTTGAAACCAATAATTGCCTTAAAATAAATACATTATAACGGAAGATAACTGTATGATGGGAGAAACTATTTGTTTGCGATTTTAACCCTCCTTTGTTCTAATCTCGACATTGTCTCATCTAAATTAAATTGGTGCGGAGAAGATTGTCAAGCCGTTTTGGGGCGCCGAGGCTGGAAGCGCGTTTCGACAATTAGTGTCTCTTCCATGATGATTGAATTCAAATATTCGATGTTCAAACTGAAAACAAGCGTTGAAGAGCTGATATAACCAAAGATGACCTTTAGACCTATTTAAATTCTGAACTACTGCACCAATATGCATTTTCTATTGACCAATATAAAGTGACTTGTCATTAAAATTCTACTTTAAAGTAGATCATGATATCTAATATTTCCAGTTTGCAAGTTAATCGTATTGTAGTGTTAGATTTTAATTATTAAAGTATTTATGTCACCCGATCGACAATGTCGGGTGACATATTGCTTTTCCTCCGTTTCTTTTTTTTATTATGGCACCCTCAACGGAGTTGGGGTGACGTATTGTTATTCTACGTTTCTTTTTTTTCTTATTATTTTTATTATTTTTCTTCCACACATTTTGTCCAGGAGATTTCTGGAAATCCAACGAACCAAAGTTAGGTGAAGAGTTGCAGGCACCATGGAATGGTTCAAGATGGCTGCCTTTCCATGGAAACTGCAAAAATGTGAAAAATTTTCAAAATTCCAAATCTTTCATTGTAAGACCCAAGTGGATGAAACTTTGTGGAAGTGTTACCTGCTATGCCTAGGTGTGCATGCAATATCAAGAGGTTCCAAAATGGCCGCCATTGTCATGGAAACAGGGCGAAAGTTTAACATTGACCGTATGGGAAAACACATAAAAGCTACATTTTCTTGAAGAATATAGCATCAATCCCAATGAAACTTTATAGATATGTAACATGGCATGAACCAATGTGGCACCTGTCTTTGGAATTTTGGAAATGGTAACTGTTACCATGGAAACAGCAAAAATTTCAAAAATTTCAAAATGCTCCAAACGAGATGAAATTTCACAACAATGTTGATAAACATGTGTAAAAGCCCTCTTTGACTTTGAAATTTTCAAAATGGCTGCCACTCGCCTGGCAATGGGGGAAGGGTGCCATCCGCTATTGCTTGCAATGGCAAATCTAGTTATGTCACCCGATCGACAATGTCGGGTGACATATTGCTTTTCTTATGTTTCTTTGTTATTATTATTATTCTTCCACCTTTTTTTGTCCGACAGGTTTTTTGGAGTAAAATGGAACCAATCGTAATGATAGTTCACTATAAGGAGGATCACAAAATTTTGAGTTGCAGTAGGGTCTAAGACCATGAAAAATGGCTGCCGTTTCCATGGAAACGGAACAATTGTAAAAAATTCCACTTTTTGGTTTTGGTGAATTATTTGTACATGCTTAAACTCAGAATCATTATATTTTGATACAATGTAGGTGCCAGCCATATACTGGTTTTGGATGATTTTTGGCAATCATTGGAACTACTATGTTGCCATGGAAACTACACCAAAAATTTCAAAAATATCAAAATGCTCCAAATTTTTTGAAACTTCATAGTAACGATGAGCAACTTTGGTAGATGCGTAATTTGGCGTTGGAATTTCCAAAATGTCTGCCGTTACCATGGAAACAGTGCATAAGTGTCAAAATGCTCTAAAAACCTCAGGGTTTGGTGAATAATTTTGGTATGCTTGAACTTGAAATCATCAAATTTTTACACAATATAGTTGTTCACTATATACAGCTTTTGAATGATTTTGACAATCATTGGAACTCTTCTGTTACCATGGATACAGGACCAAATATTTCAAAAATTTCAAAATGCTCCTAAATTGATCAAACTTAATATGATTGTTGACTGGCAAGTCTGGATGAGACTTTTGACTTTGAAATTTCCAAAATGGCCACCGTTGCCATGGAAACTGCAAAAAAGTCAAAAATTCTCAAAATGCTTTGAACTTAAAGAAACTTGATATCATTGTTCACTGGAAAGTATTGATGAGACTTTTGACTATAAAATTTTCAAAATGGCTGCCGTTGCCATGGAAACGGCAAAAAATTGATTTTTTTTTAAATGCTCTGAATGTACTGAAAATTTATAGAAAGATGTATTGTCGTGCATATATGTGCATTCACTGTTAAACAATTTTGAAATGGCTGCCACTTAGTGGCAATTGGGGGAAGGGTGACATCCGCTATTGCTTGCAATGGCAATTCTAGTTATTATTATTATTCTTCCACCTAATTTTGTCCTGCAGCTTTTTTGGAGCCAATAGAACCAATCTTATTGAAAGTTGAGTATAATGAGGAACACAAAATTTCGGGTTGCAGTCGGTCTTAAGAACATAAAAAATGGCTGCCGTTACCATGGAAACGGAACAGTTGTGAAAAATTCCAGTTTTGGGTTTTGGTGATTTATTTGGAGATGCTTAAACTCAGAATCATTATATTTTGATGCAATGAAGGTGCCGGCCATATACTGGTTTTGGATGATTTTGGCAATCATTGGAACTACTATGTTGCCATGGAAACAACACCAAAAATTTCAAAAATATGAAAATGCTCCAAACTTTTTGAAACTTTAGCATAACGATGAGCAACTTTGGTAGATGTGAAATTTGGCGTTGGAATTTCCAAAATGTCTACCGTTTCCATGGAAACAATGCTAAAAGATCAAAATGTTCCAAAAACCTCCGGGTTTGGTGAATAACTTTGGTATGCTTGAACTTAAAATCATCAAATTTTTATGCAATATAGTTGTCCACTATATACAGGTTTTGAATGATTTTGACAATCATTGGAACTACTATGTTGCTATGGATACAGGATCAAATATATCAAAAAATTCAAAATGCTCCAAAATATGATTGTAGACTGTCAAGTCTGCATGAGACTTTTGAAGTTGGAATTTCCAAAATGGCTACCGTTGCCATGGAAACTGGAAAAATGTCAAATATTTTATAAAGGCTCCAAACTTAATGAAACTTAATATTATTGTAAACTGGCATGTATAGATGAGACTTTTGACTTTAAAACTTTCAAAATGGCTGCCGTTGCCATGGAAACAGCAAAAATGTCATGTTTTTAAAATGATCTAAATGTACTGAAAATTTACAGAAAAATGTATAGCCATGCAAATATGTGCATTCACTGTTAAAAGTTTTTGAAATGGCTGCCGCTTAGTGACAATGGGGGAAGGGTGACATCCGCTATTGCTTGCAATAGCAATTCTAGTTGTTTTTCTTTTTGCACTTCAATAAACCAACGCGTTATCCTATTCTAAATTAAGAAACAACACATTGTTCGAGTGCGCATGTAAATAAACTAATTGAACAATTTCTAAAAGCAGAAAAGTTTGTAATTGATTTGTAAATAACTGAACGTTTTCCTTTCAGAATGACATATCTTACCTATTATGTATTACGTAGTATAGACAAATGACAGATATAGTTAATTTTGCCAATATTATATTATTCTCAAAACTGACATTGACGATAAAACGATTTTAGGTACCTTCATGGCTTTCTTTTCACCTTACAATAAACTTATTGTCGTTACCTTATAAATAGAAAAAAAAAACCCCAAAAAAGCCAGAACATGTTTTATTTGAACAAAGTTTAAAAATGAATATTTCAATTCGGTTGTTAATAATATTTGACATGCACTGAACATTGATGACATCGATAAGTAATTAGCAATACTAGTTACCTAATTTTCTGTATTTTATTTTTCTTCAATGTGCAGCACAAAAAGTGTTAAAAAGTTTTACAAAAATTCTGAGCGAGGAAGTTTAAAAAGCACAACATCACTAGTCGAAAAATAAAACTATCAACAAACTTATGAGGTGAAACTAATATATTTAAATTTGTCATCATGTTTTTGATTTTTTAAGATTATTTCAATATCTAAATAATTCATATTCTTAGTGATTTCTTATAGTTGGGGATATTTTGTATAGAGGAGTTTTATAACTAAAGAAAAATTGGGGGTTAGAAAATAAAAATAAAAATGGCCGATATTTAATTTTTTAGAGACTAATGACGCAAAATTTATAGAACACTTAAGAAATAAATAGGCTTCCTCTAGCTAGGCCTTTATTTACATAAGTGAGAAGTAAAAACACAAAAAGAAATGAAATAAAGAATCACACAAAGAAACTTCAAATGAGCTAATTTTATATATATTCACACATTCTTTTATATCTACATTTCACACTTTTCGCTCTCTTTCTCTCTTGACTGGATTGCTGAATAATTTTATTGATTTTATTGATGCTTTTCTACACTGTTATATTATGAAGTTTTGATAAATAAATGTCAAGCGGAATTTTGATTTGAAACATTTCAAAGTACAACTTCAGAAAACGCGTTTTGGTTGTATAATTTAAATTGTTAGCGGTCCAGGTACACGGATCTCTCGCTCACATCTTATATAAGTATGAGAAACTATTTTTGGTTTTCCTCAATTAGATTTAAGTGGTAATATGTAACAAAAATAAGATTTAATTGTCGATAATACGATTTCCATCCATTAATATATATATTGAAGAATTAACATCTTCTGACATCAGACTCGGACTTCTCTTGAACTGAATTTTAATGTGCGTATTGGTATGTGTTTACTTTTCTGCATTGGCTAGAGGTATACGGGGAGGGTTGATATCTCATAAACATGTTTAACCCCGCCGCATTTTTACGCCTGTCCCAAGTCAGGAGACTCTGGCCTTTGTTAGTCTTGTATTAGTTTTAATTTTAGTTTCTTTTGTACAATTTGGAGTTTAGTATGGCGTTCATTATCACTGAACTAGTATATATATTTGTTTAGGGGCCAGCTGAAGGACGTCTCCGGGTGCGGGAATTTCTCGCTGCATTGAAGACCTGTAGGTGACCTTCTGCTGTTGTCTTCTCTATGGTCGTGTTAGTGTTGTTGTCTCTTTGACACATTCCTCATTCCCATTCTCAATTTTATAGCAATGAGTACCCAGTATCACAAAACCCCCGTGACTATGATTAATTTTATTATAGGATTTAAAAGAACGAGGATTTCCGAATATATTAAGATATCGAAATTTAACTACCGAGAGAGAATATATATTATTTAATGGAGTTTAGTGGTAAAATCTTTTTATGACAATACTAAATGCAATGTTCCGATTGGTTAAGACAGATGAAACAAATTAAGTAATTTATGGTTTTTAAGTGTTAACAGAATGACAGAAAATATTTCTGATATTCCATTACCCGTTATCAAAATGACCTTTAGCAAAGTCATTTCCTTCTTGTTAACCAGCAAAAATACAGAATGAAAAGAAAATTAAATTGGGTTGCTGCCTCATTGACAAAAACCCCACATCTCTTAAAATATGAATAAATTAGACAACTTATGACAAGGCAACATACATGTATTTCTCCTTGAATTCGACAATAAGAAATATAAAAAATATGATGTCACTGCGATATAAGAAATTCCTATGCTGAAGTTACCGGACAAAACTAACATATCAATTTGTAAATAAAATAAACTAAAGTCAGACAAACTTTGTTAAGTATAGAATAATTTCATTTTTTGGCGAAATCTGGGAACCAATAAATACTTTAAAATGAATACATTATATCGGAAGATAACTTTCTGACAGGAGAAACTATGTGTTTGCTGTTGTTACCCTCCTTTGTTTTAACCTCGATATTGTCTCATCAAAATTTATTGTCAAACCGTCTTCACGCGCCGATAATGGAACCGCGTTTACCAAATAAGTGTCTCATTCCATGATGATTGAATTCAAATATTCGAATTTCCAAACTTAAATCAAGCGTTGAAGAGCTGATATAACAAACGATGACCTTAAGACCTATATGAATTTTCAATTGCTGCACTAAGATGCATTTGCCATTGACCTATGTAAAGTGATGCGTCATTGAAATTCTACTTCAAAGTAGAACTTGATAACCAAGTACATATAAACTTGTACACCCACTTAGAAAGTCTAAACTAAAACACTATGTAGAACAAGTCGTGCATAGTGATCTGTAATGCTGTCTAGTATGTCTCTAAAATCATAAAATATGAAGGCCATACTTTAGACATATCGATTTTGTTCAAACATAAATATCTATGTCAGATGTATAACTCACACCTTTGGGGAAAATAAATATCAAAGTAGGAAGTGAGTTTAGATTTCGTCAGTTTTACTGTTTGAATTGTTTTACCTTTGACATTTCGGAGCCTTTAAAACGTACTGTGGGCATAAGTTTTATTCATTGTTGAAGACCTGCAGTGAAAATATAGTTGTTAACGTCATCATTTGGTCTCTGGTGGAGAGTTGTCTCTGGTGGAGAGTTGTCTCTGGTGGAGAGTTGTCTCTATGACAGTCATGCCGCATTTTCTCAGTTTTATATCAGGGCAATATTTGGTTAACATTATTAAATTTGCTTCAATATAACAAAATCAGAAACAACTTGATAAGATGTTTAACAAGAACTTTGCGATCAAAGTTATGTCATATGAAACAAGATTCTGGTGTATTTTATATTAAGTAAACCATCGTAACATTCCATGCATACATGCTACATTAAGTCATGTGAGCACTTTATTTCAGATTTACTTCGAATACATCGTGTATTTGACGAAAAATATTTTATTTTTATTATTCTTAATCGAAAATTTTAGCGGGAAGTTTGGCTAGCCATAAGACCCGGTTAAACCAACCATTTTTCTTAAAGTTATGGAATGTGTCAGTTGCTATAGAATATTTCGTTTCTATGTTTGTTAGCGTTGGTTTTGTTTCACCGCAGTGTTTCCGTTGTTCCGTTGTAATCCTTTTATAGGTGCTGTGTTTCCTTGGATTTAGTTTGTAACTCGGATTTGATTTCTGTCAATCGATTACTGTTTCCTTTATAAAGGTACTTATCAACTTTCGAGTTTTGTTGCCAAAATTAACGAAACGTACCCTCGATAAACAATCAAGCAAGAAACATGAAGCAACTGAGAAATATGTGAGACCGTGTCTTTTTTTGTAATGCATTTATGCTTTATCAATTGTCTGTCAAACTTTGTCATTACAGATGTTTATTGATAAGTTGTGTTTTAAAAATTTTCTTTCTGAATCGGATAATATTTAATATTAATTCTTTTGCATGAATGGCTACTGCTTCACTCTTTATGTTTTTCTTGTCGCTCTTTTGCTTTGATTGTCAGATTTTTAACTAAAGATGTAATGGTAAAGATCAGTGAATATGGGGAAGTTGTCGGCGATTGACAGTACGAGAAGACAAAATTTCAAGTTTTAAGAATTTTTTTAAATATGTCCTTGTTTTGTGTGATTCAAAGCATCAGTTGATTTAATTATTAAGTTTTTCGTGATAATAAAAATTTCCAGACATTTTTTGTTAAAGGAAATTAATGCTCGCAATACAACCACACCCCCCCCTTCCCCCCACACCACCAAAGAAAAAAAAAAGATTACTAATTGCATTTGTATTTTTGATGAGATTTTTTTTTCAATTCACATTTATCAGTGACAAATACAAAATAAAATGTTTACACCAGATGTTTCGTGCTATAAATATTTGATTGTCATAAAAAAGTTAAAAATAGATCAAAGTACATGCTTGTTTAACGAAATAGGACATAGGAAAAGGATATTCTATGACGTGACAACTACATTTATAGTGTAAGAATATATCGTTTACTACATGGATTATCTCACTTGACCTAAAGACATAAATTAGAATCTTTAACTACAATATTGACATATCTGGAAGGGCCTCGCTTGCAAATGAGTGTGTAAGGAACATAGGCTGGGGCGTACAAAGCAGTTTATATAACGTGATGCCTATATGCATTAATTTGACTACAGAAGTTAATTCAGAATGTGTTTTCGATTAGCTTTAAAAATTGTATATGCTTTGGTTACATTTTGTAAAATTGCGACAACCTATATTTTTTAACACAAGGATTTGTTCACGTATCATATACATATAATTTTTAAAGAAATCCTATTAGAAGAACAAAGTATGTTCTAAAAATAGTATCCTTTTAACAAAACTCAATTTTGACACCAGGGATCAATTTTGAATGCCTGTAGTACCTATTTATTTAACTAGTTGGAATTCTCATAAACATATATATATTAAGATTTATTAATTTTTCAAACATAATAAGTTTGTACACTTTATTTGACATTGACTATCTTTGTATATTTGTCTATGTTTTCGTTTTTTTTTAACAAAAACATATGCATGTGTATAAATAGCTGTTTAATTTGTATAATAAAAGGGCATTTCCAATTAAAGCATGATGAACCTGAACATTACAGAAAACAATTTTTGATTGTAGAATTCATCTCAATTAGCCTATGAATACTGCGTTAAGTATGGTAAGAATAATTATTATTCTTTAAAATACCATATCACCATCAGAAAAGAAAGAAAAAACGTTATCGAATCACTGTTCTGTAAGTTAAAGAAAGAATAATGAAAGAGTAAAACAATTTGACATTTGTTTCACGACTTTATTCAATAATTTTATCATGTTGTCAATGCTACCAATTTTTACGATATTTATTGTCTTCCTCTTGATAATTGTGATACAGGTTCATACAAAGATTTTCATACATAAGTGATTTTACTATGTTCTAATTTAATTAAATATTTCGTCCCATCGAAGACGTGTGCATTCCTGACAGCCATTTGAACAGTAAAATAATAAAAAAATAACTTGTGATCTACAAAGTAATATAGTGTAGTTTTTGTTTTGCACGGTACTACAACATCGCTTTATAATATTTGATCATGAAATCAATGCATGAGGTAGATTACCCCATATATTTGATTTAACCAATTGTTTAGACTAAATACTAAGGAAGTCGTCTCATCCTGTCACGTACACGTTTTTATAAATTTCACATATGACTCATATACCCAGTATACGGTAATTTAGCCATGATCAGCAAAAAATAGATAAAAATCATTGGAAAGTTTTTACTTTTTTGAAGAGTTTTTCAAAGTTAAGAAATTATGACATTGGACTTTTGACTCTGAACATCTTAGCTACCAGATTATTTTTCCCACAACAGAAGTTTTCGATATGAATAATTGTCTTTTCTATCCTTATTTGATTTAATAAACTTATTTTTTGAAAGGTTTTAAGAAATACATATTTTTTATCATAACGTGTTGCAATTTTTCAATTTTATTCATAAGGGAACATAAAGTTGACAATAAAGCTATTTAGTTGCTAGACATTTTTAACTGAAGTTTTACAGACATTGTATAGCGTCAACGTTTCTGAAACTTTTTATGATCTAAGAGGCTCCCTTATCTATCTATTTTTTTCGAGGAAGGTGAATTTTAGTTGAGGGAATATTGTTTTCGACATACGCAAAAATAAAAAGCTAATTTGTTTGGCAAACCCAATGTTGTATTTATTTTTCAACTAATTTTTCAAAGTAACATGAATATTCTTGACTTCATATTTGATACAAATTATTTGTTGACTAAAAATTTCGAATACAAACAATAATTTTTATTATCACTTTTCCACCACACACACAAAAATGAATAGGAATTTTTGGTCCTCAATACTCTTCAACTTGGTACTTTTTTTGGGCATTTTTAACGTTTGTTGATTCGGGCATCACTGATAAGTCTTCTGTAGACAAAACGCGCGTCTGGTACTATTCAGAAATAATGACAGTTATTGGTTTTCTTTATTTGGTTTCATAATGTAATTGGTCGGTGTTTCTTTCAAGTTGTTTTCAAGGAGAGTTACATCTATTTAAAGTATATTTGTAGGATTTTTTTATGTAACCGTTTTCTTTAAGTGACATGTTTTTGTCCCAATTAAGCAATCTTTTTTATGCACGTACTACGAAAATATTAGATAAAAAGGAAAGTTTGAAAACTAAAGACACTGCTTTCGCTAGCCTACAGATAGATGTCCATACTGAAAATCGCAACTAGCTTTCCGGCAGTTGATCTTTTACACATTTAGCTTAAACAAATATTAGTTTAATAAATCATATTTTATCTTTTAGCTTGTGACTGTTGCCTTGATTGCTGCATTATCGTCTGCTTACTGTAATTATTCTTCAGTACCATTGCATTGGTTTAATTTGGCTACTTATGTCGTACCATTTTGGTTACATTGTATATATTTTTATATCTATATCCATATATTCTAAATTTTGAACGTTCCCAATATAGGCTGATAAAGAAAAGTGTCGACCGCACTTAATGTGTAATGTATTTCTTTCAAAGCAATGTCTTAGTTAACAGCAATTTGCGGTTAGTGTGATAGTACTTAATGATTGCAACATTCGTTTTTGTCCTCTGGTGATTAAGATAACAGTTGTTCTGATTTGATAAGTAAAACTTTTCACATATCCTGGTCTGCTTTTTTCATAGTTATAAAACTTTTACTGTCAAATGCGGTTTTTAAACGCTTACGTTTACATCCTGCATGTTTTTCTGCAGTATCATTTGTCGGATATATGATTTATTACCTTGCACTATATTCCATTTCATTTTTTCAACAGATAGGTGCTTTTGCGCTCACGGTCCACCTGTGTTGTATTACCTTGTACTATATTCCATCTTACATTTTCAACAAATGGGCGTATTTGTGCTCACGGCCCATAGTGTTTTGTTTCTTTTGGTAAGAACATTAACAAATGATTTAAGAGTTTTGAACATCGATACTATAATCTTGTTTCTTGTATCTTCTTATAAAAAATACATTGAAACCTAAATTTTGATTTTGAATAGAAATTTCGGATGTGTTGTTAAAAGATTCCCAACCACAAAAACAGTTTTTATTACTACCAGTTTGAACTGTAGATGAGTAGATTGTCGCTTTATTGCTATCTGTAGAGGCATTTGAGGTGAACATCATCTGACAAAACGTCAAAATAAAAAAAAAAAAAAAAAAAAAAAAAAAAACACACGCATAATGTTATTGTGCTATACATGTAGTTGTATAAGTCACATGGAAAATGTCTCCACCAGACGATTGTTTCGTCAACAAAAACCTCATCAGTAATAAAAAAGTTAAAAAGGTTAACTAAGGCACGAAGCTGAAGAGATTTAAAACCCAAATATACTATAGGATTTGACAAATGCAGATGAATTAATATTTGTTTTTGGTAGATAATCCTTATTATTTCGAAAATTAATATTTTTGTAAACATTTAATTTATAATGATGATACCCACTGTCAATACTGAAGTGCAGATTACTAGGCTTATGATACCATAGTGCAGGATACCTCATCTAGTAGTAACATCAACCCATTGGTTGTACATGTAAAGAAACTTAAATGTTCAGGTCTGTTTTGTTTTTTTTTCGTTCTGCATTCAGTTGCTATTATAAACACAACCGATAGGCACTTCAAAATAAATGTTATAGCGCTAGAAAAGATAGCATTATTAGGGTGGACTGCATGACAATATTTTGTACAATATTGTTTATCTTTCGTTTACACTTGTGTTATATAACTTGATTTTAAACAATATCGAGAAAGCGTTTACTATATACCATATGTACTATCAACGACAGATATATGTGTTGTATGTCAATGACTTACATTAATACATTTTTGGGGTTCTGCATTGTAATTCATGTCAAATTAAGCTGTTGTTTGTTTGGGTTGCCCACTCAATTATGTCAATACAACGGAACTATTAACGACTATCGTACACGTTGGATGTTTAGATGGTTCAGGAAGATAACTCTTTAAATCAGTTATGCGTTTGTAAAAGTCAAGTTTCGTCAATGAATTTTAAGCATTTCCCTGAAACAGATTTGAAATAATCTATGTATCCAAGAAGCTTAGAACATATTCATGAAAATGGCTGACACAAACGTACTGATGATTTTCAGAGTTATTTCCCTTAACTTAGGTCTACCTCCTTAAATCAGATTTAACACACCATTTTCTTCGGAAACACGTACACCAAGTCAGGCTTATGGCGGTTGTGTTACACTTGTTACGTTGATTGATAGCTATATAGAGTTATGTTGTCAGTTTTGTGAACTTCCACCCTTTTTTATTTAGTTTACAGGGAGTTCGGATTTCTATTATCACTTTTAAATAAAAAAAAATACCAAGATCAAACTGGCCAAAAGTGAGTGAATATACAGATATGCCATATGGATCATGATATATTTTATTGAAGAGTAAACTACCCAAGCGCAGCGAAACATATTTTTTAAATAACATTTTCGTCTTAATTAGTATCTAGCCGAATTTTGTACAGTAACCCGATGAAACATTTGTGATAGAAGAGCTGATTTGTAGATCAAATCATCCTTTACACCATAGGCATGTGATACCCTGTAGAAGACAGCAAAATACCATGGTATGGAGACATTGGTATTACTATTTGACATATGATGCTAATCAAGTGCATATGACATTTGATCTGAAACAAACAATTTTGTTTTTATCAGAAACACATTGAACCCAGCTAATAACAAATTATATGTATGCCTTTTCAAATGATTTAATTGCACTTTATAATTTTTGTCTCGTTTAAAACCATGTGTTGCTGCTAAATTAAAATCTTGAATATTCATCACTGTGTTTACACCAGGGTAAAACCAAAACAAAGAGACAAAACTACCACATGCGTCTTTCCTCTAATGTAAGGAAACAACCAAAACACCAACGACTTATGAATATTTTAAAGAAAACATGTTTTCAATAAGATATTTGCCAAAATTATTTGTAAGGGACGAACTACTATGTTCATGTACTTCAACGTTTGAAAAGACGTTAACCTTTTAATTGTTATTTTCTTATGCATTACTTAAACTAGTTTGGTTAAGGATTTAAACTTTTATTTGTACGGAAACAATTGCTTATTGTTGAAGACTGAAATTTGACCTCAAGATATATTTTGGGTTTTCTGTCGTATGATTTCAGTTTTACATTTACCTACATGTTCTT
Source organism: Mytilus galloprovincialis (assembly GCA_037788925.1). Classification (NCBI taxonomy): domain Eukaryota; kingdom Metazoa; phylum Mollusca; class Bivalvia; order Mytilida; family Mytilidae; genus Mytilus; species Mytilus galloprovincialis. The sequence goes on along the minus strand of CM075342.1, from coordinate 19,115,989 downwards.
TCAACGCAGCTAGCGTACACAAATGTCTTCCTGGTATCAACGATGATTGCATTTGCACTAATGGTGTGCTCACTTTGTCTAACCACATAACATAGATTAGAAGCTATAATTCATTTAAACCTAACAGATGAAAGTAAAAATGAAAAACGGAATTGGAGTCAAATATCATAAATTAAAAAATATAATTTTGCATGCGCTTTGTCCTTTCAAGTTAGCACGCAATGAACTTAAAATCAAAGTTTCATGACGTGTTTTGTATAAAAATAGCTGCTTTGGTAGATTTGGAGCGTTAATTTCACCCTACTTCCTTGTGTTACATAATTTCCTTCAATTCGTGGAACTGAATTGTTCTTATCGCATACTTATTCTAAATATAGATATCAAGCATAAAGTACATGTAGTAATGGTTCGACAAATGACGAATCGATTTTCATTTCCATACAAAAGACGACGCTACCAAGGGGGTTATACAACTTTGAATGTCTGATAATGTCTGACAGCACCACCAATTAGATAGAGTCTTTTTATTAAATGCACAATGACTTTCGAAAGATTTTATAGTTGCATAAAATCTATGCTTATTTACAAAGTATAAATTTACTTCATAATTGCACTAACATAGCCTAAATATGAATAGGATACCAAATATATTATGAGACAAGTACTTCAAACATAACAAAATCAGGTGAGTCGTTAGGGAAAGTATGCATACAGTGTCATGTGAAATTGTTATAGACACTTTCGGAGATGTTACATAATTCCTAACCCGAATGTAGTTCTGTTTGACATACTATTTCGTTTAAATGCCGTTTGCAGCATTTTTACCCAATCGCGTGGAGGAAGATGCACCCATAGCATCATGCAGACGCGTACTCTTTTCATGCAATCTTATGAACTTCATGCAATTGCCTCAGTTATATGTTTTACGTTGGGAAAGAGAAGTTTTGAGATCTTATCGTTAGAAACTGGGACCCCTCACTTCTTATCAGCTTCCTGTGTTGATGCTATACTAAATTATTACAACATGATCCAATTTCGCTACTCAGTTATGTAATAAAGAAGAAGAAAAAAAATCTGAAATAAATATATAGACAAACATCTCGCTTTTTTTATCGTAATACCATTAGGTTTTTGTTACGTTATTTAAAAGATTGCTATGCAAAATAACTTTAAAATGTAAATACAACAAAATATAATACACAGGCTTATCATTCATGAGTTGAAATACCCCTTTTTCTGCTGAAATTTACCGTAATTAATCAACATCCGCATTTTCTAAAGTAAACATATCGGACATATCATTACATTAGTTTCACAACATGTATAATTTAATTTTGGATGTAACGCACCTTCTGATTGGCTGACGTTATTTTGTTATGACCCCATAGACATAATTTAGTCATGTGACCGTGACGTCATCAACGTTTTTTCATGATTTTCTACGGTTTAAAATGAAATTTAGAATTAAATTATAAAAAATGACTGTAATATTTTTTCTGTCTATTTGAAATAACATAAAAAATGTGATGCACACTGCTAAATAACCCGCTACGCACGTTATTCAGTGTTATTTCTTCATAGACGGAAAATATATTACAGTCATTCCTTAAATAACAAAAGCTTCAAACTTCTATAGGTCAGTCTATAGTCTACAATGAGTGTGGTATCCAGTACCTCCAATCTAATTCACGATGGTCCTGATAAGAACTATATGTACAATATGAGATAAGAGAACGGAGTAGAACTTGACCACAAAGACCTATGTTAAACTCGTTGATTCGTTTTAGCATTACGTAACGAAAAGAAAAACATTGAAGCAATTACATGAACTTCAAAACCTGGATGTTTGTGTCGACTTGATAAATGTTTGTTTTCTGTTTCAACACAAGCAACACATAACCAGAGATAGCCATCTGCCACAGTGTTAGAAAATGTTACGGTAAAATTACAGGTACTAATTATCTAATTTTAATATCATGCAACTATAGGTGCAACGTCAGAAGTCAAAGATGACCTTCGACAATATTTAAGTCTTAGGTGTAGTCTTAGAAAGGTCTTGTGTATTTTAATACTTCATTTATTTGGTGTCAAAAAATCTGGCGACAAACAATATTTTTTATTTTGCAATTGATTGTGTACATTTACGGAAGTATGCAATTGACACACGGATAGATTTAGAGTTTTATCTTTCGAAAGTCTGTTACCAAATAATTCACAGTTTAATGGAAGATATCTTTTTATCCAAGAAAACAGCCGAAATACAAAAGTGCTGCTTGGTAGTGCGCTTGATGTTATTATCAGAAAGTGTATATCAGTGTTGTAGTCGGGATATGGCAAGCAAATATAACAAACACTATTGAATGGTGTTGTTATGTTTCAGTAAGCATACAAAACAGTATACTTTGTATGAATGCATTGAATAGTGTTGTTATGTTTCAGCAGGTATACAAAACAGTATACTTTGTATGAATGCCCTGAGAAATGTTATAGTATGAGAAGGCCATTATTATCTTTTTGGAATAGAAAATCATCAAAAATTTAGAATTTATCAAGTAGCATTGTTTGTTTATCAAGTATCACCTTTTTAAAATTGCTATTCATAAATTTGTACGGTTGCAGCAAATACAGACTGTTATCTTGTCTTTTGTTCGAAGTTCTTTTGTTGTTGTTATGTCAGTTTATCTTCGACGTATGAGTATTGAATGTCCGCTTGGTATCTTCTATATCTTTCTTTATAAAAGTTTTGATGAGAATCATATCTCGGTCCTCAAAACTTGTAAAATAGTTAATTAAATGGAACCCTTCAGGTTAACTTTATTGAATAATGTACAGGTGACCATAAATTCCCCTTCTTCCTTGTATTACATAATCTGATTTAGTTCGTGGAAACATATTCTTAAAATAGATTTTAAGCATAACGTACATGTAGTAATAGTTCGACAAATTACCAATCTTTAATTCCTTTACAAAAGACGACCATGATGACGGTATCAATGGGGATAATAAAAAAATCAAATGTCTGCGAACGACTGACAGCACCACAGATTAGATACAGCTCTTTCATTAAGTACACTTCGACTTTCTGAAGGTTGTATGTTTGCATAAGATCAATGATTATTTGCAAAGTATTAATTTACTTCATAACTGCACTAACGTACCTTATATATAAATTGGATACCAACTATATTATGAGAAAAGTACATTTTTTAGAGCAATATCTGGTGCGTCGTTAAGAAATGTATGCACAATGTTTCATATGAAATTGTTTAAAACTCTTTCGGTGATGTTATATAATTATTATCGAAGGCCAGTTTTGTTTAATAGACTATTTCATAGATATGACCTACCGAATTATACTATTAACCGGGTTTGTAATAACATGAGCAACACGACGGGTGCAACAGTTTGAGCAGGATCTGCTTACCCTTCCTTCCAGAGCACCAGAAATCACCCCCAGGTTTTGGTGAAGCTCGTGTTGCTCAGTCTTTAGTTGTCTATGTTGTTTTTGTTAACTATTATTTGTCTGTTTTGCATCATTACCGAACTGTACAATAACACGTACGGGTGCCGTATACTGTGCTGGAAATGCTTACCATTCCGAATTCACTCCCGGTTTTTAGTAGAGTTCGTGTTGTTTCTTATTTTTTATTTATAACTGTTGATTTAAATGTCCTTTGGTTTTGTGAGTCCTTGTTTACTCCTTGGTTTTGATTGTTATTGTTTTGTCTGTTTGTCTTTTGAATTTTTAGCCATGGCGTTGTGTGTTTATTTTCGAATTTTGAGTTTGACTGTTCCTCTGGTATCTTTCGCCCCTCTTTTAGACTGAATACCGTTTTCAGCATTTTTGTCCAAGTGTTGTGATGCATGCATAGCAGTAGACGCTTAACTTTTAAATGGATCATAGTGAATTTCTTGCAATTGGCTCGGTTATATCTCTTTACGTTGGTTTGTGTCTCGATGAATTATTGAGATTTAATCATCGGTTGATAACTGAGTTCACTCATTAGTTACCGGTTTCTTATGCACATGCTATACAGAGAAACACATTTTACTATTTAGTTATAACATAAGATAGAAAAGAAGAAAAAAAAACTATAGAACGACATAATTTAATGATAATAGACGCAGACCTCGATTAATTATGGTTATATCATTTAAGAAATAATTCTTTCATGCCATGCTCTATACCCATTTCCACACTGGTAGACATTTTATTTGTCAATATCTTAATACCGACTGTTGGCGATGTGTTAAATTTTGACAAAATATAATGCTTACCCATGTTTAAATGTGCATAGAGGATGGCATCATATAATTATTTCGATTCTAATAGTAAAATTTTGAATGTTTGTAGTTTGAAGCGGATCTACAATACTCACTCGGAAGGCAGCCAATTTGATTTGATGAACCAAACTCGTTTTGGAAAAATCATCATTTTAAAAAATGAACAGATAAATGAAAGTTACTTTAAGAATAATTTTATTTAATTTCCTAGCGACAAACACCAACACAAATGTCCAGTTTAATATCCAGCGTTGCTCAAAATTCAACTCACGTTGCCCTTTTAATTGTGACGTCAATCACATGCACCCCATGATTCATTGAAATAATAATAAGAAGAACGTCATATTAGTATAGGTATTTGTAACGTAAGATAAAAATTTAAAGATTGCTATGCACAATAATTGTTTCAAGGTGTATGCAACAAAATATACTACACATGTTTTTCATTGATCACTCGAATGGTTCCTTTCGCTTTATTTCAATCGAAACTTATAACACCTTCATTTTCAAAAGTAAACATTATACATATATCGAACATCATTCCATTAATTTCAATAATATATAAAAAAAGATCAAACTTCTAGAGTTCAATCTATAGACTCTATGATGGCGGTATTCAAGTACCTACAATCTAATGCAAGAAGGTCCACATAAGAATAATATGTAGATAATGGTAGAAGAAAATGGAACAATATTTTATAGAAGAAGACCTATCTTGTTTACCAATGTTAATAATTTGTAAATCCGTTTTGGAATACACACAAATTGAAAAACTTTGAAGCCACAGCATGATCATCAGAAGGATGTTTGTGTAGAAAGGATAAACGTGTGTTTTTTCTGTATTCATCACCAGCTACAAACAACCACAGATCGCCATCTGACACAATGTTAACAATTGGTTCAGTGAAATAACATGCACTTCCTTAATAATCATACAACTATATTTGCAATTCTGTTAGTATGTGAAACGTGACCTCGACAAACAATATTTCCTGCATTGAAATTGTTGATGTACTTCAGGAAATTGCAAGCAAATATAAAATACACTTTGGAGAATGTGTTGATATGTTTGAGAAGGCAAAACAAAAGTGTACAAAGTTAGAAATACAACAGCTGTGATCCATTTTTTTTAGGTGTTTGAGCTCTTGGTCATTTGATTAAGGACTTCCGTGTTGAATTTTAATCGCAGTTTGTTGTTTTTGTTATATAACTTTGTTTTGTATGATTGTTTGTAATGGTATGAAAACGCCAACTATTCAGTCTTAAAATTAGAAAATTATGAAATTTTAAAAATGTATCAGATATTATTATTCAAGAATTGAATACTTATATTTACATATTTTAACTAGGATCATGAAAACACGATTTTTATCAAGTTTTTATTCAATCTAATTAAGCATTTTATTGTGAGACCCTGTGTCATCATGCATGATAAATATCATTGTGTAATAAAGTTGATTAAGGAATAACGCGAGATTGCAGTATAGCCAACCAGAATAACGTATTTTAATGAAACTTATAAATGAAGGGCGCAACATTGTTTTCGGTCGTACGTTTTTTGTTGTCATGGTGTTGTTCTTTTATTTTTATTTTTTTCGATTAATGAGTATTGAATGTCCATTAGGGATCTTCCTTCTTTTTCTATATAAAAGTTTGAGATTTGATAATATTCATTTTCTCTAATTCCATGACAATGGAACTCTTTTCAAACCCATTGTATAACTAGAGGCTATAAAGAGCCTGTGTCGCTCACCTTGGTCTATGTGAATATTAAACAAATGACACAGATGGATTCATGACAAATTGTGTTTTGGTGATGGTGATGTGTTTGTAGATCTTACTTTACTAAACATTCTTGCTGCTTACAATTATCTCTATCTATAATGAACTTGGCCCAGTAGTTTCAGTGGAAAATGTTAGTGAAAATTTACAAATTTTATGAAAATTGTTAAAAATTGACTATGAAGGGCAATTACTCCTTAGGGGGTCAGTTGTGTCTGTTTAGTTAACGCATCAATGTAAATATAACGGAATCTGATGAGTCTGTCATCAAAGTGAGAGGGTTAGCGCTATAGAACCAGGTTTAATTCACCATTTTCTACATTTGAAAATGCCTGTACCAAGTCAGGAATATGACAGTTCTTGTCCATTCGCTTTTGATGCGTTTTGTTATTTGATTTTGCCATGTGATTATGGACTTTCCGAATTGATTTTCCTCTAAGTTCAGTATTTTTGTGATTTTACTTTTTTTTGATCATTTTGACTTATTTTTAGGTCTTACTTTGCTGTACATTATTGCTGTTTACCGTTTATCTCTATCTATAATAATATTCAAGATAATAACAAATAACGGCAACATTTCCTTAAAATTACCAATTCAGGGCAGCAACTTAACAACCGATTATCCAATTCATCTGAAAATTCCAGGGCAGATAGAACTTGACCTGATCAACAATTTGACCCTTGTCAGATTTGCTCTAAAACTGCATTTTACCCCTATGTTCTATTTTTAGCCATGGCGGCCATCTTGGTTGGTTTGGCGGGTCACCGGACACAATTTTTAAACTAGATACCCCAAATGTTTGTGGACAAGTTTGGTTAAATTTGGCTAGTAGTTTCAGATGAGAAGATTTTTGTAAAAGTTAACGACGACGGACGACGGACGCCAAGTGATGAGAAAAGCTCACTTGGACCTTCGGGCCAGGTGAGCTAAAAACGTGATGATGCCGTTTATCTCAGAAGATAATTGGACGAGTTTAAGGGTCATAACCTTTATAAGCTTACTGGATGAATCAAAATATGCTTACAGGTGTAAATGAAATTGACAACTTTGTTAAATGTGGAAGGCATTCGATGGGGATTTCGTTCATCAAATAAAAACTTATTTTTAATCATTCGAGAAACACATTCTTACAAAGTAACTCGTGAATAATCGGATTTATCCAATCTCATGTTAAATATAAATTTTAAGTCATAGCCGAGGCCCGGATTATTCAATTATCTCGAATTGATAAATCCGATAATCCACTCATATCAATGATAAGAACCTATGTATCGCGGTCCTAGAAATTTAAAAAATAGTTAAAAATGTGTAGCCTTTCGAAATTATTTTAACTTAATTGATAATTAGTTACCATGATATCATCACTATTGTACCCAAATGTCACTTGTGAAGAAATTGTCAATAACATCTAGAAATTGACATATTGTTTTTGAACTAAAATGACAACTTTACTACACATATTTATTTTACGAAAAAACTTAACCCCTATCTTCTATTCCCATAATGTCTTATCAACATCTGGATTTTGTTGTTTGTTAGATTTATCATTATTTTCTATTTTCGAAGTAAGTGTTAAATTCTAATCGATCATACACTCTTTTGCATTTTAGTAAAAACCTTTTCTTATTGTAAACCGAAGTGTCTTATATTGTATTAATAATGAACCAAAATGCTTTGTATAATTGTTTAAAATACATATCCGGTTTTATCAACAGGGTATCAGCTATACGTTTTCAATGAATTTCTAATAATTTGACTCTTACACGCTAACAAATTAACCAACAAATTACTGAATTCGACATGAAGAGGTTAACATTTATTTTTTACCTTTTTAATCTTAATTTGCAATTGTTAGTCGATATTCCAACACGTGTCATGATGACTATACGCTGCATTACATTATTTCTTTATATAGTCATTTGGGTTTTTCAAAGTTCTGTGAAAAAAGGTTTGAAGTTGACCTATGACGAATTTAGATGTCAAGTCCTATAGCGATAAGATTCAGGTTTTAAATTAAAAACAATATTCAGTGTAAAGTAAGAACAGTTTGATTTATTGAAAGTTCCAACTAAAAATGTACTTCATGGTTACAACAAACCGTGCATACATTTGAGTTTCTAAAAGATTATAAGAATTTTTTAACTTTATCCATGTAGTGACATTCAAAATTTGTCCCACTAACCCTTACTTTTATTTCACAATTTTATTACGAATTTAATTTGGAGTGTTAAATTAGTGAGTTGCTTTGAATTGATTTTTTTGCTGAAATGAAGATTTTTCTATTTGCATTTAGCTATACCTATCCATAAAAGATTCGTCGGTGGAAAACCTTCAACTACTTTTTTGTGATATTTATATATAGGATAAAAAATTAGGCTGAATTAAGAATGTCTTTCAATATTAAGTTCTAGCTGTAGGTTTACCTATAACCTCACTGAAATAAATCTTATGATATTAGATGCCAGTTGTTATGTAATGTTGTCAGTCTCATTACTTAAGGAATGGCCAGTTTGTATGAAAGCACTTAAAAATGCAAAAAAACAAATCAAAGAGATCAGTTAAGAATAAAAAATATTTGAAGTTTTTTTTAATTTCTTTTTATTGTGAGTCATTATTTACAAAGCCCTTATTAAAGAAAGTTGGCAAAAGTATTTTTTATAGATTTCATTGAAGAATAACAATGAATTTATTCCTTCCAAATGCCACTTTACAATTATCCCTTTTTTGTGATAGTAATTGACATGTCTGTTCATCGGACAGATTGTGTTCGCAGGGATAAGAATTATAAATGTCAAGATACCTTTATAAACATTATTTTACAACTAATCATTTCTGCACCACAGCCTATTTTTTTCTTCGCAATATTAAATTATTAAAGAGAAAATTGTATTCGTATGTGAGAAAATTGTTGTCAGATGTAAAAATTAAAATACATAATTTAAGCATTAATCAAAAATACGTTTGAATGTTTAATATTGATAATTATTGTCGTTTGTTGCTGTGATTTATAAATGTTTTCTTTTAGTCTATATAAGACCGTTTGTTTATTGTTTAATTGAATGACACAGTCATTTTCGGGACCTTGTTATCCGTGTGAGACAAGGTTCCGAGTTGAAGGCCGTACTTTGACCGATAATTTCTAACTGCTTAAAAATTGTAACTTAATTTTAGAGTTGTCTCATTGACACTCATACTGCATCTTCTTATTCATAATGGATGTTTAATATATTTCGTTTGATAAAACTGAATCACATCTGATAAGGTTTGTCAGTTTTTTGCGGAAGGTCAGTGGTATTTTTTTCAAATCTGGCTCCTATACTAATATACTGGCCACCATAATAAAGACAAGGATCACTGACCAACAAATGTATGTCCTTAACCAAATACTGATGATGTATTTGTTTTCAAGAGTTTTTCATTATTAAAATGTTATACTGCATTATAATCAATAGTCTTAAACCATAAGAAACACTGTGTACTCTGCAGTTATCAGGAAGTAATTTCTACTGTGTTGAAATGTAAGGAACGCATCAATAGATCTTGACCATACATATGTTTAACCCGCCGCATTTTTACATCTGTCTTAGGTCATGAACCTCTGTCGTTTGTTTATTAATATGTTTCGAAACTAGTGTGACGTCCATTTTTTTAAAAGCCAGCCAAAGCCCGCCTCCGGGGACGGGATTTTATTGCTGTGTTGAGGACCCTTTGGTTGACTACTCTTTCATCGGGTTGTTGTCTCTTTGACACGGCGGGGGTTCAGTGAGGATAGTTATACAGCTTTTTAATATATTACTGTTGAAAAATCAACAATCCCCTTTTTCTAAAAGCCTTATCATGTTTTATTGCAGTTATAGAAGTTTAAGTTGTTTTCTTACATGCATGTATGCTATCGGAAAAAGTTTTAACTAAATACGCATCTCTCCTTTTCAAACACTAGTAGGTATACAACATTTAAAGAGAAAGATACATATCCGGACAGCACACCTTATTTGATACCATTACGAGTTTATGTCATTCCATCATTAATTAGTCTTCGGCTGTTTTACTAGTGAGAGGGGTTTCTTGCTATATTATCAGGTTAAACCCACCATTTTTTACATAAAGAAATGCCTGTACCAAGTGAGAAACATGGCCGTTATTTTCCATTCGTTTGAGGTGTTTGACCTTTTTTTTTTAGCCATTTGATAATGGATTTTCTGATTTTATATTTCTATGGAGTTATTTTTACAAAATTGTATCTCTTTCTATGTTGTGTCTCGTGTACTATTACTTGTCTATTTGTCTTTTTCTTTTACAGCCATTTTTTTTTATTTGAACACCTTTGATATATCTCATGAAATATAAATGAGTGTAAGTGTGTCTAAATTCTGTCCATCAGTCGGGTTGATGTCTTTTTGGAATATTCGCCGTATACACGCTCTATTCTAGAACTTAAAGCGGCATCTGTCTTGTAACCTTGGTCTGAAACACGGTTTTGGGTTTTTCAAATTGAACACAGTAGTTTTCCCATTTTCGTCTTACTTTCATGTTAGGTAGGTAGCTTCTCGAGATTTTATGTATTAATGAAAAATGGTCATATGTATATGAGAGATGTGTCAAATTTGATATAATACAAAACAAGATAATTTTTTGAAAATTATCCCACACTATCCTTGCTTTTCACTAAAACTAATATTCAAGTTTCCTATAGCTCCGATTTAAATGAACATTTTGAAGAAATCTACAATTATGAAATCATTACAATTGAAAAAAAAAATCAATACTGAGGGAAATTTTGTAAGCTTTTAATAATGATAAAAGATTAAATGCTCGCTACTGCCTTCAAGTGCTATTCTAGAATTATGCAAAAACCAACATTCTACTCCACAAATGGCAAAAACATGACAAAAAAAAATCAAGGTGGGGCATGCACTTTGCCAGAAACCATAAATCAAGTCAAAAAAGGTAAGAAAATAAAGCACACTCTACTTTACAGGTTTAAATAAAAAAGTAATGCAAAATCCCCATGAACTGTACGTTTAAAGTTTGTAATAATTGATCTAAAAGTTGCTATGTTTGAGTAATGGTCTATTTCCACCAATGGTTGAAAGATTGTACTTTATATTTCATTTTATCCATTTGATCTCTCCTGAGAAGGGTGAATTTACAAAAAAATAATATTGATAAGAAAACAGTACAATAGTTATCAAAGGTACCAGGATTATAATTTAGTGAACGTCATTAGCTTGACGCACGTTTCGTCTACATAAGACTCATCAGTGACGCTCATATCAAAATATTTATAAAGCCAAACAAGTACAAAGTTGAAGAGCATTGAGGATCTAAAATTCCAAAAGGTTGTACCAAATACGGCTATGGTAATCTTTGCCTGGGATAAGAAAATTCTTAGTTTTTCGAAAAATTCAAAGCTTTGTAAACAGGAAATTTATAAAAATGACCACATTATTGATATTCATGTCAAAACCGAAGTGTTGACTACTGAGCTGGTGATACCCTCGGGAATGAAACGTCCACCAGCAGTGGCATCGACCCAGTGGTGTAAATAGTTATCAAAGGTACCAGGATTATAATTTAGTGAAAGTCATTAGCTTGACGCGCGTTTCGTCTACATAAGACTCATCAGGGACGCTCATTCGAAAAATTCAAAGTTTTGTAACAAAGAACACTTACTTAAATTGTTTGAATGAATAACAATCCAAAATGTACAGCAAAAAGGCTAAGATTACTGCTAAGTATCTTATATCGGGGCAGCACATGAAAAATTAACTTGGAATTCATCTGAAACTAACGTCAATCGTTGAATGAAACTTAAAACATTATAATATTGATTGCTCAGGTAAATTAAAAATTACTTGATACTTATTTTTATCGGCTTATTAGTCATTCATCCGTATGCATTTTATATTATGAATATTATGTTTATATTTTAAAATGTACGATAAAATTTACATTTGGCATGAAAAGTTAAAACATTGGTAAAAAAATAAAAATATAAAAAAGCGGTAGACAACAGTGATATTTTGTGAAATTTGGAATTGTCAACAAATTTTTAAGAAATCGTTAGTATACAATAACACAAATATTTCAAAAGTAAATAACTGTTTCAAAAGCTAACCTCAAATTTTTTCAATGATTTTAATAAATCGCTTTACAGTCTGAACTTGCAGTTGAATCACTCGATAAAGGTAGATTATGAGAACATTGTCTGGATTAAAGTGTCCAATTTTCAGTAACTACGGTTAGTACTAAGAAAACATGCCGCACACTAAGTAAATCTGCACCTATGTTTTATTTTATTTCTTTTATTTTTTATTAATGACAATGTTTTAATAAGTAAAATAATTTCTTCTACAGAAACAACATGCAATGTTGGAATTTAAACCGTTTTAAAGTAGGTAACGCCTTTTGTTTTAATCATTTATACGTAATTTGTCTGATAGAGAGCAAATTAAGTGATTTTTTTCAATGACTTTTAACAGCTTAAGTAGGCATAAGGATTATAACAAATTTACATATCAAATTAAAAATATACACAGGATTTTACCAGTATATGCATTTCTATTAGAGAATGAACCCTAACGTCAAGGAAACACACCAATAATTCAACATTGGTAACGCCCCCTGCATGTTCATGCTGTATAAATAGATAGAAACATTAAAATGTCTTCATACGTCTTTGGTATGATTAAAATGAATAAAAAAGGAAGACAAAATAAATTTGTTTCTTTTTAAAAAAAAATATTTCAGAATGGACTTTACAGGTGGACGAAATTTTTCAAAACATGGTCGGAAAGATGAGAGATACTACGAAAACAAGGACAAATCAAGAAGCAGAAAAGAAAACATGCCTGTCCACTTGCCACAAGTGAACCAAAGAATTTTACGACAAAGAAATGGCTTGACAGTCTCTACAAATAGATACGAAACATTTGACCAGAGAGTATTAGCTGCCATTAGAAAACAACATGGCATGGCTCCATTGTACAGTAGTACAGAGAATAACCTACGAATGTCCATGAATCATGTATCTTCATTTGAACATGTACCAAACACGAGAATTAACAATCGAATAGTTCGACATGATGGGTACGAGAAAACGGATCTTAGTGAACACCATGCATCGCATAAACATAATAAAAGAACCGAAATCAAAGAAAAAGAGAGTAGTAAGAAAGAACAGAAGAAGGAGCAGCCAGTCAATAACGCTCCAGTAAAACTTAAAAACTTTTCAGATAAAGATACTGTGTTGACAGATACTCTACAAAGTAAAGTCATAGAGGTAGGAAAGACATCAATAGAGAAACTGGCGTGTTTACAAATTCTTATCGTATCCAATTGAACACAAGTGGTTAATTTGGTCATTAAAACATGCATAGGTTAAATCATTCTCTTTTCAAAACAAATATTTGTTCTTATAAAAGTTGTACTCTCGTCCAAAAGTAAATGATAAAAAAGTTTTTTTTTATTTGTTTTTTTTATGATGACAAAATGATATTTGTAGAATTGTTTTTGGTATATAACCATTAAGTGTCCTCATGGTTTAAACTTTTGATGTTTTCATTTTCGATAATTAATTCTACTAAAGTAAAAAATAAAAATTATTAAAGTTTGCTTTCACTTGTAGACGAAAAAGCTATTACATACAGCTTTTGTCGAAAACAAAGCAAAAAACCCAAAGAGTTGTTATTAAGATATTTTGGTATATCTAGGATTAAAATCTTTGCGTAGCGGGTTATTTAACAGTGTGCACCACATTTTTTATGTTATTTCAAATAGACAGAAAAAATATTACAGTTATTTCTTATAATTTAAATCTAAATTCCATTTTAAACCGTAGAAAACCACGAAAAAAACGTTGATTACGTCACGGTCACATGACTAAATTATGTCTATGGGCTGATAATAAAATAACGTCTGCCAATCAGAAGACGCGTTACATCCAAAATTAAATTATTTTGGTATCTCTAGGATTAAATTCTTTGCGTTTGAATATATCGAATACTGTTCAGCCTATGATTTATCCCGTAAGATAGTAGGATTCATATCAGTTATTCGCCTTATACGTTTGGATATTGATAACGTTTTGACTGGTAATTAACTTAAAGGAATCATGATTCATATTGATCATGTTTTAGTTTTCTATGTTTTCATTTGTGTAAAGTTGGTTTTTTATTTATGTCTTTTTGTCGCTTTTGTCATGGCTTTGTCAGTTATTCGCCTTATACGTTTGTATATTGATAACCTTTTGACTGGTAATTCACTTAAAGGAATCATGATTCATGTTGATAATGTTTTAGTTTTCTATGTTTTCATTTGTCTAAAGCTGGTTTCTTATTTATGTCTTTTTGTCGCTTTTGCAATTGCATTGTCAATTAATTCGCCTTATGCGTTTGGATATTGATAACGTTTTGACTGGTAATTCACTCAAAGGAATCATCATGAAAATTACCAATCGAGTGATACCAAGTCAGGAATATGACTGTTGTCGTCCATTCGTTTGATGTGTTTTGTCATTTGATTTTGTCATGTGATTAGGGACTTTCCGACTGAATTTTCCTCGGAGTTCAGTATTTTTGTGATTTTACTGTTTAGCTTAGTTCAGAACGTGCATTTGAAGGTATACCTAGTTCATTAGAATTACTATTTATATGCTTTGTCTAAACAGGGCTTTCTGTCGAATGAATTTTTCGTTTCACCTGCCGTTTTGTCGTATAGCATTTCAGTATTTAAATATTTATAAATCTTTGAACATCAATTTTTATGATTTAAGTGTTCCTGATAAAAATCTAAGTCAGAAAAATGACGGGCGCACAAACTTTCTTGGTAAAGTTTTACAATAAAAAATAATAGTATGTAACAAAGTGAAATATGAATAAATTTTTATTTAAAGTAATGTAATTTTAATTTTCGGGGGCTTGAGGTGGGGGAGGGGATATGAACGTGTATGAGGATTTTGAAAATAATAATTCTGGGCTGATCACAAATGAAAATAAATAACTTTGTATAGTAAAATTTTGAAAATCAGCAAAAAAAAATCCTCCAGCCTCCTTCTTTGTCCTACCCCAGAACGTGAACATGATGAAATGGTGTCCATTTTACATCAATTCAATCCTATTGTATGTGATCCGTGCAAGTGTGTGCTTAATTTTTAAGTGAAAAATGACAAATGATTTAAAATACAAAAAATGTAAATAATAGACTATAGCCTGATATTTGCTTTGGTAAATTTGCCAAACAGAGACTTGTACTGGTAAACCCTTTCTTTTTGAGTAATGGATATCTAATAATTCGATTACATAATGACACAAAAATGTCGATTATATTACACAATATTGAGACAGGGTGATTTAATATTATCAAATATGAACAAACGGTAAATTTCAATGAGACAGCGAAATAAGAGAAGGAGAAAAGACATCAGGGGATTTAAACAGGAAAATATAAACAATATGCTTTTTATACGCTACATTTAACTGTTAATTTACATTGAATGTGAGGGTTGTCGAATGTTAACATATATATAAACTAACGATGCCTTAGCTGTTATTGATCTTCTTTCGATTCAATTTAAGCTTTCTTTTTTTTAGAACATATCTTGTGGACATCAGTGCCTAGGATCGTTGTACGGCACACTTACAAATCCAAATGTCCATCGTTCAAAAGACGAATTACTGGAACAAGCAAAAGATTTTTTTCAACAGTATTACACAGGCCTTAAAAGGTAATTTATCAGGAATAAAATTTTAACATTTCGCTAATTTTGATGAACAACAAACTCAAGGTAAGCACAATTAATAACTTTTATATTTTTGGAAAAAATAACTTATCTTATTAAAGGCTTAACAATAAACGGATTTTATTTTTTTGGTAATTTATATCTTTATATTTATTTTTATTGACTAAATGAATATATCTAGTATCTTTTATCATTTTCACTTTGAAAAACAAGAAATGTAGTATATAAAATTGAGAATTAAATCAGGGAATATGTCAAAAACTCAAAACCGAACAAAATGGGAAAAAAACCAAAAGGCCACCAATTAGTCTTTTTCTTTTGATAATATTCAGTAAAATATAGAACCATTATACTTGATTATCACTATGTATATTATTGAAATCCAGAAGTATTCTTATTTGCTGTGTGATATTGAAAATACCGATTAAACGTTTATTTTATACTGACATATTTAATTTAATACATTTTATTAAAAAAAAAAAATGTTTTTTTATATATATTTCCTATTGTTAGTTGGACTGGCTATATCCTATTGGTTGTTTTAGTTTTATGACATATAGTCTAGACAAGTCAATAGGAGACATTTGTGCGCATTTAAACTTTGAATCCTACAACAATGAGTGCCTGTACCAAGTTGTGCCATCTAGTCGGGTTCTTTGTTGATGTTTTTGTCTAAATAAGATTGTCAAAGGCTTGCAGTATTTTAATATTAATTTTGATTTCATTGGTCAAATACTTTTACATATTGTTCTTCTTTTTACCAACTATTTGCGTCTCAACTAAAGCAAGAGTACTATAATACAATAGCGAGTAAGAGCAAGAACCATTTGTTATAGCTTTTTTATATTCTTGTTAGTAGCCTCGATGGCTGAGTGGTCTAAGTAGTTGAAAATTGTATCACTAGCCTGCCAATACTGAGGTTCTCAGCTCGAATCACACACGTGACAAAATTGAATAAGATCGTCCCTTTTTTCTCTAAGATTGTCACTTTTCCTCTCTACGGACATTCCAGCTTCCTTCACAAATAAAAAGTGAAACGAAATAGCAGTATAGTGTTGATAGTGTCCATACACATTAATCGATTAATCAATCAATTTATTTCCTTGTTCACGTAAGTGATGTTCCTGTTTTTATTGTGCTTTTTTACGTTTACTAAATATAGTCTAGAGAGGCAAATGGGACTCCAACACATGTTGTTCCATTGTCAAGTTAGACTATCTTGACAAAATATTGGTTGCTGATGTTTCAAGCAATATCCAAATTTGTTATACTATTGCATTTCTCTTAAATACTTGTTATTTTGGTCAGCACCCTTTGGTGTATAGGATACTGTCGACTTTTTTTCATACAAGAAAAATATATGTTCTCCATAAAATTCAATACTTGTTATTTGTTTTAGCAATGATTCACCTGAACACCGAAAAAGATGGGACACTGTTGTGTCGTCCGTAAATAAAACAGGGACATATGAGTTGACTGTTGATGAGCTAGAGTTTGGATCAAAGCAAGCATGGAGAAATGCACCAAGGTGTATTGGAAGGATTCAATGGGCTAATCTACAAGTGAGTTCAAACGAATTAAGTATTAATGAATACGTGTTTATTAACGTAAATTAAATTTCCAAGATCTATTTCAAGTTTGCAACAATCATAAAGAAATGTATAAATTTAAATCATTTAAGAATCATAAACAGATACGACAAGATTATAAATGTTATAATGTTTAAATTCCGCTATGAGACGTGGGTTTTATGTGGTATCAAAGAAAATATTTGGATTTATTCAGTTGTTAACATTTATATACTTTAGGAAGCACTGTACCCAAGCAAAAAAGGAAAAAACAACAAATTCAGAGCTGCTTTTGTTTAGCTTTTTATCACCAAATGTATAAATTTTATTGTGGTGTTCATGTGTTTTTATCAAATGTAAGATGTACTCAAAAGTAAATAAAAAACAAGCAATTTTTCAAATAAAAAAAACCCCAGTTGCTTTTATAAAACATATCCATTATTTTTATCAGCCTAAATATACATATAATTTATCACTGGACAGTAAACAGCCATCTATTATTAACATCATTGTTTGTAACATTTTTTTCCCCTGTTCAACCATCATATCCCGTCATTAAACATGATATCTCGTTTCAATCTATTCACTTTTCTTTTTCCATGAAATCAGATATTTGATGCTCGCAAGGAAAGGACAGGACGAGGAATGTTTGAAGCTATTTGTCGGCACATCAAGTATGCAACAAACAACGGTAAAATCAGGTAATAATACATACTGCACCATAAGGAAAATGAATAAACTACATTTGAAAAATATTTCAGAATGCATGAAAAAGACAGAAATAAGCTCAAGTTACGTTGTGGAAAATTATTATAGAAATAGAAAATATAGTGCGTTGTAAATACTCTTCAAACAGAAAATCTATTGTATATATAAAATTGAGAATGGAAATGGGGAATGTGCCAAAGAGACAACAACCCGACCATAGAAAAAAACAACAGCAGAAGGTCACCAACAGGTCTTCAATGTGGCGAGAAATTCCCGCACCCGGAGGCGTCCTTCAGCTGGCCCCTAAACAAATATATACTAGTTCAGTGATAATGAACGCCATACTCTTTTATTAAATATACTTACTTAATTTGTTTTTAAACATGTTAAAGTAACTGAAAAAATGAATTCATTCCTCGAAAATGAGGATAAAATATTTCCGAAACAAGCCTTACCAAGTAAGTTATTAAGATGATAGTTGTTTTTCACTTATTCTACCGGTTGTTAACGTTTGCTTTGTCAGTTTGTATAGCCATCAACTGTTTGAATACTATAATGCCACATTTTACGATTTATTACAGCTAAGTGAATAGTTTATTGGCCATTATTGTTTAATTTTTCCACTTCAAAATACTTAATTTAGCAACTTTAATATTATTTCAACTATCATCATCTTTTAGGTCCGCGATCACTATATTTAAACAAAGAACAGATGAAAACCATGACTACCGAGTATGGAACCAACAGTTGATTAGTTATGCCGGATATAAACAGGCTGATGGTTCCGTTATAGGGGATCCTATAAATGTTGATTTCACGGAGGTGAGAAAATGCTTTGAGTTATAATGACGAATTATTTAATAACATATATACAAATAAATATCCATGGTTTCAAATATTCTAGGAATAAAATATAAGTATATATTTTTTTCATTTGAAAAGGTTAATAGGCCGGTAAATGTTGATTTTCAGGTGTTAAGAAAATCTTTCCGACATTTTGTATTAGTATATTTCTATTTTATAATGAAAATAAACGAAAATAATATATAGACAAAGAAGATCTCAAATATTTAAGGAATTAATTAGAAACAATTTTGTCTTAATTGAAAAAGTAAAGAGTGCATGTAGTGTAATTATTCTGACGACAAAATATCAACTCTTACTTGACAATCTTCAAATTGAAGTCGAAAGAACTTTAAGAGTTGTTGTTTATTATTCTTTTCCATTTTTTAACAACTTCAGATGTTTGTTGCAGTAATAGTCGTGAACAGTGAACTGTAATTGTTGTTATTTACCAATCTTCAAATTGAAGTCGAAAGAACTTTAAGAGTTGTTGTTTATTATTCTTTTCCCTTTTTTTAACAACTTGAGATGTTCGTTGCACTAATAGTTGTGAACAGCGAACTGTCATTGTTGTTATTTACCTAAAAGGTATTTTGAGACTCAAAAACCAAAAGAAAAACACCTTGAACTTAAGTTGACTTTCAAGAAGAAACTCATTGCCAGCTGTCGATAACGCAACAGTTGTGCATTGGCACATATCAATAAACTAAGTACAAATACGTTTACATATGTTATAATCTATACGGTAAGTCTTTTAAAATAAATAGAATCCGGTTGATTATTTCCTAACTGTGCAAATTAAATGATATGTGTTGGGTTATTCAAATAATTCATATCATTTATATTGATTCGAATGATTATAATATCTACAACTGCTTGTCCCAAATTTAGTACTTTAAATACAGATTATCTTTAGGTTATCAAGTGAATTTAAATTGTATCTCAATGTTTTTTTTAAAGTGAGTTGTAAAGTAGGTCTAACTTCCGCATATTTTTCTATGTTATCATGACTGGTATACGACAGTATTATCGACAAAAGCTACCCGTAAAGTATAAAGATATATAAAGATAACGTACAAATGTACTACCCTACCTTTGAAAGGTCAGATAAACAAACTTCTTTAATAAAAAGTATACTGTATTCGCCGCATTTGAAAGTGTTTTCATTTATATCTAAATTGACAATCATGGTCCTGGTGAACATAAATTTAAATGATATTATATAAAATGATAACACTTACTATCACGTTGAATAACATTATTATTTGTAGAGGCAAATATATGTTTAGTCTTTTTGACATATCTGTTAGATAGTCAATAGTTTTACGGTATCCCGGTATTTATACATATTTTTCTTTATATCAAAATATATTTTAATGACTTGAAGATTAACATGATCTTAACATGATATAAATTTCAACATAACAAAATTATAATTCATTTTAGAAAAGTACAAAAATTAGCACACATATGCAATATAAATGTAGGAATGTGTAAAATGATGATAGAAACCATCAACATATGTATTTGTGTAGAAATCAGGGTAGATATATAGAAAAACCTAGAGCGTTTTGTACACAAAGATTTAAAAAAATATTTCTTATAAGGAAATGAGTTTTGGCACAATATTTATTGACATTTCTACATTTGGTATACTAAGTTACAAAACAGGTAACACGGTAATGGAAAGCTGTGACATGTCTTACACCCTCTTGTAAAATTTTGTATAATGCAATTAAGTTTTTACATTTAAATTTCAGACTGTTACAAAGATGGGCTGGAAAGGACGTAATGGTAGATTTGATGTTCTTCCATTAATTGTACAGGCAAATGGAGGTGCTCCCGAGTGGTTTGAAATACCTTCAGAATTGATATTGCAGGTTCCAATAAAACACCCGAAGTAATTATAATTCTTAAATGGGTAACACATAACTCTTAAAACAACAGAAAACAAGAATGTGTCAAAAGTACACGGATGCCCCACTCGTACTTTCATTTTCTATGTTCAGTGGATCGAAAACTACCTTGACCAAAAACTTTAATCTGAAGCGGGACAGACGGACGAACGAACAGACGAACGGACTAACGGACGGATGCACAGACCAGAAAACATAATGCCCCTCTTTTGTTGTAGGTGGGGCATAAGAACCAGAAAAAATAACATTCTATGACAGAGCTTGAAATAATGTTTAGACACTTGTCTATTGTTTAAGTGTGTATATTGCCTTGCACCAGTACTTATGTTATGTTTGTCGTTATGGTGCCTTTTTATTGACATAAACCTATAATCTCTCATAAATATACCACGTTTCATTTTCTCTTTTTACCGAACAACGCTGATAAAGGGTGAATTCAACTTCGGGAGAAACAATAATTTACGAGAACGAACATTCATTCTGCATAAATAAATCAAAATGATTTTATACCAATATCCTTGTTCTGAAATAGTTAAAATAAAGTTAATTTATAATGTCACACCTCACGTTTCTTTACATCAGTTTTAGTTAACCATTTCTTCATTTTATTTTTATCTGAACATTTTGAAGGGAACATTTATAATGTCCGATGAATAACATTTTTATGATATTCAACATGTTCACTTCCACCTACAGATATCCAAAATTCAACGAACTTGGTTTGAAATGGTTTTGCGTTCCAGCTGTATCTAACATGAAATTTGATTGTGGTGGGTTAGAATTCACAGCATCTCCTTTCAATGGTTGGTATATGAGTACTGAAATAGCTTGCAGAGACTTCTGTGATAAACAACGTTATAATCTAATAGAGGTAAAATATTATTTAGTTGCAATCAGAGTAATCTACCGCTTGGTCAAATGGTCGTATTTAATTTCGTGCACTACGATTAACTACAGATATAAATGTTCAATGCCTCGACCTTCATGTTTGAATAGATTCGTCAATTTTTTCAATGATGTAGACAAACACGCGTCTGGCTTAACAAATAATATGCCTGATATCTTTGTTGAGTTTTTTTCTTTTGCACAACTTTTGGGATTTTTTGGCAATTCTTAAATTCAATAAAGGTGAAAAAATGGAAAAATTTTCTGTTATTTGTTTGTGTTGTTTATTGACAACTGGTTCTTCGTTACTGGCAATTAAACGTATTTGTGTGTCACATGAAACAGTTAAGAATCGATAAAAAGTAAAACATGTAACAAGTGGAATAGTAAGTATTTCTGAAAATATGGTTAACGTTTATGTTATTGAGTTAACAAGTCATCAGCACCTATATAGGTGGTGATATTGAAACATGAAATGTCTTATCCCTGTACAGATTTCCGTTTTATCTCAAGTGTTAATCTATCATTTTGTGCAGTGTTTTCTGTACAGTATTTTGTGTACATAGTTTTGTTTAGTGTTGCTTGTCCCTCTTTGATTCCATTCCCATTCTAAAATAATAAAAACAGGTAATTAATGTATCTGCAATTTTGCTTCGGGCTAGTTTGCATAAATAAAATCTAGCATACGAAAAGTGTTCTCAATTTGTGACTCAACAACACAATAATTAATACACCCGACCATTTTTAAATGTATAAAATATCGTGAATAAAACGCTAATTGTCCTCACATGTTTTAGGAAATAGCAGAAGCGCTTGGACTGGACACAAAAAGCAATCCAGCTGCATGGAAAGATAATGCTGCAGTTGAGACAAATATTGCAGTTCTTCATAGTTTTCAGGTATATACAAATGACCTATTGTTACTGTATAAATCAGACATGTTAATCACATACCACGTATAATGCACACAACTCTAACTAGAATACATTTGGCACTCTTCATACATTACCATACTTAATCGAGAGCCAGTGGGGGGAAATATATTTAACAAAACCAGGAACGACTTAAATATTTATTATATTGAATATTTGATTAACATTAAGCGTCAGATGAATACAGAATTGAGATTGGAAAGAGAGAATGTATCAGATATACAACAACTCGACCAAATGGCGGAAAGTGGAAGAAAGCCACAAATGGGTTAACACAGCGAGAAAATACCGCATCCGGAGGCGCGCTTCAGCTGGCCCCTAAACAAAATGTGTACTAGTTCAGTGGAATTGGAATACAAATGGTATCATTCATCCATAATAATTCAATGGAGAAATATATTTAACACAGTAGGAATACATGCATTTTTCATTATATTGAACAATTTATATGTTTGTGCTTTATTACAAAATTACTAACTTATTATTTTACTCTTTTTAATTAAAGACAATCGGCTGTACCTTAGTTGACCAACACACAGCATCAGAGCAATTTATGACCTTTATGCACCAAGAGTACAGACAACGTGGAGGATGCCCTGCAGACTGGGTATGGTTAGTGCCACCTATCAGTGGCAGTTTGACGCCTGTTTTTCATCAAGAGATGACTTTGTTCAAGCTTAAGCCATCATACGAATACCAGGTATGAATAATTAATGTTCCAAGTGTTTTGAAAATTGCAGTTAAATCTCATTATCACATAATAAATGTTTAGATGATTTGAATATAGACTAATACTTGAATAGGATTTACACGTAAGCAAGATTTTGCTTTGTTTACACTTTGATTTACCATGATCCGA
This sequence comes from Mytilus galloprovincialis, assembly GCA_037788925.1. Lineage (NCBI taxonomy): Eukaryota > Metazoa > Mollusca > Bivalvia > Mytilida > Mytilidae > Mytilus > Mytilus galloprovincialis. The sequence continues at coordinate 19,092,472 of CM075342.1, read as the reverse complement.
AAATACTGACCTAACACAGTAATGATTGCAATTGCGGTACGGTACACATAAATGGATTTCTTTGGTTCTGAGAAATTGAAAGAAAAAATAAATTCATATTATCATACAAAACAAAACAAAAATGCTTGTTTAAAGGTAAAATTATGACTTAAATAAAATTCGGCAAATTTTCATGACTGATCTTGGCGCTTTCATGTTATGGCAAAAACATGTTGTGCTACAAATTCAAAATCTCAGATTTCAACTTATTCCCTCACTTGTACGCTCTGAATCCCTATAATGTATTGATAAAATAGAGATTCTGATCTAGTTCAAAATCATATTTATTAGATTTATATTTTGAATTGTCCAACAGGATGAATTATGGAAAACATACGGTTTGAAGAAGAATGGAAACAGAACAAAACAACGAAAACAAAAACTAAGGTTCAAGACTATTGCAAGGTAACAGAATTGTCAAGGGGAATCAAAATCCAGTACTGTCATAGTACGCTTATTCGTGGGGTAACAATTTTCTTGGTTTTTGGTGGATTTGCTTTATCCACGAATTTAAGTGCCCAATGAAATATTACAACTGTTGTCTAAATCAAAACATAGATGGAAAGATCCATATGTAGGTTTGAATACGAGCATTGCTAATTGAATCTAGTAAACACATCGAATATAAAAAAAACCTCTATGACATTATATTTAAAACTTCAGAGAGTTTAAACCTGCATTGTCCGAATTTGAACCATTCAATTCTAACCAAAATTATAGTTTTTTTATCGATGAGAAGAAGATCTCCGGCGTTGATATGCTGGATAATATATTGATGTGCTCAAAATTCTCATACGAAAAAAAATCATGTTGGCCTAGCTTTTTTAATTTCAAAACAATTAAATTCTAAAATTCAAAATATATTTTGTAGGACTTTTTTTATGTAACATGTTTTAGCCCACTTAACACCTTTGATGATCTTTTATCTGTTGGTGTCGGGTTTATTAATGAAATCACATCTTATCTCACATACGCAACATTTAAAAAGTTTACTTTACCATATCGTGACAATTTATAAGCATAGCTTATATCCGAAAGCAATTATTTTATTGAATACTTAATGAATGTTATTATGAATGAAAGATGAACAAGTAAGTGAAAAGGAAGACCTTATTTTGCAATGACCATCATCTCAATGTAAAAGTACAGTAAATTATTTTTAAGAACACGTTTTCTTTAAGTGATATATTTATAGCTATAGCCGAATAAACATTTTTAAAAACGTGTATCTGTTGATCTCATGTGTTATAGTTTCATTATATCTGATTTCACGTATGCAACATTTACAATGCTAACTTTAATTAAATATTAATATCCTTCATTCGTGACAATTTGTAGCATAGTTTATATCCGAGATCAATTATTTCATTAAATATTTAATGAATGTTGTCATTAAAGAAAGAAGAACAAGTAGGTGAAAAGAAACACCTTACTTTGCAATGACCTATAAATTAATATAAAAACAACAGTTAATTATTTTCAAGAACATCATTTTTGATGGCTTCAAATTCTTATACGGAATAAAAAAAATATTGTTCTGCATCTCTTTTTAATTCTCTTTATTATTTTTCACTCTATTCAGTCCTGCCTTTTATATTAGTTTATCTTGACCTTTTTTTACATAACTATCATCCTGCATTGTTTTGCCAAGTTGATTATCTTGCCTTTTTGGGGCTAAGTTGATCTTCCTGCATTTTGTTTTACTCAAAACTACTGTCATCCTAGCCCTATAAATATCAAGTGGTAACTCTCTAAGTGTAACTAGCTGTTTGCATTGTTTCTTTACAATTACCAGGTGATATTTATCATCAAATACTAGTACACTATGCGTTTATAATGTGTGTGTCTAAATAAAATTAAAAGTTTATATTAAATTGTCCCAATTTAACTATCTGGTTTTAGCCACAATGATAAGTCCTTTGTAGACAAATCATTCGTCTGGCTTACAAATTTATAAGCCTACCATCTTTGAGTTTCTTTGGAAAACAAGAACATCTGCACCTAAATGCCTTTTCATTTTGACAAGATATCTATCTACAGTTTTTCAACCATTCTGTTTAATTTATTACCACTATATCCTTCTTGGATTTTCAAACAAACAGACAAAAAAAGAGTTTTAAGTAAAATGATATTGGAATTATAATCTGCTTGATAAAATGAACAAGATCTATCAGTTTTTCACATGTCGTTACATTTATCAATATTTGTTCCTTTAGGGCTGTGTCTGCATGGACAGCTTTGATGACGAAAGCCCTTTCCAAAAGAATAAAGTGTACCATTTTGTTTGCTACAGAGACGGGTAAAGCAGAGAAGTTTGCCACTACGTTGCACAAAATATTCAGACAAACGTTTAATTCTAGGGTACGTAAATATATGCCAAATAAGTTATATTGCGACCTTTAATTATTTGAATGTTATGCATACTTGTCATTTACGGCACACATTTGTAAAAAAACTGCTGTTATCCGATTAACTTATGTTTGTTTGTCTAGTTTTCCATCAATATATATTTCTCCTCATCGAATGTATGTTGGTGTAAAAGTAGAATATACTCAAAAATCATAGACCCCTATGCAAAGCTTTGTATTATGCAAATGTCTATTAAAGTTTTTTAAGTGTTACATAAATACAGGCAACTTGTTCAAGGTATTTCATACAGAAAATTTATCAAATTTGAGAGAAAGTATACAAAAAAAAAAAAAAAAAAAAAAAAATTCGAACAAATAGCGGATAGTTCAACGAAATACACAAAACAGTATCAACTGACGCCTCCAGTTAAACCCGCAGAAATAATGACAAACACAAACAACAAGTCATATTAATTATCTAGCTTTAAAGGGACGTATGTACAAACATTGTTTACAAGCAAGAAATATTCATCCACCTTTTCAATAAATGTAATTTTTTAGATGTTGAAAGTGGAAAGTTACAATGTACTGGAAGATTTGAAATCAGAACAGTTGGTATTGTTCGTTGCAAGTACATTTGGAAATGGGGATCCCCCAGAAAATGGAAAGGTAATCATCGATAAACAAGTGTATAAAAACTGTTCTTTCGCGTGTAATTGATTTTGATTTCAATACATTTGATAACATTTATTGTTGAACTATAATACATTCAAAATACGATAGACACAAGAAGAAGCAACAAAAGGAAGGTTTATGCCTTGGATAAATGTGATACATTGTTATAAAGTATACCAAATTATATATATTTTTTGATAAACAATTACAGCAAACATTAATGACTTTCTCAAAATGTATACAAAATATAAATTCTTTTAAATATAATTCAATACTTTTAACATTTGTTTTTAGACTTTTGCTAAAGCACTGCCAATGGCTAAAGACAGGTCATCACAAAAAAAGTAAGTTATATTTCGTGAAGAACGAACTAATGCCGAAACCATCCATACATAAGTATTAATGAATGATACTAGGATTAGCCATTCAAAACAAATTTCAGGTCGTCCTCAAACATAGGGCAGTTCCAAAAAGCTATTTATCTAATGCATTATCGTTTGGAGATTTAAACAAGTTTTTAACGTTTTTCGTCTATGAAAATCATTAGATCTGTTTGAAAAGATCAGGTTAAAATAATCTTTTTTTTATTCTCTCTTTGCATTTTTTAAACAATGGGCAGATACTAATAAAATGTCAAGAAAAAATATACAGAGTCGTTTATATAAATACGCAACAACATCTATATATTGAAATAGGGAGTAATATCCTAAATATAGATATTAAGAAGTAATGTTTTATTTTTCATTTAATGTCGTTCATTCACATCGACACCACAGAAAATAAATTGTTTTTAGTTCTCTGTTTGAATAATTTTGTAATAAACCCCACTGGAAGTTATGCGAATCATTTAAAACAAAAACAATACAATCATATAAAAAAGCACTTTGTTTTCAGTGGCATGCATCCTGCTGTAGCTAGTCGGAATATCACTTATCAAAATGGTAATTCTATGAACGGAAGAAATGCTGGGTTAGGACATCTGAAATTTTCAGTTTTTGGTCTTGGTTCCAGAGCATATCCGAAATTTTGTGAATTCGGACATTTTATTGACAAAACAATGGAAACTTTGGGAGCCTCAAGAATTCATGCAGTTGGTGAAGGTGACGAACTTTCTGGTCAAGAAATATCTTTTAGGGACTGGGCAAAAAATGTCTATCAGGTACGTTTATTGATTAGTGACATTGTCATTGAAATCTAAAAATGGTATCACTCAATAAATGAATAAGTCATGCTAAAATATATCTACATAAAAACATACTAGTCTTATGTTGAACAAGTAAATTAAATCAAAAAGCTTCATTTGATCTATTTATTTTATATTATTATTTTCTGTTTAAGTGACCAAATATATGTAGTTGCACGTGTATACTATTAGCCTTCATAAATCATAGAGCAAAGCGTATGATGACATGTGGATATTGTAAAATTTCATGAAAGTTAAATATAAAATATTCCATTTTCTTTCAGGTTTCGTGCAATTACTTCAAAGTTGGAAACAAACAGGGCTTGAATGACGCCGCGGATGTTTTGGCAAAATCAGATATGACATGGCGCCCTGACAGATTTCGAGTGATTGATATACCAAGGAGTAAACGTTTGCCATTATCACAAGGTGTGAATGTGTCTTTTTTTATTATAATAATTTGCACCTCAATCAGAACAACTCAAATAGACAGACATAAACGCGTACAATGTGGTCTTAATGACAAGAACAATTCTGTTGTATTAACTTTTTTTTTGTTGCAAAGACACCAAAGGGATGAATAAAACTCATAAGTCGACGAGATACCGACAAAATCATGGCGAAATACGTACACCAACGAAAAGAGAAACAACTGTCTACAAAATAGTATACGTGTATAAAAGATAATATAGATTAGGCAATTTACTTTATTCAGTTGGAACATGTAAAATGTGACATTTATTGTAAGTGTTTAGGTCGAGATATTAAAATTCACAAATCACCGTCGAAACAGATTTTTGTTTGAATTTGGGATAGGTACAATTAGAACCTTACTTATCCTCTCCTCTTTTTCCAAATGATATATGGGCGCTGAATATCCTACATCAATAATGTATAACTTTGGTTTAATATTGTAAAAGGTTTTTATTCTAATTTCTATCTTAGAGCTGTCAAAGGTGTTCGGAAAGAATGTGTCAAAATGTAGACTGAAAGATAGAGTTAATCTAGGTGACAGACATTATAGGTAAATTCAATTTTATGTGGATTCATTGTACTTATTTATATCTTTTATATCTTACCAGAAAATAAAGTTTGAATCATGTACGCTGTGCTTAATTTCATGAGCAGAATTTATCGAATGCAAAGTATCATTCAAAATTTAAATAGTTAATGCATTTTTTTCTAAGATGTAACAGTTTTATTGCAGTTGCAGACATAATACCATAAATTTGTTATCAAAGGTGCCAGGATTATAATTTGTTACGCCAGACGCGCGTTTCGTCTACAAAAGACTCATCAGTGACGCTCATATCAAAATATTTATAAAGCCAAACAAGTACAAAGTTGAAGAGCATTGAGGATCCAAAAGACTCATTATCAATTATGTCATCTATTCAGAAATAAAAGTGAAAGAGTTGCCACTGTCAATTGGTGATTTGGTGGTCCGAAATGCAGTTTTACTGGCGAAACGTATTTGATGGTGACTTTATGCCAATGAAAAAATGTTACATATTTAAATTCATTTGAGCATAATACTATATACGATACAAAAAATTTAAAAAATAGTGTTACATATTTAATTCATTTGGGCATAATACTATATACCATACAAAATATTTTAAAAAATAATGGCATTTCTGTTTATTTCATTTGAAGTCCGCAGACAATTCTAGCTAGGATAGACATTAGAGATAACAATGATGCGATGCGATACAGTCCAGGAGACCACGTGTTGTTGTTCTCAAACAATCATCCAGATCTTGTTAATGGCATTATAAAACATTTAAAGGACGTCACAGCTAGTGATTTGATACAATTACAATATAATACCTCTGAAGAAGATAAAGGCAGTCAAACGGGTGAGTTTTTTTTTTAAGAATTTACACTCAGACTTTGTTCATTGTATCTGAAAAGAAAAAGGATGAGGAAAAAATCATTGCAAAACTTTGGTCAACTTCTTATTATCTCGATAAACTCCGGGACAGCAAATAATAATATACATAAGAGTTATTTTACGCTTTTGGCTTTCCATATTTCATGTTTCATTTAAGTAATATCACTCATCAAGTATTGAAAAATATATGTACGAAATTGGTTTTTAATAATGTATTGCTTTTAGTATGAGCGTTCGTGCTGAATGTTAAGGAAGAAGCACTATTCTGGTTTAGCTATTATGTGTACATTGTATGATAATAGGTAAAGTATGTTCATGTACTCCTACCTACAAGGCATTCAATTGATATTGACATGGTTAAAATATTCAAACCTCACTTTGTAGGAAATCAAAACTATTGGGATGATTATGGCAGATTCCCGCCATGTTCATTAAAGGACTTGCTGAGTAGATATCTCGACATTACGACACCGCCATCCCAGGAATTTCTTAGCATTCTATCTGGCCTAGCAACAAGACAAGAGGACAAGCAACGAATCAAACGTATTGCAGAGGTGAGAGAATAATCACACATACTATGAATACAACGTTGAAAGTTCATCATTTGATCGAGGAAAAGAAATCATTCTTTTATTTTTTACTTGTTTAAACATTGAAAATGAAAACTTCTTCTGGATTCATCAACGTATGTAATCGTTGCTGCTACACAATAATATAAAAATGATTCATTATTTGTTTTCCCTTACGGAACGTGTCATTCTAGCTTTGGATCACAGCTCACTGCTCAAGAACAGACTCAGGGGCAAACAAAGACATGTTTTTACATATACTAGTATTACAAATTATCATCCTGCCTTTTCATAATTGTAGAACACAAGCGCCTATGAAGACTGGAAAAGTCATGGGATGCCAAATATCCTCGACCTACTGAGAAATTATCCATCGCTTCAGGTGACCCCTGCCTTCCTCATATCACAACTACCACTCCTTCTACCTCGTTATTACAGTATAAGTTCTGCATTGGACGCAGCACCAGGCGAAGTTCATGTGACAGTCGCCGTAGTAGAATATCAGACGCCAGGTAAGAGACTATCACATGTTTTTTAGAAATTTTATTTCGTAATTAGGGAACTTATATTTTTATTATGTATTTCTGTTTATTTAAGGTTAAAGAGTATTATTGAATCAAGTAACATTATTTTGATGTTCACAGATCATTATTCTGCCAGAAATCAATATTTAATCTTTTTAATTGTATCCTATTTCTTAACTAATGGGCTCCAAGCTTCTAGCATGAAAGAAAATGAGCATGAAATGCAAACATAGTCTTATTCGAATATGGAATTTTCAGTTTCATTTGATTATAAATGAAATTAACATTATCTTAAAATTATTTCAGAATTTATTTACATTTCAAGGGCCTAATAACGTTTTTTTTTTCTTCATAGCGGGCATAACTCTTATAAATCATTTATTTGTATACAATTAATTCTATGTATTGTCAATAACAGATGGACAACATCATAAAGGTGTTTGCAGTAATTGGTTAAACACTTTACCTGTTGGTCAGGATATATACTGTTCAGTTAGATCGTGAGTATATAATGACAAAATTATATGCTATACTGTGGATTAATTATTTTTCATGAGAATCCAATTTATCGTTGATTTCGAGAGTATATCAAAAGTACAAATTTCAACGATTGATGAAGTACACATTTTGTATAAGACTTGTATGCAGACATTGGCAAAACAACGAAATATAAGATATGAGTAAACACATGTTTTCCTCGATCCATGAAAGTTGGTGTCTACGAATATAAATAAATCCACAGAGGCGAATGAGAAACTTATTTGAAATACAAACAGCAATAATGCACAATAAAATTGTGACGGGTTAGATATTGAAAATATTATGGTATCAACAAAAATAAACAGATACGAGTGAATATTCAGTATTACAAAGGTATTTATGGAAATGGATTAAATGAAACATGTGCAGAGATATGCATGGATATTGATTGAAAGAAACAGTTGGTGAAGAATGCGATCAAAGCACACGATAAGTTTTGGTCTTAAGGGTATACGGTGAAAGCTACAGGAATCATATGTTGTGTGCCCTTAATGTGTATTTTATGTGAACCGGAATACCACGTTTTAATTTTTTTTGTAATAAATAAGTGATTTTCGTGAAATAAGGATTTCATTACAAATGATATGTGTTGAAGTAATCAACATCTTCAGATTAACGCATATATGAGCTTTACGTTCGTATCACACAAAAAAATTGTGGATACTTCAATCAGGTTTAATCTAACATTTTCTACAAAAGGAAATGCATGTACCAAGTCTCGAATATAACAGCTGTTTTTTAATCGTTTGGTATGTTTGAACTTTTTGATAAGAGATTTCCGATTTAAATTAACTTCTCAGAGATCAATATTTTTGTTATTCTACCTTTTCTTTGCATTTTATATATGAACATATTAGCTATTGTAACCATGAACTTTGTTCATATTAATACAGGGCACCACTGTTTCATCTTCCAAGTGACACGAAAGTTCCAATTATAATGGTTGGTCCTGGTACTGGTATCGCACCATTTAGAAGTTTCTGGATGCAACGAAAAATTAATATAGAACTTGCATCTCGAAGTGTGTATTCTTATTTAATTATTCTAATGAAAAATGTGTTTTCTGTTAATTATATATCAATGATACCATGGATTTCGGTTTATATATGTTTATATTTGAAAATGATTTTGTTTTTAAAAATCGTTGTTTGAATGCTATCGGTATGATTGTTAAATAACATAAATTCAGGTATAACATGTTAAGGTATTAACAGGTTACTTAAATATAAACTGACAAAATGCAATCTTATAAAAATAACAGTACACTTGAAAAAGGATTATACTTATTCTCAAACTTAATAAACAGTATATATGAATCAATAGTATATCTAATCTTTACTAAATGATTATGACCTGCTGCTTTAGATATATGATAAAACAAAAGAAAGAAAAAACTGCAATAATTATTATTTATAAAATTTTAGAACGTAGAAATAGTAAGCATATCATAATTTAGTAATCTGCTGGTGAACGTTTCGTCCCGAGGGTATCACAAGCCCAGTAGTCAGTACTTCATTGTTGATATGAATATCAATTATATGGTCATTTTTATAAATTTCCGGTTTACAAAAGTATGAAATTTTCGAAATACTAAGGAGTTTCTTATCCGAGGCATAGATAACCTTAGCCGTATTTGGCACAACTTTTTAGAATTTTGTGTCCTCAATGCTCTTCAACTTTGTACATGTTTTGCTTTTTAACTTTCTAGATCTGAATGTTACTGATGAGTCTTTTGTAGACGAAACGCGCGTCTGGCGTATTAAATTATTGCCTGATACCTTTGATAACTATTCGTACAAACTTGGAATTTCGGTAATGATACGAATATTTCACGGTTTAAATATTTGTAAAGACGACGTTGTTTTAGGCAGTATGTGCTTCTCTTTTCTCTTTATGCGGCCAGGAAAATCCAGTGGCACTCTAGAAGAATGCATGTCCTCCTTTCTAAGAGTTAAATAAACTTGGTATCTTCGGAAACAAAGAGTGTTCACAAGGGATATATCGTTTCAGTCAATTTTTTTCATGATAAACAACGTTGCAAAACAATAAAAGTCAGAAAACTACAAATATAAAAGCAGATCAGGATAAAAATAACAGTTAAAGTATCTTTTGATTAATACAAATATATCTTTTTAGATCGACAAAGGATCTCATTTGGTGAATCGTATTTATATTTTGGTTGTCGACACACAATAGCAGACAATATCTTCAAAAATGAACTACAGCAACGTGAAAACGAGGGCATTTTGACTAGATGTTACTTTGCATATTCTCGTGAGCAAGGAATGAAAAAGGTATGAATTATCAGTTGTAATACTTTATGATATGTTTCCATTGCCCTTATTTGTTAATAGCGTTTTTGGGGGGCCTTTTAAACTTTTGATTTGTGCATCACAGATGAGTCTTTTGTAAACAAAACGCAAGTATCATTGATGAGTGCTGTTTTCCTCTCTTTAAACAAAAAATATGTGCAAATCTTTGACATTTAAAGTCTTCTTTTGTAGGGACATAATATGTTTGCAAAAAAAGTTAAAAATAAATCTGTACGAAAATACTAAACTCGAAAGCAAATAAAAAAGGAAAAAGTTTATAAAAACAGTAAAACTCAAACGGTATACTTTTTGTTTATTTTATCAATCAGCGAAACGATTTTAAATCAACTGTCATATTCCTGACTAATGTTGATTATTGCACCGATTGTGTATATGTTTAACATTTGAAAATTGGAGAGAAATTTGTTATTCACATAATTATTAGCGTTGTCAGGAAGTTGAACTATAAGTTATAAAAAGATATCTTTTCATTATTTACAATCACTGGGTCGATGCCACTGCCGGTGGAGATTTATTTCCCCGAGGGTATCACAAACCCAGTAGTCAGCACTTCTGTGTTGCCTTGAGTTATCATTAATATGTTCATAATTACAAAATTACTGTAAACAAAATTTAGAATTTTAGAAATACTAAGGCTTTTCTATCTCAGGAAAAGATCATCTTAGCTGTATTTGGCAAAACTATAAGGAATTTTGGTCCTCAATGCTCTTCAACTTCGTACTTTATTTGGCTTTTTAAACATTTTCCTTAGCAAATAAAAGGCATGAGATTTTCCATACTATTCAAAACTCGAATTTCAAAGAAACATTATTCAAAGGGACATGGTTAAGTTTCTTGAAGATAGATATAGAATTTCGAAAATTGTTATGGTTGATGGAACAGCGAGTTTAGTGATGGATAAAGTTTCGTATGTACTGTAGACCAGACATCATCTTATCATCCATCGAGATGACATCAGACGACTGTTGACGGTTTTATAACCCTAAATTAACGTAACATCAGACGACTGTTGACGGTTTTATAACCCTAAATTAACGTAACACTAGACCACTGTTGACGGTTTTATAACCCTAAATTAACGTAACATCAGACGACTGTTGGCGGTTTTATAACCCTAAATTAACGTAACACTAGACCACTGTTGTCGGTTTTATAACCCTAAATTAACGTAAATAGAAATAGATATTGAGTATGTCCTATTGGCTGTTCTATGTCTGTTCGATTCCATGTTATAGTTTAGAAATATATCTATCTATTATACAAAAATAAGAATGATTTCTGGTGGGCACGATCAATCAAACAATTGTTGGTTCGCCATGGCTTAAAATGAAAAAGACAAACAGACAAACAATAGTACACATGACACAACATAGAAAACTAAAGAATAAGCAACACGAATCCCACCAAAAACTACAGGTGATTGCAGGTGCTTTGGAAGGATAAGAAGATCCTGCTTCACATGTAGCACCCGTCGTGTTGCTTATGTGATAACAAATCCGGTAAATAGTCTAATTCGGGAGGTCATATTAATGTTGACATTCTTATGATTGTGGATTAAACCTGGTTTTATAGCTAGATAAACCTCTCATTTGTATAACAGTCACATATATTTCCTATATTCCTATGTGTGAACATAAAAAAATCTAATCATCAAAGAGTCATTAACATGATATGTGGAAGATAAAGCCATTTTACCTTCAGATCTACTAACCTTTTATAATTGTATACATTTTAGACATATGTTCAAGATTTGATCCAAAGAAATGCGACAGATGTATTCAGACTCATAGTAAAAGAAAATGGACATTTCTACATTTGTGGCAGTATTCAGATGGCGTCTGATGTTAAACAGATGCTACGATACGTTATACAAACTATAGGCAGGTTATCTGATTCTCAGGTGGATCAATATATGGATTCAATGAAGGTGAGAACATATCCCTTTTTTTAATTGTGTATTCGTGTTTTCATTGTATGTTTTGTCTCTCTCTCCGTGTTACGTTTCTTAAAGACTTATATAAAAAATTAACATAAAAAAATAAAAAAAGTAAACCAACTATTCAAAGTCATCTAGAATTTACATCTTACATTTTCAATTTTTGAAAAAGTTGAATGATATTATTCATATAAAAAGACTTTGAGACGAAGAACAGCAGAAAAAGCGTCGTTCTCAATGTTCGGCGGTTTGACTTGTACATGTAAATGTTTAAATGAATAGATATATATAATAACAGTGGCGTTTTACACCAATATTCACTAAACAAATGGTCCGATACCACAATTATTTCGTAGTGCATTACTTTTAGAACATTAATGAAAATAAAAACAATCCCACCTGCGCTTTCTCAAAGAAACTTTTACAGTATGTTGTACTACTTTTGGGACTAATTATATCAAAATTATAGAAAACTTTATCGGCTCTAACTCAAAGTATGGACAATTTTATGTTTAGGGCGTCTTGAAATCTTTTGACAGCTTCCGAATTGCTAATTTTAAACCTTTTTCAGCTTGACCAAATCACTACTTTCCTTTAAAATTCTGGACCCAAATTTTTTTACAGTGTAATTTCACCCCCCTACTTGCAATTTGAGGCATTAAACATGGAGAAATAAATTTGGAAGGGGTATAAAAATTCATGGCAAGTAACCCACTGTCAACACTAGGGACTATATTTGTGAACAACGAAAATCAAGGGACGACAATTGTAGTCTCGGACCAAATTGTATTTGAATGTTTTTAATTGCAGGAAGAGAACCGACTACATGAAGACATATTCGGTCTAGCTGTCCGATTGAAGAAAAGATAGAGACTTAGGAACGGGTTATATACTATGTGAGTGTCTGACATTTTATTACTGTTGTTTTAATAACGTCACATAACATAATGGTTGATAATATAAAGATTCATATTCACTGTGTATCATCGCCACCGGAAATTGGGTATTAACGAAGCGGAAGGCCTCCACCGGTTGCGGGAGTTTCTCGCTGCATTGAAGACCCATTGGTGGCCTTCAGTTGGTATCTGCTCTTTGGTCGGGTTGCAGTCTCTTAAACTCATTCTCCATTTCCATTTTCAATTTTATCCTCGATTCAGGAAAGCGTATTGACATGTTAACGTAGTTATTCAAAAAATTAAACTCTACACATTTACAATCAATCATACGTATAAAACATCGAAATCCCCAATTGAATAGATGTGCTAGCTAAAGTATTGGCACACTGTGTATTTAAAAAAGTTTTATTTTATCGTATAAAATGAGAGACCATGTAGATATATAAAAAAAGAAGAGCCAGATATCGCAGTTTATAAAAATTATTGAACAAATCTAAGTTTGAAGGCAGTGCCTGTATTACTTATTGTTACTGTTATCAGTAGAACAGAAATTAGATTCTTAAAATTTGAAAGAAAAAAAAAAAAAAAAAATTATGAAGATGCATGTATTTGAAATGGGTTATCCATTTATAAAATGATTATTACTAGTGTATTTTCTTTACAGGACTGACAATGTGCCATATGTGGACGAATTTTGTACAGAAACTACTGAATTGAATGTTTTTATTTGTTTTTATTTAAACTGTGATATATACTTTTTTTTATTTGTTTAAACATGAGAGAAATATTATTTGTTACCATTCAAACTGTGATACATTTTTTTTTATATTTACATGTGATAAATACTTGCACTTTTTATATTCAAATGACATTTTACTGTTTTAGAATCTATACGAATGTGGGTTATTTTCTTCAAATGTACACAAAACGCCTCAATTCCTATAAACATTGCGAAGTAATGAAAATTCTACCAATGACGTAATTGATAACGGCTACGTAGCTGCTATCAATATTTATGTAACTAGTATATAGCAACACGTTCAATAGTGAAAATCTACGTAGCACTACGTAGCTGCTACGATATTGAACGCAGCCCTGCAGTCCTGTAGATTCTTAAACTGCAAGTTAATGTGTTTGTGTGTGTTTTATATTTTTCCTATACAATTTATTTTTATGTATTATAAAACAAATAAATATTTTACACTTTCATATAATTTTGTTGTTTTAATACCAGAGAATCACCGAATAGTCAATAATTTGCGAAATGTGCACCTGGTGCGATAAAGTGTTGATTGTTGATTTATAACTACCACTTGGTCGACACCTCTGCTTATCGGCTGTTAGCTAGTATTCAGAATTGGCCATTTGTTGGCATACACATACAAACATTGTTTTATTTAAAATTGTTGTTATAAAATTTTGGAAATCATTTGAAATTGGTTTTTGTTCCATCTTCGGTTCTCTGTGGTTTATTAGCTCTTCAGAATTTGTTTATATAACCACTTTTTGAAGGAGTATACTCGCAGTCTCTCTCCCTCTCTCTCTTAAAAGGGCGTACACCACATATCTGTTTCATTGAGATCGCATGGTTGGTTGTGCTACCATAAGATAATTAAGCGTTTTCTCTTTCATATCGATTGTTCTCGAACGCAAATATGCATAACTGAGCCTGCACTACCACGAGCGCACTTGTTATACATGTGTGTACGAACCTTCGGGGCGGAAGAGGGGGGGGGGGGGCAAGTACAAACAACCGTTTTAAGTTATTTTTACCGTGCATTTGACGGAAAGTTACTGACAACATGGACAAGGACCTGTCTGACAATGTAAAAAATATAAGTGTGTTAAGAAACAGGAACTCTCGGTTGTAATATGTGTCAAAACATGTTTGTGTAATAAATACATAAACGACGTGCATACTGTTATAAAACAGGTAGGTCAGAATATCATTTGCAGATAAATTACTTACACCGCATACATTTTAACTTCTAACCATTTCAGTTTCTAAAGGACTTTTCACTTGTTAAAAAAATGCTTATAATTTTATAAAGGCTGTAATTTAGTGGTTGCCGTGTGTTCCTGTGTTACCTATTTGTTTTTCGTTCATTTTTTGTACACTATTTTGGTCGTTAGTTTTCTTGTTTGAATTGCTTTGCGTTTGATATATCATGGCAATATGTAGCTGACTTTATCGACTATGTGGTATGAGCATTGCTCATTATTGAAGGCCGAACGGTGAACTGTAGTTATTAATTGAGTGTCATTTGGTTTCTTGTGGAGAGTTGTCTTATTGGCAATAATACCACATCTTATTTTTTATATTATGTGCCATTTCAAGTATAAAATATAGATGAAAAAGAGTTAATTTTAACACCGGAAAAATATTCTTTATTTAGGCGTTAGTAACGTATTTTGGGAATTATTCTCTTTCTGTATTCCTTATTTGGGAGGAAGTTACTCATTTTGAGAATTGTTCATTATTTGTTCAGTTGAACCAAAGAGGTTTTGATTTCTCTTGAGAAAGTTTTGACAGCTTACATGTATGTTTCATAGTCTGATATATACATGTATCATAATCTAAATCACATGGTATACTAGTTTTAATTACTCAAATGCTCTGTTACATTGTTTATTTTCGCAATGTTTAAATTTCGTGTTTTTCTTTTTCATAGCGCTGGTCTTTAACAAATATGTTTAAACTCGAACAATTGTACTACAATAATCACAGATGCAAACAAAAATATTTGTCATGACATAATTGATTTTTTTTTATTATGACTTTGTATAAAAAGGGATACACTTCCAGTGCAAAATAAAAAACCAATAAACCCAACAACAAAAACAACGATTTAAGTGTCTGTCATAACAGAAAAAAGATGATTGATTTTTAGCTCACCTGGCCCGTTGGGCCAAGTGAGCTTTTCTCATCACTTGGCGTCCGTCGTCCGTCGTCCGTCGTCGTTAATTTTTACAAAAATCTTCTCTAAAACTACTGGGCCAAATTTCACCAAACTTAGCCACAATCATCATTGGGGTATCTAGTGTAGAAATTGTGTCCGGTGACACGGCCAACCAACCAAGATGACCTCCATGGCTAAAAATAGAACATAGGGGTAAAATGCAGTTTTTGGCTTATAACTCAAAAACCAAAGCATTTAGAGATGGGGTAAATTTGTTTATCTGAAGATCTATCTGCCCTGAAATTTTCAGATGAATCGGACAACCCGTTGTTGGGTTGCTGCCCCTGAATTGGTAATTATAAGGAAATTTTGCTGTTTTTGGTTATTATCTTGAATATTATTATAGATAGAGATAAACTGTAAACAGCAAAAATGTTCAGCGAAGTAAGATTTACAAATAAGTCAACAAGACCAAGATGGTCAGTTGACTCCTTTAGGAGTTATTGCCTTTTATAGTCAATTTTTAACCATTTTTCGAAAATCTTAGTTATCTTTTACAAAAATCTTCTCCTCTGAAACCACTGGGCCAAATTAAACCAAACTGGGCCGCAATCATCATTGGGGTATCTAAGTTTAAAAAATGTGCCCGGTGACCCAGCAAACCAACCAAGTTGGCTGCCATATCTTAACAAAGAACATAGTGGTAAAATGCAGTTTTTGGCTTATAACTCAAAAACCAAAGCATTTAGAGCAAACAGGGGTGCAATTGTTAATCAGGTCAAAAGCTATCTGCTTTAAAACTGGTTGTTAGGTTGCTGCCCCTGAATTGGTAATTTTAAGGAAATTTTGCCGTTTTTTGTTATTATCTTGAATATTATTATAGATAGAGATAAACTGTATACAGCAATAATTTACAGCAAAGTAAGATCTAAAAATGAGTCAACATGACCAAAATGGTCAATTGCCCTTTATCGTCAATTTTTAACAATTTTCATAAAATTTCTAAATTTTTACTTACATTTTCCACTAAAACTACTGGGCCAATCATTATAGATAGAGATAATTGTAAGCAGCAAGAATGTTCAGTAAAGTAAGATCTACAAACACATCACCATCACCAAAACACAATTTTGTCATGAATTTATCTGTGTCCTTGTTGAATATGCACATAGACCAAGGTGAGCGACACAGGCTCTTAAGAGTCTCTAGTTTTAATATGTGGGAAGTTTGGCGAGATGTTTCATAATCGTTCATTCTTTGACAGAGCGAATTTTTAGTAGTGCATTAAAGGAACTTAAGCTGTAATATTTAATGACAGAGGAATTGATTCATACTCTCAATTTTGAGTCTCTTGTTGAATTGAGTTCAGCTTATTACTCAAGTTTCAAAAATTATCCTGTTTACCTCCAGATATCTTTTTTTGTTTGTTTTGTTTTGGGTTGTTGACTCATAGACGTACCCAGTAATTTTTTAAGGGGCCAGCTGAAGGACGCCTACGGGTATGGGAGTTTCTCGCTACACTGAAGACCCATTGGTGACCTCTGCTGTTGTCTGCTCTATGGTCGGGTTGTTGTCGCTTTGACACATTCCCCATTTATTTTCTAAATTTTATATTTGTTACTTCATTCTTAAAGGAGCCATTATAACAAAGCTTTTACAAGTAATAAAAAGTGTACCACCATAGGAGAGTAAGTCCTGCTACATCTGTACAACTATGTGTTGAAATTAGGCGTTTATTTTTCAAAGGTGTTCCAAATCAAATCATTGGTTTGTCTCATTGTTGAAGGTCGTACTGTTGCATATAAGCTAGCATCCATTTTATTTAAACTATGTTGGATACTAGTAGTTGTTTATCTCCTTATTTACATATTGTGTTACCTCAAATTTAAAATTTTTGCTTATAGTAAAGAATAATAATTTTCTTTTATACGGGAGATAACACTACTTGAACTTGGTGGACATTTAAAAAATATGATTTTTGTTTAAAAAATATAATTTCTCCGGTAGCTTCAAATTAAGGAAATTCTAACAAAGAAAAGATGACCATTTGCATAACGATTGAAAAGAATATTTGTATGTGTAAATTTACAAGATTTAGAATATTATTTTAACAAGGTTTCAAAAATAAAGATGGACACGCACTCTATAATCAAAAATTCATATAATTGTTGTTGACAATAAATGATTTTAATTTTATTTCAGTTTCTTCATTATCTGTGATGTGGTTATGTGAGCACGCCGTAAAACTAAAACTTCTGGCAATAACATATCAACAAAGATTCTATGGGTCATCCAGTAAAAATAGAAGATAAATATGAAAATCTTATTTCAAATGCTTATAACATCTCATAGCTTCTCTAAGTGGTATAAATGTAGTGTGCTCTCCTTGAATGCGGTAGATCACACATTTAATCCCCGAATGGTTTAGATATTTAAACAAAATTGTTGAAATCAGAAAAAAAATTGTAAAAAAGTTAACAAAAATCCGGCTGTTTTTTTTCAATTGAAAAATTTCTGTTTGAAAAAAGTAAAAACACAAAAATACTGAACTCCGAGGAAAATTCAAAAAGGAAAATCAAAAATCAAAAGGCAAAATCAAAAGTCCAAACACATCAAACGAATGGATAACAACTGTCATATTCCTGACTTGGTACAGGCATTTTCTAATGTAGAAAATGGTGGATTGAACCTGGTTTTATAGCTAGCTAAACCTCTCACTTGTATGACAGTCGCATCAAATTCCATTACATTGTCAGCGATGCATGAACAAAACAAACATACTTAAAGAGTAAAAATGTCAAAAATAGGGGTACAACAGTCAATATTGTGTTATCATCTTAATATCACTACATAAACAACAAATGTAACAAAGTAGCACAAAAAGGCATACATCAAATTTAACATTCTCATTTTGCTTTTCTTATACGGCTGAATTTATCTATGTAAAGTCTACCCATAAATGAAAGAAGGTTTTCATTACTGGTGTAAAATTGCGCGTTTGAAATTCGCACAGGTAGACATAAAAATAATTTTGTCGGCATACATAAATGCAGACTCCCTTAAAGTAGATATAACAAAAAACAGACTTACAGTAAAAATAATAAATAATAAATAAAATAATGGTGTGGTTCAAAGTATGACGGGACACATAAGTACAGTTTCACGTCAAATACGGCTGAATTTATCTATGTAAAGTCTACCCATAAATGATAGAAGGTTTTCATTACTGGTGTAAAATTGCGCGTTTGAAATTCGCACAGGTAGACATAAAAATAATTTTGTCGTATGACGGCATACATAAATGCAGACTCACGTAAAGTAGATATAACAAAAACCAGATTTAACAGTAAAAGTAATAATAATAAATAAAATAATGGTGTGGTTCAAAGTATGACGGGATACATAAGTACAGTTTCACGTCAAATGTATTTCCTTTTTCACATTTTAATTTCTTTGAGTGGTGGTGTTTTCTCAAACTTTTATCTACATTATTATATACATGTAGTTTATTAGAAGTAAATAGCAATGATTTTTTCTCTAAAACTTGTTCCTGTGATCTTTTCACTATTTTGTGTTAATGTGTATGTATATTTTCTTTGTGAAAAACTTGTTTTACTTCTTATATTAAAAATTCACGGGGTGAGACCAATAGTCATAAGTAATTTTAGTATCGACCTTTACGTGGGTTAAACATGTCTTCCATGACGAACATCAGCACTCACACTCAATTAGGGTACAGAAAGGTTGAATTCATTTTCATTTATTCTGTTAAGGAGATACATGTATATCATTGAATCGGTGTACTGAATGATTGGTTGTTAAAATCTAAGTGGGACAAATGTAAGTTGACGATTAATATTTTTTCAATTGCCAAATGTGATATTATTCGTTGAACTTATTTTTTTTTTTTTTTTTTTAAATAATGGCATATTTTGACTAGTTATGAATAAGGGGGCTCGCGGGTCTAAATCAAATACTCTATTTAATATAGGATTTCTCTATATTTTTCTATAAATGAACTTTATCTTATACCTAACAGAAAAATGAAAAAAAAAACAAATGGGGTCACCGTTCATTTACGCTCACAATCTGCCTTCGAAAGAATTTACAATTAATAAGTTTATGTACAGCTTATTCTAAAACAACAATAAAAAAAAAAAAAAAAATAGGTCACCGATGAGTCAAAAAAGATATTTCCATTTTAATGCCAAAAATGGCATTTTTGCACCAAAGGGAGATAATTTGGAGGTTTTTTTTTATGGTATCTACATTTTAAAAGTCACCTCGAGCCAACACGAATTATTTTTTTGGAATGATTTTTGTACCATATGATATAGTAACAACTACTTAAGTTAATTAATAAAATTTGTAATGAAAAATTAATGTTTATTTTTTTTCTGAAAATCTTATACCCGCGAGCCTCCTTAAATATTAGTCAATATGTTTCATTCCAATCACATTTTTGTTATATTTTTGTAATCTAACTGTTTGCACTACACTTGTACTGTAAGCATCTGTTACCATGCATGCTAAAAAACATGTTTTAATATAATTGAGAATGGAAATAGGGAAGGTGTCAAAGAGACAAAAAAAAAAAAAAAAAACTACCAAAAGGCAGAACACAAACCGAAAAGCCACGTACGGGTCTTCAACACAGCGAGAACATTCCCCTTCGGAGGCGTCCATGAGGTAGTCATTCAAATCTTCCAAGATTTACTATTACCGTCCCTGACAAACTCCTCGGCAGTGTCAGCTCCGATCTGCAACTACCCTGTGCACTAATTGATTGAGTAAAGGAAAATAGTTCTGGAAGGAAACGAACACTGTACGGCGTTTGCCTCCCTGTTTCAGTTTCTGCTAACATATACATGTACGTAGTTGTACAGAGAGCGATTTTTTCCAAGGCCTAAGGTTACAACTCTCAAATTATCCCCGATAAAGATATAAATTTATACCTGACTTATGGAGTCAAACGAATTTGTTCAGGTCAATGATTTCATCGGATCAGCCAAAAAAGTACTATACAATATCTTTAATCACGTGTGTCTTACAGATGTATATGTATATAATTTTTTTCGATTTAAAGTTTGTCTAGATAAAATTCATCAATTTGAAAATAGAATGAAAGCTGAAGGTGTCGTGTGAGTAAATTCATAGCTATTTACCATTGTAATCCGTTTTGTTATAATATCAATTTATACCGAGTAAAAAGTTTAGCGACACAAATTTAAATTTAAAGAACTTTGAATTAAAATTTCCGAAGTTGTGTAAATTATTAACAATCAGATTAAAGTAAAAATTATACTTGGTCATTTACACAAATGTTCTTTCCTTGTTATAAAAACCTATTTGTTGTTATTGTTAAGAGTGTTTATAACTTTTTTTGATATAAGCGTCACTGATGAATCTTATGTAGACGAAACGCGCGTCTGTCGTACTATATTATAATCCTGGTACCTTTGATAACTATTATTCTTTTCAATATAAAATATAAATTTTTGCTACCAAAGCTTTTTTTAATCCGTATATTTGCAAGACGTTTTGAATTAAAAGTGAGGAAGGCTGAGGAAGATAATTTTTTTGTGCTTTTCGCTTGAGTTCAATAACATTCTTTGGTAGTGCATGACAATAATTGCTTTATGACTATAGTTGACTGCGTATTGACGAAAAGACAAAAATGCGAGCATATTTTTTTTTGAAATCAGAAATAGCGGCATACAGATATATGTATCATGTATCAGAATTCGAGTTCTTATCATTGCATACGACGGTCACGCAGTCGTTTACCCAGAACATACTGAAAGAAAGCAAATAATATATATAAGACCGTTGGTTTTCCCGTTTGAATGGTTTTACATTACTAATTTTTGGGGGCCTTTATAGCTTGCTGTTCGGTATGAGTCAAGGCTCTGTGTTGTGGTCCGTACCTTGACCTATAATGGTTTACTTTTATAAATAGTTATATGGATGGAGAGCTGTCTCATTGGCACTCATACCACATCTTCCTATATCTAGTCTCAATATTTTATGACAAAAAAACTGAGAATGAAAATGGGGAATGTGTCAGAGACAACAATCCGACCAGAGTGCAGAAAACAAACAAGGCAACTATTGGGTCTTCAACACAACGAGAAAAATTAACACACTTCAGCTTCAGCTGGTCCCTAAATTAAAATGTATACTAGTTCAGCGAAATGGACGTCACACTTATAAATGAACCATATTACCCCCCCCCCCCCCCAAAAAAAAAAAAGAAAGAAAGAAAGACAAACAAAGGCCCGAAGCTCCTGCAGAAATGCGGCGGAGTTGCCTTGTCAGATCCCAACCCTCCCCCAAAACCTCTATCCACTAAAGAAGTCCGAGTTCGTTGTTAGAATAGATTATAAAATAAACTAAGTAAATTGTTTATAAAGAGTTTAAAATAAACTAAGTAAATTGTTTATAAAGAGTCTTTTTGTATATTGGCAAAAGAGTATTCTATGCGCCTCTGCAACTCTCTCAGGTAAAGTTGAGCTAAGATAGATTTTGGCTATTTGTTAGTTCCTGTTTGGTCGTATATCTCTCCAACTGGTTTTAATTAGTTCTTATGCATCCTTGGCTTCCAAATATTTGGCATTGCACATTCTCTATGAAGGTTTATCAAGAAAAGCTTTTTCGGACGCACGAAATTAATATCATGTTGTTTTGTTGTTTGATTAACGAACATTTTAAAGTGTGATCCAATGCTCCATGTTGAAGGCCGTACTTGGACCCATAATGGTTTAATCTTCCAAAATGAGACTTGGATGGAGAGTTGTCTCATTGACACTCATACCAGATCTTCTTGTAAATATATACTATGCATTTTTTCTTCAGAGAATGTAATTTAAACGTAAAAGTAATTAGTTTGAAATTTGTCTAGATGAAAGCTTGTAGTAGATTTTTGTATTTTATTTCGTGTTTTAAGTTTGACAGTTTTGATATGCATGTCCTTTAACACATTGTAATATAGACGCGTTACAGTTTTAGAAGTAAGTAACATTATGCAATGTTACTGTATGCATTTGATGCGGGGCAGCTATTATGATAATGCCATTTTAATGGTTCTATACTCTGCTATAAAATTATCTAAAAATTGTCGCTACAGTGTTTTTTCTTCCACAGATAAATAGGGTTAGAGGGAACGAGTATTAACTAATCAACAATGAATCCGTTTTTTACGACAATGGATTTTACGACAATATTGATATTCATCATTGTGCTGATGATATCCTACATGGTTTGGAACCAGTTCTTCACAGTTCATGTTGACATTCCTGGTCCGAAACCATGGCCAATATTAGGCAACTTACCCCACGTGGCTGGAACCAAAGATGCTGGAAAGAAAATGCTGGAATTCAGGGAAAAGTATGGAGACATGGTTTTCTTACGATTCGGTTCTCAACCTGCCTTATTTTGCTTCGGATATGAAATGGTCAAAGCAGCTTTAGTGAACAGCGGAGAAAAAACTAAGTTTAGACCAAATTGGTTGTATCTTTTTAAAAAGATGTTTCCCAAGACAGGTAGGCAGGCTTTGTGCATGTCTTGAATGAATCATTGCTGTCTGTGAATAAAGTAGATGGTATAAACTTTCAAATATTCAATCTAAACATGTTGATATGTTTTTGTGCTTTTCAAATGATAAACTGATTCGTTGGCGTAATCAATAAAATTTTTCTAATATTTTGAAAGATTTGAAGTTGAGGAAATAAACTTCACTTGTAATAATTGTAAAAAAAAAACGATATAAGTACAATACTTCTGAAAATTATGACTGAAATGTCGTCGCAGAGATTTATTTGAACCCCTAGCCCTACCCACCCCAAAAGACGACGACTTATAATATGATGACCGGTTTATCTGAATGTCCGATGTTTTAAAATGTTTAGCTTCACACGCTTTAAAGCTTGTTAAAAGAAGGACAACAAAGTTTATATGATGTATTTTCTTGACATTGCACGCTTCAGTATCGCTTGAAAATAATAACTATGAATACGTATGTTTATAATCAAGATGGAACATCTGAATAAGCTTATATTAACTTGCATATCATTTGGAATTAATACCTTTTTTAAATTAACGGTGGTTTTCTTTAAAATTCAAACTGTTGTACTACTGCTATATTAAAAAAAATCCATTTCACATGAAACTTTTAGAATTCAAAACCTTAAAAGCATTTTATTACAATGTCCATGTGCAACACATCAGACGATTGGATTTTGTACTATTTGATCGTCAAATTTTACGGCAAATGCTAATGTAATTATAAATGAAAATTCAAAGGTTGATTTAGATTTTTGAAATAATTTGAAACAGGAATATTCTTCAGTAATGGCCAACCTTGGTCCGAAGGACGTAAACTTACATCAGTGGCGTTTAAAGATTTCGGTGTTGGTAAAAGAACAATTGATGAACGCATAAATGAAGAGGTTCAGTTTCTAGTGGACGAGTTCTCCAAACATTCAGGAGAACCGATACAGGTCAATACAGTGTTTCCAATGGCAACATCAAATATAATTTCAAGCATAGTATTTGGATCAAGGTAATTTTTATTGTAAGACAATGTTTCTGAAAAAAGAAAAAAAAGTCTTGCAGTCACAATTACTCAAACTAGGTCAATCGTTAAACATTTCTTTGTTTTCAATATCGAGCGAGTTTATTATGGGTCTATTAAATAGAGGCAAAATACCAACCAGCTTTTGAAACGCACACGTCGAAAACAAACTGACAAAAATTATCAAATGACAAACAAAATATGAAAAAGAAGATGTGGTATGATTGCCAATGAGACAACTGTCCACAAGAGACCAAAATGACACAGACATTAATAACTATAGGTCACCGTACGGCCTTCAACAATGAGCAAAGCCCATACCGGCCGCATAGTCAGCTATATAAGGCCCCGATATGACAATGTAAAACAATTCAAATGAGAAAACTTACGGCTTTATTTGTATAATAAAAATGATCGAAAAACAAATATGTATACATACACAACACAGAAAACTAAATGACCGATCAACACTAACACCTCTAAAGACTGCGTATGATCTAATGTGCCCTGGAAAGGTTAGCAGACCCTGTTACACATGAATAAATTCAATTGAACTAACACGTTGTAAAAAATAGGATATGCAAAATATAAAATCACGACAACAGCATTGTCTCCAGCTATGTCATATTTGTCTCTCTATACAAAAACAAAGGGTTTATGCTCGATTTGCATTAGATTGTACCTAATGCAAGTCTTGTAGACGAATTCGATTACACTTTTTATGTTCATATTGTTCACATTAGTTACACACGTCTAATGTATCTATATATTATTTTATTTAAAATATATGGGTTTCAATATTCCACCGTGTAGAACGCCACATGCGGGGTGTCGGCTATGTTTGACACGGGGTGTCAATTTTGAAGCGGAGAAAAACTATCAAAGTAAGTTCAAGTATCAAATATAATGTATTGCACGGAATGAACTGAAACATAATTTATTTCCTGCAGGCATAAGCAGTCGTTTTCAGTGCTCTGTTTCCTCAACCACCTCTCGCTAGTTTTCCGTGTTGCAGATTTTAAGGCTTCATATGCAAATTTCTGGATACAAAGCTACTTTAGACGACTTCCTCCATTATCATTTATATATAATTGAATTCCTATCATGAAATTTAACCAAATACCAACTTCTTTCTTAAAATTTATTGGTTTTAAAACTAGTTTTTCATCAAAATATGAAGTGTAGCTCGGGGTGTCAGATTTTGCATCAAGGGGTAGAGACTTTAAATAAATATAGAATAGATTTGCATATAAATCGGTCTTTATCTGATAATTTTTAGTTCAAACACATCTACTTTATTATGATAAGACATTACAACCTAAAGGTACTTCATTTTGTCTGTTTTTTTTTTCTTTCTTTTAAGACATGTGCTTTTGAATTCGTTAAAGTAAAAAAAAAAAAAAACTCAAAATACTTTGTTTTAAAGCTGGAAAATGATTTCTTTTCCTTTTCAGTTACTATCATGTGGTGTTCTACACGGTGTATTCGTTGTTATGGTAGACAAACACTCTAACGCATGTAATTACATAGTGTTATTTTGAATTTCATCAGCTGGAAACCTGAAGTTATCTAGATTTTTTTTTCAGATTCACTTACGACGATGAAGAATTCAAATCAATGTTACAACACATATATTTCTTTTTCAAAAACTTGAAAGTGATTGCACCTCAGAATTTCTTCCCAATACTGGATAAGATTATGCCTTGGAGTTCGGTAAGTACCCGTATGTCGTTTCAAAAAGAAAGTTTAATACAGTTCTGATTTTTTGAATCGAATTCTATGCACACCCGGGTCTGTGACTGAATTAGACATCTTAAAGTACCTACGCCTTTTATGTTTGGATTGTCAGTATACGTAAAATTGTCACGTGATAAAGTCATGCTGATTCAAGTTGCTAATTGTTTTCTGCCTTCCGATTTCTTTCTGTTTGAACCCGTCAAGGTTGTTATACTTCAACCCGAAACTTTAAGCTGGGGTCACACATTCACGATTTTTACTGCCATCCTTGACAGGACCATTCCCGATTAAAATTTGTCCGAAGTCTGATGAAGATCCTGTGAATCGTCGATAAAAATTCAAACTTTAATTAAAATTTGTAAAAAAAACCCAATTATTTAATCACGACAACAATCAGATATTGGTCAGGAAGCGTCGATATTTAACCGTTTCCAAGCAAATTTGTCCCGATAATCCCGTTCTCAATCCGATTCTAATCCGATTTGTATCTTTCGCATGGTAAAATTCGACCGAGTCTGTCACGACTGCGTCCCGATTCTACCGATTGTAATCCGACAGAGATCAGACAGTGACCATACTGTGAACCGACGCTGAATTGGCATATTCGCGATGATCAGGCACTGTCGGAACGCAATCCTCTAACGGTCCGCTCTATCGCATTGCACACGGCTTTGTCTGGTCTCAGTCGTATTGTATTCTGTAACTGTCGGGACTCTGACGTGGGTATCATTGACGAATTTCGTATTATTAACGGGACTGTTCAGGAACGGTTTCGGCAAAAACGGTTCGCAATCGACAAGATCTGAATGCAATCAGGACTCAATCGGCAGAAAAACAGCAATGAAAAATTTCTCCAGATCATTCCCGTTCCACAAGACACCGTCCAGAATACAGAACGTTGTTAGGATTTTGATCAGATACAGCAGTATCTGTCATGACATAGTCACGCTTGTAATCCGACTAGACAAAATCGGCTGAGTTTCCCCGAATGTTACGGGACGCACCTAACTGTCGAGATGCTTCGCCCAACTATCCAGACCCTTCCCGACCCGTAGGATTCAGTTAAGAACATAAACGACTGCGTTCAGACAATGATAGGACATTCCAGATAATTTAGGATAGTAATCCGACTGTTTCACCTTTCGTGTCTTATCGCTGTCTCATCTCAAACGGGAGTAATAATCGGCAATGTGTGAACCCCGCATTATGGGACATATGGTTTTGGTATCGATATTGATTCGCCTTGAAACTTGTCAATTATCTGTATAATTAGTTATATATATTTTTGGAAAGCAAATGGACCTGGAAATGTGTAAATTTTTAACACCACCATTGTCTTATATTAGTTATATATAAAGTTGAACTGTTTGATTATACCTCGTTATTTTGGTACAAAAATAGTATAAATAAATTTGGTGTATTTACTGTCTTCTGATTAGTTAAAAGTATTAGTTTTATTTTCAATGTTGTCAATTTTTATGGCGACATTAGTAGAGATATAAAAATTGTGTTTCTACTTTATCATAGTAAACCAATACTGATTTTTTGTATTTACTTAATAGGCATTTTTTTTTTATATCTAACCAATTTTGTTTACACAGCATGCCCAAATTAATGAACACTTGGCAGCAATCAGAACATTTGTAAAAACCAGGATTGAGAAACAGCGAGATTCATTTGACCCAGAAAACATTCGGAATTTTCTAGATCTTTACCTTGAACAAGAAAGAAAACCAGAATCAATAATTTCAGGTTCGAATAGTTCAATTCATTATTTCTGCATTTAATTTTGTCTTTTGAGATGGCCCTGTGTGGCCAAGTGGTCTAAATAGTTCGTCTACAGTTATCATCTGCCTGTCAATACTGATGTTTGGTGTTCGAACCGTCTCGTCATGAGGTGTATTTGACTCCTATTCTAACTGGCAAATATATACAGTTTCCTGCCGAAAGATTGGGGTTCCTTCATGACACTCTGGATTTCTACACCGATACAAATTGGTTTCCACGATATTACTAGTTTCGTGGTCAGTGGTGTAACATACAAACACACCGACATAATATAAAAGAAAAACAAAAACTGAAATTTCTATTTCAAACGCAAAACTGTCCCTCAATTCTGAGTGGCTTGATGTCTAAAAGAATTTGTGGTCTGGAATTTCCCCTTTATATTATGTTGTCTGCCTTTCCTTTTTCTATATGTAAGAATGTCATGATATGAAAGTCACACACTTTAAATCGTTAGTAAAAAAAAGATCGAAGGAATACATACACAAGATATAGCCAATATAATGAACAAAAGTACATTTTACCCTATATTTCTCACAGGGGGAATGGTAAATATAAACAGTTTCATATTTTTAAGAGTCGTTTAAAATATTCTGATAGTTTTTTTACGTACAATTTTCAGAGGGCTTCATATTCCAAGTAATAGCAGACCTTTATGAAGCCGGAACTGATACAACCTCTACAACTCTAACATGGTGTATGTTATTCATGTTGAATTACCCGGATGTGCAGAAAAAGTGTCGAGAAGAAGTTATGAAGGTACATTGTATGGTGTGTTCAATCCACCATTCTCTACATAAGAAAATGCCTGTGCCAAGTCGGTGACGGTTGTTATCCATTTGTTTGTTGTGTTTTGTTTTTGATTTTGTCATTTGAGTAGGGTCTTTCCGTTTTGAATTCCTCGGAGTTCAGTAGTTTTGTGATTTTACTTTTTTTATTGTGTGTTTTTATTGGATAATTTATTTTTATTTTTGGAATATTTTCAACTGATTTGAAAGAATACAAGGCGACAGGTATGTTTTAACATACTTCCAAAACTGTCGATATAACATTAAGATGTAGCCGTTATTTTCCTGGTTTGAATTGTTTAACACTTGTCATTTCCGATACCTTTTATAGATGTCTGTGTGGTATGGGTTTTACTTATTTTTTTTATGGCTGTACGGGGATAATAGTTGTTAACGTCTATGTCATGAGGTCTCCGGTGGATAGTTGTCTCATTGCCAGTTTTAACAAATCTTTTTATTTTTATGTGCTTACCAATGAGACCAATGGCATTCTCCAGTCTGTGTCGTGCACAGTGCATTCATGATTAAAACATCTAAAAATTACAAAGGATCAGAGTATATTTCATTTTTGTACGTTGCAGGTTATTGGAGATGGCAGGTATCCGTCAGCTAAGGACAGAGCCTCTCTACCATATACTATGGCTACAATACGTGAAATACAAAGAACTACGTCTGTAGGTATGTTTTAAATATCTAATATGATCAATGATTTGCTATTGAACGAATTCTGAGTAATGTGTTCTGATAGAGTTACATGTCTTCATGCGTGCTATTACCTTGGGACCTTACAAGTTAACAATCCATCCCACAGTGTCAGTCTATGAGAAAGAATGGTTTTTAGTTATATCACCCATTAACATGTTTACCTCCTTTATACACTTATCCAACTAGCCATTGAACGTTAACCATCACTCATCATCATCATTTTTTTCTTTTGCAAATAACTCAACCAAAAATAGATGGATAAATTCAAACACAAAACAACAAATAACAAATGCTTACTTCAACCTTATTTGGTTAATGCACACATTGTCGCTGACAGCTTTACATGTACGCAAGTCCCGTATCTAAATCATAAATTTATAAAAGGAGAATCAAAATGTTCTAAACGTTTAAACGTAAAGGCCTTTATAGGCCCAAATGTCTTACGATTCTTATATGTTTTCTATAAGTATGTTCTTTGGTGAGGTTTTGGAATTTGTGTCAGATATTCGAACTCATTTGCCTTTTTCCTACGATACAGGGTGAACTATTTTGCCTAAGTACAGCCACTTTTCTTTTCATAAAAGACTACAGTAGCTCATATAAGGTCGTTTACCGAAATGTAAGCTGATTTAAGATTTTTTTCTCGTATTATACCATTGCAAATATAAGTTAAAAGTCCGAGTCAGCCTTTTTCCACCATTTTCAAAACTTAAATATCTCGAAAAAGAGCTCCATAACCTATAATTTTTTTAAGCTTATTTTGTTCCTCAACTAATAAAATTGAGAATGGAAATGGGGAATGTGTCAAAGAGACAACAACCCGACCAAATAAAAAACAACAGCAGAGGGTCACCAACAGGTCTTCAATGTAGCGAGAAATTCCCGCACCCGGAGGCGTCCTTCAGCTGGCCCCTAAACAAATATATACTAGTCCAGTGATAATGAACGCCATACTAATTTCCAAATTGTACACAAGAAACTAAAATTAAAATAATACAAGACTAACAAAGGCCAGAGGCTCCTGACTTGGGACAGGCGCAAAAATGCGGCGGGGTTAAACATGTTTGTGAGATCTCAACCCTCCCCCTATACGTCTAACCAATGTAGAAAAGTAAACGCATAACAATACGCACATTAAAATTCAGTTCAAGAGAAGTCCGAGTCTAATGTCAGAAGATGTAACCAAAGAAAATAAACAAAACGACAATAATACATAAATAACAACAGACTACTAGCAGTTAACTGACATGCCAGCTCCAGAGTTCAATTAAACTGACTGAAAGATTATGATTTCATCATATGAACATCAGGCACAATCCTTCCCGTTAGGGGTTTAGTATCATACCATCATAACATATATGAGAAGAACATAACCCGTGTCATGCCAACAACTGTTTTTAGAATAAATGTGTTTAGTTCCGATGCAAAGACCTTATCAGTGACTCAATATTAACGCCAAAATATGCAATCTTTAATGATTTGACAACAGTATCGTAATTATATCCCTTCTTAATAAGTCTATTCAAAGGTTTTGTAAGTTTCTGAGGTGAATACTGACACCTTTGTGCTTTATAAAGAATATTTCCATAAAAAATTGGATGTGAAATACCTGAACGTATTAGAAGTCTGCATGTTGAGCTATATTTACGAATGATGTCTTTATACCGATGATAAAATTTAGTAAATGTTTTGACTAGTTTGTGATATCGAAAACCCTGGTGTAATAATTTTTCAGTAATACATAAATTTCTCTCGTTAAAATCTAAAACATTGTTACATACACGAGCGAATCGTACAAGTTGAGATATATAAACACCGTAAGATGGTGACAAGGGAACGTCACCATCTAAAAACGGATAATTAACGATAGGAAATGAAAAATCATCCCTTTTATCATAAATTTTAGTATTCAGCTTTCCATTAGTGGTAAAGATATCAAGATCGAGAAAAGGGCAGTGGTCATTGTTAGTATTAGCTTTATTTAAAGTAAGTTCAACAGGATAAATTTCATTAATATACATACTGAAGTCGTCATTATTGAGAGCCAAAATATCATCCAAATATCTAAAAGTATTATTAAATTTGTTTATCAGATGTTGTTTCGATGGGTCTTTGCTTATTTTTGTCATAAATTGTAACTCATAACAATACAAAAACAGGTCCGCAATAAGTGGTGCACAGTTAGTCCCCATTGGAATTCCGATAATCTGACGATATACGGAATCCCCAAAGCGAACAAAAATGTTATCTAGTAAAAATTCAAGGGCATATATAGTATCAAAGCATGTCCAATTAACATAGTTTTTTTTGTTTAATGCTACTAAAAAATGACCTAAAAGAGTTTGAACATATATATTCACATTCTGATTTTTTGAATGCCCATTTAATTAGGTCTTTTGACTTAAAGTTTCAATTTTTATTTCTGGATTTTTCACGTATTCAGTTCTTCCTTAAACGAAATACATTGAAATTTTGATTACACATTGTCATTTTTCAGCTCCCATAGCTACACCTCATGCTGTACTAGAAGACACGGTAATTGCTGGTAAACTGGTACCAAAACAAACAATTATCTATTGTCACCTGATGTCGGTTCTCAATGATACAACTCAATGGACAGAACCAGAAAAGTTTAGACCCGAAAGATTTCTTGGGGAAAATGGACAACTGATAAAACCAGATGCTTTTTGTCCATTTTCTATGGGTAAGATATATTTTTTATGTGTCATTCATTTTATAATATTGAAAACGGTATGAATACTTCGTCTCACAGCCATAAAACATATGAAATCAACCAATCAAAATACTGGAGGTGTTGTCCCGATCACAAATTTTGTAAAGTTTTATGACTTCAAAGCCTGACCCTTAAGCTGAGTATCGTACAACATTGTTAGATAGGTGATAATCTTTCAGGTTTTATTCAACTACTTTAATCACAATTTCCACATCAAAATAGTTCTAAAGTTCTTATCCCTCAATTTTATATTTCAACGTTTTTCTTTTTATGAGCATTACTTGCACATATAAGGAAATCAATATAGCTTCTTCGTATTTTAGAAGAATAAAACTGGGGAAAATAGAAATTAAAGAAGCCTATGTTATACTGTAAACTAACTAATTTTCACTAGCGTCCTATTTTCGCGAATTTTGCGAGCAGAATTAAATAAGCAAAAAAACAATTGCCGCAAATATGTCACTTGGATCAAACCTTACATAAAGTAAATTAAAAAATCGCGGAATAGGTCAGAAAGGACTAAATTGAAATTAAGTATCCGCGAAAATAAGTTTGGTTACCGTAGTTCAAATACACGATTAGTTTAGCGCTTTTGCAGTTCATGTACATTTCTAAATCACTATTTGGGGTTCCATTTGAAAACTAAATGGGAAGTAATCCACAGGAATGTTCTCTGATATGTTGGTTCAACTAAAGAAATTAGAGTCGTGATGATTAATTTATAATCTTATATGAACGTTTTATTTTCTTTAAAAGTTTTGATTAATTTCAGTAAATATCCAAAACAAAAGTACCCATTGTGCACCACATTTCATCTTATTAGCAAGCATGTTTGTTATAGTATTATACCCCTCTTTGAAGTAGGGAGATTTACTGGATATGTGTATACATGCGTCTCATTTAATAACGATCGCATTTTGCTCTCACAGAACTACACAAATCATAGTTTCATTAAAAGTTACATACAAAGCTTTTCGTGAGCTTGTTATTTGACGCGTTTTTACTTCTATTGATTGCCATATACGAACTACATTTGTAAAAATAAAATAACAAAAATACCGAATTTCGAGGAAAATACTAATAGATAACTTACATATACTTAAACATAATGGTCATTTTCTACAAATCCGAGTCTCCTAAGATTTGTTACAAGGATTTATAATATTCATTATTTCTAACGTATCAATATCCTGTTGATCGAATAAATACATATTCTTACACGTAATGACTATTTACGAAAAAAACATTACATTTTTTTATCAAGAACTACGAATCAGAAGATAATTTTTGGAGTCACAATCTAGTGAGCATCCATTAGCCTTTGGTACGTTCAATAAAACAGAGAAGTTAACCGGTAAAATACCGAACTCAACAAAATTGGCAAAAACAAAAGCTCTTACATATCAAACGAAAAGAAAACATTGTCATATTTATGACTTGCTACAGGCATTTCTTATGTAGATCATGGGTTTAATTCTGGTGTATAAGCTAACTAAACCTCTCACTTGTACGACAGTCACATAGGATGCAATTTTCTTTACAACAATGTTTGAGCAGAACAAAGGACATCACAGGTAAAATTTCCAAAATTTAGAAGTACAACAGTCAACGTTGTGTCAAATGGATGTTTATTATATTTTTCACTTCTGCAGGGCCCCGATCATGTATCGGACAACAGCTGGCAACAAACGAAGTGTTTTTGTTCTTTACGTCATTGATTCAGCGGTTTAACTTTGTTAAAGTAAACACAGACGAGGAACTTTCACTAGAAGGAGAACAGACTGGGATAACGCGCCAACCAAAACTATTTAAGATGTACTTTGAGCCAATCTGATACTAAGATACTAGAATGAAATTATTTGTAATCATTTTTGTATTGTATAGCTTGTTCATAAATTAGAAAAATAGTACTTGTATTCAAATTTATTATGACAAAACTTGAAACAATAAAGGATATGTTATTCATACATGTCATATCTTTCATCATTTTTTTCATTAGGAAATGCCTGTATCATGTCAGGATGTGTCGTTTTTTCATTCGTTTGATGTGTTTTAGCTTTTGATTTTGGCATGTGATAAAGAACTGTTCGTTTTGAATTTCCTCGGGGTTGGTTGGTTTGTAATTTTAGTTTTAACCAGAAACAACATTGTATAGTGTTTTTATGACACATCCTGAATTGATCCTCTATTTTGCTAAATCAATACGATTAACTGGCAAGTAAAAAGTCCTAAATGTATGTGGGGATATGAATATACTTATCTGGACCTTGTTTTAAATGAACTTCTTTACTTTAGTATTACTGCGAAGTAGTAGCTAAATAAAAAAACTGAGCTTTTGGTGAGGTAATGGCTAACTGTAAAGCTTTCGGTAGCATTTCATATGATGAATATAAAACATTTGATTTACTTGTAAGTCGTACT
Organism: Mytilus galloprovincialis; assembly: GCA_037788925.1. Lineage (NCBI taxonomy): Eukaryota > Metazoa > Mollusca > Bivalvia > Mytilida > Mytilidae > Mytilus > Mytilus galloprovincialis. The sequence continues at coordinate 19,057,893 of CM075342.1, read as the reverse complement.
GTTGAATATATCGCCGTCATTTAGGGCTGCAAAAATGTTTCATTGATTAAAGCGATTGGGACCAGAGATTGTCGACATTTCTTAATGTAGGTACACACCTACATTTTAACCGGATGTCATGGGGTGGATTGTAATTAACCATGTACAATGGAAGGTTATAACAAAAAACTTGCATAGATTAATTAACAGAATGCCAGATCATATTACTATGAACATATTTACACATAGAGTAAGTTTCAAACATAAAAATGTCACAAATTTGAATTTGATGGTTAAAATCTGCTGAACTTGGGTTGGTTCACTTCTGTAATACCAACACTAGTGACAATGAAATATCGTGTGTTGACACAGTAGTGCAAGAAGATTTATGAATATATAAAGAACTAAAACTATCTTAAACAGGACTTTGTTGTTGAAACCTACTGCGATCTGTGGATGCAGTAAAGGAAAGAAGTGTCTTGGCAAACTTTAGATTTGGTATGGCTTTTATTAGGTATGAAATTTGGAGGTAAGAGGACTTGCGACTGGAAGTGAGCTGTTATTTGCATTGCTTTTATTCCGTTGAAGACGATATCACGGTATTTCCATTGTCCATTTATAATGATATCAGTACATTCTTCGCCCTTATTCTCTTAACCATGGTGTCCATTTTGATTAGTTTTAAAGACTGCCAGACAATGTTTATTTTCATTTTCGAATTAGGAAACTGTTAGATTATTGCAAAAACATCTGTTTCAAAGTGATTTAATTATGTATATAATATATCTTTTATGATTGTATTGTATAAGTGTATGCATAAGATGAGAAGTAAATAAATTATCTATAAAAAAAGTAATATCAAAATAGAATACCGATCTCCGTGGAAAATTCAAAAAGGAAAGTCCCTATATTGAATTGAATTGAGTTGAATTCATTTAAATGACCATCATGTCGTTACCATTAAATCACTTGGTAATTGGTACATTACAAATTTGTGTTATTACGGGCAGTTATGTACTCACTCATTTTTATAAGTGATCGAAAAGGTGTCAATAGTTCACGTGTCAGTTAATTTAGCTTAAAGTTAACAAAAAAGCGGTAATAAATCACATGGTAGTCTGATATTATAGGTACAGTTCATCAAATTAGTCTTGCATATGAAAAATATTTTAAAAAAGGAAATAGGAAAAAGACAAATAATTATTATAGTTAAACATTCATTACAAACTGTAAATAGTCTTACTTTACTAATAGCTTGTATCCGTACTTTATATTTTGCGCCTGTAACATGTTCAAAATAAAATATCTAGTTATTGTAACAAATAATTAATCCAAAAGCAAGCTGAACAAACTAGTTTCGAAGAAACGAAATAACATCGTTCATGCTACTTATATTCTTCGTGCAGTCAGAGTTTGTTATTGTCCGAGTTTGTTATAGTCCGCGTTTGTTATTAGCCGAGTTCGTGAGACAGATTTTGTTATAGGGTGAGTTTGTTGTTGTCAGATATTTAATGGAGCGAGTTATCGGGAAGTTAAATAGACTGCCTTATTCATCAATACTCTCATGTGATTAGTTGTGTCAACATTTCATCTGTGTGATAATTTCCGTCATTTTGTATAATGCTTTTTAATTTTTGAGGAATTTCTAAAATGCATTAAATTAGAATAGTCAATATATAAGATGTATTTATCTTACATCGTAAGGCCAGTAGTCTTGTAAATAGTTGTCCGAAATACAAAAACGTTGATACATAAGGTATAGATAAACATAGAGCTTAGCCTTGAATCTTTGATGAGTCATTTACAAGACTTTTTAGACAATTATTGAAATTTTAGGCATTATATATATACAGACTCAACACTTCCAAAACTGTTCAAAATGTCAGTCTATGGGCATTTAGAACTAGGGCGCAATATCTGAAATGATACATAACTGTTAGACTTCACACTAAAATATATGACCAACAGGACGATTTCAACTTCCCAATTATCAATTTCCCATTTCTTAGCAGTAACATTCCCTCTGCCCCTTCGTATGGTGTTTACATATCTCAGTTGATACGTTTTGCTCGTGCATGTTCACACTATACGAAGTGTGCTCCTTACGCAGAAACTTCTCAAATAAAGTTATGAGGAGGAACGATTAAAAATGACACTCCGTACATTTTATATTAAACATCAAATACCATAATAACAGACCTGATTTTGAACTATATCAAAGTTTTAGAAATTTACCTGTGGCGTCACTTTGTAGCGTTATCCAGTCGGTGTCAATCCATGGTTCTTTTGTGCTGGTTAATGTGTTGTTCTATTTTGTTTTAAGTGTTCGTTTTTTGTTATGTTATTAGTCACCATGTCGGTATTTAAATGAACATCAGTTATATGGTCATTTTTTAAAGTGAAAATTATTCTAAATACTAAGGTTTTTTTTTATCCCAGGCAAAGATAACCTTAGCCGTATTTGGCAAACCTTTTTAGAATTTTAAGTTACCAATTACCAATGCTGTGGTATACTACTGTTGCCTTTATTTACAACTTCACAGTGTACTCACTCACCCAATCATCCTCTTCGTGCCTGTCAGCACATAAGGCACCAACCAGTACTCGCCACATTTGCCTGTCTTTTACCATCTTCTCAAGTTCCTTCCAGGTTTTCCAAAGGTCTTTTATTTCAGTTTCTACCATTCTATGCTTAGTCAAAGTGTATATATCAAGCTGTTCATTGTAGAAAAAAGTTTTATTTTTTTAAATGACCCTGGCGTGAAATAAATTTAGAGTCAGCTTACTCAAAAAGAAAACTTAAAATGATCAATATTCGATACACCTATTGTAGAAGCGCCTTTCGCTCACCCTCATTTAAATTTCGGGATTTTTCCTTTTACCAAGTTTCTTCTAATTTTCGTTTCTTTGTCCTTTTGAGCATACAAATTTCAAAATCTTTAATTGGCAGAATTCAGTTTCAACAGTTACGAGTAAATGAACTATATTGATGAATAATGACAATGGAGAAATGTAATTAAATAAAAAAACACAAATGTGTTTCGTTAGTGCATAACACGTGGCTCCGGAATAACCTACATTAGGGTCTCTCATAATTTCGATAATATCTAAACGATTCTTGTATGAAAGCAAGTGTGATGACCTGAATGTCGTCAAACACGATGATGAATAATTGTACTATTAGACAAACTAACATGATTTACCTCAAAGCTTTCAAAAAGGATGTGAAAAAATGCTGAACTCTCAATTTATTGAGTATTGAGGAGGCTTATCGTTCTCGTCACATCATATATAAAAATCAGGGATCGACATTTAAAAAAACAGGCGACAACACAGGTAATTGCAATGTTATTCTGCACAGTTTAATATTGAATTTGGCCATTTTAATTTCCAATTAGAACAATCAAACCATAAATCTTTGAGTTTAAAATAGCATTGGTAGTATTTCTGAACTGTTGAATACTTTGATTACAAACACACAATTAAAATAAAAGTCTATACTCACAACTGAAGTATTTTTTTTATAGCTATTGTTATGAGGACGGGAAAACTCTTTAATTGAGCTACAAAACATTTTGTTTCGAATGTACGTACCTCGTTTGTAAGTTGTCAGTATTATTTTTGGTAGCAACTTTCACTGGCAATGTCATACGAAAAGAGATTTTATACTGATCTGAAAATATTTGGTTGCTATGGACATTTATTTTTTTCTACCATTTCCGCTACACTTATAAAAATTCACACACGGTCAAGTAAACAGAGACACTTTAAGAATCTTAGTTACTATGTCAAAAAAGAGCAATTTTAAAGACAGAAATAAAATCCAGCTTATAATCTGTACAATTTAGAGCGAATAATTACTATTTTATGTTTTCTATAGATGACAAATTCATCTGAAAACAGTTATTTCTCCCTCTCCCTATTGAAACGATTGTATGTCGGATTTTACCTCCTTGGGTTGCTCTTAATTGACCGAAATCCAGAATGTCCTACATGTACCACAGAATAGGTAACTTTGTCTGTTTAGACCCTTTTTTGGTATTTGACGCATGCATCATACCAGAAGGAACGAATTTGTGTTGAACTAAATATATTTTTTGTTCTGTTGATTTTTTTACATAATGTGTGTAATCAAGCGAGGCATTCATTTATCTTTTTTAATGTGCTTATTTTGTAGTTCAATGTAGAAATGCCTTTGTAATTAAGATTTTTTGTTAATAGATGGTTTGTTTGAAACTTTTCATCCTTTCCATAATCGGTTTTATTGGATTAACGCATGGTCCTGTTCATGTTAGCGGTCTAATATTTCCACCACCAGCGAGGTTAGGACCTGAGCTCGAACCTGCTCCGAGTAGACGTTCTGATGAAAGACTGACATTTATACTTGTTGAAGACAACATATTACAAGACGGTGGTGAATTTGATAGTGGATTTGGCGGTGGCTTTGCTGGAGAATTTGGATCAATATTGGCACTATTGTTTATACCCGTCTTATGTTTGTATTGCTGAAAAAATAATTACTACTAACTTAAGAATAGCATAGGTTAAGAATCAATATAAGTAGATTATAGATATGTTAGATTTTTAAAACAAATGGCGGGAAAATGCTGACTAGGACTTTTACCTTATATGGAATGTGGTTTTCAATTTGATAGATGCTTTTTGTGCTTTTTTGTTAAATATTTGTTTGTTTGGAAATTGTGACACAGTGATGACTGCTGCACCCGTATTTTGATAAGTTTATCTATTTTGTTTGTTTTGTTCACGCATCGTTGTAAATATAATGGAATTTGATTCGGCTGTCATACAAGTGAGAGGTTTATCGTTATAAAACCAGGTACAATCAACCATTTTATACATTTTGTAAATGCCTGTACCAAGTCAGGAATATGACAGTTGTTGTGTTTGATGTGTTTGATCATTCGAATTTGCCATTTGATTAGGGTCTTTCGGTTTTGAATTTTATTCGGAGTTCAATATGTTTGGGATTTTACTTTTTGCATTCGTATTATCATGATTATTTTGATCTCAAGTCGAAAGAAAAGAAATCTAGAATCTGCATAAACTTTGGTAAATAACATTTTATAAGCTATTGAGATTAATAAGAAAATAAAATTGGTGTAATTGGGAAAACCATTTTACCGTGTATAGAAGGGAAAAAACCAAGAAGTCCGAATAGCTGACACACCACCCTAAACCTCACCTCAGCCTTAAGGATGTACTTAGGTGAGGTTAGGTAAAAATTAAGAAATTAAGAAATTAAAATTGATACTGTAAACTGGTAGAGAATCAATTAAGGATAAAGATAAGCTAACAATATTGATAGGTCATGGACCTCCTTTTCGAGATATTTGAGATTTAAAATATGTCGGGAAAAGGCTGAATCGGACTTTTACCTTATAATTGCATTGGTATTATTTAGGTCTCAAAACAAAAGAAAGAAAATCAAGAATCTTCTAAAATTTTGGTAAATGACCTTTAATGAGCTATTAAGTCTTATATGAAAAAATAAATGGGTGTTATGGGGCAAAATATTTTACATTATATTGTATGGAAAAACACCAAGGAGTCCGAACATTTGACACAAAATTCCAAAACCTCACCTAAGTACATCTTTAATGTGTTTTTTAGTTTTCAGTTAATAAATTATGTAATCATGTTCAAGCTATCTCACGAATATCACATTGATCATGAAGGTATGTTTTGTTTAAGCATAAGTAGACTTGTTTGCTCATATAAATGTATTTTTTTTTTAATTTTGTCTTTCATTGTAAAGGAATTCATGAGAATCTGCTATAGGTCAGTTAACTGTAAGCTGTATTTTCAGGATTTTACAGTCACAAATATATTTATTAATTTTTTACATTTAGGGTTCGACTACCAAACGGTCCACTGTATTCTATCGAGTATATACAGTCACTCTAATGTTAATTGACTTTTAAAACTATATAGAATTTACCCGAACGTAATTACACTATTCACAGTTGTTTTTTTTTATTTTTAATTTACATATAATAGGAGAAGTGGTAAAATTTCTTATATAAGGCATCTGTACAAGACACAAAAAAGAAAATTACCAAATAACGAAGGAATAATCAACTAAACAACAAAGAACAAAGGATATTTACCATGTATAGACAAAAGACTCTTTTTGAAAAGTTTAAAAATCATTTCAATTGTAACATGAATCCTCTTTTTTCCTTTGGTCTTTTTATGGAATAACACAGAGACGACAATCACGTACCAAAATGTATGCTCTAAATTGAAGCAAACAAATAATATTGCATGAAAGGTCATATGGGCGTATATAACTCCATGGAAAAACTGACATGAAATAACCAACAACACTTTAACCAATATTGCATGAGTAAGCTCCGCCTCCTCAGGAAAAGATTACGCCTACAAAAAAAGCACACACACAAATGTCAATTTTATTATAAATCTAATAATAAAATACAAATCTTTAAATCTGTGTGGGTTTTCTCCGCCAGACAGACAACAAAAAAAAATGTAACGTCTACGCATTAATTTGAAGATAGAACCGAAAAAAAATTACAAATTTTCTTTGTACTTTTGAAACATAAAAACCCCCCAAATTGAACATAACATATTGAAATGAAATTTTGTTCAAATGCAGAGCTTAAAGTTAGTGAAAGTTAAAGTTGCAATTTGAAAATTGAACTACCCCTTTAGTATTTGTAACGTCTTTAACGATTTCTGGTGTGGTCCGTTGAAGTTTCATCGGTGGTGTGACTAACACACTCGTATTTTCAGTAGTCGGTTCATCACTAGAATTTTCCTCGAAAAAGGGCACTACTGCAGTTTCGGTTGCATCTCGAGGCGGATTAAGTACATTTAAAACCTTTTTCTGTATTGTTTCATTTGAAGTTTTGTAGTTGCGGACAGCATTTGATCTGTGCCCCGCTCTGCCCATTATCTCCTGTTCCTCGATTCCTGCTTGGTATTGTTGAGTCGCACATGTACGTTTGCCTGAATGATTTGAAAAGTTGCCATGAATACCACCTTTCTGACAAATTTCCTTCATGAAAAGGTCCAATTTGTAAATACCAACAGCCTGCTTTCCATATCTAATAGTTTGTTCAGAATTTCCCTCCAGTGATTTACGGTAAAAGATGCCATCATTACCGAGCGCCTCTAAATATTTCTGAAAATGTGTAGCAATGCATCGAGGACCTACAATGGTAATAGAAAAGTTAATCAACTTTACAGATAGATGATTAAAAAATAAAACTAGATGAAAATATCTCGTCCATTAAATATTCTACTTTACATTTAAGGCAAATTATTAAAAATGAAACTAAAATATAATATACATAAATACACAATATTCTAGGAATATTGCTTGCTTATATTTACATTTAAAATAATAAAGCAAGATGAAATTAATTGGTAACTTATCATGCAAAGAACATGTAACAACTGGATACAATCTTTAATATCGTTATATATTTTTAATCCTGTTTTGTAATGGGTTGAAAATGACATTTAACATACTGTTAAAAGAACTGACAAAGCAATCAAAATATGGGTATTCAGCTGACTATTCGGTATGGGTTTTGCTCATTGTTGAAGATGGAACAGGGACCTATAGTTATTAACTTCTATATACAAGTTATTTGGTCTGTGATGGAGAGTTTTCTCATTGGTAATTATACAGCATATTCTTACTTTTATATATGTATATAAAAGAGCATTCCATACAGCCAAGCTCTCAGAATAAGGCGAATCTGCTCCTCTGAAAACACTGCAAAACAACGTCTGGGGCAGCTCAAATGACATTTGAAAAGAAGGGGATATAAACACAAAAACATCAAAAATAGTTTTCGAAAAGCGGAATCAATCACCAGAAGCAGTCTGCTAACCTACAAAGAAAAACATAAAAGAATCCTATGTGTGCTCACTTACCATCCATGCCTGAGAAATAATCTCAAGACCATTCGTCAAATAATAAAATTTAAGCAAACGTAGAACTTAAGCATCGTTTTTAATTGAATTGAATTCATTTTCCTTTAAATTATTGATTTCTGATTGGTCTGAACGACAGGGTAACATTAAAAAAAATTGTCACCCACTCAGCCATGTGATAGAGTAAATTAACACCCTCGTAAAATTATGTCATTTTAACGTGAAGTATAATAATATATAGATATCGACTGATTGTAGAAAGCAAGATAACAAACATACCCAATTCCGAGGAAAACTGTAAACGGAAAGTCCCTAAGCAAGTGGAAAAAATAAAGGTCAAGCACATCAGACAAATGGATAACAGCTGTCATATTCCTGACTTGTTACAAGCTTGGAAAAATGTAGAAAATTGTGGATAAAACCTGGTTTTATAGCTAGCTTTATCGCCTTTTACTTGTTTGACAACCGCATAATTTTACATTATATTGACAATAATGTGTGAAAAAAATAAACAGACTATATAGGTAATCATGCTGAAAATAGTAGCACAGAGTCAACATTTTGTTATAATCTGAGTAACGAAAAGTTGACAAGTACACTGTTAGTACATATGGATAATAAATGGCAGCAAAATAAATACATATACCAATATAATTCTTTGATACATGTATTTTGATACATACATTTTTCTTTCAAAAATTACAATAACTTGTAAATAGCAATTTATAATTAAGCTAAAAGTTCTGAAATATGACATAATTGTTACAACCTAAAAACGAACCTATTCAGCTAGGATCTATAAATTGAAGAATACAGTTTTGAAAATGGCTCTAGAGTTAAATCAATTCAGGGCAAAATGAACTACATTTGTTGCTCCTATTTCAAAAGTGGAATCGTAAAATTGTTGGTAGACCTTTTTTTATGTGTTTAAAAATATAATAAAGAACGACCAAAAGACTAAGACATTAGAAATCTCGTAAACCTAAATTGTCGACATGAAGCTTACTTAATTTGTGAATTTATAAATCCATGCACAACACATGTCTATGTAATAACCTTTATTAAGTTCGCTCGTTATTTATAATATACGTTGGAAGGGAAGTAAGTGTAATAACCTATAACGAACTGTTAGTTTACATACATGATAATTGTACTATTAACCAAACTATATACATGTAGCTCACAGCTTATAAAAGGATCAGAAAAGGGTGAACTCTCATATTTGCTAAATGGTGAATTATAAGGTCAACAGGAAACTATTTGTTGTGTGATTTCATCAAAATGTACAAGATTCAATAAGCTGATCAAGTATCCCAAAGGCTTATCTTCCTTATCACAAAATGTATATAAAGATTGGGAACAGCATTTTCCTCGACAGGACAATTAGCGACATCGAAGGTAAATGAAACTTAATTTAGCACGTGATAATTTTAAATGTGGCTGCAAGTAATATCATAAACGGTTCCGATTTTTTCCGGCACCAGATTCGCATTTTGACAATCAATGTCGTCAGTGATGTTCGTGGCTAAATATTTGAAAATTCAAAGCTAATCAAAAATATGATGAGCTTAAAACATAAGAGGACCGAAAATTAAAGCCAAAAAAAAAAAAAAAAAAAAAATCATGGAAGCCACAGAATCGTTGGAATCTCCACATGGCCAGTGAATGTTTAAATTTTCTACAAAGCTGTGGCTTCTATGCATTATTTAGATTCTAAAAGTACAAATAAGTAAAGGAAAAGAAAACTTAATCAAAGGTGGATATGTTGTGTGTGTGTGGCTGTTTTATTTAACCCCCTGTTAATAAAATTTGAAAATTTCCGATAAAAATCAATACCCATAAAATGGCATGGATTATTTCTTACATAACCGCTAGAAAAAATGTGTTTCATTCTTTCTATTCTCAAGCCTAACATTTGCCATTTTGTGTTTACATTTTTTGCTTGTAAGATTTCGTCAAATCAACAACTGACAATAACGAAGCCGCCATTATGGCTTGCTTTGCTTTGAATCAGAATAAGTACTGAGATTGAACTGATGGTTTTCCGGTTTTAATGGTTTTACACTTGGAGTTTTTGGGCCCTGTATATATAGCTTCATGTTCGGTGTGAGCCGAAGTTCCATGTTGAAGGTCGTACTTTGACCTATAGTTTTTTTTACTTTTTTACACATTGTGACTAGCATTGTGTCTTTGCTCTCAAACCACATTCTCTTATTTTTACTATCTGTATTTTTTTTATCAGTTTTCAAAATCTGAATAGCATTTGCAACAAAAGCTGGTCTAATGGTTGAATGGATACCATATCTAATTGCATTACAAAACTTGCAGAATAAATTGTGTATTCCATGAATGTTGATGTGTCTCCTTTTTCAATCAACTAATAAAGATTATTTTTGTAATACTGCGTCGATTTGAAAATTTGTTCGATACAAATATGTTTCAATTTTTTTTTTACAATAAATAAAGTTGTATCTTTTAGCACTAAATTATCACACTTGTACAAAAATTTATCAGAAACATTATATTTTTAATTTCCGAATCGGTCTATATTCAAAACATATCAAACATTCAAAAGTTGAAAACAATATCAGCCAATTGTTGTTTTTATAAACTACTATTAATGGTTATTTTCTTTTGGTTTATAAAACGAAAACAGTTCTATATATAATGTGTGTATCTTATGTTAGGCAATCATTTATTGTATATTTTTTTTGTATAAATACTGTGTAAATAATGTTTGTTTACAATTTTACCTTACTAAACATGTGAATTTTAGAGTGCATCTAACGAGAATAAAATTGTTTTCGCATATTAACTTAATTGTTGAAACATGACGATATCACGGTGTTAATAGATCAGAAAGACAACGAACTCTCTGTACTTTAAATACAATAGAAAACGAGTTTCGTTTAATTTTACAGTGTGGTTGTTATAATGCAATAAGGAGACAGTATATTAAGCCATATTAAACAATTGTTGTGAAATTTTTCTATTCAATAAGCGTGGATTCTTTTTCAAGAATCCACTGTGCTTGAACAATGAGAGAGCCTTTGGCAAAACTCATTAAGGCTACAATAGCTCATTATCGAGTATTGTTGCCTGACGAGTATTTATCACTGAACCTTCGGGCCGATAAATCTGAAATAAGTTCAATTACAAAAATGAAAAGACACTGCATTTAACTTTTATTCACGTTAACATTAACATTTATATTAATGTCTAATTCCTGGTTTCAAATACAGATTTTTTTCGACACTTCCTGATTTTTAGGCACACCACCGCGAATAATTCCACATGCGTCGCATTGTCTCGCTAGTTCTTTTGTACTCCCTCATAGCATCACTCCGGTGTCCAGTTACCTCTGATATAATGTGTTCATCAACACCACATTCATACAAACGGGTTGCAGCTGTTGCACGTAATGAATGGTTTGACCTAAATCCACCGAGTCCTGCTTCTGTGCACATTTTCCCGACGGTTGCAGCTAGGGTGTTTATGCCAATTGGTTGTGCTGTGTACCAAATGTTTTCCTTTGGTTTAGATAAAGGCCTCAGATAAAAAAACATTAGTTTTTGTCTGTTCTGGGCTGAAATGAAAAAGTTGAAGCTTTAATAAAAAAAAAATCTAATTAGGCATTTATAACAATATCTATTTGTAATTTTGATTCTAAGGGAGTTAGGGAAACTGACAATCCTGCTCAATTAAGATTAAGAATCGAAAACACATGATACTTGCATGATTTTGAACGCCTCGAATAGGAAAAAAAAATTCTATACCAAATCAATACAGAATTACTATAATCAATGTGAGCAATGGATTCCGTAAATACTATTTAATATATATAAATAGTTGTCTTTCAACAAGAACATTCATGAAATATTTGCCACTGGACGTTAAGCAACCAACAATCAATCAATCAACATTTAATTCTAAACTGAGTAAAACAAAATTAGCAACATATATTTTAACTTAAGAATAAATATATTAAAAATGTCCAAAATTGGGAAATAATTTGTAAACTTTGAACTAATGTAAAAGCACAACAGATCGTATATGTTCTCTTTAACGCCAATGTATTTATGTCTATACTTAGAAGTTTTTATTGTAAATATAAACTCTACAAATTTGCTGCTAACCGTTTTTAATTACTGAGTATACTATATATAATTGAATAAAACAATTGTTCAAGTACACCTTTAGAGTACGCCCAGCTTAAGTGACTCAGCATGAAGTTATGGTGATTATAAACAATAATACATGTACGATAACATAACATGGACGAACATGTGAGTATTTTTTATTCTTAAAAGGTTATTAACAAAATTCTTAAAAACAGTCTAGGGTTTTGAAAAAAATATAAAAATTCCTGCAAGCTCACAATTGTACTTAGACTCGGACCATTCATTTTTTCAGGGGTACGAGTTTTTATAAATATAAATTATTTGATTTTGAATTTTAAGCAAACTCATAATTGTTTTGGATGAGCTTGTTTCCATTGTGATTGGTGAATTAATAGATAAAATTGAGTTGTAAAAGAATACGCCATTAAAAAAAGAACGTTTGCTCTCATTGTCGAAGAACATGGTATGTCCCTATAAAAAAAAAATCATATAGAAGTAGTTAATCAAAATAATTTAAATCAGTCGTCTTTTCTGCTGCTGTTTGAATGTAAAATAACTCGCAAGTTGGAAAATCGACCACAGTGAGGGGCTGAATTATTTGTTTTTTTGACGTAAGTTGTTTAATGTAAGTTGCGTGAAATGTCAAAATAACTTGTTACATAATTTATACATAGCATTAGTCATTAAATGTGCTACAATTTAAGTTTATCTATATACTTACCAATGATCAATGTACTTCTTGTATAGTCGAACTATACATCTATCTGGGTTGGCTGTATCTTCGTAGGCGTAGACTTGTTTCTGTTTAATTCTTCTTGTTTTTAATCCACCTTGATTACTCTTCGAAATATTTTCGGAATATTTTAGGCAGGTCTCTCCATTTCTTTCCAATATAGTAATTTGGGAATTATTCATTCTCAAGTTTCTGTGCTCTTTTCCAGCCCGAAGAGCGAAGTGTAATCCAATCAAATACACTATGGTGTCCACTAGCCTTGATGGGTTACTGTCACCTAAAATCCCTCTCTGCCACAAAAGTTCTTCCTCCTCAACTAGAATAGTTTCCGCTTTCTTCTTGTTAATGCCTAGTCCTGCTGCTGCCCTTTGTTTCATGGTGAAATTCAAGGTGTTTTTCATTTGTAAAAAGGCATCCTCGTTCAGGAACTTATAACATTTTCCTTTTTGTTCAAAATGCATTTGAATGTTAATCAAAATCTCGTACAATGTTTGACTCGGATAATCTTCACCGTTTTCTTTTATAACTTCGCATACGAATCTAGATAACGAATAACACAGTTCATCTTTTGTCATTTCTTCAATATCAGGTGCAATACAACTTATATTCTCGTCGCGTTTCGCCAATTCATTTCTTTCCAACTGCCATTTTCTAAAAACATTTATCGCCCATCTCATCTTTTTCTTTGTATTATCAGCAGTACTGAAAATAGAAGACAATTTGTCAGATTAAAAGCGAAGACATAAAGTGCATATCCCTAATTTAAATTTATGATCATACAGTACCCTTTTCTCATTGATGTAGCAACATAACATATTTCGGTGATTCTATATTTATTTCATTCTATAGCTCATTTCTACGCAATTGATTGATAAATGCATACAGTTTCATCATAAATACTTAATATATAAGAAATATTTGCCACTGGACGTTAATCAACCAACAGTCAATCAATTATTTAACATTCCGAACAAAATCTATTTGCTTGATTTTTCTTAGTTGCAGTCTCAACTTCAATATAGAATTCTCTGCCAAACTTCTATAATGTGACACACATGCATTCGGAAATTAGCTCTAAATCATTCTTTATTCATTTAAAAGGTTATCAGAAATAAAGATTATAAGTTATCAAATATAATTCATAGAGATTTTTTAATAAATAACTAACATGAATTATCTTAAGTTTGTTGGTTAAGGAAGGTTTCATATATTATTACAGCTAATTTACTTCTGCTTGTAGAGTAAAACTTTGGTTGGCTTGCTTGCTTTGTTTGTATAATTGCTTATTCAAGCTTTGTAATTAAGATTGACATCTCTAAACAATATATATATGACATAGTCAAACCTGTATATATATATCATATTTGAATTTAATTGAACTTGATTGTACAATATACAAACAAAGCAAGCAAGCTAACCAAAGTCTTCCTCTACATGCATTAGGAAATTAGCTGTAAAATGATTTTTTATATACCAAAAATCAGACATTTATCAAACATAATTATATGATATATGGAATTTGAAAAAAGAAAGGAAATCATGATGTATCGATTACTTTGGAACTGACACATACTTACTATAAGTACACGGAAAAGGCAAAGAAACGACAGTTTTATAGCCGTTCTTTATATCCAAAAGTTAATAGAAACGATTTCGACATGGGTTAAAAACTCGCACTTTACTTAATTTCAAGATGGAACCTAACCCGAACTAAGAGAAATTGTTTGCGATATATATCGATCACAGCTTTGTGTAAATCAACTTAATGCATACTTATATGTGTATTATCCCCTTCAACCGTTTGACTGATACTGCAAGTATACATTTAAGAAAAACAATATTTTTTACCTTTTAACTGCAATTCTTTTAATCTCGTCGTCAGACACGATTCTTTTTATTCTTTTGTTGGTGTTTTCTGGACCGGTTACAGTTGCAGCAATGGCGATGGATGGATGTTGGGTCTCGATTTGTTCAGCCCATGGAGCTAGGTCATCGTCAATTTCAGCAGATTCTAGGTCTAGGTCTGAGTTACCATTCCCAATGAGGCTAAACACATCATCTTGGTCTAGCAATTGAAAGTCTGCAGTTTGTATATCTTCCAATTCATCTGGAACTGGTAATCCAAAAAGGGAGCATATGTCTTCAGCTGGTTCATCAGGTTCTTGGGAAAAACGATTCTGCGTCAAGAATATGTCGTCTCCGTCTTGAAACATTTTGTGCAGTATGTTTAATTAGATTATGCCTTGCTTAAATACACTTTAATACACATTCGGATTATTTCTTTATTTTTTACTCCGAATAAATTTTAGAAAAGAGCTCATGATGAGTTAAAATCAGAAAAACAGTACATTTTGTTAAATGAAGGCTCGATGCAGGAATTATAAGGTATAAAGGGATGAATAAATTTATCGTATTACAATGGTATCATTAAAAAAAGTTAAGAAATCTGACCTATTTTCGATACAAACCTTTTATATTAACTCAATTACAATAAAATAAAAATATCAATGAAAAAAAAAGTTTTGTTAAAAAAATCCCCTTTACTCGGCATTATCGTCTTTCTATTTTTAGCTTGCAGTTCAAAGGTATATATCTTTTATTTTATATTAAGCCAGTCGTGAATAAACGAAAAATTTAAATAAATTTTATGAATTGACATTGAATCTTGGAAAGTAAAATATTGTTTCAACTATGTTTTTAAATTTGTTTACGACAACTGCTTAAAAACAGTATCTAATAGGTACAATTGCCAATGTACTTATTGGATATTAAAGATAAATAGAACATTTCAGAAGACTTTCAATTCATAAATTCACATTAGCACAGCTTCAATTGAGCGATTTTAGTTTTTTTTAGCTGACTCAAAGATCATTGTAAAGTTCGAATTGTAAAATTTCATGTACACTTTTGAGTAACCCTCTCCACCAATCCAACCCCAGCCCTGTCATTCCCACCCCTCCTGTCATTCGAAAAATAGTATTTGTTTTAATCGATCTACGTCGAGTTGTAACACACAATTATGATTCTCTTTGGTATATAAGTATATATTCTATGGGGTTTTTAAAACTTAAGGTCACGCACGATAAGTGATTTCTATACAGCTATAGAGAAATTTACAAATTATTGTAATGCCATCTGTTTTACATTTTGGTATTCTAATTCCACCTCTAGCAACATAATTAATTTAACACTTTTTCAACGTAAAATTTAAAAAATAAGTTTTCCTATTTCGCATTTTTTATTAAAAAAAAAACTTCCTTAGGTAAATGATACAGTAATTTAGTAATGAACATACGTGCGTTAATTTATAAGAAAGACGTGATCCGTTGTTTTTCTCTAACTGATTATGTTTGAACTTTTATTTATAAATGCGTCGTTGAACATGATAACATGGTTATTTATATTCACTTACAATACCTGCTAATTAAGAAAAGGCTTTAATTTTGAAAAGAAATCAACACAATAGTATAAGTGATAGATACAATGGATAAGCGTAGATTCATGAAAAACAAACCATTCGCCCTCCGGGCTCATGGTTTCTTTTTCAAGAATCTACGCTTATCCATTGTACCTATATCACTTATTATAAGCGTCCATCGTCATGTAAGCTTATACAGTTGTTGAAAATGTAAAAGACATATGTAACCTTTGTAAATTTCTTTTCCATGCATTTAAACGTGGAACATGACATGTTATAAGTTACCAATACTTAATATAGATCATTATTCTTCTCGGAGGTATTAATTTATCAGGTATGTATGTTTTATGTATTTATTTATGATATGATACATTGTATTTACATAAATGTTTATATTTGCACTGATGATCTTCATTTGCTCAAAGTAGTTAAAGAATTGAATATTATTTTGTAATGTGCTGAATTTATATTTTAAAGTAGAAAGGTTTCTAAAACAAGATTTTTTGTTTTGTTAGTAGATGGCGTATTTTAAACTGACCATCCTTTCAATATTGGTTTTTATTGGAATAATACATGGTCCTGTCCATATAAGCTGTCAGATATATCCATCACCACCGGTAATAGGACCACCCAATATCTTTCCATCTGGTAACGGAATCAGCTTATTTCCTGGACTTGTACTCGCATCGGTTCTTGATTTGGATAGACGTTCTGATGAAAGACTGACAGTTATACTTGTTAACGACAACAGATTACAAAACGGGGTTGAATTTGAAGGTGGATTTGGCGTTAGCGTTGGTGGAGGATTTGGATCAATGTTGGCACTACTGTTTATACCCTGCTTATGTTAGTATTGCAAAAAAATAATTACTACTAACTTACTAAGTAATGCGTGTTTCAAATGTTAGTTCATAACATACGTAATTGTGTTAAAACTAACTGCCCAATGCAATTTCGACCATGACGGTATGTTCTGTTTAAGCCTTTATTTATTTGTATGCTCACACAATAATATTTACATTGTAACTTTCAAGTGTTTCATGAGTACCTGATGAAGGTTATGATATTGTCAGTTGTATTTTTGACATGATTGTACAATCACAATATCATTAATGTTTTTTGTATTTTTGGTTTCGAAATGACTTGATCAACAAACGTTCCACTATATATCTGGTATTATGTCATGGTTGTACCGACACAAACTTTTTATTGATTTTTTATCATTTTGGTTTCGATCATCAGCATTTCTCTTTGTTTTGACATGCTTGTACATTCACATAATCATTTATTGATTGTTATATCATTTTGGTTTCGATCATCAACTTTTAACTGTATTCTGTCATGATTGTACAGTCACAAAACTATTAATGATTTTTTTAACCTTTTGGTTTAGATCATCAAACACCCTACTGTAGCATACCAAGGTTATATATCCACTCAAATGTTGATTAAGTCTATGACATTTTGGTTTTGAGCATTAAGTTGTCCACTGTGCTATACGGTCAACTATTGTATATTGACTTTAATAACTGGGTAGATTATACATGAACGTAATTACACTATCTATAGTTGTTTCTGTTAATTTTCTTTTAATAAAAAAAGCAAAAAGTTGATTGTTTTGCCTAAATAAGACATTTGTACACCAAACAACAAAGGAAATGATCAACTATATACCAAAGAAAGAAGGAATGCTCATTAAAAAAGACCATATTTAAACTGAAAAACATGAGTATTTCGTGTATATATTAGTATAGACGCCATATGATTAACTATCGACATAATTGTACAATATAACAAATATCAAAAAAAAAAAAAAAAAAAAAAAAAAATGATTTCTGCAATATCATACTTATTGTACGGTATATACAATAAA
The DNA here is from genome assembly GCA_037788925.1 of Mytilus galloprovincialis. NCBI lineage: Eukaryota > Metazoa > Mollusca > Bivalvia > Mytilida > Mytilidae > Mytilus > Mytilus galloprovincialis. Next base: position 19,039,843 of record CM075342.1, on the reverse strand, counting down.
ATTAACCGTGAATTTTGAAGTCTAAAAACGTCCATTTTCAGAAATATTTTATATTCAATCGCTATTTTGATTGCAATAAAATTATCTTGATGATGTATTTTACAAAGATATTTATTGTAGTAATGGCATTAGGTTTTGGTGTTAATACAACTACAGCTATTGTAACAGATACAACTACTACAGAAGCAGTTACAACAAGTACGTTTTAAACTTTGCTCGCCGATTTATCGTTTAATAGCATTTGTAATCACGACATCCTACTCACAAATATTTTGGCTAAGTGTTTTCTGTATTTTTTTGGACTTGCATTTTCAATTTTCTAAAGTAGACCAATCCTTTTTCGTGATTCTAATATGACTTGCTTCTTTCGCTTTGTAAGCAACACCGTGATAACATTTTCGATATATCTATACTAAGCGCAGACTCAGACATATACATAATAATTGATGTTTCAATATGCCTACCACATAAAACCACATGTATTGGAACCTATTTGCAAACGCTTTGCCGATTTTATTGTTTTGAAACTTAAAAAAGAAAAAAACAAAGTATTCTCATTCGGATGCATAATAAAAAGAATTGAACGGTAAGAAACACACAAAATCAAAATGAAATAAAATTCCGCAAAAGTTTATAAATGTTTTAAGCGCATTTAAGTCATTTTAAAACATGACGTCATACACAAATGTACAAATGAATACGCTAGAGTTGAAGGTTTTCCGTTACGTGAACCATCGAAATCCCTATAATAATGTAATAAAATGGATTTTGAAGTAGGTTTTGTTATTATTTCTATTCTATTGAATCATTCACATATTAACTGATTTCAACAAGTCAACATGACGGCTACTTAGTTACGAAATGGATTTGACTGTAGCTTATGAGAAAAATATGTAAATTAAAAATGGGAAATGTTGGGTTTGAGAATTTAAAAGAAAATAGACAGACCTTTTTCTACAGGTTATTCACGACATAATCCATTTCTAGCGACAAATTTACTAGAATGTATGAGTTTTATCTAGCAGGGAGTCAGAAAAAAACCTAGCAAACGCTCAGGATAAAATTCGAATACCACGGCCGAGACCATGTGTAAATTTAGAACAAACCTATGGCTTCTAAAAAAATCTATATAATGTACATGAAAATGTGCATACTTCCTTTTAATCAGAAAAGTATTAACGTCACATATTTTTTCATATCGACTAAGGTAACTTGGTTGTTGGTTTTTCCTGCCCGGTGGGTTCGTTTATGACAGAGTATTTTTTTTTCAATTCGTATTTAAAGCTTGAACATTGTATGTATATAGATATTATTTGCATAAAATATTTTGTGTATTAGTGATAGATTATAATAAAATCCGTTGTCCTTCTACTCTTGATGGCAATCGGCAATTGTAAAATTGTGTTTGGTATATTTTTGTCATATATTAGTATGATGTGTATCAATTTTTAAAAAAGTGTTCTGATGAGGCGTCAGTGTACGGATAAGCATTTGTAATGAAGGATAAAAACTTTATCAAAACCCCCCTTCCAAAATACAGCGTCTTGTAGGACAACAGAATGTGCCTTTTATGCAAAGATGTGGGCGTTCAGTAGTTCTTCTTGCTAAATTGAACTATTTTGCGTCCTCTTTAAACAAAAAAATGCTTGTTTTGATGTTATATAGATTTCCATGTTCTTTTTTCTATTTCAGCTCCTGCTGTTGCGGTAGTTACCCCTGCTGCTACATCTGTTATCACTTCTGTTGCATCTACCACTGCACCACCTACCACTCCTCTAGATAATCATGGTGGTGCTGGACTAGCCGTGGTATGAAAAAACTCCTCCAGCTCATATAAAAATATAAAGAAGCTGTGATGACCGATGTGTCTTCTGTTAGCATTCGTCTGTCTTATTGTTTTCTGTATTTGTTGGACTTACATTTCGATTTTCTCAAATAGTCAAATCTTTCTAATAATTGAATGTAAGAGTCTATATCATAAAAAAAAATTGATATGTACAAAATTTGCATACATAGCTTTGATCAGAAAATATTAACGCCACGTAACGGTTTTGATGCAGTTTATACAAAATTGTTAAAATAATTTGAAAAAATTTCTCAAAAGTGCGTTTGTAATTTGATGAATTGATAAGGAATAAGCCGTAATCATGAAGGACACACGTTTGGCTTTGTAACTGAATAAAATTAGTTTTTAAATATACCAAGTTTAAAATTAATTCAGAAGAAACTAGTTTTAATACATTTTCTAAAATTATGCTTAAAACTATTTAAAATGATAACTACGACAAAAATTATGTTACTGATATCAGAATTAAAACATTGTTATGATTAGATATAAGAGTACGAATAGGCTATGTATGGAATGATGGCAATTCTATCAAAAGTTATATCTTACGACATTTAATAATTCTGTAAGTCATCATAACGCAACATTAACAAAGCTCGAACACGTTGCAAAACATAAAATTATCTTCTAAGAACGATTGTTATTCCGCAAAGGAGTTATGATTGGTTTAAAAAGCAAACACACAACTACAGAATTAAGTTTTGTATAGGAACATGTAATATATTAACCTATGTATGTTTGTCAATTAAAAAAAAACCCGTTTGGAGGCTCTTATGAGCTGGTAGATATCAGACATCATTGTTATAACCAATTATTGTTTGGTTGAGAAATGTCGATATTTGATTGAGTGAAAATTTCTAGAAGATATTGCTAAAAGTGTTAGTGACTTATCTGATCTTAAACCTTTTAGTCTAGTGTATGTTATAACTGAAGTTATTTAGACTTTGGACGTGAGTTATTTTCTAACATTTTACAACTTTAGCAAGTTCATTGTCATATATTTAACACAACATGTTTTGAATTTTAAAAAAAGCCAGGACAACATACGCAAACTAACAAAACCTTTAAATAGACTTATTAAGAAGGGATATAGTTACGATACCGTTGTCAGGTCATTAAAGATTGCATATTTTGGCGTTAATATTGATTCACTTATAGGGTCTTTGCATCGGAACAAAACACATTTATTCAAAAACCAGATGTTAGCATGTCACGGGTTATGTTCTTCTCATATATGTTATGATGGTATGATACTAAACCCCTAACGGGAAGGATTGTGCCTTATATTCATATGATGAAATCATAATCTTTCAATCAGTTTAATTGAAGTCTGGAGCTGGCATGTCAGTTAACTGCTAGTAGTCTGTTGTTATTTATGTATTATTGTCATTTTGTTTATTTTCTTTGGTTACATCTTCTGACATCAGACTCGGACTTCTCTTGAACTGAATTTTAAGGTGCGTATTGTTATGCGTTTACTTTTTTACATTGGCTAGAGGTATAAGGGGAGGGTTGAGATCTCATTAACATGTTTAACCCCGCCGCATTTTTGCGCCTGTCCCAAGTCAGGAGCCTCTGACCTTTGTTAGTCTTGTATTATTTTTAATTTTAGTTTCTTGTGTACAATTTGGAGTTTAGTATGGCGTTCATTATCACTGGACTAGTATATATTTGTTGAGGGGCCAGATGAAGGACGCCTCCGGGTGCACTACATTGGAGACCTGTTGGTGACTTTCTGCTGTTGTCTTTTCTATTGTCGGGTTGTTGTCTCTTTGGCACATTCCCCATTTCCATTCACAATATTAGCATGTATGTTTCATTTCGACGGAATTTTCATAAGTATGTTTTGGTTATCACATTTGTATATTACCTTTAGAAATTCATTTTAAAAACGCAAATATTTTTTGCATTTTTGCGAAAGAATACGTATTTTTCTAATCGTTGAACAAGATAATTTAGATACGGTTTTCGATTTGTCACCATATTGATTTCTAAAGTCAACTTCTTTCCCAGATTAATTGCAAAATTGTCGATTTAATGTACATTTCCAAAGAGGTTTTATATCAAGTTTATATCAATACACGATAGACACTAACTTATAACCTATGTTAGCTCCTACTGCTGTTGTTTCTACTCCTGCTACAGACGTTACTACTACTGCGTCTGTAATAGTTGCTTCTGATGCTGCAATAGTTCCTTCTGATGCTCCAATAGTTATATCCGATGCTCTAATAGTATAACTTCTTTTGAGCCTCCATAACCTACCACTTTTATTTATGCATGATCTGCTACCTCTGTACTGTAACTGAAGGGCGTTTAAAACATATGTAAAAAGAGATATAGTGTATCACAACTTTTGTTTTGTTTCATAAATAATAATTTTTGTAATATTTGCCTTGCATATCCGTACAAAAAGGAGGTAGGTAATACCTTTTAGATACAGAAAAATATGACGTTCCAATTAGGGTTTACAGGTAAAAGAATACTAGAAAAACGTGGAGGTCCCACACAATATAAAATAGAGAAAAACAATAAAAATATACAGGAATGAGGTGCTGAAAAAGAGAATGAAGCTAGAATGCATTCAGCTTGCAGTAATGTATTTGACACTGGCTTTTCGTGTATCAAAGTTGTATTTATACTGATGCCGAATAGAAACGATATAGGAACAGGCACGTCACAAGTGTATGCAATATGGCATCAGAAAAAAAATATTTATCTTAATTTACTAATCTAATAGCATTCTGGCATTCTGTTAACAAAGAATGATGTAACATAGCTGATTTAACAAGAAATGCATTGTATAATAAAAAAAAAAAAAAATTGAAACTAAGCTCATTTAAATCAACGATATCACGATGATGTCGATGTAATTTCGTAAAACCTTCGTTCAAAACTTAAAATTAGATTTTCACAAACCAAACATATGCAGATTGAGGTTATGATACGGGTCAGGATGATCGCAAAATAATGAAATCTTGAAATTGTACTGGAAAAAAACAAAGAATCCATAACAAGAGCGGAAGATGAATTTTCAATCTGAAAAATGATCTCCTGCTACCCATCCATTCCCTCACCTTTCTCAGGTATATCTAATAGACTTTCCGTTGTTCTCTTTTCTAAAACATAACACAGCAGTTCGATATTTTCTTTTTCGACAATAATAAAAAGTAAAATCACAAAAATACTTAACTCCGAGGAAAACTCAAAACAGAAAGTCCCTAATCAAATGACAAAATCAAATGACAAAAGACATCAAACTAATAGACAACAACTTTCATATTCCTGACTTTTATGCACGTCTGGCGTACTAAATTATAATCCTGGTACCTTTTATAACTTTTAACACCACTGGGTCGATGGCACTGCTAGTGGATGTCTCGTCCCCGAGGGTATCACCAGCCTAGTCAGCACTTCGGTGTTGACATGAGACATGAATATCAATTATATGGTAATTTTTATAAATTTCCTGTTACAAAAACTTTTAATTTTCGAAAAAATAAGGAGTTTCTTATCCCAGGAATAGTTTACCTTAGCCGTATTTGGCACAACTTTTTGAAATATTTGGTCCTCAATGCTCTTTAACTTTGTTATTGTTAGACGTTATAACTATTTTGATCTGAGCGTCACTGATGAGTCTTATGTAGACGAAACGCGCATCTGGCGTACTAAATTATAATCCTGATACCTATTGGTTCATGCATTTTCAAATGCAGAAAATGGTGGATTAAACCTGGTTGTATAGCGTTAAACCTCTCACTTGTACGACAGTCGCATCAAATTCTATCATATTTACAACGATGCGTGAACATAACAGACATAATAGGTAAAATTGTCAAATAGGGGTATAGCAGTCATCACTGTGTCACAAATTCAGTTAGAACAAAAACAAACAAATATTCAACAAAGAAGCACAAAAAGCATCTGCAAATTTAACAATCACTTTCATTGCTTTCTAATATATTTATTTTAAATCAACACATAAAGGATTGAAATATTTGAAGTCCCTAGGCTGCATTCACACGAACTCTAGTGTAGAGTCGCGTATTTGACGGCTGAATGTAAACGTCACACAGGAAGAAATTTTTTTGTCGTTCAAAGTATTTTTGAAATTATGATTTTACATGGGAAATGCTGGTGTACAGGGTTGAAAAATTAAAAGTTTTGTAAAAACTAAGTACAGAAAAAGACTGAGATTTAAAACTATCCAGAAGTTCTTTAAATTACAAATATCAGTAACATTATTAACACAAATAATAGACAATTACGTTAACTACATGTAGGTTGTTTTTAGATATTCCTAGTTAGCTTTTGGTAGTTTCATGTTGTAAAATGTAAATATCATTTTGAATCTTGTGGGAACACATTTAATAGAAAAAAAAATGACATAGGTAAATGTGTAATAACAATGAGATAGGAAACGGCGAATGTATCAAACAACCAAATCAACGAGCAGAAAAAAATCTAAGGCCACCAAATACAGCGAGACATTCCCGCATCCGGAGGCTTAATAAAGATGTGTATTTTGTTTGGATAGTGTTGCGCAGTCTGGATTTCCTCATTTAGGGATTTAGTGTAACTATCATGACAAGAGTTACCACAAATAAAGGCAACAGTAGTATATAAATAAACTCATCATAGATACCAGGATTTATTTTTTGTATTTACGCCAGACGTGCGTTTCGTCTTCTAAAGGCTTATCAGTGACGCTTGAATCCAAAAAAGGTTAAGACCAAATAAAGTACGAATATGAAAAGGATTGATGACCAAAATTACTAAAAGTTTTGCCAAATACAGTTAAGATAATCTTTTCCTGTACCGCTGTTTAAAAGTCATTAATCGATTTACAGAAAACAAATCCAGTTTACAAACTAAAACCGAGGAAAACACATCATATTTTGTTCAAGGTAATGGTTGTTTCTGGAATTGTTTAACATCTAACCCTTTATTTTATTGATTTTGTATTTACTTTGTGTGATCATATATCAAATTTATTTGTTCAGTGTATTATCACTGTGTTAATTAAAGCCAAAAGTAGTATACCGCTGTTCAAAAGTCATCAATCGACTGAGAGAAAACAAATCCAGGTTAAAAACTGAAACCGAGGGAAACACATCAACTGGGAGCAGACAACAACGAAGCAACAAAAATACTAAAGTGCAACAAACAACAAACACAGACATGAACTATTAGATAACAAATTCTATATTCCTGACTTGGAACATGATATTTTAAGACAAAAATGGTGGGTTGGACCTGGTTTTGTAGCTAGCCAAACCTTGCACTTCATGGTAATGTTAAATATACCGTACACAATGACATTACACTACAGGAATATGGTACAAAAAAATGCAAGAACACTCAGGACAGAGAAATACACAAAAAAAATATAACGGTACGTAACGAAATGTTTATCACAGACTAACAACGAATATCTAAAATCAATGTATTATACAAAACGATTTCTTAACATACAAATTTAGACAAAAATGTTTTAAAGATCCTGCCTTCCAAACATAAATAACATGAAATAACAAGTAATTACCGAGGAGTTGAGTGCCTATGATCATTGTTAATATTCCCTCGAATTTATGATTAGATATAAAAACTCTTAAATTTCAGAAATTATCATAGAACAAACGGCACTGCTAATCAATACTTTCATGTCCACAGTTGTTTGAACATCTTAGTTGTGCTGTAATTTCGGTCATTTTGTAAAATGTGTTTTATTTTATTTTCTAAATGTCAAAAAAAGTTAATCATTACAAGCAATAAACGAATCTTACACCACCAGTCAAGTAGTAAGCATGGATGTTTTTCAAATTGGTAGATTAATGTTTAACAAACTTTTAACTGTAGATTCGCCAATTTAAGACAATAAAATTCTTTTGCTTCTTGTGCAAAACGTTTCGGCATTTTTGGTTGATAATGCTCTTTCAAAAAAGGGACAAAAGACACCAGAGGGACAGTCACACTCATAGATCGAAAACAATCTTTCTTGATATTCCTAATCGGAGGATTTTATGATGAAGTAGTATACTTAACGACAAAATTATTTTTTCATTTACCTGTGTAGAATATGAAACCGGTTTAATTTCAAAAGTTAGGATTTTCTAAAAATTGTTAAATATTTCACAGTGGTATCTTACCATAGCTTTGTTCTAACTTTTGACCTTATAAATTAAATATTTACCTCTTATAATTTTATTGAATATGTATTTGCATTCAGGTATCGCAGACCAAATTTATTCGTTCAAAATGTGTTAATTTACATTTTGATTGAGTTAAGCCTTCTAATTGATATTTTATCGTGTGTTTTCCTATGTTGTGGTGTTATACTATTGTTTCTAAAACCAAAAGGAGAAGGTTTGGTACCATTAAAACGCTTAATCCCGCTGCAAATGTTTGCACCTGTTCCAAGTCATAATCCGATGTACAGTAGTTGTTGTCTGTTTATATAATTTATACGTGTTTCTAGTTTTCTTATACTAGTATATAGATTAGACCGTTGGTTTTCCCGTTTGAATGGTTTTACACTAGTTATTTTGGGGCTCTTCTTTATAGCTTGTTCTTCGGTGTGAGCCAAGGCTCCGTGTTGAAGGCCGTACCTTGACCTTTAATGGGTGTACTTTTATAAATTGTTATTTGGATGGAGAGTTGTCTCATTGGCACACATAACACATAACACACCTTCCTATATCTATTTACAACGCCATGGCAAAAACATAAGAAAACAAACCGACAAGTATTAGTACAAAAACAGAAAATAGAAAACTAAAGACTAATCAACATGAACACCACCCACTTATTCGTCCTTTGTTTTTCTTTTATTTCATTGAATAGGTCTTTCTATTATTTTTGTTTATGGGAAACGAAACGCGTGTGTGGCGTAGAGAATAATGAGCCTGGAAACATTGATGAGTTTATAATTACGTCATTCAAGAAATTGCCAAATTTCAGAAAAAACCTGCAAAATATATGTTGTGTGCAAGTTGTGATATTGTACAAATCATAATTTGTACAGATTTTTTGTACAAGTTATCAGTATTTAATGAACTGCTTAACACAAATAGTTGATGCAAGCGTTCAGTCTTTTGTATATCGATACTATCAAACTAAGAAGTGGCTTGATTGCAATGAGACAACTATCCACCACATTTAAAAAGAAGTGGATGTTAGCAGTTATTATACAACCGCCATGAGTGCAATATTGATAAAATTTCACACCTTATAGTGAAAAATACGAAACGATTCAATTGACAAAACTAACGACCTAATTTTTAAAAACACATTTTACGAAAAACAAATTTGATCGTAACAACACAACATAAAAACAAACTATTAAAATCACCAAGCAAAAATACTGACAGGTCGTGTCAGAGTATATAAATATCTTTATTCCCTTGCAAAGTACCCACAAAGTACATGTCTAAGAGTACTCGCACTTACTGACAGCTACATGTAGTTCATAGCCAATAACATCAGACTAAAAAAGTAATGAATCTAATACTAAAATATCAATCGGTACATATCCAACATCCAATGACTTGAGTGTTAAGACGTCATTAACAGTAAGAGAAAAACACGACCTTGTGCAAGTCATAATAATGGTATTGTCAGATTGTAGAAAGCAAATACTTGCAAAATAACAAACATACCAAAGTCCGAGGAAAACTGTAAACAGAAAGTCCCTAAATCGATACATATACCAATATAATTCTTTGATACATGTATTTTGATACATTTATTTTTCTTTCGAAATTTACTATAACGTTGTAAATAGCAATCTATGGCTATTTATTATTAGGCCTGCAAGTTCTGAAATATGACATAATTGTTACAACCTCAAGGTGTACATATTCAGCTAGGATATGTAAATTGAAGAACAACACAGTTTTGAAAATGACTCTCGAGTGAAATTAACTCAGGGCAAAAGATATTACATTTGTGGTTCCTTTTTCATTTTTTTTAAACACACATAAAAATGACCAAAATACTCCGAAATTAGAAATCTCGGTAACCTAAATTGGCTGAATGCGGCTTACTTAGTTTATAAATTTATAAGTCTATGCACAACACATGTCTATGGAATAACCTTGATTAAGTTCGCTCGAAATTAATAATCAACGTTTGAATGGAAGCAAGTGGTGTATTAACCTATAACGACCTGTTGGTTTACATACATGATAATTGTACTATTGAACAATTATTTAGCTCACAGCTTATACAAGGATCAGAAAAATGGTGAACTCTTATATTTGCTAAAAGGTGAGATATAAGGTCAAAAGGAAATTATTTTTTGTGCGTTTTCATCAAAATGTACAAGATTTATTTAGTTTATCGAGTATCCCTCCCAAAGGCTTTCCTCCCTTATCACAACATATATAAAGATTGGAACAGACATTTTCTTCGACAGGACAAAATTAGCGACCTCGAAGGTAAATAAAATGTAGTTTTGCATGTCACAATTTTAAATTTAACCAAACGAACTTCCAATTAGAACAAGCAAAACAAGAACAATTTGAGTTTAAGATATTATTTTAGTACTTTTTAATACGGAAACAACATACCACATACAAATAAAAATCATTTTGTTTAAATAAGAATTTGTTTTAAGTTATTGTTTAAACACGAACATTGTTGTTTCTGATTCTAAGATACTCACCAAATTACTGGTTATAGCTATAGAATTATATTTGTCCAACAAAACATTAAGTACCAAATTTTTAAGAACATTTTTTAGTAACAATCAATCCGCCATGATGACTTGATGAAATAAGGAAATATGCAAAAAATGCAATAGAATAGAAAATAAAGCAACACCCTTAACGACATTTTAATGCAATATTAAAGTGATTTCATTCTTATGACGTCATATTTTGAAATGACTTGTTTTTTATATTGATTAGACTGTTGGTTTTCTGGTTTTAATGGTTTTACACTTGGGTTTTGGGGTCTTGTATAGCTTCGTGTTCTGTGTGAGCAAAGTTTCCATGTCGTACTTTGACCTATAATTGTTTACCTCTTTACACATTGATACAGGGATGGAGAGTTTTGTCATTGACACCAAAACAATAATGTCTTATTTCTACTATTTGTATTTGATATCAGTTTTCATAATCGAAATAACATTTGCAACAAAAGATGGTATAATGGTTAAGTGGATACATATTTAATTGTATTGCAGAATAAATTGTGTTTTTTCTCGGAATGTTGATGTGTCTCCTTTTTCAATCAATAAATAATGATTACTTTTGTAATACTACTTTTTTAAAATATGTTCGATACAATAAAATTGAGAATGGAAATGACGAATGTGTCAAAGAGACAACCTCCCGACCATAGAGCAGACAACAGCCGAAGGCCACCAATGGGTCTTAAATGCAGCGAGAAACTCCCGCACCCGAAGGCGTTCTACAGCTAGCCCTCAAATAGATATGTATACTAGTGATAATGGACGTCATACTAAACTCCAAATCATACACAAGAAACTAAAATTTAAAATCATACAAGACTATCAAAGGACAGATACTCCTTAATTAGGACAGGCGCAAAAATGCGGCGGGGTTAAACATATTTTTTTAGATCTCAACCCTCCCCCTAAACCTCCAGTCAATGTAGAAAAAACAAACGCACAACAATACGCACAGTAAAACCCAATTTAAGAGAAGTCCGAGTCCGATGTCAGAATAGGTAACAAAAGAAAATAAACAAAATGAAATCAGTTTCAATCTCTTACATTGTATAAGATTGTGTCTTTTAGCATTAAATTGTCACACTTGTATAAAAGCTGTAAAACAATTATCAAAAACATTCTACTTTTAATTTTCTAAATTGGTCTATATTCAAAATATGTCAAAAAATCCAAAGCTGAAAACAAAGTCAACCAATAGTTGTTTTAATAAACTGTTATTAATAGTATTGTCATTTTGGTGTTTAAAAACGAAAACGGTTCTTTATAAAATATATGTATCTAATGTGAGGCAATCATTTTTTTTTCTTTCAATATACTGAATTTGTATTTAAATGTAGAAAGGCTTTCTATAGTGAGAATTGTGTTGTGTTTATAGATGGCGAATATCAAACTGACCATCCTTTTAATATCGGTTTTCATTGGATTAATGCATGGTCCTGTCCATGTAATATGTCAGATATTTCCACCACCACCGGGAATAGGACCAGCCAATATCTTTCCAGCGGATAACGGATTCAGCTTATTTCCTGCAACTGTACTCGAACCAGTTCCTGCTCTGGATAGACGTTCTGATGAAAGACGGACAATTTTTCTTGTTGATTACCACATATTACAAAACGGTGGTGGATTTGATAGTGGATTTGGCGGTGGTTTCGATGGAGGATTACAAAACGGTGGTGGATTTGATGGAGTTTTTGGCGGTGGCTTTGGTGAAGGATTTGAATTCAATTGTTCATACCTTTCCTTTGTTAGTATTGCAACAAAAACTTAATTACTACTAACCTAATGCGTCTGTCAAACTTTAGTTCATAACATACGTAATCGTAACTAACTTCCCATTGGTCCGAGACCACAACTGTCGTCCCTTGATTTTCGTTGTTCACGAATATATTCCCTAGTGTTGACAGTGGGTTACTTGCCATTAATTTTTATACCCCTTCCAAATTTATTTCTCCATGTTTAATGCCTTAAATTGCAAGTAGGGGGGTGAAATTACACTGTAAACAAATTTGGGTCCAGAATTTTAAAGGAAAGTAGTGATTTGGTCCAGGTGAAAAAGGTTAAAAATTAGCACTTCGGAATCTGTCAAAAGATTTCAAGACGCCCTAAAAATAAAATTGTCCATATTTTGAGTTAGAGCCGATGAAGTTTTTAATAATGTTGATATAATTTGTCCCAAAAGTAGTACAACACACTGTAAAGATTTCTTTGAGAAAGCGCAGGTGGGATTTTTTTATTTTCATTTATGTTCTAAAAGAAATGCACTACGAAATAATTGTGGTCTCGGACCCATTGTAACGTCGAAGATATGTATGCGCACACAGTTTTTTTTACGTTTTAACTGTCTGTATATATAAAAAAAGAAGATGTGGTATGATTGCCAATGAGACATCTACAAACAAGAGACCAAAATGAAATGGAAATTATCAGCTATAGATCACCGTACGTCCCTCAACAATGAGCAAAGCCCATACCGCATAGTCAGCTTTAAAAGGCCCCGAAATGACAATGTAAAACAAGTCAAACGATAAAACAAACTAACGGCCTAATTTGTGTATTAAAAAAGAACGAAAACATAAACATACGACAACCACTGAATTACAGGCTCCTGACTTGGGACAGACCTATATATATATACAGAATGTGGCGGGGTTAAACATGTTAGCGGGATCCACCCCCCCCCCCCTAACCTGGGACAGTGGTATAACAGTACAACATAAGAACGAACTATAAAAATCATTTAAAAAAGGCTTAACTCATCAGATGGATAAGCATTCAAGTGTTTAGAGTTTCACGAGTACCTGAAATGGTCCTTTTGATTTTGTCATGATTGTACAGTCACAATATTATTCAATATTGTTTTTGTCTTTTTGGTTTCGTTATGACTTGATCATCAAACGTTCCACTATATATCCTGTATTCTGTCATGATTTTACCGTCACAAAACTATTCATTGATTTTTAACATTTTGGTTTAGACCATTAAATGCCCCACTATATTATATTAAGGTTATACATTCACTCAAATGTTGATTTAGTCTGTTTAATTTTTCGTTCGATTTAAAAAAACGAAAAGTTGATTAGTTTGCTTAAATAAGACATCTGTACACCAAACAACAAAGGAAACGACTAACTATATACCAAAGAACGACGGAATGCTCAATTTTAAAACCAAAGGGAAATTACCATGTATAAACTAAAAACATTAGTATTTCGTGCGTATATTAGTATCGAAGCCATAGTATTAACCATCGACATAAGTGTACAATATAACAAATATCCCCAAAAAGAGATATTGGTAATAAATGAATAAATGAAGATTCCTGCAATATCATACTAGTTGTACGGTATATAAAACAAAATTAACAATGAATTATAAAATCTAGAAACGTCTAATTTTCAGAAATATTTTATATTCTATCGCTATTTTGATTGCAATAAAATCCTCTTGACTATGTATTTTATAAACGATATTTATTGTAGTAATGGCATTAGGTCTTGGTGTAAATACAACTACAGCTAGTGTAACTAGTACCACTACTGAGGAAACAGCCACAACAAGTATGTTTTAACTTTGCTGGCAGATTTATCTTTTGTTAGCATTTGTAATCACGTCATCCTTCTCACAAAAAGAGTATGGCTAAGTGTTCTCTGTATTTGTTGGATATACGTTTTCAATTATTCAAAGGAGTCTAATCTTTTAAATTACCGACGTGCTTCTTTCACTTTTTAAACAACACCGTGATAAAATTCTCGATATATCTATACTTAGTGCAGACTTAGAGACATACATAATTATTGATACTACAATATACATCCCACGTAAATCCACATGTTTTAGAACCTATTCGTAAACGCTGTGCCGATTTTATTGTTCTCAATCGGATGCATAATAAAAAGAATTGATGCACAAGAGCGGTAAGAAACCAACTAAATCAAACTAAAATTAAATTCCGCGAAAGTCATAAATGTTTTTGACGCATTTAAGTCATTTTAAAACATGAAGTCATACAAATGAAAAAAACTCGAATCAAAGGTTTTCCGTTACCTGAACCATCGAAATTTCCTATAATAATGGATTTTGAAGTAGGTTTTGTTATTATTTTATAGTCTATTGCACAATGGCATATTACCTGATTACAGCGAGTAAACACGACGTTTATTTAGTTACGAAATGCCATCTTTGGATTTGACTGTAGCTTACGAGAATGTTGGGTTTGAGAATTCAAAAAAATTAAACAGACCTTTTTCTACAGGTTATTCACGAAATTATCCATGCAAGCTACAAATTTACTAGAATGTATGAGCTTTATCTAGTAGGGAGTCAGAAAAAAAAACCAGCCAACGCTCAGGATAAAATTCGAAAATTACGGCCGAAGCCATGTGTAAATTTCAACAAATACATGGCTTCTTTAAGAATCTATATAATGTACATGAAAATTTACATACTTCCTTTAAATTAATTTTCTATTTCAGCTCCTGCCGCTGGGATAGTTACCCCTGCTGATACAGTACAACTGCTCTACCTACCATTACATATATTGGTGATGGTAAGCTAACCGCGATATGAAAAAAAGATATTTATTGTGTGTCAAAACTTGTTTTTATCAAAACTACAATTAAATGTGGACGTGTTTAATCTTTGATTTGTTTGATGTACAAGACTTAATTTAACGAGATGTGTTGATTTCTTTAAAAAGACAGCGATATACGAGGTTCTGAATGGATTTTACAGAATCAAAATAAGTCACCACAGTTATTGACAAAAAAATTAAAGAAACTTTTGTGACCAATGTGTCTTCTGTTTGTCTGTCTAATTATTCTCTGTATTTGTTGGAATTACATTTTCAATTTGCTAAAGTTGTCAAATATTTCCAATAATTGAATGTCAGAGTCTATATCATACTCGTGTATGTAACAATGTTTTAGATTTTAACGAGAGAAATTTATGTATTACTGAAAAATTATTACACCAGGGTTTTCGATATCACAAACTAGTCAAAACATTTACTAAATTTTATCATCGATATAAGGACATCATTCGTAAATATAGCTCAACATGCAGACTTCTTATACGTTCAGGTATTTCACATCCAATTTTTTTTATGGAAAATAACTTTATAAAGCACAAAGGTGTCAGTATTCACCTCAAAAACTAACAAAACCTTTGAATAGACTTATTAAGAAGGGATATAGTTACGATACTGTTGTCAGGTCATTAAAGATTGCATATTTTGGCGTTAATATTGATTCACTTATAGGTTCTTTGCATCGGAACTAAACACATTTATTCAAAAACCAGTTGTTGGCATGACACAGGTTATGTTCCTCTCATATATGTTATGATGGTATGATACTAAACTCCTAACGGGAAGGATTGTGCCTGATGTTCATATGATGAAATCATAATCTTTCAGTCAGTTTAATTGAAGTCTGGAGCTGGCATGTCAGTTAACTGCTAGTAGTCTGTTGTTATTTATGCACTTTCATTTTGTTTATTTTCTTTGGTTACATCTTCTGACATCAGACTCGGAGTTCTCTTGAACTGAATTTTAATTTGCGTATTGTTATGCATTTATTTTTCTACATTGGCTAGAGGTATAGGGGGAGGGTTGAGATCTCACTAACATGTTTAACCCCGCCGCATGTTTGCGCCTGTCCCAAGTCAGGAGCCTCTGGCCTTTGTTAGTCTTGTATTATTTTAATTTTAGTTTCTTGTGTACAATTAGGAAATTAGTATTGCGTTCATTATCACTGAACAAGTATATATTTGTTTAGGGGCGAGCTGAAGGACGCCTCCGGGTGCGGGAATTTCTCGCTACATTGAAGACCTGTTGGTGACCTTCTGCTGTTGTTTTTTTTTTCTATGGTCGGGTTGTTGTCTCTTTGGCACATTCCCCATTTCCATTCTCAATTTTACTTAAAATCGAGTTTTACGAAATTTGCATACATCATTTTAATCATCAGAAAATGATTAAAAACATGTATCACCAGCTCAGTAGTCAGCACTTTGGTGTTGACTTGAATATTAATTATATGGTCACTTTTATAAATATACTGTTTTCAAAAGTATGAATTATTCAAAATAACGATTTTCTTACCCCAGGCATAGATAACCTAAGCTGTGTTTGGCAAAACTTTTTTGAAATTTTGGGTCCTCAATGCTCTTCAACTATGTTCATACTTGGCTTTGAAACTATTTTGATCTGAGCATCACTGATGAGCCTTATGTAGACGAAACGCGGGTCTGGTGTAACAAATTACAAGCCTGGCACCATGATAACTATTGAACGCAGCTTATAGAAAATTGGTAAAAAATTGCCGAAAAATTTCTAAAAAGTGCGTTTGTTATTCAACGAAAGAGGGACGAAAGATATCAGAGGGACAGTCAAACTCATAAATCAAAAATAAACTGACAACGTCATGGCTAAAAATGAAAAAGACAAACAGACAAACAATATTCATTGTCAATTTCTAGATGTAGGTCAATAAAAGGAATACGCTGGAATCATGAAGGATGCACGTTTGGCTTTTAACTGAATAAAAGAGATATTTAAAATACACATAGTTTGAAATATATTCAAACGAAACTAGTCTACATTCATATTCTTAAAACCTGCTTAAATATAAGTCTAATGATACAGCACTTGGATTGTGTAAATTGTCCAAAAACGTGTATGGTTTAATGGTGAATGGCAGCTGGTGCAATGATAGAAGGTGTATGGTGCTATGGTGTATGGTGTTAGAGGAATAGTGTAATGGTGTACGACACTTAAACGATGCAAAATATTAATCAGAACCAATTTTTTATACATTAATTTACAATATTGTGATCAACATTTGTTTTTTAAAATAAAGAAATAATTTTGTAGTCGCACACTTTCTTTGAAATTAAATGGTTGTAATGTGTAAGGTGTATGGTGCAAAGGTGTAACGTTCATTGTGTAACGACACATAGTGTATGGTGTAATGGTGAATGGTGAATGGTACAATGGTGTATGGTGTTAGCGGGACGTTAACGCCATCTAAGGACTGTAACTACGACAAGAATGATGTTGCTGATATAACAATTAAAACATTGCTATATAGATATAGGAAGATGTGCCATGAGTGCCAATGAGACAACTCTACATCCAAATAACAATTTATAAAAGTAAACCAGTATAAGTCAATGTACGGCCTTCAACACGGAGCCTTAGAAGTGTCCAAATAGGTATCCCCATTTCCATTCTCAATTTTATCTATATAGACTGATGGTAATTCTATTGAAAGCTATTTCTAACGACATTAAATCATTATGTACGTCATCATAACGCAACTTTATTCTTAACCAAGGTCGAACACGTTGTTAAAAATACAATTATCTTTACCTTCTTTAAATAATTGTTATTCAGTAAAGGAATTGTATTCGGTTCGACAGTTATGCGCACAATTACAGAAGTGTCTTATCAGACCATTGTCAATAAAAAACCAATCGTCTTATGCCCTTAAGTTTTCGTGTCTTATATGATCTTAAACGTTTAGTCCATTTTATTTTATAACTGAAGTTTTTAAACTTTGGACGTGAGCTACTTTCTAACAAATTTCTATTGATCAAACATGCCAATTACTTTATGATACCACATGCGTATATCATTCATTTAGCAAAATTTGTTCATGAATTTTAATTCAGCGTAGTCTTGCAATATTCTTATGATCTTAACTAAACCGCTGTAGGCCTACTAACTAATTGAACAGATCGAATTTTGTATACATGTACGACGAATTACCTTTCATATATTCAACACGACTTGTTAAGTATTTTAAAAAGCAAGGACAATATGCGCATGTATTTTTAATTTCGTCGTACGTTTTGTATATATCTTTTAGTATTCACATTTGTTTATTTCTTTTGGAATTTTTTTTGAAACACAAATATTTTTGCATTTTGAGCTAAAAACTGTCTTGAACCAGAACATTTAGATATGGTTTTCTCTTTGTCACCATGCTGATTTCTTAAATCAACTTCGTCCCCTTCGACCTTCAAAAAATATGCAATAAGATATATTGTATGTACACAAATTGCAAAACTGTCCATTTAATGTAAATTTCCAAGTGAAAGAGGATTTTATTTCAGGTTTGCATGAAATTGATGTAACAACACAACATAAAACAAACTATTAAAATCACCAAGCACAAAATACTGACAAGTCGTGTCAGGGTATATATCTACCCCTAATCCCAAACAAAACAGCCTACATAGTATATATCTGAGAGTACTACTCGCACTAACTGACAACTTCGTGTAGTTCATAGCCAATAACATCAGATTAAGAATGTAATAAATCTTAGACTAAAATATCAATCGGTACATATCCAACATCCAATGACTTGTTAAGACGTCATTAACAGTCAGAGAAAAAAACGACCTTGTGCAATAACATAATATAGGTATCGACTTATTGTAGAAAGCAAATACTAGAAAAATAACAAACATATCGTACTCCGAGGAAAACTGTAAATGGAAAGTCCCTAAATCGATATATACCAATATAATTCTTTGATACATGTAGTTTGATACATTCATTTTTCTTTCGAAATTAACCATAACGTTGTAAATAGAAATTTATGGGTATTTATAATTAAGCTACAAGTTCTGAAATATGACATAATTGTTACAACCTCAAAGTGACCTTTACAGCTAGGATATATAAATTGAAGAACACAGTTATGGAAATGGCTCCTGAGTGAAATTAAATCAGGGCAAAATAATCTATATTTATTGTTCCTTTTTCAAAAATAGAATCGTAAAATTTTTGAAAGACCTATTTTAGATGTATTTTAAAACACACTAAAAAACGAAAAAAGGAAGCAAGTGTAATGACCTTTAATGTACTATGTGGTTACATACATGATAATTGTACTATTAAACAAACTATTTCGCTCACAGCTTATAAAAGGGTGAACTCTCATATTCGTTGAAAGGTGAGTTATAAGGTCAATATGAAATCATTTTGTGTGTGTTTTCATCAAAGTGTACAAGATTTAATAAGCTTATCGAGTATATACAAGCCTTTCCTTCCTCGTTACTTAATATATAAAGATTGAGAACGGATATTTTCATCGACAGGACAATCAGCTTCCTGTTTTGGTAAATGAAATGTAGTTTGGCATGTTACAATTGTAAATTTGGCCAATCGATTTGATTTGTTTTAGTTCAAAATAATATTTAAATGTAAGTACTGTTTAATACGGAAACAACATACATTTTGTTTTAGTAAAAGTCATTTTAATCAGATACGAATTATTTTGCTAGTTGTTATAACAATACAGTTGTGAGTTTCCTTATTTCTGATTTTTAGATTCTCACAAAAAAATTACTGATTATATTTGCCAAAAATACTCAATAAGTGACCACCAAACCATTAAGTAACGAATTGTCCCGCACATATGCTGGTTATCAGTATTGTTCTGTAACGAGTTGTATATTTTTTCCATATTTCATTTTTAGAATTACATGTAGGAGCTCTCTTTTTTGTTACCTTGACGTTTGATATGCTGTGTTGAGTAATGAATTACTGTGCTCTCAGAGAGAGACAAGATTATACAATCATATCAATTTTTCAAATGCATAACTTTATTAGCTAATAAATCAACTGACATTGTCTATGACGAAATGGGTATATTAAAAACATGTTAGTGACCAGAAGAAAACATAACAGAACCTTTAATTTG
The DNA here is from genome assembly GCA_037788925.1 of Mytilus galloprovincialis. Taxonomy (NCBI): domain Eukaryota; kingdom Metazoa; phylum Mollusca; class Bivalvia; order Mytilida; family Mytilidae; genus Mytilus; species Mytilus galloprovincialis. The sequence goes on along the minus strand of CM075342.1, from coordinate 19,019,589 downwards.
GTGGTTGTCGTTTGTTGATGTTTTACATATTTGTTTTTCGTCCAATTTTTGTACTTAAATTTGAATTGTTTTACATTTGTCATTACGGGGCATTTTATAGCTGACTATGCGGTATGGGCTTTGCTCATTGTTGAAGGCCATACAGTGACTTATAGCTGTTAGTGTCTGTGTCATTTTGTCTCTTATGGAGAGTGGTCTCATTGGCAATCATGCCACATCTTCTTTTTTATATATACAATGAATAATTAAACGACATAGCTATATAGCTATATATATTATAATTCAATTGGTTGTCGCTGTCATATACATACTAAGGTCTGTTTTGATAAGATACATAAGCTTTCTATGTATTTGTGTCAAAACAATGGAATTGTATGCTACTTTAATACAAGTAAGATGTTTAGCTAAAAACCAGGTTTAAATCACCAGAACATCATAAGAAAATGCCTGTTCTAAGTCAGGAATGTGACAGTTGTCAACCATTCTTTTGATGTGGTTGAGCTTTTGGTTTTGTCATTTGATGAGGGATTTTCCTCGGACCTCTCGTTATTTCTATGATTTTATTTTTAGATTGACAAAGAACATATTTTGCAAATCATTAAAATTTTCCTTTCTACATATGTTCGTGTAGTATTAATTTAAATATAAAAGACTCTCATAAATAATAAGTATCTACAATTGACATGTTTAATTATAAATTAAAGTAAAAATAGAATGGTTATATAAAAAAATGAATGAAATGAATTCCGTTTCTAAATATATAGTTTACATGGTGAAGATTTCAAAGCAGGTTTATAGATCGTTTATATTTAGCAATTTACCTTTATTATAATACTTTAATATTTGTCAAAGGATAACAACGTACTTTTGACAACAAACCAGAGAAAAGTTTTAAGTTGACAACAGACCGACAGGTACATTCAATAATGTATCATTTATAATACTAAAATTACGAGGTCCAATTTGTCAGCCGTCATCACGTAAAAACGACGAATCACAGAATTCAACTTTATATATAACTAATATAGTACAAATGTGTAGATTAAAAATTACACCACTCCAGGCCCTTTTGTTTTCCACATAATTAATATTGCCAATAATTAAGAAGTTCCGGGTCGAGTCCGATACCGATACCAATAGTATATTCACCTGTTACCTATTACCTTATCTGTACGTTTCGCATCTGACAAGCACCACCAAACGGTGTATTCAGGATTAATATGCTATATACACGGGTCATAATCAGAGGGTTGACATTACTAAATTGTCAAATTGTTACCTATTGTAATATTTTAATCAGTAAGACTTTCTAAGATAACAATACGAATACTAAAAACTTCTGGACTAAAAATAAGCCGTATAGGTACAGTTTTCAATTTGTTAGTGGGCATGACGTAAAACAGCGAATCAAAGAATTCAACTTTATTTATAACTAATATAGGACAATGCTGTTGATTAAAAAATACTCCATTCCAGGACCTTTTGTTTTCCAAATAATTAATATTACCAATAATTGATAAGTTCCAGTTCGACGGGTTCAAACAGAAAAATTTGAAAGCAGAGAAAAACTGTGTATCTTATATCACGGGTGTGTTCTAGTATCTTGTTAAAATTACGCAAAATTCCAAAATTTGTTATGCGTTTTAACGGATAACTACGAGCAACGTACGGACATTCTAGGATATTTTTTATTACTACGAGTATTTTACGGACAATCCGTTGAAGTTTTTAAGTGTTTTGTACGACTTAGTTACGCGTTGGTAAAATATTTACGCGTATTTACCAGTCCTTACGATGCTTTTCCGTATTAGTGAACAACACGTAACAATACGTAAAGTATACGTATCTATTCGTAAAGTACTTGCCACTTGACGTAACATGCTCGAAATGCATAGTTACAATACGTATCACGAATCAATTAAAATCATATACAACATGCACGCACTAGTATTAATACGTTATTAATTTGTATACAAATCGTAAACATACCATACTAAATCGTAAACAATTAGTTTGCGAGTCATTTACGAAATTTTACCAGCAGTATACTAGAGGTTTCTCAACATCTTACGAACGAACGAAACTCTACGAACGTACCGTTAAGGAGCAGTAATTTTGTTATAACACAATCAACGATAAATTTCTACCAAAATTGCAGAGTGTTTAAAGATAACAGTTAACAATTTCATAGACTTTTTGTAACCTTGCATTCTATTTTTGTGGTCAAACATCGGTGTTCCAATTTATTTTCTGTTGTTGAATGTTACGTATTCTTACGTTGAGTTTCGTTTATTTACATGTCGAATATTTGCGTTTGATTTATCTCCCTTGTCCATTTGAATAGAATATTGTCAGTTTGTTATGATGTTAAAAACAATCGGCGCGTCTGGTTTGCGTTTCATTTGATTGATTGTTGGATGTGTAACGTTCTGTGGCAAGTATTTCATGCTTTTCACGACGAGATCATCGTTTGTAAAAGGACCGAAAAGCGATTGAGATGACACAAGTTTAGTATTTTTTCATTTATTAGATCCACACATCCTTTATAAATATGGAACGAATAAAAGAGGATCAGTTTGGGTAAATTATGTCTCCTAGAAACTGAAAAAAGCACCAAACAGGAAAGTCTCAATGTGCGCTCGGTCCTATTGGTCCGACTTGCTGTTAAATTATTTTTGGGAAGAAGTTTAAGAAATTTAAAGGTGTTCACGATCAGTCGTTAAGTTAAAGAGTTTTTTGTATTCTTGTTGAAAGTATGAGTGCTACAGCACCAACAAAACTGATAGTTACATAGTTTTTAAAAGGTACATTTTCTTTAAAGTTATAAGAAACCTCAAAACAAAAAAAATAATGCATATGTTTTTTTATAACTCAATGGATAGTTTTCATTATAAAACTTATGTACATAAACTTTTTTCTGAAGAAAATTCTTTAATTTCCTCATATTTAGAAGAAGTTTACTTTATTTTAATTGCTTCCTTCCAGCAATTCCCCCGACATATTTTCCGTATGCTAAGTGACCTCAGTTTGACCCATCACGTAAAAATCCGGTGATCACAATACGCATGGATGTCCTTAAAATAAACTATTATCTGAATTTACATGTTAAACACGTGCTCAATTTCCATGCTTTTTTGTTGATTCTTTGTCGATTGTTGACAAACAGGTGACAATCGTTAAACTTCGGCTTCAAAACACGAACTTTAATTACCTGCCATATTTTCACAACAACACTGACCGATTGAAAAAAATTTGACGATAATACGAAATTTACACGAAAAAAATGATAAATTCGTGCACAGAAGACTAAGTTTGTGATGTTTGTATGCATTGGTTCAAGAATTGGAAGAACATTATTTTTCACCAGTCACTCGATTCTTATGACTTTAAAATTCCATTCCCAAATAAAAAAGAAAAATCATTATATATTATTATACTAAAATTTGTACGACTATAAAAAATACACAAAGAAAAAAAATGCCATGAAAACAAAACAAACCAAAAAAAAAAAAACCACAACTAAATGCATTACAGAACATCTTTTTAATATTTTAACTGTTTTAAAAAAATTATTTATTTCAATGTTTCCCTTTAGTTATCTGCTTGAGTTTATCAGTTTAGCTAGAATATAAATTTGCTATAAGCATTTAAGGTCAAGAAGTGATCATTTGGATTCTAGAGTTTGGGCAACGAAGTTCCATCGTATCCGAGGATGGTGTTTTTTTAAAAATTAAAAACTAGAGGCGTTCATGTCTAGATTAGTTCTACCTCATGTTTGCGATAGACATTCTTCCATTAATCAGCTTATGATTCTTGATAAGATTCAAAAAGATTACTATCCCATTCCATTCCAAAGTTCTTTATTAACCTTTTTTTTCATATCTGTACTAAAAAATTCGAAAGAATGTTTTCATGTTTATCAAAATCTCTTGTACGATTGATGTCCTGGGTCTGAGTATTTTATATTCTTCGCCTTAATGTATTGATGAATTAGATTTTCAACAGTTTTGATTAAAGCGTAAATAGTATATCATATATAATATATATCAAGTCAATATAATATGTCTACGACTCAAAATGGTCTTACAAAATCCAGAATGTATATATATATATATATATATATATTTTTTTTTTATGTAAAAGACATTTCGAAGGGGAGAAGATCACAGCCGATAATCCACAATTACTGAATAAATAAATGCTCCCTCTTTTCTCGTTACGGCAAGTTGCGTCCAGTTAGGTCAATTTTCGTTCGTACGTAAGATGTTTAAAAACCTTTACTACGAGTTAGACATCGTAAGAAAAATCCACGTAAATGAAGGGGGCAGTATGATTTTGTTTTTATAGACTATGACGTCTCTAAATGAAACACTACTTATATATTTGTAATTTTTATATATTACTGATAATTCAGATTTATGATAAACATAAGTCAGTGACATCTTTTTTTTTTCAATTGGGATTTGTAAAAATAGTTATTGCACTAAGTACACAAAAGGTGTAGGAAAATCGTTTCGATATATTGGTGGGCGGAGCTAATTATTTTAAATTGCACTCCTTCCTTGCAGGTTGAAAGATTGATTTGCTGCTAATATGCAATAAGTTTTTACATGAAGTTCAAAAACTAAATGTACGTTTAGACATTTGGCTAGGTTCAACATTTTTTTAAATCAGATAATGCACAAAAAAGGAGACAAAAATAGAAACAAGTTATATCTTTGAATTTAACGGACTTTCATTCAACGTAGTACATTAAACCACCAATTTTCTAAATTAGGCATGCGGGAATATTTTTCGCTGCATTAAAGAGCCATCGGTGGCTGTCATCTGCTCTTTGGTCAGGTTTGTTGTCTCTTTGCCATTTCCATTCTCAATTTTATTATCTATAACAATAATCTTATCAGTTAACAATTTCATATGGATCTGTCATTCCAGTATTAGTATTAATATTGTACATCTTACCAGTATTAGTACTAATATTCATATCGATCTGTCATACCAGTATAAGTAATTATATTGTACAGACAGAGGTTCGAGCAGTACATCCATATTTAATGGCAAATGCTATAAAGCAGAGAATAAACAAAAAATCATTTAAAGTAGCTTGTAACAAAAACGTGGTTTTGATCAATATGTCCGATCCAATTTTTTAAATAATTGTATTCTATTCAAACAGAAAGGTTCTGAATATTAACAGATTAAAAGGAAAACAAATCGTGATACAACTGTTGTTCACATTTTCAAAATAAGGCGAATCGACTCTTTTAATATTAGAGTACAGGTAAATATTTATAAATATGTGAATCTTGTTCATTGTTTTACAATGTTTTAATCCATCAGTTAAATTACATGCATTTACTAACTAGTATTTCGAACATGGAATAGGGTTGATTATTTTATTGGTAAAGTATTATTTAAATGAAACTAGAGTATTTGATGTCTGAATATGATACCTATTATATATTAGCGGACGTCCATCCTGTACTGGATCGATAAATATTATAACTTTGATTGATCACTGTCTTTGTATTGTCTGACGATTTTTTAAATCTGATGACATTGTCCGATATAAGTATTGATTTTATGACGGATTTATCCTGAATTGATGATGTGATGATGTGATGGAGGTATGATTATGAGAAAAAAGTACAGTTTACAGACTCGATCTTTCCCTTTTCTCGATTAACCCTGAAATGGTATTTGGCCTTTTATTTTTTTTTCTATTCGAGCGTCACTGATGAGTATTTTGTACACGAAACGCGCGTCAGGCGTATATACAAAATTTAATCCTGGTATCGAGGATAAGTTTGTTTTTAACTTATTTTTTCATCCTGGAAAACCAACAAGTTAATATTAAATGATTGAAATGAAATAGGCCGCAAATGCGTCAGTGATATCAACATTATTGATTCGCGGATGTATGAACTGTTTAGTGTGTCTAATTAACTTTTATCAATCGCGATGTCAACATATCAAACTTGTGACTGTGTTATTGTCATATTGTTATGTTGTGTTTTTTAGGTTAAAATCCATTTACAATAAAAAGTTACAGCCTATGACGAATGATCTTCATACACAACCCTCACTTTATATGGGACAGTGCTGTAGCAGTTCAACATACTAACAAACAATAAAAATCTTTTGAAAAAGGTGTATCTCATTAGATTACAAAGCACAAAATAAGCAACACAATGACAAATGAATGACTGGTTAACGTGGCAGGCTACTTAAACATCCCCCCCCCCCCCAAAAAAAACAGCAACTAAGTACTCGAGTACTCCCAGTTACTGAAAGCTTATTTAAAACTCATAAAAGCATTCTTTTTTGCTTACATTCATAGACTCTAGAGTGTCTTTACGCCGTTTTGCTTTTCTTTGTTGGAATAGAATTTTGTTTTTGGTAGTGATAAGAAATGAGGCACAGTCTTCGCTTCTGTGCCACTATTGTTTTACAATTTTACCTCTTGTCTGTTTGCTGACACATTTTTGATCGGTATATTTAACATTGCCATAAAATGCGATGTTTGACTAGCTTCAACAGCAGGTTCAGACCGCCATTTTTTTCTTAATATATTTCATGTACCAAGTCAAGAATATGCCAGTTGTTTTTTACTAGTTTGTTTCTATATCTTGCATTGTCGTCTGTTTTTATTGCACTTAAGTGTTTCTATTGATTCGTTATTTTCCTCTTATATGTAATGTGTTTCGCTTGATTTTAGTTTGAAACCCGGATTTGTTTTCTCTCAATCGCTTTATAATTTTTGAACATCAAATTAGTACTTTTGCAACTTTATATTTAGTGTGATAACATCAATTGTGTTATAACAATGCTTTCTCAATTTATTTTGCTACCCACGAAGTTTCCATAATTGATTAACGGGAAAATGCATAAATTCTGTTTTTAATTGCTTCTGAGAAACGATACATATTATGACGTAATTGTGACGTCATCAGATAAAAGTGTTTATTATTTTTCATTTATACTTCATGGCCCTATGTATTTATAAACATCATGTGGCAATTTAAAAAAAAAAGATGTCAAATATTTTATTTTCTTGGGCCAAAACTGGGCCTTACTGACCCTACTTCTTTGAAGAGTTTTTTTTATTTCTTCATAATTCAATAGCCGCTTCTAGTTTAAGAAAGTTATTAAAATTTAAAAAAAAAATAACCCCAGAGTGAACATTTTTGGACGACGCCGCCGCCGACGACGCCGACTGAATGTAGGATCGGTATGTCTCGCTTATATAGTTGGGCTTTTCTATTTAAATGTTTGAACCCTTGTGTAAATGACTTAATAAATAACAAGTGGCGTAACATTATATATTTTATATATTAGAGAAATGTAATCGAAGATTGTGAAAAACATAAATCAAAAGTAAACACAAAGAAACATTAAATTTACCTTGAATTCATTCATCCAGCATCCGCGAAGCCGAATATTTTAAACCCATACATGGATGTATGAAAACGCAAACGAGCGGAAAGCTACATATGTACTGCAAAAACAATCCTTAAGATATATCCTAATCCATCTAAGGTAAACTGTGTCTGATGGATTTGAAACCTTATCTTAATAATTTCTAAATTAATAAAAGTAAAATTTAAAAAAGTGTTTTGTAATGAATTATGTCAGTAACAAATTTATGTACACAATTCCATATGACAGTTAAACTGCAGGACCATCGATAATGAATATGAAATTGTTGGTTGTTACCGGGCTGATTTTGTAATTTGAAATAAGATCATTAGATAATATATATTTTGACATTTTACCTAAAATGTTTGTTTGGTTTGTTCAAATATGGTTGTCAATATATGTGAGAGGGTTAGCTGGCTATACATTCAGGTTTAATCCACTGGTTTCGACATAAGGAAATGCCTTCAACATGTCAGGAACATAGCAATTGTTTTTAAGTCATTTGGTGTATTTGAGCGTTTTATTTTGTAATTTGATAAAAAGACTTTCCGTTTGGAATTTTTCTTTGAGTTGAAGTATTTTCTCATTTTATTTTTTTCTGTAAATGTTTTAGTAGTGAAGATGGTTAAACATATGAAATATGTTATAGTTTGATAATGTTGCAAAAAACGTTTTTGCTCAACAATAGAACTAAAACATCATTAACAGCCAAAATTATATTGATTTCGAATAAAAAAGTAATTTGTTTTGGGGGGTCAAATTTAATACCTATCTTTAATTTTACCAAACATATAGAATCAAATAACAATGCATTCATAAACACAAGAATCCAATAACATGCCGTAAGCCATCTGCAAGTTCCCATAAAATGGCATCATTTAGCGTCACTACATGGGTTGACATATTTGGGAAGCAATTACAAAATAAACAGTTACGTAAAAGTCGGAATTTTATTTATATATGCATCAATGTTAACAATTTAAGAACATAGGCATGTAATTTTTATTAAAATGTCATTCTTTACTGCAATAAAAGAAAGTTAAAAATAACTTCGATCGGAATATGAAATAACATTTTTTGAAATATAATTATAAGTTAGAGCAGATAAATATTTTGGAGAATTCACATGAACAGTACAAAACGTAGAAAATAATCATGCTTTTTTTGTTTACTAATTGAATTACATGAAGAACAAAAGGTATAACTAATAGTAACATATGCTTTTGATTTATAAATACATGTTTGATAACTCTATAACATTGTTTTCGAAGCAGTCGGTCCTATTTCTGATTCCGTTGAACCTGATCTTATTGATGCTAAAATTTTGTCAAAACTTGGGTGATGTCGCGATGGTTTTTCTATAAACTATAAACAACTGTAAACAAGTGTTATTTGAAGGTTTGGTTAGCAATAAAACAAAAACAAGTCCAGTGTGTTGTCTGACAATACATGTACATTTATGGCAGTTGTTTTTCTTTCGCTTCGATGCTTGATAAAGTATAATTTTTATTTTGTCAGTTTTTACATGTTTTTTTGACTTCCCCCTTTTTTTTTAATTTAAATTTGTTACCAGTACTGTTGTTAATAAAAAAAATTCATCGAGGAAATAAATAAAACTTTCTATGTTAACTAACTCTTTTTCTAAACGATATGTCAAATATATATAATGGTCCTCTCAACGGTAGAACATATTTAGCCTGCAATGTTATAAAATTAGTGCTCTAAATCAAATTTATTGATGTACACTGGAAGTATTTTTTTAGTAATCTTTTAAGATATGGAAAGAATATATTTTAAAGATCTGACTTCTCCATTTCATTTTGATATAATTTAAAAAGTCAATAATATATATTGCAACTTTTTAACAACATGTAATTATTAATACCGATAAATATTAAAGCAATTTGATTGGATCTTGAAACTTTTGTTGCAAATTTAAAAGTTGTTTAGCAATCACTCTCAACACTTCGGCTACTTTAAAAAATGAAGATGCAAGGTTTCTTGTTAAAACTTTATTTAAGTATTTTAACTACAATCCTAACTTACCGTACCGTGCATGCTGTAATTATGAAAAAGAAAACAAGTACATTTACAGTCAAAAGCGGAGAAACTACAATATCTTCACCATACACCACAGACGTTTATTCAAAATCCCAGTCAGCCTGCGCAGCGATGTGTATATTAGATGATAGATGTTGTGTTGCCAGTTTTTCTGAAGAATCTTCAATATGTCGGTCGGCTCGATACAGCAGAAAACTGTTGTGTTGCCAAATACACTGCGATCGGTTGGAGTGTTATGACAAGAAACAAGGAAAGTAAGTTTTTATGATCATAACTGAATATTAATATAATAAGAACGGTTATGTATCTAGAATGCTAGGACTTTCTTAAGTTGAAATTATTTATTTTGCTTTATCTAGTTTTACAATTCTTAAATATTTTGAGAGATATATTTGAATTGGGATATATAATGGCAACACTTACTGAAGATTTTGATATCTTTATTAAAAGAAAATAAATATGAGGAGAGATTTGAAGAAAAAAAAATGGTAAATTATTACAAAATTGAGAGAAAACAATCCAGACTTAAAGAGTCCCAAAAAAAGAGAAAAAAATGTTCAACGCCGTTTCTTAAGCATATGCATTAAGTACAGACGACGAAATCTAAAATGTATTTATATCATACATATCTGTTTATATATAAATTTATTTTTTTGCTTTTTTTTTATAATTTAGGAGTATGTTGTCTCGGAGGGATTTTGTTTTTGAGTATTATGTTTTTTGTTCGATATGTTCAAAATATCACTTACGTTGGACCATAAGATATGTACGGATATTCCAATAAAAAAAATAATGAACACCACAATTTGAAGTAGGCATTACTACATAGATATTTGACAAATAGTTTTTGTGTCATATGAAAAAAACTCTGTCTGTTCCTCAATATTTTTGAATAGACACTCTATGCATATTTCATAGCTATGATAATTTCTTTATCGGCAATAAGTATACTGAATTGAACTTAGGGTAAATTAGCAATGTGATGAGTGACTTAAGATTGGCTAAGAATCGATATGTCAAAAAAAAAGTTAGTTCAATGATAAAAAATAAATCACAAAACTTTTGTCGATCGATGTTAAATCTACATAATTTTTTATTTTAAGTTCCAGTGACCTGTGCAGGATATATTAGCTTTTGCAATTCCATGTATTCTATAATTAAAGATTTGACAGACTGGGTGAATGCGAAAATAAGTCAACAATTTATTCGTTTTGATTATTGATGAAAAATTTCATAACACATACATGTGGCTTTTATTGACTTTTGAATGGAATTGTTGGTGAATTCGCATGAATTGATTAATTTTGACAATGCTAAAATAGAATGTTCCACTCTATCATAAAATCTATTACAAACAGGCGTCTTTTCACCCTTTTCTGAATGTAACGAAAAACCATTATACCATACGAATGAAAACGGGGAATGTGTCAACAAGACAACAATCAGACCAGTCTTTGATAACAGCAGATGGCAACCGAAGGGCCTTCGACACAGCCAGTATCTCATTTTTTGGTTGAAGTCTTTAATTGCAAATATACATTCATTTACATGACTTGTGAAACATTTCTGTTTTTTACACATTTTGAAAAAAAAAAATGTTGTAAATAGTTTTGTTTGTTTTGATTAAGGAAAACTGTTCATATCTTGGAGGTAAGCTGGTAGAATTGGAAACAACAGAGGAGAATGAGTTTATAAAAAATGAAGAATTGGCACGGAATAGTGGAGGTAATTTTTGTTTACAACAATGACATATGTAAGAACCTACCGAATTAGACTATTTACCGGATTTGTTATAACATAAGCAACACGACGGGTGCCACATGTGGAGCAGGATCTGCCTACCCTTCCGGAGCACCTGAGATCACCCCTAGTTTTTGGTGGGGTTCGTGTTGCTTATTCTTTAGTTTTCGATGTTGTGTCATGTTTTCTATTGTTTGTCTGTTTGTCTTCTTTCAATTTTTAGCCAGGCGTTGTCAGTTTATTTTTGATTTATGAGTTTGACTGTCCCTCTGGTATCTTTCGTCCCTCTTTCTTTGACATCAATAAGACAGTACAAAATATGTTTTATTCTGAAAGGAATAGTATATTTAAATTGAGCACATATTACAAGTGATTTTGAGTAAACTACATTTCATGCCTTTGTTCGAAGTAACGACTTAATAATAGCAAAACTACAGATTAATCAAAGGAGATTTGCGGTTTACTTCATCTTAAGAGCAACCGAACGAAACACAATCAAAGACACTTATCGTTATAAACTTTGACAAACTATAAGTCGTTCCAGATCTGAATATGAATATAGAAGAAAAACTATCAACACGATCAACAACAAAAAACAAAGTACAAATTCCGCAGTGGGAGAAGTGCATGACCAGGATCGTTACGTGCATAACGAAGTACCATTTCTTGCAAGTGGTTTTAAACTAGTCATCTTTGGGACCCTTTATAGTTTGTTGTTTGACCCGCAACATGTATAATGGTTAACTTTTACATATTTTGACTTTGATGGAGAGTTGTCTACTTGGAACTCATTACAAATATTCTTATTTACGAAAAGTGTGATATATCTAAGCGTGACATAAATACGATATAATCTGTATTGGTGTATAATTATTATACACTCTATTTCTGATACAAATACCATTTTTGGATTTTCTCAATAAATTAGAATTATCCAATGAACAATGTACAGTGTGATATAATATTCATGCACACATTATACAAATCAAAGGAGAATAAAACGGATTATGACATATATATCTTACTATTCAACTAACAAACACATTCGAATTATAAATCATTAACTAGTTTTTTCTACAGAATATAAATATGTTTGCAGTTTGTTTATGTTTTTTTACATTTCTCACATGTGATAGTTGTATTAGTTTTAAAATCAGTGGTCTCTCATAGTAAAAACTCTTTGTTTATTGATTTATGATATCGTGTATCACACTCTAAAATAAATGATACTTATTCTAATAGCATTTATTTTTACACATACTTCACAAACTTTCATCTCCGGCTATACTTCAATATCTGCCTGTTTCATTACACAGGCATGAACATTTATCCTATATCTGACAATAAAATATTACTACAAATTGTTTAATGAACGACTAAGGAGAAAATGCATATCGGCGAAGTTTCAAAAAATGATTAATTTTTCGATATATAATTATTTATAACTCTTTGTTGAACCCACGCAAGAAAAAAAAAAAAAACAATGACTGTTTCCTCCAACTTGTGATAACTAAACAGCACTTAATCTATATTAACATAATATATCTCGTATTTTACAGAACATTTTAAGCTTCGTATTAGACTTCACACAACAAGATTCTTACATATCTATAAATACATTCTTTGAATTACATTTTTTTATGTGTTAAACATTCTCAACTGACCTTTTTTCTATATCTAATTTCATATAAATGAACTCATCATAGATACCACTCTGTCAAAGCAAAGATATACCAGTCGGTTTACAGTTCCTTTTCTAATTTTCAAACGTTTTATTCATATAATCAAATTCAATATTTCTTTATCTTCTAAACCCCATTATTTAGTATTTTTCTTGTGGATGCAGTTTTTAGTTTTTAGTGCATTACATGAACCATAACAATATTCTTGCGTCCCAACAAAATATGAAAACAGCTCCAAAATTTATAAGACCTACCCCTTTTGACAATATATCAAACACGACATATGACGTGTTAACTTTTTGACAATTATAAAATGATGACGTATGTATTGTATTGACAATAATGTAAACATTCTTTCTTTTTAGTTGATGGATACTGGATCGGTGGTTATAATTTCAACAATGATCTTGACAGGGAATGGATAAGTAAACCTAACCAGGTTATGCCATTTAGTGACAAGGATCCGACACAACCCAACAAACCAATGGTCGAGCTATGCATGATGATTTCGAGAGATTTTGATTTTCGTTGGGGTGATCGTTATCGTGACAGGCTGACGTCATATATATATGAATTTCAGTACCAATAAAGTTAACCGTATTTAACATGTAATGTATTTGTAGTTAAGTCATTACAATTTATGACAGCGGTCATGTTTGTTTGATGATAGACAAACTATTGTTAAATGGATTATATTTTAAGCAATTAAACATTTAGTATTTGACAAATTTCTTCCTTACATCTTGTTCTGTATATAAAAGCTTTTGTTCTGCATACTTTATTTGTTTAAACAATTAATCATCCATTAATTTATTCGTCCAATTTGTTAAAGTAACATTTGTGATGCATGGCTAGTGTTTAGATAGTTTAGGAATGTTTATTGCTGACATAATGTTTTCTAGTACTTTTGATAGGTAGACGTTTCATATAACATCTAAACAACAGAGATGCATGTATAGTTGACGCTATATGATACGTGCACAAATAACAACATTGTTAAAAAAAAATCTTTCAAGAGTTAAAAATCAAGATGAATATTTTATTATATTATTGAATTCTGTTTTTGTTTTTTTTACAATATTTTGGGAAAGTGACGATTAAAATTTTGTTAACAGCACTTGTGTCCATGTCCAGTGTCCTTTTTTTCCTTCATCCGAACCGTCGATCTTAGCATTACGATCCCCTTCTGAAAGCCAGTGCATAATTTGAATTTCATATAATTACATCATTGTTTTAAACCAATTTGGTTTTTGTGTAATTTATTTTATAAATTTGATTGTTCATACTACATACAAGGTGGGTATTAAACAATTAATGATCGTTCATTCGTCACGGTGTCCGCACGAGAATAAACAAAAAGGGATATCTAAATAACTTAATGTCCTGACATTGTTCTGGTTCCGCAAACGGAACTTTTTATGTTAGTTTGTACATATAACTTCAATCTATACGTAATTAAAGGGCTTGCGTTTCCTTGTCAATATAATGGATTTAATGCACCTGTCATACTAAAGTTGTTTGTCATCTTAATATCGTGTTATAATATTATTTTAATGTCTTTTTATATTTTACTTTTACTGTTAAGGGTATTTTTGTGATTTCCATTTCACAAATGTTTGATGTGGCTCGGTACTTGTACATCTCGTCATTCTGTAATTGTGAAAGAGTATTTTTTTTGTATTTTTGTATTTCATTTTTGCTAATGTGGTTTGTCAATATGCCGTTGTGTGTTTCTTTTTTCATATTTGTTCGTTTTGTAGAGATTGGAATTATAACACAATGTTGACTGTTGTAACCCTATTTTGACATTAATACCTATAATGTCTGCTTGTTTTGTTCACACACTGCTGTCAATATAATGGAATTTTATGCGACTGTCATACAAGTGAGAGATTTAGCTAGCTATAAAAAAGCCAATCCATCCTTTTCTGCAGAAGTTAATGCCTGTACCAAGTCAGGAATATGACAGTTGTTATCCATTCGTTTGATGTGTTTGAGTTTTTGATTTTTCCATTTGATTAGGGACTTCCGTTTTCAATTTTCTTCGGAGTATTTTTGTGATTTCACTTTTTTCTTGATAAAAGTTTGATAATCACAAGCAATCATTTCGTGTAAATTTTTACAGGTTATCAGGAAAAAAATATGGATTGGTAATCAACATTTTGATTCTTAAAGTAAAATTTATTACAAAACTTTTACAAAAATGGTCTAATGAGATGAGATCTATATCATAAGCCATGTGCGATTGATCATAGCTCATACAACTGAAATTTTCATGATGGAGATGTCGATTTTAAAGCAGATATATAGTTCGTTAAATATTGATGAAATTTCCTTATAATTATCAATGTTTGTAGAACTTGCCCATGAAAACTAATCATACAATAATTTTAAGTTGTCAAAAGGAATTTGAGTGCATTCAAAATGCTTAATAGCCGTCAGATACATTTGCTATTGTTGAATATAGCTGTTAAGTAAGAATTGTAAGGACGCCGTGTGGAGCTTCAAGAGCTACATTTGCAATAAACCCTACAATGGCTTCACTTTTCATGATAGAAAAAAGAAGTGGCGTGATGAAGAGATAATTATGACAAAGTAATATATTGTCCATATCATGCTCATAAATCTGTTATTTCTACCATACTTAATCAAAGTGCTTCATTTTGTTAGTTATATAGGGTTATTGCATGAATATTGGGGAATATTGTCCCGAGTAGAATTTTATATTGCACGAGCTTGCGAGTGCAATATATGTTCTACGAGGGACAATACTCCCCAATATTCATGCAATAACCCTTCTATTGTATAGCAATATACTATTTAAAAGTAAAAATTGGTTTAAACTAAGATTTTGTCGTTGATCACGTCATGAATTTTGAAGATTTATTGCACTAGTGCAATATTAGAATTTATTGCACGCTAACTTTTGGTTACGTTCTGTGGGAAATATTATATTGCTATACAATAATATAACTTATTAAATGCTTGTTTTGAATATTATTGGTATGCCTTGTACAATGTTGTAGGCCAGTTAAAAGCTGAAAAGATTGTAATGGATGTCCTTTGTATACTATGCCGACGACTCTTAATAAAGAATATCTAGTTACTCATTAATTGTTCTGATATCTTTTTTATCAATAGATCACATACAAGTCATTTATCTTTTGCACTGAGATTGTAAAAACTCTGTTTGCCCGTCGTTGTGTTGATTACTTAGAAAGGCGTAGCTCATTGTCTTATATTACCATCCTTAGATGCATTCAAACGAATTGAATGCAACTGAAGTAATTAAATTAATGGTATTCAGTCAGCATACGATTATGTTTGCATATAGATATAAGAAGATGTGGTATGAGTGCCAATGAGACAACTCTCCATTCAAGTCACAATTTGTAACAGTAAACCATTATAAGTCAAAGTAGGTCTTCAACCCGGAGCCCTGACGCACACCGAATTGCAAGCTATAAAGGGTCCCAAAAATGACTAGTTAAAAACAATCCTTACAGGAAAACCAACCGTCAAATGTATTGATGAACTACCTATCAATAAAGACGTTTGAATTTTCAAAGCACTAAACAAAAATATAAAAGGTAAAACACTATTTTCCAAATTAGCCAATGTTAATGCACAACAATTATCACGTCATTTAACAAATACACATCGATCTGTCGTACCAGTATAAGTATACGTCTCTGGTTTACAGTTTGATTTAGAAGAAACACAGACATAGCTAGATAATACAATTAATTGTCTAATTACTACCACAATTTTATATTAATAAGTATTGTAATTTTCATTGTTATTAATAAATGTTATATCAGTATTACAAACCTAATCTTGAATTTTATTCCAATTCTATCCTATTTTTTGGAAATTTGAAGAAATTCAAATGTGACGTCACTTTGTGCGTTGATCTTTTCGGCTAACTCGGCTGTGATTTTTGATGTGCCGGTTTAGGTTGTTTTATGTATTTGTTTTTATTCTGTAATTAGCCACCACTCCGGTGTTATCATGTATATCTATTATATAATGTAGTCATTTTTATAAATGTACAGTTTGCAAAAGTATGAATCATTCTAAATACTAAGGATGTTCTTATCCCAGACAGATAACCTTAGCCGTATAAGACACAACTTTTGGTCCTCAATGCTCTTCAGCTTTGTACTTGTTTTGGCTTTCGAACTTTTTTATTCTGAGCGTCTTGTGTAGACGAAAAACGCGTCTGGCGTATTAAATTATAAACCTGGTACCTTTTGGTAGCTTTATTTGTTTGTTTCTCTGTCCTATATGTTCTCCCATTTATTTGTATTGTAGTCCTGTCATGTAATGTTGTCATTTTAATGTTATATTTAACATTGTCATAAAAGCGGGAGGTTTGGCTTGCCACAAAAATCACGTTTTTCTTTTTTAAAATGTCCTGTACCAAGTCAGGAAAATGGCCATTGTTATATTATAGTTCGTTTCTGTGTGTGTTACATTTCAGTGTTGTGTTTATGTTGTGTCGTATTTCTTCTCTTATATTTGATGTGTTTCCCTCAGTTCTAGTTTGTAACCCGGATTTATTATTTTCTCAATCGATTTATGAACAGCGGTATACTACTGTTGGCTTTATTTACTGATTTTGTGAAACACGAGTCGGGTTTTACATCATGATGTAAAGGAAAATGCTATAAAACAGGGAAATACAGAAATCCACATAACAAACACACCGCCAGAAGCTTTAAACAAAAATGAAGCAGGCTTGTCTTGTACAATGTTCAAAGAAATATTTGTATATCATTATGACAGAAAGATTCTTTAATATATTATGTATGAAGATTTTTTTTTTAATATTCATAATATATGTTTTACATCATACCGTATCTGTAGTATCACTGGTTCAAGGAAAGTTATTATTTAAAATACAGTCTGATAGTACACAATAATTACACGCATCAAACATGATCCTTTAAATATGTTCTATTTTATTGTATGTGCTTTCTGACGAGGCCCGAATAAGTGGTGTTACATAGACAAAAGTAAACGGAAAGTACTTAATATTGTGCTGCACAATTTACAACCGCCCTGTTCTTTTCAAGTGAGTATACGTTCGGTGATTTCATAATATATATCATATGGTTATCGTTTTGACATTTAGTAGCCCCACGTAAGGACCATCAACTCGTGGGAGAACCATCTTTCTCGAGTCTGTAGTTGACTTACTGCAAGGTAAAATTGTTGCAGTCCGGTAAAGTACTTTGGGCATTTAATATCAGTTTTCTAAAACACAAACAAGACAATTTTTGAGACAAACTATTTAAAGGAAAACATTCTGTTGGAAGTAAAGGAGGGGCGAAAGATAACAGATAGATCGAAATAAACTGACAAAGCAATGGCTAAAAAAGAAAAAGCCAAAGAGACAAATAATAGTACACAAGTCACAACATAGAAAACTGCAGACTAAAGTTATACTGTTACATCACTGTCCTAGGTTTTGGGAGGGCTGGGCACCGACAAACTAGGTTGACCCGCCACATTATCTATGTGACTGTCCGAAACCAGGAGCCTGTAATTCAGTGGTTGTCGTTTGTTGTTGTATGTCATATTTGTTTTTCATTCAGTATATTGTACATAAATTGGTTTTATCGTTTGAATTGATTTAAATTTGTCATTTCGGGGCCTTTTTAACGCTGACTATGCGGTAAAGAGTTGCCTCCTTAGCAATCATACCATCTCTTCTTTTTTTCATATAATAGATGTATTGTGAGTCACTAATGGTTCATGTTGTGTCGTCTTTTGATTCAAAAGTTAATTGAAGATGAACCCCAGAATAATTTTTTTTTATAGTATTTCTAAAAAGTTCAAGAAATTTCTGTACTAATAAAATGTTCGTTTATTGAAATGTGGGATATGACCAAGATATGTAGAGTTATAATAAATAAGAAAAACAGGCGTTATACATGTTATGTGAGTTGGCGAAAAAAAGATATTTGGCGAAAAATTGATGAAAACAAAATTTGAACCGACAGAAACACTGTTTTTATCAAAATACCCCCAACAGCAACATATATCAGTGACTAGCATTTTGATTGGATTGAAGTAGGTTTAGTTGTTTAAGAATATTTTTAGTATATAAACTTGATTAAATAGACTCTCTAGCGTAAAAGTTCCAGTAAGATTTGAAATTTTGATCTTTTATTTTGTATACGAATTAGAATAGGAAGCTAATCGATGATTTGAAAAACTTAACAGTCGTCAGTTTCTAACAAATTTCGGTATGTTAGAACTCCGACATATTCATATTATTTGGAAGAACAGTACAGTTGGCAAAGAAAACACTTGCTTTTTTGGGATGAGTTAGCTTAGAGGCATCTTATTCAAAATGCTCTGGTTGTGCAAGAAGAGGCAGAATGTACTAAGAGAAGATTAATAATTTATAGTTCGAAGCAAAACTGACAAAGCCATGGCAAACCAAAAAACAAGACAAACCAGCAAAAGAACACTAAAAAATCTAGATTAGGCATACCGAAACCAATAAAATACAAGGGGCCTTCAGGTGTTCGCTGAGAATAACCTGATCATGCTCCACTAGTGTCACCCATTGTGTCGCTCATGTTGAATAAAACCTCGATCATAAGTCTCATTTCTAATTTGTTACGATCGAGGAAAAAAGGACAAATTTGTTGTTATGACAATTGTAATTTTCCGTAGCCATATGTAACACATACATCACATAACAGTCAACCTGTCCTGATGGACTCCATACAACCATCGAAGAGATTCCGTTGACTTTAACAAATTAACTATTGGTTCATTAGATTCACTGTAAGCGGCAACCCTTTTAATACAATCATTATAGGAAACGCATGCACTGGAATATCATCAAATGGTGCAATAAACGTCATATGCAGGCGGTTTTAAATTGTTGCTACACAGACACAGGATAGTGTATAGATCGTATGTTGAAATCACATTGAAATTGAATAGAAATATCATTCACAGAACGTCTGTTTCTTTATTTCCTTTTCTATACTCTTTGATTTATCTTTATTCAAAAAGGAAATATTTTCAATAATCTCATGGTAATCTATGTTAATATAACACAACACAAAAATATTTAAGACTGTAATGCATTGTTATTCAATGAAACAATTATTTTTATTTGCATTGTTCCAATTATAATGTTTATAGCCTGAATACAGCTTTTCAAAATGATAAAGGGAACTAAAACGTAAGCCTCTTGACATTTTCCAAAATAAAGGAGTATACGGCACTTTTCAATGAATTGAATTTTTAGCTTCCGTATAATTAGGTCTTTCCACTTTTCCGTGGAAAGACCTATAGGTTTTGTTCTGATTATTATTATTATTATTATTAGGTCTTTCCACCTTTCCGTGGAAAGACCTATTGAATTTGTTCTGATTATTATTATTATTTTTTTTTTTTTCTTCCGCCTAATTTTTTTTCTTGCGTATTATTGATGTTTCAAAAGATGTTGCTTAGATATTTGGAATATGGTATCGTATAGTTTATACGCTTTAAAAATTTACAACTGTGTAACAAAATACTTTACGTTGTAAGAGTTATCTCCCCAAACACTGTTTTTCTTGTGGCCACTACTCCTTCGCAACCGTTAAAGATTACGACAAATTTATTTTACCAAATTGCTCGTTACATCTTCAGGATTAGGATATTCATTTGGACCGAAGCTTTACGGAGACTCCATATGAGAGTTATTCCCCCTTTTCCCTTAAATTAAGTGATATGCATTTCTAAATGGTAAACCATAAGTGATAAAGACATAGGGTCTTTAGATTTGGGGTCCTTGGTCGAAAATAATAAAAATGAGGTCAAGGTCAAAGGTCAAGGTCATATTCTAAATTTTGATTTTGGCTTATTTTCATTTATTTTCAAATACCTTATGACATATCGACAAATAATTTTTCATAAATTGTTAGTTGCGACATGTCCTTACTTGTATATTTTGATTGAAAGGGTGCGCAGACAATAAATAGGAGTTTTTGCCCATCTTACATTTAGAATTACGCGTAAAGTGATATTACTAATAAACCAAACATATTAAAGACCTTGGGTCTTTTGATTTAAGGTCCTTGGTTTGTGAACTTGAAATTGAGGTCAAGGTCATAGGTTAATATGACGTTCTAGATTTTGACCTTTGCTTTAAATTCATATAAATACATCATACAGCCATAGGAACTAACATTTTAAACTGATTTTTAATATTTCAATATCAAAAAAGATATTTTCTAGTGGAAAGACCTACAATTGTTCTCTGAACAATTGGTTTTTAATTAGGTCTTTCAACCTTTCAGGTGAAAGACCTATTGTATTTGTTCTGATTATTATTATTATTATTATTATTATTATTTTTTTTTTTTTTTTCTTCCGCCTAAATTTTTTTCTTGCGTGGTATTGATGTTTCAAAAGATGTCGCTTAGATATTTAGAATATGATGTTGTATAGTTTATACGCTTTAAAAATTTACAACTGCGTAACAAAATACTTTACGTTGTAAGAGTTATCTCCCCAAACACTGTTTTTCTTGTGGCCACTACTCCTTCGCAACCGTAAAAGATTACGACAAATTTATTTTACCAAATTGCTCGTTACATCTTAAGGATTAGGATATTCATTTGGACCGAAGCTTTACGGAGACTCCATATGAGAGTTATTCCCCTTTTTCATTTGAATTAAGTGATATGCATGTCTAACTGGTAAACCATAAGTGATAGAGACCAAGGGTCTTTAGATTTGAGGTCCTTAGTAAAAAAAAATGAAAATTAGGTCAAGGTCAAAGGTCAAGGTCATATTCGAAATTTTGATTTTGGCTTATTTTCACTCATTTTCATTCATCTTATAAAATATTGACAAATTATTTTTACAAAATTGATAGTTGGGAAATGTAGTAACTTATAAATTTTGATTGAAAGGGTGCGTAGACAATAAATGGGAGTTTTCACACCTCTTATATTTAGAATTATGTGTAAAGTGATATTACTCATGAACAATACATATTAAGGAACTAGTGTCTTTTGATTTGAGATGTTTAGTCTATGACCTTGAAATTGAGGTCAAGGTCATAGGTTAATTGGACGTTCTAGATTTTGACCTTTGCTTTAAATTCATATTTATACATCATAAAGCTATAGGAACTGACATTTTCAACTGAATTTTATCATTTTCATATCAAAATAGATCCTTATTGGTTGAAAGACCTTCAATTGTTCTCTGAACAATTGGTTTTTAATTATTATTATTATTTTTTTTCTTCCGCCTAATTTTTTTTCTTGCGTAGTATTGTTGTTTAATAAGTTGTCGCTTAGATATTTGGAATATGATGTCGTATAGTTTATACGCTTTAAAAATTGACAACTGCATAACAAAATACTTTATGTTGTAAGAGTTATCTCCCCAAACACTGTTTTTCTTGTGGCCACTACTCCTTCGCAACCGTAAAAAATTACGACAAATTTATTTTACCAAATTGCTCGTTACTTCTTCAAGATTAGGATATTCATTTGAACCGAAGCTATCCGGAGACTCCATATGAGAGTTATTTCCCCTTATGCATTTGATATAAGTAATATGCAATTCTAACTGGTAAACCATCAGTGATATAGGCCTAGGGTCTTTGGATTTAAGTTCCTTGGTCCAAAAAAATGAAAATAAGGTCAAGGTCAAAGGTCAAGGTCATATTCTAAATTTTGATTTTGGCTTATTTTCTCTTATTTTCAACAACCGTGCAAGATATTGACAAATTATTTTTACTAAATTGTGAGTTGCGACATGTTGTAACTTATAAATTTTGGTTGGAAGGGTGCGTAAACAATAAATGATAGTTTTCGCCCATCTTATATTTAAAATCATGCCTAAAGTGATATAACTCATTAACCATACATATTACAGACCTAGGGTCTTTTGATTTAAGGTCCTTGGTTTGTGACCTTGAAATTGAGGTCAAGGTTATAGGTTAAAAGGACGTTCTAGATTTTGACCTTTGCTTTGAATTCATATAAATACATCATAAAGCCATAGAGACTAACATTTTAAACTGATTTTTCATATTTCAATATCAAAATAGATCTTTACTAGTGGAAAGACCTTCAATTGTTCTCTGAACAATTGGTTTTTAATTGTTTCTAATATTGATAGCAGAAGTTTTCTTTATGATGAAATCCAGAGTTTTATTGTTGGTTTTTGCAGTAGTACCATGCATATTCTATTGATTAGTTGCAACAAATCAGATCAATGCTTTTACTTAACCATTTGTATGTTTGATCTCAATGTCATTATATATGATATTAAGGATTTATTGTTCTAAAACATATCACTTCAATGACTGCATTCCACTCTTCAGCAAACTAAATACGCTGATCTAATACCGAAATCAGTATGAAAATGCGTAGCTTTCTGTATTGTACAACTGTTTATTGCATTGCAACATGTCTTTTAAACTTAGTAAACACAAATGCCAAAGAGGTCAAATTTCAAGCGACGGGCAGCACTAGAACTCTGCAGAGTGAAAACACCGTCGAACGTGACTCGACGTCATTAATTGAGTGTGCACTTGAATGCTTGTCACACCGACAATGCTGTGCGGCAAGCTTTTGTACGGGAACATCAACATGTCGTTTTGATACTTCAGAGAAATGTTGCATTAATACTGAAACCAAAAACGGATGGAGGACTATTCGACGTAATAACTATCGTAAGTTGAAATAATTGCCTCGATAATGATAATGTCAATGGTTTGAATTGTAAGATCATAGTCATTTTAATAGTTATATTTTAGCTAATGATATTATAGACATAGTTTTACTAACCTTTGAAATTAACCTTGCTTATCAAATAGGCGAGTCACTTTAACCATAAAATTAAATTTTTAATGCACCCACCTAACAAACGGCTAAATTATAAATCATTTGAAAGCTACACATCTCCACTATCTGTTTTGGCCGGTCGTAAAAATAGTACGGTGCAATTTCCGTTTCATCAAAATCAAAGGCCAAGGACGAATAAGTGCATATTTTCTAAGATTTCAGCTTGATTGCATAATATGACTTTTATATAGTAAATATGAAAACAGTTTATACTTTTAGTAGAGAGATAAACCGTCATTAATCAAATGCATTTTTAAATATTTAAAGCGTGTTTTTGATAGACAGCACATGTTTCCTGAAATTCGAGTGAAAGTTAACAAAATGTGTGAAAACCCACATTTTTCTTTCTGATGCAACTGCTAATCACTTAAAACTAAGTAAAACCCTGTAATAACTATAAAGGAAGTTTTTGACATCATACATTTCTTAACTTCTACCCAAACAGCAAATCATAACACCTCATACAGTTGCCCAAAATTCCGCCATCTGCGAGAAAACAGCTTTTAAGCATTTTGTTACGGCCAGAAATCGCCTTTAAATTGTAGCCAACAAAAGACACAAATCAATAATAAAATTTAACAATATTTATTATACAAAAGTTTACAAGAAGTATTACACAAATATTACTGTCAACTTAACTGTCAAAATATGAGTCCAATCTTTTATCTTTGTCTGTATCAGGAAATCTTTCGGAATCCAATCTGAATATTACGTTCACTACTAAGGTCACAATCCAGTATGATGTTGTTTGTAGAATAAAAATGTCAATCCAAATGCTATGAATATCAATGTCTATCGATGTCTAAGTCTAAGTGTAAGAGTAAGAGTGAGTCCTTAACTTTAGTGTCTGTATATATATAGTTGTCATGGAAGATTCTAGAACAGTCTATAATGGAACATCCTAGAAAATTACAACAGAAGTTTCTAGTAAAATGTAGAAGTTTATATAACGCATCTTTTATTAGGATCATTCTGGAAAGTTCCAATCATTCTGTAATTGTTACAGTGATTTCTAAACTGCACAGTTCTAAGATTATTCTGTAAACAACTATCAGGCCACACAACACAAATCAGGCCAACATAAATAAATACACTAATTACAATATCATTTATATAACATAATTACAATATCATAACACCTCCCCCCTTAAAAGAAGTTTTAGTGTAACAAAAACTTATCATGAATAATATGAACAAAAATACATAGTATATACAAAGTGTTTTAATAAGCTCTAGATAAAGCATCAGCTATTACATTATCTTTACCCTTGATATGTTTTATAATTACATCATATTCCTGTAACAATAAACTCCACCTAGTCAACCTCTGATTCTTGTTTCTCATTTTATGTATGAAGGTGAGAGGATTGTGATCAGTACAAACAAGAATAGGATATACAGTGGGATTCAAATATACATCAAAATGTTGAAGTGCTGACAACATTGCAAAACACTCTTTTTCAATAGTTGAATAATTTTTCTGATGTTTATCTAATTTCTTTGAAAAATATGATATAGGTTTCTCAACATTATCATCTGTCTCTTGATATAAAACAGCTCCAATTCCTACATCGCTTGCATCAACGGCAAGTTTAAATTGTTTTTTAAAGTCTGGAGTAATCAGAACTGGACTATTAATTAAAAGTGATTTGCTATTTTCAAAAGCGTTTTGACAATTTCCACTCCAGATAAATTTAGAATCTTTTCGTAAAAGATGAGTCAGTGGTTGAACCACAGTAGCAAAATTTGAACAAAATTTTCTGTAAAATCCAATCATGCCTAAATATCTCATAAGTTGTTTTCTATTTGTAGGAGGAGGAAATTTGGAAATGGCTTCCACTTTAGCCATAATAGGTTTCACTTGACCTTGGCCAACTGTATGCCCTAAATAATCAACAGTGGCCTGACAAAATTCACTTTAACCAAGATTAACAGTCAAATTTGATTGTGACAATCTATCAAAAGTATCATACAAATGTGTTAAATGCTGTTCCCAGCTATCACTACATACAATTAGATCATCAATATAAGCATAACAACAGTTTAAATCTTTTATAACATTATTGATCATTCTTTGAAATGTAGCTGGTGCACTTTTCATGCCAAATGGCATTACAGTATATTGAAATAAGCCATCTGGTGTAACAAAAGCTGATATTTCACGAGCTCTCTGTGTCAATGGAACTTGCCAATAACCTTTCAACAAATCAAATTTGCTCACAAATTTTGCTTGACCAATGTTGTCAATACAATCGTCTATCCTTGGAATCGGATAGGAATCAGATTTTGAGACTGAATTTACTTTTCTGAAATCAGTCACGAAACGAAAGGTTTTATCTGGTTTTGGCACAAGGAGACAAGGAGAGCTCCATTCACTGTTACTCGGCTCAATAATATCATTGTCAAGCATATATTTAATTTCTTTTCTCATAGCTTCAAGTTTGAGTGGATTAAGCCGGTAAGGATGTTGCTTAATTGGAGAAGAATCTCCTACATCAACATCATGACAAACAGCAGTGGTTTTGTTTGGCACATCTGGAAAAAGATTTTTAAAAGAAAATACCAAAGTTTTTATTTCTTCTCTACGATCAAAAGACAGATGTGCAAGTTTTGAGTCTAAATTTGACAAAATTTCTGAATTTTTCAATCTAACTGTCTCTTCCATAGTTTTAGAACTAAAAGGTGGTTCAATTACATCTGGTTTGTCATGATTGTTCTCAAATTTAACCATGCCTAAAGTGGCAACTGGTTTACTCTCACATTCATTAGTACGCTCAAAATATGGCTTTAACATATTAATATGACACACTCTGTTTTGTTTACGCCGACATGGAGTTTTTACAATATAATTCAAGTCATCGATTTTACTCTCTATTGTATAAGGACCACAATATTTAGCTTGTAAAGGATGTCCAGGGACTGGCAAAAATACAAGTACCTTATCACCAGGCTCAAAAACTCTATCCCTGGCATCTTTATCATACCAAATTTTCATCTTGCTCTGTACATTTTTTAAGTTTTTCTGAGCAATTTGACAAGCAGTATACAATTTTTCTTTAATTCTAGATACATAGTCTAAAAGATTCAAGTCAGTATGTTCAGTAAGCCACTTTTCTTTAATCAATTTTAACGGCCCCCTTACAGTATGGCCAAAAACCAACTCAAAGGGACTAAATCCAAGCGATTCTTGAACAGCCTCTCGGACTGCAAAAAGTAGAAAGTGAACTCCATCATCCCAGTCTCTGTCAAATTGAAGACAAAAAGTTCTAATCATGTTCTTCAATGTTTGATGAAAACGTTCTAAGGCACCTTGAGATTCTGGATGGTACGCACTTGATCTATACTGAGCAATCCCTAACTGATACACGATTTGCTGAAATAGACCTGACATGAAATTTGATCCCTGGTCGGACTGTATAGACTTACGAAGTCCTACTAACGTAAAAAATTTGATAAGAGCTTTGACAATAGTAGGTGTCTTGATATTTCTTAGCGGAATAGCCTCAGGAAAGCGTGTGGATGTACACATGATTGTCAATAAATACGCATTTCCAGTTTTGGTCTTTGGTAAAGGTCCAACGCAGTCAATTAGAACTCTGCTGAAAGGTTCGTCAAAGGCTGGAATAGGCAGAAGTGGTGCTGGTGGTATTTTCTGGTTAGGCTTACCAACAACCTGGCATATATGACATGATTTGCAATATTCTGCAACATCATTTCTAAGTCTTGGCCAGTAGAAATGCTGCAAGATCTTAAGGCAAGTCTTCCTTATACCTAAGTGTCCAGCCAAGGGGGTGTCATGGGCAAGACCAATAATTTCTTGCCTATAAACTTTAGGCACCATCACTTGGTATACCACTCTCCATTCCTCCTCTGGGGTAGCATCAGGAGGCCTCCACTTCCTCATTAAAATGCCGTCCTGATGGTAATAGCATTCGACCACTTTGTCTGCTTCCTCCTGTGGTTGCGCCTGCTGGTTGAGCTGGAGAACCTCAGGGTCTTTATGTTGTTCTTCGAATAAATTCTTTCGGTCTAATGAATGGCTGTTTACGTCTGGCCATGGCATAATAACATTCTTGTTAACACTAGGTGATCTTATTATGGCCTTTTCTGAGCTACCAGGACCTTCAATGTCAGCTAGGAAAGTGTCAGAAAGGTCCATGTAATCAAACTGGTCTTCTTGCAAATTCTCATCTTGTTGTTTTCTAGCCATCGCCCTAGTAACAACACAAACTGGATACAATTCAGCATCATCTTCAGGTGATTTAACATCCACCACTGGTTCACTGGTAACAATTGGTTGAGCAACCACTTTGTTCCTAGCTAGATCATTTCCTAGCAATAATGTAACACCCTCAACAGGGAGATTAGGACGAACACCCACAATAACTGGTCCAGTTATCAAATCTGACTTCAGATAAATACGATGAAGAGGAACATCTATACAACCCAACTCTACACCTTGTAACAAAACGGAGGCACCAACAGAAGTCTTCTCGGACAAAGGCAACACACCTTCTAACAATAAAGACTGAGAAGCTCCAGTGTCCCGTAAAATCTTAATAGGCTGAAGAGTGGTATCATCAACAATAGAAATAAACCCATCAGACATAAAGGGTTTATATTCCTCCATGTAATCACAAAAACTGGACTTAAAAGCCTGACTCGCAGGACATTCCAACGTACTGGTAATATAAGGTGTCGTACAAGCACTGGACTTCGGCTTATTATCTCGTTCATTCTTCTTCTGGAGTCTAAAACAATCAGCCATCAGGTGACCATTTTTCTTACAATAAGCACAAATCAGTGATTTCTTCTCAAAGGTATCAAATTTTGGACTAGACATATTATAACTGGACTGACTCTTATTCTGTGCAACAGGCTTACTATCAGTACGCTCAGTGCTTTGATTTTTGTAATTTCCACTTGAAGTATTAACATTTTGACCCTTGAAACTTCTTTTATGTGAAAGGGTATAATTATCTGAAATAACAGCTGCATCATGTATTGTCCCAACAGTTTTGTCGTCTAAATGTGTTTTTAAGTCTAAATGAACACATTGTTTGAACTCTTCTAATAACATCCATTGTCTTAGGTTATCAAAATTGTTATCTGTTTTCTTTGAAGTAAGCCATTTATCAAATAGATCTTCTTTTTCCCGAGCAAATTCCACATAGGTTTGCGAATCAAACTTTTTTAAGATCTAAATTTCTGTCTATATGCTTCTGGTACTAGCTCATAAGCTTTCAAAACTTCCTGTTTCACCGTGTCATAATCGGAACTTTTTTCTGATGGAAGTGCGGAGTATATTTCAGCGGCCTTACCCTCAAAAACACTTTGTAGCATTGTAGTCCAATACGGCTTTGGCCAATTCAAATTACGAGCAATTTTCTCAAACTGTGGAAAATATTTATCGACTGTCTTTTCACAAAATCTGGGAACTAAACGTATATTTTTTGCTGCATCAAAATAATCTGATTTCGACTGGACTTTAGAGTTGCTTTCTTCTTTGACCATTTCAATTTTCAGTTTTTCCATCTCTAGCCTTTCTCTCATTTCAAGTTCTTTTAATTTTAATTCATCTTCTTTTATTTTCTCCCTCTCCTTCATTTCCAGTTCTTTTAATTTAAATTCATCTTCTTTTTCTTTTCTCTCTATTTCCAACCTTTCCTTCATTTCCAGTTCTGCTTGTTTTAATTTAAATTCATGTTGTTTTAATTTAAGTTCATCTTCTTTTCTTATCTCCAGTTCTTTTAATTTGAGTTCATGTTCTAATTCAAGCTGTTTTAATTTAAAGGCATCAATATTGTCTACCTTAAGTTCAAGAGCCTCTTCACCTAAAATTTCTGCGTCAACTAATTTGTCTATAACCAAATTTTTTATAATTTGTTTTCTCATAGATACTTTAAAAACTAATTTCAGATGTTTAGCAAGCAACACTAATTCGTCTTTCTTTAAATTATCAAAACTCTCCAGGTCTGGCGTTTTCAAAAATTTACCGGCATCAAATGCCATTTTGTAGAATTTTGTTGGCTAGTTATAATAAAATACTGAATAAATTTTGAATAAGATATTTTCGTAATCCCGGACGAGCCCCCAATTTCTGTTACGGCCAGAAATCGCCTTTAAATTGTAGCCAACAAAAGACACAAATCAATAATAAAATTTAACAATATTTATTATACAAAAGTTTACAAGAAGTATTACACAAATATTACTGTCAACTTAACTGTCAAAATATGAGTCCAATCTTTTATCTTTGTCTGTATCAGGAAATCTTTCGGAATCCAATCTGAATATTACGTTCACTACTAAGGTCACAATCCAGTATGATGTTGTTTGTAGAATAAAAATGTCAATCCAAATGCTATGAATATCAATGTCTATCGATGTCTAAGTCTAAGTGTAAGAGTAAGAGTGAGTCCTTAACTTTAGTGTCTGTATATATATAGTTGTCATGGAAGATTCTAGAACAGTCTATAATGGAACATCCTAGAAAATTACAACAGAAGTTTCTAGTAAAATGTAGAAGTTTATATAACGCATCTTTTATTAGGATCATTCTGGAAAGTTCCAATCATTCTGTAATTGTTACAGTGATTTCTAAACTGCACAGTTCTAAGATTATTCTGTAAACAACTATCAGGCCACACAACACAAATCAGGCCAACATAAATAAATACACTAATTACAATATCATTTATATAACATAATTACAATATCATAACAATTTCTTTCTCTTTAAACATTGTATGTGGTCAATATAAGATTTAATAAACAAATTCTTAAGGGGGTTCGCGGGTCTAAATCATTTATATAGGATTTCTCTATATTTTTCTATAAATGAACTTTATCTTATAGTTAATAGAAAAATAAAATAAAAAAATGGGGTCACCTTTCATTTGCGCTCACAATCTGCCTTCGAAAGAAGCATACATCTTTGTAAAAGTGTTTTTTTTCTGTTGAACTAATAGAAGAAATAAATGTAATATCGAAATAAAAAAAGAAATTTATTACAGAAATCGCTCAAATTTTACAATAATTTAGTTTAAGTACAGCATATATCGAAATTTAATTAAAAAAATATAGGTCACCGATAAGTTAAAAGAGATATTTCAATTTTAAAGCCAAAAAATGGCATTTTTCCACTAAAGGGAGATAATTTGGAACTTTTTCAATGATGTTTACATTTTAAAAGTCATCTGAAGCCAACAAGAATTAATTGTTTTGAATGTTTTTTGTACCATATGATAAAGTAACAACTACAAAAGGTAATAAATAAAATTTGTAATGAAATACAAATGTTTATTTTTTTTCTGAAATTTTTATACCCTCGAGCCTCCTTAAGAATCTGAAAAATCTAGATTAGGCATACCGAAACCAATAAAATACAAGGGGCCTTCAGGTGTTCGCTGAGAATAACCTGATCATGCTCCACTAGTGTCACCCATTGTGTCGCTCATGTTGAATAAAAACTCGGTCATAAGTCTCATTTCTAATTTGTTACGATCGAGGAAAAAAGGACAAATTTGTTGTTATGACAATTGTAATTTTCCGTAGCCATATGTAACACATACATCACATAACAGTCAACCTGTCCTGATGGACTCCATACAACCATCGAAGAGATTCCGTTGACTTTAACAAATTAACTATTGGTTCATTAGATTCACTGTAAGCGGCAACCCTTTTAATACAATCATTATAGGAAACGCATGCACTGGAATATCATCAAATGGTGCAATAAACGTCATATGCAGGCGGTTTTAAATTGTTGCTACACAGACACAGGATAGTGTATAGATCGTATGTTGAAATCACATTGAAATTGAATAGAAATATCATTCACAGAACGTCTGTTTCTTTATTTCCTTTTCTATACTCTTTGATTTATCTTTATTCAAAAAGGAAATATTTTCAATAATCTCATGGTAATCTCTGTTAATATAACACAACACAAAAATATTTAAGACTGTAATCATTGTTATTCAATGAAACAATTATTTTTATTTGCATTGTTCCAATTATAATGTTTATAGCCTGAATACAACTTTTCAAAATGATAACGGGAACCAAAACGTAAGCCTCTTGACATTTTCCAAAATAAAGGAGTATACGGCACTTTTCAATGAATTGAATTTTTAGCTTCCGTATAATTGTTTCTAATATTGATAGCAGAAGTTTTCTTTATGATGAAATCCAGAGTTTTATTGTTGGTTTTTGCAGTAGTACCATGCATATTCTATTGATTAGTTGCAACAAATCAGATCAATGCTTTTACTTAACCATTTGTATGTTTGATCTCAATGTCATTATATATGATCTTAAGGATTTATTGTTCTAAAAAATATCACTTCAATGACTGCATTCCACTCTTCAGCAAACTAAATACGCTGATCTAATACCGAAATCAGTATGAAAATGCGTAGCTTTCTGTATTGTACAACTGTTTATTGCATTGCAACATGTCTTTTAAACTTAGTAAACACAAATGCCAAAGAGGTCAAATTTCAAGCGACGGGCAGCACTAGAACTCTGCAGAGTGAAAACACCGTCGAACGTGACTCGACGTCAATAATTGAGTGTGCACTTGAATGCTTGTCAAACCGACAATGCTGTGCGGCAAGCTTTTGTACGGGAACATCAACATGTCGTTTTGATACTTCAGAGAAATGTTGCATTAATACTGAAACCAAAAACGGATGGAGGACTATTCGACGTAATAACTATCGTAAGTTGAAATAATTGCCTCGATAATGATAATGTCAATGGTTTGAATTGTAAGATCATAGTCATTTTAATAGTTATATTTTAGCTAATGGTATTATAGACATAGTTTTACTAACCTTTGAAATTAACATTGCTTATCAAATAGACGAGTCACTTTAACCATAAAATTAAATTTTTAATGCACCCACCTAACAAACGGCTAAATTATAAATCATTTGAAAGCTACACATCTCCACTATCTGTTTTGGCCGGTCGTAAAAATAGTACGGTGCAATTTCCGTTTCATCAAAATCAAAGGCCAAGGACGAATAAGTGCATATTTTCTAAGATTTCAGCTTGATTGCATAATATGACTTTTATATAGTAAATATGAAAACAGTTTATACTTTTAGTAGAGAGATAAACCGTCATTAATCAAATGCATTTTTAAATATTTAAAGCGTGTTTTTGATAGACAGCATATGTTTCCTGAAATTCGAGTGAAAGTTAACAAAATGTGTGAAAACCCACATTTTTCTTTCTGATGCAACTGCTAATCACTTAAAACTAAGTAAAACCCTGTAATAACTATAAAAGAAGTTTTTGACATCATACATTTCTTAACTTCTACCCAAACAGCAAATCATAACACCTCATACAGTTGCCCAAAATTCCGCCATCTGCGAGAAAACAGCTTTTAAGCATTTCTTTCTCTTTAAACATTGTATGTGGTCAATATAAGATTTAATAAACAAATTCTTAAGGGGGTTCGCGGGTCTAAATCATTTATATAGGATTTCTCTATATTTTTCTATAAATGAACTTTATCTTATAGTTAATAGATAAATAAAATAAAAAAATGGGGTCACCTTTCATTTGCGCTCACAATCTGCCTTCGAAAGAAGCATACATCTTTGTAAAAGTGTTTTTTTTTCTGTTGAACTAATAGAAGAAATAAATGTAATATCGAAATAAAAAAAGAAATTTATTACAGAAATCGCTCAAATTTTACAATAATTTTAAAGTTTAAGTACAGCATATATCGAAATTTAATTAAAAAAAATATAGGTCACCGATAAGTTAAAAGAGATATTTCAATTTTGAAGCCAAAAAATTGCATTTTTCCACCAAAGGGAGATAATTTGGAACTTTTTCAATAATGTTTACATTTTAAAAGTCATCTGAAGCCAACAAGAATTAATTGTTTTGAATGTTTTTTGTACCATATGATAAAGTAACAACTACAAAAGGTAATAAATAAAATTTGTAATGAAATACAAATGTTTAATTTTTTCTGAAATTTTTATACCCTCGAGCCTCCTTAAGAATCTGAAAAATTAAAAGTAACAAAATATGTGCGCGAATCATACTATTGATTGAAATTAAGGAGTCGAAACTAAGAAATTGCAATCTGCAAACTACTAGACTGAAATAAACATACTTCCCTTTTCTAATTGTTTGATTTGTAGCTTCATTATACATAATGGTGTAGTGAAAAGACCTTTTATTTATTTAATATGAACCATAAAAAGAATGGAAAATTTAGACAAAAATAGATAAAAAATAAATCGATAAAAATTGAAATTTCAAAGAATAAAAAAAAAAAAACAGTAAACACATTATAGAACTTGACTTCTTGATTACTTTAATTGCGTTATTTATTGTTTACATGCATTAATTCATCAAATAAGAATAATTTTGATGAAAAAAATCCATTAATACGCAACGATTCTAGTTACAACTAGACTTCCTGAATAGCTTGAATGACTAGTTCATTTTTCATACGAGGATGACTTCATGCAAGAGCTTCTGGTGACGACTGAAAAGAAGCTACCATTATCTTCAAACTTCTACCAAAGAAGAATGTTTTATAACTATTTTGATCAGAGCGTCACTGATGAGTCTTATGTAGAAGAAACGCGCGTCTGGCGTATCAAATTATAAACCTGGTAAATATGATAACTATAATTAAGTCATCCACTAATAGTAAATTTTTCAAAACGTATTGACGTGTGATACATTGTAATAGCAATGCATTTTATTTATATATTTTAGCTGCTGTTGCTACCACTGCTGCTACTGTTGACGACTGAAAAGAAGCTACCATTATCTTCAAACTTCTACCAAAGAAAAATGATTTATAACTATTTTAATCAGAGCGTCACTGATGAGTCTTATGTAGAAGAAACGCGACTCTGGCGTATCAAATTATAAACCTGGTACATATGATATTTTAGCTGCTGTTGCTACCACTGCTGCAGTGAACGTTACTGTTACTATTGGTGCTGCAACCCCTGTTACAGCTTCCCTTGCTGCTATCACAACTGGACCCACCACTTTTCCCACATTTCTTCCTGATGAATGAGTATGCGAAAAGATATACTGTGTGTACCCAACGTGTGTTTTTAGTCAATATAAAAAAGTATGAATTTGTTCCTGTTTTGACTTCTTTATCTGCATAAATAAAACAGGATATTGCGACTTACAAAATTAGTTAAATCTGCCCCAGTTTTTGGTGAGGTTCGTGTTGATTATTTGTCTGTTTGTCTTTTTCTTTTTTAGCTGTGGCGTCGTGAGTTTTTTTTCGATCTATGAGTTTCACTGTCCCTCTGAGATCTTTCTCCCCTCTTTTATGTAAGAGGTTCTTGGTCGAAATAACAGAATAGCAAATCGAAGGCAAAACATCAAAGAAAGTAGAAAATAGACTCATGATTTATTAGAATACAGAAAATAGTAGGCAAAATAAGTAAATCAAAATAGATATGGTATAAAATTGAATGAACAAAGACAAGATGGAACCACATAAAGACCCTTGTATAACAGGTTGGAAACAAACCCTCTATATGGTGTTTAAACCTGTATAGAGGGATAATCCTTCTATAGAGGGAAACAATTATCCTGCTATAAAGGGGTATTCTTGTTTAGACTGACTTCAAAGCAAAATAGGGCAGAATGGCATTTTCTACTTATTATTGCAGTAACCTGCAACATTTGATGCACCAATGGATGTACTGAGTTTAATATTCACATGCCCAGTTTACTGTTATTCTGACTAAATATACAATCTATTGTTCACCATAATTGAAAGGTGTGAAGATCAGGTAAATTCCACTCACTTATGCCTCACCAAACAGAACTTCTATTGTTAGATTTAACATAAAATGTAAAGGTCAACTGTCCATTTGTTGTTGATCAGGTATTCAGATAGGTATACAACAGATTGCAACTTCTGTCACTTTAGCAGAAAACTGGGCATCCCAATTTTTAGTAAAGTGCCATTATTGATGCATATAATGCTATAGATGATAGCCAATGTAACTAGAAAATGCCATTTTGCCATCTTCCTGATTTGAATCCAGTCTTAACAAAGAAAATTATCCATCTAAACAGGCATAAGCACCATACCCAGGGTTTCCGTTAATAATTGTGGCGATAAAAATTCGTCATTTGCGAAAGAATTTGGCGAAAGAAATATATAGAACGATTTATTTTCCTCCATCTTGTTTATTTACTTTTTTCGAGTTTCTCGGACTTTATCCGATCAGACAATACTCGGAATTCACCTTGACCTCATTAAGATTTGGACAGAAAATCAATAATCAGCTGATTGCATTTTATAGCTATCGACGACAAATTTAAAGGACTAATTAATAAAGGTGTTGTTTGAATTGTTTGACAAAATGATATGGTTAAATGGCTTCCGCTAAATGTCACATACAGAATTTATTTACCACTTTGCGACGCACGTGTTTGAAGCAAACTTGTGACGTCTCCTCTCCTTTTAAATATAGTTTAGAAAAGAAAGCTGTTGTTGTGATGAAAAAATTTTCAAAAGCAACCTGTATAATGACAAAAGTAGCGCAACAAATCTAGTGGGCGATATAAGTCTTTGGCCCTTATCATGTGATGTATGTCACGTTAACATTGATGGTATGGTAATTTTGTATATAAACTAATTTCCCATTAAAGACTTTGTAAAAGAATTCAAACTGACTTTCTTATTTCTTAATCTGAATCCTGTACTAGGTATTGTTTATAAAGTAGGTATCATTTCGCATCATGCAAGTTATCAGTAAAGTTAACATTTAAAGCACATTACTAAGGGAGTATTGGTGTTTATATTACCGAGTGGCATTTGTATAATTAAACATATGTCACCATTCATTGTTTTTGTGTGTAAAACTCATTACATTAACTGCTTGATAAACGAATTAGGTATTGACAATTCACGTGGAAACTCAACATATACCCTCACGACACTTACCAAAGAGGAAATCCTGGATAATCATAGGTCTGTTCTGTGTTCCTTTGGAATTTCAACCAAAGATGAAGAACTGGATCTGCCATCACAATATTGGATACCTAAACTACATAAGTGTCCTTACAAACAACGGTATATCGCTGGGTCTTCCAAGTGCTCCACGAAACCTCTTTCGAAATTATCAACATCTATTTTATCAGCAATCAAAGACGGCTTCAAAGTTATATGAAACTGCCTATTCTAGAGGGGGCGTGAATCAGATGTGGATACTTAAAAATTCCAAAGATCTTTTAGAGTACATACAATCTAACTCTCTTTCATCTTGTAACAGTATTAAAACATTTGACTTTTCTACTCTGTACACTAGTATTCCACATTCCAAACTAAAAGACAAATTGAAAGAGCTGGTATTGCTTTGCTTCGTAAAAAAGAATGGCCAACGAAGATACAAGTATCTTGTCATAGGGAGGGATAAATCCTACTTTGTAAAGGATCACTCTGATTCGAACAAAAAATTCTCTGAAACTGATATTATCAAGATGCTTGATTTCTTGATTGACAACATATTTGTTACGTTCGGAGGACGTGTTTTTCAACAAACTGTCGGCATTCCAATGGGAACAAACTGTGCCCCTCTACTTGCCGACTTGTTTCTTTATTATTATGAGGCTGACTTCATGCAGGAACTTCTTAGGAAGAAAGATAAGAAGTTAGCACTATCCTTTAGCTCTACTTTTCGCTATATAGATGATGTTCTTTCACTAAATAATTCAAAATTTGGTGACTATGTGGAACGCATCTATCCAATCGAGCTAGAGATAAAGGATACTACAGATACAGTTAAGTCGGCCTCATATCTTGACTTACATCTAGAAATAGACAATAAGGGTCGGTTGAAAACAAAACTTTACGACAAAAGAGATGATTTCAGCTTTCCAATTGTGAACTTTCCATTTCTAAGTAGCAACATTCCAGCAGCACCTGCATACGGGGTATATATCTCCCAATTAATACGATATTCCCGTGCTTGCATTTCCTATCATGATTTTCTTGATAGAGGGTTGCTGCTCACAAGGAAGCTATTAAACCAAGAGTTCCAAATGGTGAAGTTGAAATCATCCCTTCGTAAATTTTACGGACGCCATCACGAGTTGGTTGACCGTTATGGAATAACCGTTTCACAAATGATATCGGATATATTCATTACGTCGTAACTACAATCCCCTTCCCTTTCATGAATGTGACCTACCGAATTAGACTATTTACCGGATTTGTTATCACATAAGCAACACGACGGGTGCCACATGTGGAGCAGGATCTGCTTACCCTTCCGGAGCACCTGAGATCACCCCTAGTTTTTTGGTGGGGTTCATGTCATTTATTCTTTAGTTTTCTATGTTGTGTCGTGTGTGCTGTTGTTTGTTTCTCCTTTTCATTTTAAGCCATGGCGTTGTCAGTTTGTTTTAGATTTATGAGTTTGACTGTCCCTTTGGTATCTTTCGTCCCTCTTTTTATCCTTATTTTAATAAA
This sequence comes from Mytilus galloprovincialis, assembly GCA_037788925.1. NCBI lineage: Eukaryota > Metazoa > Mollusca > Bivalvia > Mytilida > Mytilidae > Mytilus > Mytilus galloprovincialis. The sequence goes on along the minus strand of CM075342.1, from coordinate 18,981,310 downwards.
AAAAAAAAGAAACGGGAGGGAATGTGCTTGATCTTCATATGATGAAGACATATTCTTTCAATCGGTTTAATTGAGGTCTGGAGCTGGCATGTCAGTAACTGCTATGAGTCCTTTGTTAATTTATGTATCATTGTCATTTTGTTTATTTTCTTTGGTTACTTATTCTGAAATCGGACTCGGACATCTTTTAAATTGAGTTTCATTGTGTGTATTGCTGTGGATTTCTATATTATACATTTGCTAGAGGAATAGGGGAAGACTTGAGATCTCACAAAAAATATTTAACACCCCCAACCCCACCCCCAACCCCTTACTCAACATTTTTGAGACTGTCCAAAGTCCGGACCCTCTGGTTTCTATGTTTTTTTTTTTTAATGTAGGTCAGTTATATGCTTTTGAGTTAAGTATGAGACCCATTTTCACTGAACTAGTACATATTTTTATTTAGGGGTCAGATGAGGCCCACATCAGGGTGCGGGTTTTTCTCGCTGCGGCTGTTATCTACTCATTGGACCGGTTTTTGTATTTTGACAAATTCCCGTATTCATTCTCAATTTTAATAACTATCTACCAAACACTAAATGGTTTAAATGTTAGGCACAAAACAGTGTGGCCATTAACAATAGAAAAAACGCATAACGAATTGGAAGGCATAACATAATGATTAACAATTAAAATACACCAAAAAACAGCATGCTAGTATTGCAAACAGGAAACCCTTTTCCTAAATTTAATATCCTTAGGTACCACCTGATATCACATCTGGTTTTTTTTTTGTTTTAGTTGGGAGAGGGTTGATCGGTTTTAAATTTTCTATGTTGTGTTTTGTAAACTGTTATTTGTTTTTTTTTTATTTTTTTTATCGTTTTTACTGTTAACGTTTGTTGCAATTAAATTGTAACTTTGTTTTTTTAACCGTTGGGTTTAGGTGTCTTTTTTGGATACGCATTTTTGTCTCTTTTACAAAAACATATGGTATTATCAATTCCTATTGTATGCCCAAAAAATGCCCACAAAATGCATAGAACGTGTAGATCTTCAGCAGTCACTGTGGGTTGTATTGCAAATAATTCACTATCTTTCACATTGTTCTAGAGTATTAAATAGATTGAATAATCAAATATTCAAAAGTATTGGTGGTACATCGAGAAGACTTCTTCTGGTAACAACCTCATTGGACAACTTCATGTAAGGTTAAGATGAACTGTTAATTATTTCACCCCTATTTTGTCTGATGATTTCAACATTAACAACCATCCAGCATATCAAGGATTTCTATTTTTAAAATGGCTTTAGAAAGATCTAAGAGTACATGCAGTGTCTGAAAGTTTATCCAAAGCCAGTTAAGCTAATGAATATATCATGTTGTTTTTTTTAGATTAGGCTATTCAGTATGAATCTAATTAATTTAATGGATAGATGATTTCATAAATAGTTTGATAAAGATAGGACTTTGTAAAATGCCAACTTATAAGTACGACTTCATAACAGGAATACATATTTCATGATTGTTAAAAAATCGATATTGGTACTAATTAAAAGAATATCCAGGCTGTGATTACAGTTATTACAGTGATTACAGTGATACATTGGTGATACTCTAGTAAAAAGTAGAAATTTCTAAACTATAATATATAGAAAAATAAGATATAATACTAAGTCAATGAGTTTCCCTTAATTAAATATGAGTTTTCAATTCTTTTGCCACAGGAACAATAACATACTTATCATAAAGAGATGGTAGACATTTCACGGCCTCTTTGTCTCTGAAAACGGATTTTGGTCGATCATTCACACAGTTTTTCGACTTATGAATGCGACGTTTTATCAGAGATCTGATAGTTTTGACCCTTTCTGACAAAGTGTCCAGTTCAACTTATGGCGACTTCCCTATGCTGTCCGATAGAATTTAATAGATTAACACGAAGTAAGAAACCACAACACGTTGTTTAACTATGTTAGAATGAAACAATTTGTCTTCCTAGAGACTTCTTCATTTTCAACTAATCAGCTAACACATATTTCTGTACAATAACTTGACATGCTCAGCACAACGGTTTCCAACTCGGGTCAAAATATGTCAAAGTATTGGAAAACTAAACTGACGTATAAATGGTATACATAGAATAATAGCGAATTTGTATTCAAAATATCATTTTTGCTTATGTATTGAATAATGCAAATATGCTTTGTTTTCAAAAATTGTCTTAATCCTAGCTTTTCCAATAGTGTGTTTTACTCATGTCAGTTTTTTGCGTAAATAAATCATATATAAAGATTTTCTTTATTTTTTTGTACGTGACTCTTAGTCATTATGCTTCATTCTGTATAATCCATTCAGAACCTCGTTTATTGCTGTCTCTTTTAGGAAGTACCCACATCTCGTTTTAGTCTTTTACATAAAGCAAGTAAAAGATTAAACTAATTCATACTTCTTTATAGTTTTGAAGTTATGACACAAAATAAATATTTATGTTCACATCCAGGTTAGCAACTTAATTTTGCATCATAGGAGTAGTGGTAGGTGGAGCAGTGGTAGGTGGGGCATTTGTAGGTGCTACAGTTGTAACAGCTGCAGCAGTTGTTACTACTGTAGTAGCAAGAGCTGAAATAGAAAAAAAACATGGGAATCTATCTAACATCAATACAAGCATTTTGTTTAAAGAGGACGCAAAATAGTCCAATTTTGCAAATAGGACTATTGAGCGCCGCCGAATCACATTTTGGTTAAAAAGGCACATCCTATTGTCCTTTAGACTTGTACAAGACGAAAAATTAGAGGACGATGGATTGGTGTGGAGGATATTCATGGAATTACCATCATTCATTACAGATGTCTATTCGTACACTGGTGTCTCATCATAATACTGTTTAAATTTGTATATCAGTAACGTAAGTTTTTGTCGTAGTTCAAATTAGATATTATCGTAGTTTTCAGCCGATTTTTAGAAAATATATTTATGTCTTCCTAATCAAGTCATCAAATTATAAACTCATAAAGAAATTTCTAAAAAAGCACTTTTGAGAAATATTTCGCAAATTCTAAATCAACTGCATTCAAAAGCAACATGTGGCAATTTTTCACGTTGATAATATAGTCTCTAATATATTCAACTATTTAGAAAATTGAAAATGTATGTCTAACAAATACAGAGATCAATTAGCCATACTCTTTAAATGAGTAGGCCAGCACATATTAAAAATTACTTGTTGTGGTTAAGGCCATAGTAGTTGTTCCTGTTACACTTGCTGTAGTTGTATTTACACTAAGACCTAATGCCATTACTACAATACATATCTTTTATAAAATACATATATTTTATGATAGTATGATACTAAACCCCTAACGGGAGGGATTGTGCCTGATATTCATATGATGAAGACTTAATCTTTCAATCAGTTTAATTGAGGTCTGGAGCTGGCATGTCAGTTAACTGCTAGTAGTCTGTTGTTATTTATGTATTATTGTCATTTTGTTTATTTTCTTTTGTTACATCTTCTGACATCAGACTCGGACTTCTCTTGAACTGAATTTTAATGTGCGTATTGTTATGCGTTTACTTTTCTACATTGGCTAGAGGTATAGGTGGGGGGGGGGGGGGGGGGGGGTTTGAGATCTCATAAACATGTTTAACCCCGCCGCAATTTTGCGCCTGTCCCAAGTCAGGAGCCTCTGGCCTTTGTTAGTCTTGTATGATTTTTTAATTTTTGTTTCTTGTGTATAATTCGGAGTTTAGTATGACGTCCATTATCACTTAACTAGTATAATAAGGGGCCAGCTGCAGGACGCCTCCGGGTGCGGGAGTTTCTCGCTACATTGATGACCCATTGGTTGCCTTCGGCTGTTGTCTGCTCTATGGTCGGGTTGTTGTCGCTTTGACACATGCCCCATTTTCTTTCCCAATTTTATAGTCAAGAGGATGTTATTGCAATCAAAATAGCGATAGAATATTAAATAGTTCTGAAAAATGAACGTTTCTAGACTTATTCTAATATATGGTTAATTGTCTTTATATATATATATATATATATATATATATATATATATATATATATATATATATATATATATATATATATATATATATATATATATATTGTACAACTAGTATGATATTGCAGAAATCTTCGATAATTACTAATATCTCTTTTTTGGGATATTTGTTATATTGTACACTTGTGTACATGCAAATCATTGACCTTTAGGTCAATTACTAAAACATTTGAAATGAATTTACAAAATTCAAAAAAAAGAGTCTACTATTGTGCCTGTCCCAAATAGTGACTTTTGTAAATTTGACAAAAGTAGTTGATGTTAGATATCTGAAGTCAGTATTCTAAACCAATAGTGTTAAATAAGATGTCAATGTTCGGCAAGTAACTGTGTCTCAGCAAGCAAACAATTCCTTCCTATATCCCCATTTCTACCACCATCAAACATACATGAAATTCACCTACTACATATGTACGTACTTTAATTGCAAAAGAATATAACACGAAGATATCAGAGGACATCATATTACAATGGGAATGAATGAACATTCGGGCACTAATTTGATAATGGTCACGGACAATTAATATCTATATGTATGTTTATATAAGGTTATATAACCGTCGGCAGCCTTCGAAGGTCACGTAAATGGTTAATAAGATGGCATCAGCACTAAAATACACACGAAATACTTATGTTTTTTTTTTGTCTATACATGAGAAATCTCCTTTTGTTTTAAAATTGATCATTATTCCTTCGTCATACAAATTGACTAAAGCTTAAACAGACAATACCTCCATGGTCGGCGTTACATTAGGGAATTAGTTTGAACGCGATTACATGTCATGAACTTAAATTTGAAAGACGTATTGTGTTAGTAGTACATGTAATTATGTGTTTTTTACAATACTAACATACGAAGGGTATAAACAATAGTGCCAATATTGATCCAAATCACCCACCAAAGCCACCGCCAAATCCTTCATCGAATCCACCACCGTTTTGTAATCCTCCATCGAATCCACCGCCAAATCCACCCTCAAAATCAGCCCCGTTTTGTAATGTGTTGTCTTCAACAAGTATAATTGTCAGTGTTTCATCAGAACGTCTATCAAAGTATTGTTGAAATTCTAACTTAACATTTTTGTAGACATCAACATTTTTTGGTATATACTCTGATGCATATGTAGATTTATGAATAGAGAACATTAATACAGTCAGAAACAGATTGATGTCATAGTAGTTTTTATCATATATTTTATACCCAAGTATTAGATTTTTGAAAGTGATTGTATGTGTCCCCATTTTTATTTTGTCAAGTAGTAGTTTGACCTTTTTCCAAAAAATTTGAAAGTATTGGCATGTGATGAAAAAGTGTTCATAGTTTTCTATTTGGTTGCAAATATGGCACTTGTCATCGCTTTTCAGTTGCCAGATGTACAAAAGCTGTTTACAAGGAAGGATATAGTGAAGTAGCTTCCACCTGAATATTTTTAATTTGATAACTTGTAAGCTATCAAATATAAAGTTAAGCATTTTATACAAATAGCTTGACGATTCTAATTTAAATTTTGTTTTCCATTTTAGTAAGCCAATTGGTGTTTCTTCCTCTATATTACATGAATTAATGCTTTTATATATTTCTTTTGATGGAAGGTTTTCAATGCAGATTAATTTTGTGTTGTTTTGTGTTTTTAAGTATAGCTTTTTATCTGTTTTAACTTGAGTATAGCACGATTTATCTGATTTCATTTCCATTTGCGACTTTTTTGGTATTGCATTTTTTATTCTTGATAGTTCTGATATCCAATTTGATTTAATTGTCAATTTATCTAATACAACCTTTGGTGAAATATTTCCTTCTTTGTAGGTTATATCATTAATAAATAGTATCCCATATGTTATCCAATTTGAAAATATTAAGCATTTGTTTTGAAATTTTATATGATTATTGCCCCAACTGTATTGTTGTCTAATATTAATAAAAGTTGTATTGTTGTTTTGTTTGAGATATTTTTTTATTTTAACCCAACTTTTAATTATTTCTAAGTAAAAAAGGGGGAGTGTTTTACTAAGGTTTGGGATTGCTTTTATGCTACCTAGATTCATGTTGAATAAAGAAAAGTTTTCTCGAAATATATTAAAAAAGAAAAGGGGAATAATTTTCAAGTTTGCAAAGTGTGTTGATGTTAATCGTTTGACCCAGGATAATTGTATAGCTGATATGAAATTGTCAATATTAATCATGTTTAGGCCTCCAAATAATCTTTACATAAAGTTATCCGTTTAACTTTTTCTTTTTTATTGCCCCAAATGAATTTGTAAATCAGTTTTTTGAATTCATTCAAATTTTGTGGAATATAGTTGTACCTGATGCCAAGAAAGTTAAATTTGGTAGAATAAGAGATTTAATTACTGTTATTTTACCTATCATTGTAAGATTTCTTCTGTTCCAGCTATTGATTGACTTTCTTAAAATTCTTTCTGTATTTAATCTCTCACATTCATCTTTGTTAAGTCCAAAATATAGCCCTAGGCTTTTAATAGGTTCTTTATTCCAGTTTATATTTTCATATTTATCTTTGCAACTTTTTAATTGGCCTAACCATATGCCCTCTGTTTTAGATCGGTTAAGTTTAAGACCAAAGAGTGTTCCAAATATTTCAATCAAGTTTAAAGCATAGCTTATTTCCTACTTACATTTAAAAAAAAAGAGCAGTGTCATCTGCTAGTTGTGAGATTTTCCGACTATGTGTTTTAGAGTCTAATTTGATTTGAAATCCCTTAATACCAGTATCTTGCCTTATTCTACATGCGAGAATTTCTACTGCTATTGTGAAAATTAGAGAACTGCATAGACACCCTTGTGGTATCCAACGAGATACATTATAGGTTTCTGAAATCCAACCGTTATTTAGCATACAGCCTTTAATTTTTTTATATAATGTTTTAACCCATTTAATGAATGAGTTTGGGAGACCAAATTTTGTAAGGGCTTCATACATAAAGCCCCATTCTAATGAATCAAAAGCTTTTGAAAAATCAATAAAAAGTAATGCACCATCAATATGAAAGGTTTCAGCATAATCTATAATGTCTTGCTTGGATTTGGCGTATATTAAAACCAATATGTCTTTTTTTGATATAACCATTTTGATCGCCATGAATGATTTTTAACAGTATTGGTTTTAAACGTTGAGCTATTGCATATGCAATGAGTTTTGTATATACATTTAATAGTGTAATTAGTCTATAGTTATCCAGTGACAAATGGTCTTTTTTTTGTAAATTAAGGATATTATACCTATCTTTTGTATGGTTGTTAGTTCTCCTTCTTCATAGTATTAATTAAAAACTTCAACTGTAAATTCTTTTAAATTACTCCAAAAAGTGCGATAAAATTCTACACTTAGCCAATCTATTCCTGGAGATTTATTTAATTTCATTTTAAATATTGCCTTAGTGCATTCTTCTACTGTTAAGGGCTCCCCCAAAGATTCACTTTCTACTTCTGATAGTTTGTGATCAATGTTGGTTTCATTTATATAATTTTTGATATCTTTTAAATTCGGAGAAGTGGTTTTATATAGATTTTCATAGTATGATCTTTCTATGTTTAGAATTTCTGAGTGTTCTGTAACTATTTTCCCATCTTTATCTTTAAGCGCTGTTATACTCATTTTGGTTTGTCTTGATTTTTCAAGGCCCAGGAAGAATTTAGTGTTTTTCTCTACTTCTTCTAACCATTGTACTCTGGATCTTATTTGTGCACCCTTAACTTTACTTAAATAGAGGTATTCTAGTTCGTTTTCAATGGTTTAAATTTCTTTTTCCATAGTTGGGATTGCATTTGTTTTTTCATTTAATTTTCTAAATTTTATTTCTATAAATTTTTTATATCATTTTTATTTTCAGATGACCTTTGTTTGCAGTAAGTAACAGTTTTTTTTTGGTAGTTTTCGATTAATTTATTTATGAGATGAATATAATTTAGCTCTTTAAGTATACTATTATTTATTTTAAAGAATCCCCTGCCTCTTTCTTCCGAATTTTGTCTAACTTGTAAAGAAATGGCTTGGTGATCAGTATATGAGATCATTGCAGGTCGAATATCTGCTTTTATAACATGCGGTCTTATATCAGGACTTATCAAAAAGAAGTCAATTCTACTGGCTATTTTTGTATCACACTTTTCCTTCTCCATGTGAATTGACCTGTATTTGGATGAAGTTCTCTCCATAAATCTGTTAAATTATTTTCTTTATTAATTTTTTTTAAACTATTCACTGGTTTGTAGTTTCTTGAGATATTATTAGTTTTTTTTATCGTTAATTGATAGGGTTTCGTTCATGTCACCTCCAAGTATAAGAATACACAAGCGATTGTTTTCAATTATATTTTGAACCTTTTTGAAAAATTTGTTTCTGTTTTTGTGTTGATTGCCTCACATTAGATACACATATTATATAAATAACTGTGTTCGTTTCGTGCACACCAAACGGGCAATACCATTAATAATAGTTTATAAGAACAACAATTGGTTAATTTTGTTTTCAGCTTTGGAATGTTTGATATATTTTGAATACAGACCGATTCAGAAATTGAAAATACAAAGTTTCGGGTAAATTTCGTTACAACTTTTATACATTGTGACAAGTTATGCTAAAAAGATACAATCTTATATATCATAAAAGCTTGAAAAATATTTGTATCGAACATATTTCTAAAAGGACGTTGAATTACAAATGTAATCACTATTTATTGATTGAAAAAGGAGACATATCATAATTCTGAGAAAACACAATTTATTCTGCAAGTTTTGCAATACAATAAGATATGGTATCCACTCAACCATTAGACCAGCTTTTGTTGCAAAAGCTATGCAGATTTTGAAAACTGATAAAAAAAAATGCAGATAGTAGAAATTAGAGAATGTGGTTTAAGTGCCGTAACTCTAAATCCAAGTCATAATGTGTAAATAAGTAAACAATTATAGGTCAAAGTAAGACCTTCAACATGGAACCTCGGCTCACACCGACCACGAAGCTATATATATAGGGCCCAAAAAAACAAGTGTAAAACCATTAACACCGGAAAACTATCAGTTTAATCTTAGTTTTCATTCTGATTCATAACAAACAAAAATAAAATTCATTATAGCTCGGAAAAATCTGCCAAATTTCCTTCACTTTTTTTGGCGTATTAAATTCATTTCAAAATTTGACATCATATGAATGAAAGCGGTAAAGCTAACGGTCTTCCGTCCCGTGAACCCTCTTACCGCAAATAATGTTGCATTAAAATGGAGTGTTGTTTTATTATCTATTCAATTGCATTTTCCCCTAATTTTAGCAAGTCATAATGTCGGCTTCGTCGCAACTTATTGTCAACTGTGGATTTGACGAAAGCTTACAAGCAACACATGTAAACTAAAAATGGCAAAAATTAGGATTGATAATAGAAAGAAAAGCCATTTGATTAGGGACTTTCCATTTTGAATTTTTCTCGGAGTTCAGTATTTTTGTTATTTTACTTTTTAAACATTTCCTAGCCAAGTGATAATTCCAACGATTCTATGGCTTCCATGAATTGTTTCTTAATATAGAAATACCTTGCCCGGCTTTGGTTATACATGTTGGTACTTTTATGTTTATAGCTCATCATCTTTTTAATAAGCTTTGGTTTTTCAAATATTTTGACCACGATTATCACTGAAAAGACATTGATTGTCGGAATGCTAATCTGGCAAAGAAAAGTTGGTACCGTGTATGTTATTACTTGCAGATTAATTTCAGTCTGTTACAAAATAATTTACCTTACGCTTTATACAGATTGTCGACAAAAAAACATCCTCTTTTTCCACGATTGAGTGCCACATATAAGATAAATGCAGAAATGCATTCGTATTAAGAAAAAATATTGAGCTATTGAGAATGTTGAATTTTCAAATCTCCACAATTTGATAGATTTATATCAAAATTCTTATCAATTTCTCCCAAGTGATTGATTTTTGAGAAAAAAAAGAAAATAAAAGTAAACTCCTCCTACATTAAACCATGAAACAAAATATGAGATCAAAACATATTTGTATTAAATATTTTTGAAAATAGACGGAGTGTCACAGACGTAATTATAGTTTATTGATTGAAAAAGAAAGGCAAATTTAAAACATTAAATTGTTTGTATGTTGTTTCCGTATTTAACAGTAACAAAAGAGAACACCTAATTCTTTAACATGTAATATTGAAATATGGAAAACAATATTCAACTTGTCACAAAACAATACTGATAATCAGCAAATGTGCGGGAAAATGCGTTACTTGATGTTTTGTTGGTCGCTCGTTTATTTTTGATGATATAACCAGTTATTCAACTATTCGGTGAATATCTCTAAGAATCAGAAATAAGAAAACTATTAACTTTCTTGTTATAACAACAACTTAAAAAAAAAAAATCGTATTTGAATAAAAAGACTTTAACTTAAATTGTTTGTATGTTGTTTCCGTATTTAACATTACTTAAAAATATTTGGAACTCACAAATTTTTTGTTTTATTTGTTCTTATTGGAAGTTCGATTGGCTAAATCTAAAATTGTCACATGCAAAACTACATTTCATTTACCTTCGAGGTCGCTGATAGTCCTGTCGAAGAAATTATCTGTTCCCAATCTTTATATATGGTGTGATGAGGAAGATAAGCCTTCGGTATACTCGATCATCTAATTAAGTCTTGTACATTTTGATTGAAACACACAAAAAATAATTTCCTATTGACCTTATAACTCACCTTTTAGGAAATATGAGAGTTCACCCTTTTTCTGATCCTTTTATAAGCTGTTAGCTACATATATAGTTTGGTTAATAGTACAATTATCATGTATGTTAACCAACGGTTCGTTATAGGTTATTACACTTGCTTCCCTTCCAACGTTGATTATAAATAGCGAGCAAACTTTAAAAAAAGGGTGGCTAGGGCGTCTCAATTAAAATTAATAGAATTTATTTGATAACTTGTCAAAATGAAGTTTTTATCATGTTTTTTCATAACTGTATTAAAAAGTTTGGGTCACAGGACTTTTTTTCACGCTACATTTTGTGCAAAATTGTCAGATTTTGAATAGATTATGCATGAAAAATCAAATTTTGTCTGATAAAAAGAAAATGTACTATTAGAACATGTAGAACTTTAAGATAAATGTGAGAAGATTGCTCTTATAACATGCTTTAAGATAAGAAAAAGGAAAAATGGGGTCACCGAACTTGTTTTCTTGCTACATATCAAAATAGGTAAATAATAACAATTTCTATTATGAAAATTACTTTATCTGAGTTATATCCCCTTATATTATCAAACACAAACAAGGTTTTGTTGTGAAATTACAACTGTAATTATGATTAAACACACAACTTTCTATATCTACAACAAAAATCCTTTACATAATTTACATACAACTCTCATAATTTGCTCTTTTCATCAAATATCTAGACCAAAGTTCTCTGCTTCTTCAAAATCCAAGATGGAGGACGACATTCGAGCCACCTTAATAAAGGTTATTCCATATTTATGTGTTGTGCATGTTATGTAAGCAACATTCCTTCAATTTAGTGTTTCTAGATTTCAAATTTCTGAGTGTTTTTTTTTAGTGTGTTTTAAAACACATCTAAAATAGGTCTTTCAAAATTTTACCATTCCACTTTTGAAAAAGAAATAACAAATGTTGTTCAATTTGCCCTGTAATAATTTCACTTAAGAGCAATTTTTGTGTTCTGTGTTCTTCAATTTATAGATCCTAGCTGAAGCGGTTCACCTTGAGGTTGTAACAATAATGTCATATTTCAGAACTTGTTACCCAATTATAAATGCCTATAGATTGCTATTTACCACGTTATGGTAAATTTCGAAAAAAATGTATGTATCAAAATACATGTATTAAAGAATTATATTGACATATGTATTGATTTTGCTACTATTTTTTATTCAATTGTACTAACAGTGTACTTGTTAATCTTATTATTACTTATAACAGTGTTGAATGCTGTGCTCCTTTTTTTAACATTGTTACCTTTTATGTCAGTTTGTTTTGTTCACAAATCGTTATCAATATAATGTAAAAGAGGGACGAAATATACCAGAGGGAGAGTCATACTCATAAAAAGAAAATAAACTGACAACGCCATGGCTAAAAATGAAAAAAGACAAACAGACAAACAATAGTACACATGACACAACATAGAAAACTAAAGAATAAGGAACACAAAAACTAAGGGTGATCTCAGGTGCTCCGGAAGGGTTAGCAGATCTTGCTCCACATGTGGCACCCGTCGTGTTGCTCATGTTATAACAAATCCGGTAAATATTCAAATTCGGTAGGTCACATTCATGAAAGGGAAGGAGATAGTAGTTACGACGTAAGCAACATATCCTATATCATTTGTGAAACGGTTATTCCATAACGGTCAACCAACTCGTAATGGCGTCCGTAAAATTTACGAACGAATGATTTCAACTTCACCATTTGGAACTCTTGGTTTAATAGCTTCCTTGTGAGCAGCAACCCTCTATCAAGAAAATCATGATAGGAAATGCAAGCACGGGAATATCGTATCAATTGGGAGATATATACCCCGTATGCAGGTGCTGCTGGAATGTTGCTACTTAGAAATGGAAACTTCACAATTGGAAAGCTGAAATCATCTCTTTTGTCGTAAAGTTTTGTTTTCAACCGACCCTTATTGTCTATTTCTAGAACTAAAATTTGATAGCCGCATTAAGAAGCAATTATGTTTTTGACAAATACTAACATAAGAAGGGTAAAAACAGTAGTGCAAATATTGATCCAAATCCTCCACCAAATCCACCGCCAAATCCACCATCAAATCCAACACTGTTTTGTAATCCTCTATAAAAGCCACCGCCAAATCCACTATCAAATTCAGCCCCGTTTCGTAATCTGTTCTCTTCAACAAGTATAATTGTCAGTGTTTCATCAGATTGTCTATCCAGATCAGGAACCGGTGTGGGTATAGGTCCAGGAAATAAGCTGAGTCCGTTACACGATGGAAAGTTATTGGATAGTCCTACTCAAGGTGATGGTGGAAATATCTTACAGGTTACATGGACAGGACCGTGCATTTATCCAATAAAGATCGATATTGAAAGGAAGAAAAGTTTCAAATACGCCATCTATTAACAAAAACTATTAATTACAAAGGCATTTCCATATTGAAATACAAATTCAGCAAATTTCAAAAAGATACATGATTGCCTTACATGAAATACAAACATTTAAAAAAAAAATGGTTTTGTCGTTTGATAATTTATAATCCCCAACAAAATAAAAAATATATTTTGCTTCACACAAATTCGTGCCTTCTGGTATCATGCATGCGGCAAAAAAAACTCTAAAAAGAGTCTGAACAGACAATTTTCATATAACCGACTTTAGATTCCAGATTATATAATTGTTTGATAAGTTACCTTTTTTGTGTCATCCTGGGTCAAGTAAGAGCAACCAAAGGAGGTAAAGTTAGACATTCAATAATTTCAATAGGTTTACTATTTTCAAATAAATTTGTCATGTACAGAAAACATAAAATAGTGATTATTCGCAGTTCAAATGTACAGAATATAAGCTGGATTTTCTTTTTCTTTCTCTAAATTTCTTATTATTTTGACACAGTATTAAGAGGAGGTGGCAACCTGTTCCAACATCGAGGTTCAACAGTCAGTCATTTGAAAGAAGTGTATGAAAAACTTTCATTTATTTTATTAGATAACGGAGAAACAACAGGAAAATAAACTTTCACGATTGAACTGATAAATATTCTTTTGACAAACAATAAACTTATCGATGGTTTGATATAACAAAAATGCATCTTCCATCAAACGGGGGTTTCCATTCATTTAAATAATTACATATAACATATGATTATTTATAGGTGTATGTACTATCCATGTTCGTTGAATTAAGGTCAACCTAAATTAATGAAATAAAACGTTAATATCCCCTCCAACAATCTCACATGGTCGTCCCTTGCAATATGTAAAGATTTTTTTTATAAAGATGACAATTGTAAACCTACAAATTTACTGAATCAATAAGGGAGATGACAAATAAACGTGTTACTTCTCATCGAAAAACCTTGTTTGCCAACAAAAAGATATAGTTTATACTTACCGTTGATAAGATTTTAAAAACAAAATATTGCGAATGTTGTATTCAGTTTCCGTATTTTCTCAACCTTTTAAAAATATAGAAATAGAAATTTGAATTCTTAAAGTGTCTCAGTTAACTTCAATTACAACTTTTATATAAGTGTGACAATTCAATGCTAAAAAGAAATAATATGCTACTAAATCTACATGAAAGTCATCTTTTATTCATTTCGTGGGTTTATTGGTCATGACACATCAATTTCTTTTAGAAAAATTGCAATTCATCCTATGATATATAAAATGTTATGAATTTAGTTTAAAGTGAATTGTCTAATGAGACAAGTGAAAGCGGAGATGGTAGAAAAAATGAAATGTCACTAGCAACCATATATTTTCAGAGCATTATAAACATTCTTTTCGTATGACATCGGCAGTGAAAATTGCTAAACCAAAAGTAATACTAAAAACTTTTAAATGAGATACGGAAATTCGTGACTTAATGTTTTGTTGGTTAGTCGTTCGTTTCCCCCCTCCTTATAACAATAGCTATAAAACGTAGTTCGGTTGTGATTATAGACTTGTATTTGAATTGTGTGTTTGTTGTTAAAGTATTTAACAGTTTAGTAATACTTAAAATACTATTTTGAACTCAAAGATTTAGGCCTTAATTGTTCTAATTGAAATTTCAAAGGACCAAATTCAAAATTGTACTGTGCAGAATAAAAGTTAAATTGCCTTTGTTGCCGCCTTTTGTCCTTTCCAGTAAATGTCGGTACCCGATCTGAACATATGCTGTGACGAGAACGATAAGACTTCGGAATACTCAATAAACTAATAGAATCGTGGACCTTTAGATGAAATAACAGAAAACATAACTTCCAACTGACATTATAACTTACCTTAAAGCAAATATGAGAGTTCAGCTTTTTTTTCACATCCTTTTCAAAGCTGTGATCCAAATCATGTACGTTTGTTTAATAGTGCAATTATTCATCATCGTCTATGAAGACATACAGGTCATTATAATTGGTTTCATACCGAAATAGGTCATGATCGATTAATGAAGGACGTTCATTAGCCATGGGTTGTGCACTTACAAAAAAAACATTTGTGTTTTTAAACTTAATTACATTTGTTCATTGTCATTATCCCCAAAAATGGTTCACTAAATCGTAACCGTGCAACCTTGATCCCTCCTATTAAATATTTGGAGATTTGTATGCTCGAAAGGGGTGAGCAAAAGATGCTGCTACAATAGGCGTATCGATCATTTCAAGTTTTCTTTTTGTGTTAGCTGACTTTGGAAGAAGATTTTAGTTGCTCTTGATGTATTGCGCGCCAGGGTCATTAAAAAAATCGACAATCTTTTCTTCAATAACCAAAATTACAGCTTGATATGTTTACTTTCAGATCTTGCAACCTGGTCATAATTGCATATAGACTGACATTTTGAATGGTTTTAAAAATTTCTATTCTATATTTATTAAAAGACTGATAGTTTACATTTTACAGGTATTTTCTAAACTTAGACAATTTGTTAACTGCCTAACATTTCAGTCTTTTTAATGTGTCATCAAAGATTCCAGGCTCTGAAAGCTCTGTGGTTATCTATAAAGGAAACAATAGTAAACCACTGTTCAAAAGTCATCAATCGATTGTGAGAAAACAAATTCGGGTAACAAACAAATACCGAGGGAAACACATCAACTAAAAGAGGAAAACAACGAAACAACAGAACACTGAAGTCCAACAAACAACAAACAGCAATGAAACAAACTATAAGATAACAAATGCCATATTCCTGACTTGGTACTATACATATATGGTGGGTTTGAACATGGTTTTTTGATTAACTAAACCTCGTGTTTTAGAAAATGTCTCCAACACTGAAAGGCATTTTACATCATGACGGAAATTATCTCACAAATGAAATGATGACAAAGCTGACCACATGAAAGTATTGATGAAAAGAGCAGTCTATTCAAATTACTGATAACACGGTCCACAAAAATGTCTAACAATAACAAACTCAGCTTATAACAACTCGGACTATAACAAACTCGGAAATTAACAAACTCGGACTACCAGAAGGATATAAGTAATATAAAGGATGTTATTTACTTTCTTAGAAACTAATCTTTTGTACAGAGTACTTGCTTTTGAATTGCTTATTTGTTAGAATAACTAGATATTTTACATTGAACACGTTACAAGCAAGAAATGTAAGGTTCGTAGATTTAATGATTGACTGTTGGTTGCTTAACATCCAGTGGCAAATATTCCACGCATATTCAGGAGGAGCGATATATTAGGTAGACAAGGTTGCCTCTTGTTTATCTTTTTCTTTTTCCTTTCTATTTCCCTTTTTGTAATATTTATCATATGCATGAATAATTTGTTTGAACTGGACCTATGATATCGGACTATCATGTGATTTGTTAACACATTTACGGTCACCTTTAAGCTATTAGTAAATTAACTGGCACGTAAATTGTTGACACATTTTCAATCACGCCTAAAAATGAGTGAGAACTTATCTACCTGTAATGACATGAAGTTGTACCAAATACCAAGTGACTTCACGGTAACGTTCACATTGATATGCACATGAATTCAACTCAATTCAAGCCAATATAGATAGTTTATTTACTTTATGTATACAATCATACAATACAATTATAAAAGATATATTCTATATACATGATATATAAGCTAATTTGTACAGATTTACGAGAATCGATAACAACTTAAACGACAAGTATATGCATTAGATGCTAAGCATGAATAGTAAAGATATAGAACATAACTGTTGGCAACATATAATTTCTTGGGGTTTTGACAGAAAAAAGTTACAGGTTTTTGCAAATGATCAAATAAATTTTGATTCAAAAATAAAATTTACATTGTCTGACATAATTCAAACAAATTCAAACGAAATCAAGAAAATTAAACGTCATTATTACATTTCTAGCTATAGTAGTTACATATCTGTTCCCAGCAAATCATTGGTTGAATTTTAATAATAACGTTAAATGTTTATGATTTCTTATTGATTTCCTATTGTGACGTCCTGAAAAAAGAAGACCATTCCGAATGACGTCGCATTCAAAGAACACAACTTTCTGTAAATCTTTGAAAATAAAGGATAAAAATCACTAGAGAAACAGATTCCACCACTATAACAAATAAAAGATATATATGAATGTTTTTCCCCAATTTTAACAGTAAAATCTCGCGCTTTTTAAATATTAAAATTTAACTTTCGCGAGTGGGAAAATATCGTTATACACTTGTTGCAGTGATGTAGTCTATGTATCAATACTAGGCTAACTTTAAACAATACAATACAATTTTTGCTATTTATACTTTATACTTTATACTAAGTAAAAGATGAAAAATTAGTAGAAATGAAACATAAATAAAATGAAATATATTTTTACATCTCCTTTTCGTGACATAAAAAGTAAAATCACAGAAATACTGAACTCAGAGGAAAATTCAACCAGAAAGTCCCTAATCACATAGCAAAAATGACATAACACATCAAACGAATGGACAACAACTGTCATATTCCTGACTTGGTACAGGCATTTTCAAATGTAGAAAATGGTGGATTGAACCTGGTTTTATAGCGCTTAACCTCTCATTTGTGCGACAGTCTCGTCAAATTCCGTTATATTTACAACGATGCGTGAACAAAACAGACATACTAAATAAATAGTCAAAATATGAGTACAGCAGTCATCACTGTGTTACAATAGTATTTATGTAATGATTATACTAAGCAATTTTTAAAAACCATAGAAGAAATGTCTGCTACTTATATAAATTATAGTCATGAGAAGACTTAGACAAAAAGGTTAAAGTAAAAGAAACGAAACAAAAAAAACCAAAAGAATTTAATACATTTCTACAACTTTTTTGGAGACATTATACATATGTAGTAGATATACTAAGCTATCTTTGAAAACCAGGGCCCGTATGCATAAAGGTACTATAGTTAAGTTGTGTTCCGAAAGGACTGATTTTTCTACATGTCCTATGATAAATTAAATTCTTAACTTAAGTGGTTTTATGATTATCAGCCCAGAGAACGAAATGTCAGCTACTTATAGCTAGTATAATTTAAAGACTATAAAACCACTGAAATGAAACAAAATAAATCAATTGATTTCTTCAACTTCTCTTGGAGACATATGTAATACATATAGAATTTCATACTGCTACTTAATTTCGTATACAAAGACTGTGCCTTCCTCGCTGGTCACCAATAACTGTTTTGTTTGTTCAACATATGATATTGCCCTGAGATGACAATCTATGTTGGAGCCATGGTTAATTACTTCAACCCCACTTTTCCCATCATGAGATATTTTAACTACATTGTTTGATCGATAACCCGCTACATAAATGTTACCATGAATATCGCTGGTAACACCGTACGGTTGCTGTAATACATTTTTGTTGGAAAAACTCCAGATGATATTCTGCGCTGAATCGACAAGGGTTACTGTATGTAATTCACGGTTTGTAAAGCAAACATTGCCCCCAAAAGTTGTAATGTAAGATCCCCATGATATGTTGCTTTTGTATATGTATTTTGATTTGAAGTCGCTCATACTTATTTTTCTTATCCCTTTTTCTTTTACAGTAAATAGCATAGCACCGTTAGAATACTGAACTCCATAGCAAGTGTCTTTTGTTTGCAATGTCTTAGATACTTTCTTGTCAGACAAATCAACTATGTAAATTTCGTCGTCTCCTGACGTGACAGCAACAGTTACATCATCTAATTGTGTGATGTCGAACGAATTTTCTTGTTCTGTATAAAATTCAAACTTGAACGATCCATTTTTATCATGTATTATAAGTCGGTCACTATTTGAGTCTGCAAACACAGTATCATTGTTGTTCATAACACACAGTCCACTTATAGCTAGGTTTTTAGATTCTCTTTTAATGTTGAATTGATGATTTAATGTCACTTTTGTGTCCTTCAAAATGGGTGCCTGTACCTGTTTTAGATTAGGTGGCATGAATTCTTTTATCGTTGGTTGTCTAGTTGTCGATACTGTAAGATATTTATTGAGGTCAAATATAGGGTTTGTTAGACTTAATTCGGTATCTGATTGTATACTAATTGTATCTAGGCTATTACTGTTGATTACGGAATGAACAAAGTTGTCCGCACTGTCTAATGTTTTCTCTAATTGTTTTGTGCCTAAAAATATTTGTAGATTCGTTGCATTAGATTTTATTTCAATTATACCTTCACTTAATTCTAACATTTGACCCTCTCTTTTTACAATGTTTCCAAGTAATTGATCAATTTCTGTTTTGGTCTTTTCTACAGTCAAATCAACATCTTGCATATAGTTATCAATTTCTTCATTGATATTTTTTCTGAATAATTCAATCTTATTTTTAATTTTTATTCTGTTCTCTTCTAATTTAAGAAGATTTTCGGAGCGATCAAGCCTAAGTTTTTGTAAGATTCCTACTATTTCTTTCAGTTTTATTCCAATATTTTCTATTGCTGGTGACGATTTTATATTGGGAATCATAGTATCAAGATCTACAACTGCGGCGGCGCAATATCCATGGTACTTCTCATTGCAAAGTAAGCAAAACGGAGTATTATGATCAAAACAATACTTCTCCAGCTTCTTATTATGTTCCTTGCAAACCAGTGGTAAAGATTTAATAAAGGGAGGTAAATTCAAATAAGCATCTACAGTGATAGTTGAATGATTTGTCATGGTAACATCATGGTTGTTTTGGCATTCAGAACACAGGCCATTATGACATTCGGTACACCATACAACTGCAGCACAACACACGCGCTTGTGTTGGCATATACCACACAAAGTCATTCTTGAAGCCACATCCATATTATCAACTACCTCTGTAATAAACATAAAAACATGAGATTGTTAAATATTAAGATGAAACTAACTGTGGTCTCCATTCTTTGCTTGTTTACGTTTACATTTATCATGTGGAGCAGGATATGCTTACCCTTCCGGAGCACCTGAGATCACCCCCGGGTTTTGGTAGGGTTATTAGTGCTTAGTCCTGAGAATTCTATATTGTGTTTTGTGTACTATTATCTGTCTGTTTGTATTTTAGTTTTTAGCCATGGCGTTGTCAGTTTATTTTTGATCTATGAGTTTGACTGTCCCTCTGGTATCTATGGCCCCTCTTGTATAGCGTATATGATGATATAATATATGTATTATAGCTCTCAAAGGGTTATTCGTTACAGCTATACGGATACATGTATGGTTGCATTAGCTTATGTGGTTCGTTCTTTATTAATTTGCTCACTATATGAATAAGACTGTTTAAGCAAATATTAAACATCTAAATTTTGTCAAAATACAGTATAATTTTAAGGGTTAAACGTTGCTAGTTAGAGTGTATAAAACAAATAAGTTCTATTATATATAGCTGAAGTACTATATAAAATGTCCGATGGGTTTTTGTGGAGATGTGTGTGTTGTAGAAAGCGTGAAATATTACCGCATGCATTGTATATAAAGTACTCCATCAAACCGAATATAAATTTGCTTTTCTGTACGTTAAGTAATATAAT
This sequence comes from Mytilus galloprovincialis, assembly GCA_037788925.1. Taxonomy (NCBI): domain Eukaryota; kingdom Metazoa; phylum Mollusca; class Bivalvia; order Mytilida; family Mytilidae; genus Mytilus; species Mytilus galloprovincialis. Next base: position 18,960,568 of record CM075342.1, on the reverse strand, counting down.
TATCACACTTTATATACAAACCTGAAATTATTCGTTTGTATCGACAAAAGTTATCAGTGCGTTAACACTTGCAATCAAATAATGATAATGGTTAATGAATATTGCAATATAATAATTGAAAATTGTTTTGAATGAAAACATTTTCCTCCATCAGGTCCGAGACCACAATTGTCGTCCCTTGATTAAATAGTCCCTAGTGTTGACAGTGGGCTACTTGCCATTAATTTTTATACCCCTTCCAAATTTATTTCTCCATGTTTAATGCCACAAATTGCAAGAAAGGGGGTGAAATTACACTGTAAAAAAAATTGGGTCCCGAATTTTTAAGGAAAGTAGTGATTTGGGCCAGCTGAAAAAGGTTAAAAATTAGCACTTCGGAAGCTGTCAAAAGATTTCAAGACGCCCTAAACATAAAATTGTCCATATTTTGAGTTAGAGCCGATGAAGTTTTCTATAATTTTGATATAATTTGTCCCAAAAGTAGTACAACACACTGTAAAAATTTCATTGAGAAAGCGCAGGTGGGATTTTTTTTAAATTTTCATTTATGTTCTAAAAGAAATGCACTACGAAATAATTGTGGTCTCGGACCTAAGAAGTGAAATCTGTAAATATAGAATCTGTACTTTGGCAACTTCCCTAAATTATTTGGTGGTGTCAATTTGTCAAATAGCATGAAACTAAAGGATTTAAACTTTTATTTTATAGAATTTCTGCAAAAATGACCAATTTGGCATTTTATGGTCAAAATAGACATTTTATAGCTTTTTCAATACTAGTATTGAGGCATACATGGCATCCTGACTTTCTATCTGACAGGTTTTCATGTGTCAATATTTGTGTTTCTATGCCTTTATCTAGTTCTTTTACTTATTTATGAACTCTAAATCTACAGAAAAGAAGATTAACTCAGACAATATGTGCAAAGTGTGTTCTATAAATGACCCTTGTCTAACGCCCTGTTTGGATGAAGTCAAAAGTGGGGAGCTTGGTACATAAAATTTGAAGTCCATAATAAAGACCTCACTAAATTTGTATCAAAAGCACTTTACAATGTCTATTGTACTTGTTCCATTTCACATAATATCTTTCTGTTCTTCTGTAGGATAGCAAGTGGTTTAAATATAAGCCTGTTGAGACTAAAATTGCATTCAAGTTTTTCACTAAAAAGGCAAAAATCTTTGTAACTGACCATACTGTCTGCAAGAAAAGTTAATTGCAACAGCCTTTTTTGTGCTCAGATTTGTTGTATCATGTCACATGAATATAGAAATGATAAAAAAAGACACATTTTTTTATTTCTTATAGCCTCAATATGCATTTTTTAATGTAAATATATGGCACGGCCTAAATTAACCCTAATTTTTTTCCAGTCTTACTTGGCTTAAGACCCTTTTAAACTAATATGATATGTTATTTGTAACTTTTCTTTCCATTTAACATGTACATTCAATACATATGTAAGGATTATTTATAAACAAAAAGCTTCACAAATTTAAAATTGCTGGAAAATATTACATCTTCATGTAAGGCCCCCTTTCATTGAAAAACCTCAATTTCTAGGCCCAGGCTCATATAAATTTGGCTTTTGAATAATTATGCTAAGTCTGATAAATCAAATGAGTACTCTATCGCTTTAAGTACATAATAAATTATATATTAAGGCATTTAAAAAGTATTTTTTGCAATATTTCAATTTTTAAAGCCCCAAATGTTGATAGTTGAAATTTTTCCATTTTAACGTCAAAATTTAACACGCAAAGATGAGTATAGAATTTAACATATTGTCTATAATATATAACCTATTGTTATGAAACTTTGTAAGCAGTGTTATAATTTATTAAGCTTTAGTCATACCAAGTTTTTTTTTAGATTTGTCAATTCTTTCTATCCTATTAGGTCCGAGACCAAAACTGTCGTCCCTTGATTTTCGTTGTTCACAAATATAGTCCCTAGTGTTGACAGTGGGTTCCGAATTTTTAAGGAAAGTAGTGATTTGGTCCAGCTGAAAAGGGTTAAAAATTAGCACTTCGGAAGCTGTCAAAAGATTTCAAGACGCCCTAAACATAAAATTGTCCATATTTTGAGTTAGAGCCGATGAAGTTTTCTATAATTTTGATATAATTTGTCCCAAAAGTAGTACAACACACTGTAAAAATTTCATTGAGAAAGCGCAGGTGGGATTTTTTTTAATTTTCATTTATGTTCTAAAAGAAATGCACTACGAAATAATTGTGGTCTCGGACTTAAGAAGTGAAATCTGTAAATATAGAATCTGTACTTTGGCAACTTCCCTAAATTATTTGGTGGTGTCAATTTGTCAAATAGCATGAAACTAAAGGATTTAAACTTTTATTTTATAGAATTTCTGCAAAAATGACCAATTTGGCATTTTATGGTCAAAATAGACATTTTATAGCTTTTTCAATACTAGTATTGAGGCATACATGGCATCCTGACTTTCTATCTGACAGGTTTTCATGTGTCAATATTTGTGTTTCTATGCCTTTATCTAGTTCTTTTACTTATTTATGAACTCTAAATCTACAGAAAAGAAGATTAACTCAGACAATATGTGCAAAGTGTGTTCTATAAATGACCCTTGTCTAACGCCCTGTTTGGATGAAGTCAAAAGTGGGGAGCTTGGTACATAAAATTTGAAGTCCATAATAAAGACCTCACTAAATTTGTATCAAAAGCACTTTACAATGTCTATTGTACTTGTTCCATTTCACATAATATCTTTCTGTTCTTCTGTAGGATAGCAAGTGGTTTAAATATAAGCCTGTTGAGACTAAAATTGCATTCAAGTTTTTCACTAAAAAGGCAAAAATCTTTGTAACTGACCATACTGTCTGCAAGAAAAGTTAATTGCAACAGCCTTTTTGTGCTCAGATTTGTTGTATCATGTCACATGAGTATAGAAATGATAAAAAAGACACATTTTTTTTTATTTCTTATAGCCTCAATATGCATTTCTTAATGTAAATATATGGCACGGCCTAAATTGACCCTAATTTTTTTCCAGTCTTACTTGGCTTAAGACCCTTTTAAACTAATATGATATGTTATTTGTAACTTTTCTTTCCATTTAACATGTACATTCAATACATATATAAGGAGTATTTATAACCAAAAAGCTTCACAAATTTAAAATTGCTGGAAAATATTACATCTTCATGTAAGGCCCCCTTTCATTGAAAAACCTCAATTTCTAGGCCCAGGCTCATATAAATTTGGCTTTTGAATAATTATGCTAAGTCTGATAAATCAAATGAGTACTCTATCGCTTTAAGTACATAATAAATTATATATTAAGGCATTTAAAAAGTATTTTTTGCAATATTTCAATTTTTAAAGCCCCAAATGTTGATAGTTGAAATTTTTTTCCATTTTAACGTCAAAATTTAACACGCAAAGATGAGTATAGAATTTAACATATTGTCTATAATATATAACCTATTGTTATGAAACTTTGTAAGCAGTGTTATAATTTATTAAGCTTTAGTCATACCAAGTTTTTTTTTAGATTTGTCAATTCTTTCTATCCTATTAGGTCCGAGACCAAAATTGTCGTCCCTTGATTTTCGTTGTTCACAAATATAGTCCCTAGTGTTGACAGTGGGTTCCGAATTTTTAAGGAAAGTAGTGATTTGGTCCAGCTGAAAAGGGTTAAAAATTAGCACTTCGGAAGCTGTCAAAAGATTTCAAGACGCCCTAAACATAAAATTGTCCATATTTTGAGTTAGAGCCGATGAAGTTTTCTATAATTTTGATATAATTTGTCCCAAAAGTAGTACAACACACTATAAAAATTTCATTGAGAAAGCGCAGGTGGGATTTTTTTAAATTTTCATTTATGTTCTAAAAGAAATGCACTACGAAATAATTGTGGTCTCGGACCTAAGAAGTGAAATCTGTAAATATAGAATCTGTACTTTGGCAACTTCCCTAAATTATTTGGTGGTGTCAATTTGTCAAATAGCATGAAACTAAAGGATTTAAACTTTTATTTTATAGACTTTCTGCAAAAATGACCAATTTGGCATTTTATGGTCAAAATAGACATTTTATAGCTTTTTCAATACTAGTATTGAGGCATACATGGCATCCTGACTTTCTATCTGACAGGTTTTCATGTGTCAATATTTGTGTTTCTATGCCTTTATCTAGTTCTTTTACTTATTTATGAACTCTAAATCTACAGAAAAGAAGATTAACTCAGACAATATGTGCAAAGTGTGTTCTATAAATGACCCTTGTCTAACGCCCTGTTTGGATGAAGTCAAAAGTGGGGAGCTTGGTACATAAAATTTGAAGTCCATAATAAAGACCTCACTAAATTTGTATCAAAAGCACTTTACAATGTCTATTGTACTTGTTCCATTTCACATAATATCTTTCTGTTCTTCTGTAGGATAGCAAGTGGTTTAAATATAAGCCTGTTGAGACTAAAATTGCATTCAAGTTTTTCACTAAAAAGGCAAAAATCTTTGTAACTGACCATACTGTCTGCAAGAAAAGTTAATTGCAACAGCCTTTTTGTGCTCAGATTTGTTGTATCATGTCACATGAGTATAGAAATGATAAAAAAGACACATTTTTTTATTTCTTATAGCCTCAATATGCATTTTTTAATGTAAATATATGGCACGGCCTAAATTGACCCTAATTTTTTTCCAGTCTTACTTGGCTTAAGACCCTTTTAAACTAATATGATATGTTATTTGTAACTTTTCTTTCCATTTAACATGTACATTCAATACATATGTAAGGATTATTTATAACCAAAAAGCTTCACAAATTTAAAATTGCTGGAAAATATTACATCTTCATGTAAGGCCCCCTTTCATTGAAAAACCTCAATTTCTAGGCCCAGGCTCATATAAATTTGGCTTTTGAATAATTATGCTAAGTCTGATAAATCAAATGAGTACTCTATTGCTTTAAGTACATAATAAATTATATATTAAGGCATTTAAAAAGTATTTTTTGCAATATTTCAATTTTTAAAGCCCCAAATGTTGATAGTTGAAATTTTTCCATTTTAACGTCAAAATATAACACGCAAAGATGAATATAGAATTTAACATATTGTCTATAATATATAACCTATTGTTATGAAACTTTGTAAGCAGTGTTATAATTTATTAAGCTTTAGTCATACCAAGTTTTTTTTAGATTTGTCAATTCTTTCTATCCTATTAGGTCCGAGACCAAAATTGTCGTCCCTTGATTTTCGTTGTTCACAAATATAGTCCCTAGTGTTGACAGTGGGTTCCGAATTTTTAAGGAAAGTAGTGATTTGGTCCAGCTGAAAAGGGTTAAAAATTAGCACTTCGGAAGCTGTCAAAAGATTTCAAGACGCCCTAAACATAAAATTGTCCATATTTTGAGTTAGAGCCGATGAAGTTTTCTATAATTTTGATATAATTTGTCCCAAAAGTAGTACAACACACTGTAAAAATTTCATTGAGAAAGCGCAGGTGGGATTTTTTAAATTTTCATTTATGTTCTTAAAGGAATGCACTACGATATAATTGTGGTCTCGGACCATCATGTAAATTTCTTTATCTGATACCTTGTCCGTGCTTGGCTGCTCTAATGACCTGTTTTATCAATTCCATGTTTGTATTAGTTATTGGATTTGTTGACTTCTAACTTCACTGACGATACATACTAATCGAAATGCAAATTTAATGGAACAAAATGTGTACCGTTGAGGTTTTTCAAAAAGACAGATTCGTCACTCAATATTAAAACAACCTGAAAAATATGCTTTTATTAAATGTATCATTTCTCATTTTCTAACTTAAATGAGTTATGAAAGTTATACATGAATTGAGAATGGAAATGGGGAAAGTGTCAAAGAGACAACAACCCGACCATAGAAGAACAGACAACAGCAGAAAATCACCAACAAGTCTTCAATGCAGCGAAAATTTCCGCACCCGGAGGCGTCCTTCAGCTGGCCGCTAAACAAATATATATACTAGTTCAGTGATAATGAACGCCATACTAAACTCCAAATTGTACACAAGAAACTAAAATTAAAAATAATACAAGACTAACAAAGGCCAGAGGCTCCTGACTTGGGACAGGCGCAAAAATGCGGCAAGGTTAAACATGTTTATGAGATCTCAACCCTCCCCTATACCTCTAGCCAATGTAGAAAAGTAAACGCATAAGAATACGCACAAAATAATTCAGTTCAAGAGAAGTCCGAGTCTGATGTCAGAAGATGTAACCAAAGAAAATAAACAAAATGACAATAATACATAAATAACAACATACTACTAGCAGTTAACTGACATGTCAGCTCCAGACTTCAATTAAACTGATTGACAGATTATGCCTTCATCATATGAATATCAGGCACAATCCTTCCCGTTAGGGGTTTAGTATCATACCATCATAACATATATGAGAAGAACATAACTCGTGTCATGCCAACAACTGGTTTTAAATGAATGTGTTCAGTTCCGATGCAAAGACCCTATAACTGAATCAATATTAACGCCAAAATATGCAATCTTTAATGACCTGACAACAGTATCGTAGCTATATCCCTTCTTAATAAGTCTATTTGAAGGTTTTGTTAGCTTCTGAGGTGAATACTGACATTTTTGTGCTTTATAAAGAATATTTCCATAAAAAATTGGATATGAAATACCTGAACGTATAAGAAGTCTGCATGTTGAGCTATATTTACGGATGATGGTCTTATACCGATGATAAAATTTAGTAAATGCTTTGACTAGTTTGTGATATCGAAAACCCTCGTGTAATAATCTTTCAGTAATACATTATTTCTCTCGTTAAAATCTAAAACATTGTTACATACACGAGCGAATCGTACAAGTTGAGATATATAAACACCGTAAGATGGTGACAAGGGAACGTCACCATCTAAGAATGGATAATTAACGATAGGAAATGAAAAATCATCTCTTTTATCATAAATTTTAGTATTGAGCTTTCCGTGAATGATATAGATATCAAGATCGAGGAAAGGGCAGTGGTCATTGTTAGTATTAGCTTTATTTAAAGTAAGTTCAACAGAATAAATTTCTTTAGTACACATACTGAAGTCGTCATTATTGAGAGCAAAAATATCATCCAAATATCTAAAAGTATTATTAGATTTGTCTATCAGATGTTGTTTCGATGGGTCTTTGCTGATTTTTGTCATAAATTGTAACTCATAGCAATACAAAAACAGGTCTGCAATAAGTGGTGCACAGTTAGTCCCCATTGGAATTCCGATAACCTGACGATATACGGAATCTCCAAAGCGAACAGAAATGTTATCTAGTAAAAATTCAAGGGCATATATAGTATCAAAGCATGTCCAATTGACATCGGTTTTTTGTTTATTGCTACTAAAAAATGACCTAAAAGGGTTTGAACATATATCATGTATATATTCACATTCTGACTTTTTAAATGCCCATTTAGTTAGGTGTGTGAATTTTTTCTTAATGTGAATGTGAGGCAATGTGGTATAAAGGGTAGAAAAATCAAAACTTTGAACAGATTCAAAATCACCAATAAAAGCATGCAATTTATCAAGTACTTCCAACGAGTTCTTGACACTCCAAAAGTAATTAATTCTACTGTTTTCGAACAATTTATTATCAGGTTTTTAATTGTACCAAGTGAACTGGTAAGAAGAATAGACAATTTAGTAGTGGAACAATGGCTTGAAGACGAAATAAATATATATTTGTAAGGTGTTTTGTGTAGCTTCGGAAGCCAATACATAGTTGGGACTTTCATTGTATTTTGTTCTGCTTTTAAAGCGGTAGCTAAAAGTTTATGTTTGTTACAGATGTCGTTTTCGGAAAATGAAGTGAGTTGGAATGTTGGTGAATTGGTGATTTCATTTTGCAGAACATCAATGTAAAATTTACGTCAAACACTAATAATATTATTAGCAGCTTTATCGGCCGGGACAAAAACAAATTCCTTGGCTAGTTCTTTTAGTTTATGTTTGATACGAGAAATAGGTTTATTGTGGTTATTGTTAAGAGTAAAATGTTCTTTAAAATGTTGAATACGAATATCAACTATGTTCATTACAGAATTAAAAAAAGAGTCCAAAGATTCTTTGTCAGCTTTTTCCCGTTTTATCCAGTTCAAACAGTAAGTACGGAGTGAGTCGTGGATGATATTACGACACTCATTCCAATTAATAATTGACGGGGGACGATATTTAGGTCCTTTACTGAGGAATGATTTTAACTCTCGGTCTTGAACGATGTTAAGATCTCCTGTTATAACATGGGAAATGAATCCATAAATATATTCGGAATTACTACAATTACATGAAGTAGGTGTATTTTCACTGATATTAACATCTTTACACATTTGTCTATAATTAAACACAAATTTCCGGGTAGATTTCTTGTAAATATACCAAATAAGAGGGAGCTCAGTATTATTAAAGTATCCAGGAATTTGATTTTTAACAGAATGATCGTTAAAAATACCGGCAATATTTACAAAATCCAAACCTTCATTGACATACTTCATTTTAATAAAATGTTTTTTATGATCTTCAGGGCGATCAATTTTGGGAAACAGTTTAGAATAACAATATGCTATTATAATTTGAAAGATTTCAAACTTATGACTGCTATATGAAATTGTGTTGCAATCCTCTAAAATTTTATTTAACTTATTAACTGGTAATGAACAGAGCTTTGTTAACAGATAATGTCTGCCGTTGTTTTTTGAAATAGAAATTAGGTCCAAAATATTGGTATGATTGGTTCGAAATTTTCTTTGATTGCGATTTTTTCTACGACCATGAGAACGAATTTTACGAACAGTTTTAGAAACTATATCCAAAATGTTAACAGAATCGGTTCTTGATATATTGCCAATTCCCATGATATTATCATTAAGACCGAGAGGGTAGACTGTCTGAAATTTTTTAATCCAATTTAATTCAATCATTTTCCGTGATCGTACAATCTTTGAATGAGATTCACCAGGCTGCTTATTTACTACTTCTAAAGATTGAACTGCTAAATAGTTAATAGGATGATTGTACTTCGTCAGGTGTTGATAAATGATACTTTTGAATTTGTTGGGTCTTTTAAAACGATACAGATGTTCTTGAGTACGTTTAGATAAATATCGTCCAGTTTCACCTACGTACTGAATACCGGTTTGTTTCATGTGAGTAAATAAATAATACTGTTTGTTTTTCAAGTTATATCAGTTTCAAAATTTAGAGAAAAAGTGCGACCGTGGACCTTACCGTTTGTTGGTGGAAAGACGAGGACATGTAAGTAATTTTTTGGCATGACACTTATCGATAGAAGGGTAACCACGATTTTTAATGTTAAAAATGTTAGCGATGGTAGTATTTTTAGATAAGCGATTTTGAAGATTGAGACGTGTAGATACCCTTTGAACGAGTTTAGTATTTAATATTTTTCCATTTCTAAGCTTCATATTTGTTTTTGTTTGTTAATAATATTAGATAGGAGCAAATACTAGCGTCCAGAATATGAACCAGCATACAATAAATTAAATTATGTACAAATGATAAATCTGTTCGGCTAAAGATGTCAACGCTATCCGTATTAATTAACCGAAAAAGATAGGGTATATCAGGGTAGCGACTGACGTCTGACTAAAGAGTAGAATGGGGCTGAATATTGAAATACTACTTTTTGATAAATATTCCTAAAGTAATGAACTAGAGAAGTTCTCGCTCGGACACACATTCCATAGTCTAGTATATTATAAGAGCATAAACCTGAAGCACGGGGAGGCACTCTACTGTCTCCACATGACACTAAAGACAAACTCTGTAAAAAATAAAATTGAGAATGGAAATGGGGAATGTGTCAAAGAGACAACAACCCGACCATAGAAGAACAGACAACAACAGAAGGTCACCAACAGGTCTTCAATGCTGCGAACATTTCCGCACCCTGAGGCGTCCTTCAGCTGGCCCCTAAACAAATATATATACTAGTTCAGCGATAATGAACCCATTACTAAACTCCAAATTGTACACAAGAAACTAAAATTAAAAATAATACAAGACTAACAAAGGCCAGAGGCTCCTGACTTGAAACAGGTGCAAAAATGCGGCGGGGTAAAACATGTTTAAGAGATCTCAACCCTCCCCCTATACCTCTAGCCAATAATAATAATAAACATTTCATATGCAAAGTTTATTATAATCGATTAACTTATTTGTTACAAAAATCTATCCTTCTTATAAAACTTATATCATTGTCTCAATACTGATACAGATGGACGACTTCAAAAACCATTGTTTCCAGTGTATGACGTCAAGATACCTAATTTGAATTGCTTTGCTGGTACATGATCATAATATATATACGGATTTAATTAACAATATTTTGGTTTTGTCTTTGTTAGTGTTCCTTTATTTTCTTCTTATAGTTAGTGTGTTCCCTTCGTTTTAGTATGCATCCGGATTTGATTCTCTCAATCGATTAAGAATTTCTGTACACTGGTATACTACTGTTTAGTAAGATTGATTTGTATGTTGCATTATTTTTTTATTCAACTGTATTTTATGTCTGTGATGTATGTTTACACAGTGCAAGCTATTATGGTCACATTAATCTATTATGTCTGTGTGTTATGTTCAATTTTGTCAATGTAATGGAAATGTACACAACTGTCTTCCCAGTTGACAGTAAAGCTAGTAAGAGAACCAGATTCAATCCACCATTTTCTTGGAAAATGTCTTTGCAAAATCAGAAATATTACAGTTTTTCCATTCGCCTTTTCAGAATGTAAAGGAAAATGGGTAATCTCGTTGTTCGTACAACAAAATGAAAATAACGCGACGTCATGGGGTGAATTTCCATTGTTTAGAAAGTTTTAAACCAATCACAACGTTTTGATGTACGCTTTTGAAATTATTGCCCAGAATGCATTAGATTTTGAAACGGCGAATAGTTCTGTTGTTTAGTAGCGTTTGATTTTGTCTGTTATTAGGAATTCACGCTTCTCAATTTGTTTTTTTTTGTTGTTATATTTATGCTATTGAAATACAAATTGCTCTGAGACTACTGTATCATTCTTTTTTAGGATTTCTAGCTATGCCCAAAGTTTTTAATGCAGGTAAAGTAATGATGCCTCTTATTAAGGAAGTGATGTTTGGTTTGGACAGCAACTTATGAAGTCAGCCATTTTTTCGTTTAAACAGATTTTCTGCTGTTTATTTGAAGCTATGTAGACCAAATTGATACAAAACACCATTGCAATTTCTAATCAATTGTTGTCTTTAATTATCTATATTTACCCGGTGTCAAAATATCAGTATTTTATTAAAGTTTTCGTATGAAACTGTTCAAGTAGAACATACAATAGTAACATCACTAACCTTATATTATTTCACTATGAATGCATTTCTTTTCCCTCTACTTGTAAACATAACCGTAGACTAAAATGTCCATTTTACATCTCTCTTACAAAACATCTCTACTTTCTTGGCAACATGGGAATGTGTTATAGTAAAATAAAATTGAACACGAAACTTATCAGTGTAAAGGTAAACCTTACATAACATTTATGTTTTATTTATTGACAAACATTATATTTTGTGTATCGGAAAATATTTAAATTTATTTAATGACATTTTGTATTCAATAGCATGACTTATGTCTCTTTTGATATATATTTTTCTATTGTATATAATATTTCATTTCAAACAACTTTTTAGTTCTGATTCTAATGTAAAAGATGTAATTCATATTGCTTTACAAATGGAATCCTTGTCAATAAAACCATATATGATGTGTTAAGGTTTTACTTTATTTTATATACAGTAAACGGTCAATTCTGTAAATAAAAAGTTTTGAATTGACAACTTTGATAACCTTTATAAGACTTACATCTAGAAATTGACAATGATGGTCGGTTGAAAACAAAACTTTACATTTCTAAGTAGCAACATTCCAGCAGCACCTGCATACGGGGTATATATCTCCCAATTGATACGATATTCCCGTGCTTGCATTTCCTATCATGATTTTCTTGATAGAGGGTTACTGCTCACAAGGAAGCTATTAAACCAAGAGTTCCAAATGGTGAAGTTGAAATCATCCCTTCGTAAATTTTACGGACGCCATCACGAGTTGGTTGACCGTTATGGAATAACCGTTTCACAAATGATATCGGATATGTTCCTTACGTCGTAACTACAATCCCCTTCCCTTTCATGAATGTTACCTACTGAATTAGACTATTTACCGGATTTGTAATCACATAAGCAACACGACGGGTGCCACATGTGGAGCAGGATCTGCTTACCCTTCCGGAGCATCTGAGATCACCCCTAGTTTTTGGTGGGGTTCGTGTTGTTTATTCTTTAGTTTTCTATGTTGTGTCATTTGTACTATTGTTTTTCTGTTTGTCTTTTTCATTTTTAGCCATGGCGTTGTCAGTTTGTTTTAGATTTATGAGTTTGACTGTCCCTTTGGTATCTTTCGTCCCTCTTTTATAAAAATTGCGCTCTAAAATTTAGCGTGCATTATTTAGCTTGGTCAATATCGTATGAAAATCACGACGTTAACATTTTGCTGTAGATAAAGAATGTCTCTTACATTTTTTTAAATGTTCATTCAGAGATTTTGTTGATAAACGTTCCGTATCAACTTCAATAATAATACATGATGGTCTATCTTGAAGTATAGATTATCGGTACTTTGTTAATTATCTTAATTACGTGTTATAGAGTTCTTTATTTGTCTTTGTATGTTATTATACTTAACGGTGTAGTCTATAGTTTGTATTATTCTTTTGGCGTTACTCGGTACTTATACATCCCACCATTGTGTTCTTGTGTGACGGTTATTATTTTGTATTCTTGTATTTCATTTTTCTTGTGTGCTCTGTCTTTGTGCCATTTTGTTTTTCTTTGAAATACTTGTTTTGTTTTTTTAGTGCTTAAGATTATACATTGTTAAAAAAACCAATGTTAAATGTTGTATTCCTTTTTTGACATGTTTTACCAACTATCTCCATGTTGTCAACATGGTCAATTTAATATAATTTTTTACAACTGTCATACCAATAATAGGGTTATCTAGCTATGTAACCATTGTTTGCATAATTAAATGTATGTACCAAGTCAGGAATATGACAGTTGTTTTTCATTCAATTTATGCGTTTGAGGTTTTGATTTTACCATTTGATCAATTGAACGAATTTTCAACCTGCAAGGTTTATTGAAATCTGTCTATGCCTTTACTCGTTCAAAGTATACGGTCTTCATTAGCAGTGTTTTGCTACTGAAACCAAAATTGCTCTTCTATCTTGCTACTTAAGATTTTATACAATTCCCTCTGTTTTTGTTTGTATCTTCTTTTTGGATGTATAAGATTGTAATAAAAATAAAGTCCGAGAATTAAATTTTGTATTTAGACTGTTTTTTTAAGGAATTAAAATTGAGAATGGAAATGGGGAATGTGTCAAAGAGACAACAACCCGACCAAATAAAAAACAACAGCAGAGGGTCACCAACAGGTCTTCAATGTAGCGAGAAATTCCCGCACCCGGAGGCGTCCTTCAGCTGGCCCCTAAACAAATATATACTAGTCCAGTGATAATGAACGCCATACTAATTTCCAAATTGTACACAAGAAACTAAAATTAAAATAATACAAGACTAACAAAGGCCAGAGGCTCCTGACTTGGGACAGGCGCTAAATGCGGCGGGGTTAAACATGTTTGTGAGATTTCAACCCTCCCCCTATACCTCTAACCAATGTAGAAAAGTAAACGCATAACAATACGCACATTGAAATTCAGTTCAAGAGAAGTCCGAGTCTGATGTCAGAAGATGTAACCAAAGAAAATAAACAAAATGACAATAATACATAAATAACAACAGACTACTAGCAGTTAACTGACATGCCAGCTCCAGACTTCAATTAAACGGACTAAAAGATTATGATTTCATCATATGAACATCAGGCACAAACCTTCCCGTTAGGGGTTTAGTATCATACCATCATAACATATATGAGAAGAACATAACCCGTGTCATGCCAACAACTGTTTTTAGAATAAATGTGTTTAGTTCCGATGCAAAGACCTTATCAGTGACTCAATATTAACTCCAAAATATGCAATCTTTAATGACTTGACAACAGTATCGTAATTATATCCCTTCTTAATAAGTCTATTTGAAGGTTTTGTTAGTTTCTGAGGTGAATACTGACACCTTTGTGCTTTATAAAGAATATTTCCATAAAAAATTGGATGTGAAATACCTGAACGTATTAGAAGTCTGCATGTTGAGCTATATTTATGAATGATGTCTTTATACCGTTGATAAAATTTAGTAAATGTTTTGACTAGTTTGTGATATCGAAAACCCTGGTGTAATAATTTTTCAGTAATACATAAATTTCTCTCGTTAAAATCTAAAACATTATTACATACACGAGCGAATCGTACAAGTTGAGATATATAAACACTGTAAGATGGTGACAAGGGAACGTCACCATCTAAAAACGGATAATTAACGATAGAAAATGAAAAATCATCCCTTTTATCATAAATTTTAGTATTCAGCTTTCCAATTGTCTGCTGTTTAGACTTGAGGAATTATATTTATTCAGAACAACAACTTATATCATCAACGATTATTTTGTTGCGATCAGATTCAATAATTGAACTTTTCATTAAGAATGCATTATTTTGCAGATTTCCTACTGTTTTATTAGTAGCTTTGGATACCAAAATGCGTGCAGATTTACCAATTCAATTTTTCATCCAATATTGCTTTTATTTGTTTAAAATGCTCGTTGTTGAAATATTTGTTCTTGATTAAAGTATGTGTATAAAACTAATTAAGTTGAACATAATACCACTCATTGAATATCTTTTTAAACGTTGAAATTCTTTCTTTTTCCTATACTAATTAATGTAAAATGAAATTGGACACCGTAGTTTGTCAATAATAAAGTAGACCAAACTTATTGAATATAAATAACAAGTATGTTTTATTTAATGAAAAATTATGTATATGGTGTGTCAAAAGATATTTAAATGCATTATAACACATTTTCCAACGCGTGACTTACGTTTCGTTTTATAGTCAATTCTCTCTTTATAACACATTCTTCAGTAATGATATCAACAATATATTAAATTTTTATTCGGCTGCATATGATAAACTTCAGTAGGCTTATAGATGCAATAAATGTCAATGTAAACATATACCAGATTGACAGTAATCTATCTTTTCAGATTTACATAGCTTAACTAGGTTAAAGCACTTTTTTAACAACCGTATTCTACTTTTTTTCTAAAGAACTTAAGCTATGAATACATAGTCGTTTGCGTTCAAATCATTGACATATACATGCCAAAGCCGCACTTCACAGGTTAAACGGTTGCAATCACAAAGTGGTTGACCGGTACGATGCATGTGTCTATCAATTTTTTTTTAAATATCATCTTTCAAAAATCATGATTTTTTTAGGTCAGATATTTGATCATATACACCGTGATTTCAATTATAACTACCTACGCATTTTATTTGGAAATTCAAATACATATATGGACACACACAATAGTAGCTTATCATTTTATATATATAATAGGTGCCAATGATTTGATCGAAATTTTGACTTGGATTGAGAGTTGTCTCATTGGCACTCATACCACATCTTCAAATATCTAACCATGTACAGATACATGTAAGATATATTAAAAAAGACAAACAAAAGTAATTAAAAACTACCTCAGGATTTGAAGATTAAGAGTTTAAAATTTATTCAGCCTAAACAACACCCGTGTCAGATTACAACTTAGCGTGCATCGATTCCGAAATCATATCTGTATGAAATATGGTAGATGAGCAGATACATTCAAAATAGTCAGTTCAGGTGTCAAGTGAATGATTTCTTTTTACTGATTCGAAAGGCATATGTTTCAATGTATTTAGTTTGAAATAAGGGAGATAATTGGCTTCTCGGAGGGAATGAAATGTTACTTAAGTTGTCATATGTGAGTTTCCATTGTATTGATTCGAAATATTATGTTAATGAGTTACACTTAGTTATATAAGGTGGAAATGCCAAGACCTCAAATCAGAAATATGACAGTTGTTTTCCATTCGTAAGATGTGTTTGAGCTTTTGATTTTGCCAAATTATAAGGGACTACCCGAAATAAATTTTCCTTGCAGTTCTGTATTTTTGTTATTTTATAGATCGTTTATGTGAAATAACACTATGACTTGTTAATGTATCGCTATGGGTAATTCTAAAGAGTTGACCAATACCTCGAAGAAAACAATCAAGCAATGTATTTTACGAAATCTTTGTCAAAGCGATAACATGAAATAGTTTAAAGTTAGATAACTCCCAGCGAAAATGTATCCAGTTCGATAGCATGACTACAAAAAGAGCGATGTCTGGCACGTACCATAAGCCAAATATCATATCCACATGTTGCAAACAAAAGTGACATTACAGAAACAACAGGTCATATGTCTTCAACCTAACTTGAATTCCCTATAATTCTTTCATGTACTTATGTGGAGTTTAAGCAAAGGTCAAAATCTAGAACACTTTGTTAAACATTGACATTGTACTCAATTTATAGCTCACAAAGCATGGACATATCCAACATATAAGGTTAATAAAATATATCATACAACAGCTTATTTTAAGCGTAAGAGAGGAAAAAACATCCATAACATGTAAAATGTTAATACACGCTTTCAGCCAAGATAGGCATTTCGCCGCGTAAATTTGTAAATAAAAAATATCGGTATCTTTTTATACAATTCCTGATGAACAGCGATAATTAGCAAATATCTAAATTTTGATGATGACCTTGACTTCCTTTTTTTTAGTGGACCAAGGACCTTACATAAGAATACCCTAGTTAAAAACAGTCATTGTATATCAGTTTCAATTACATATATAACTTTTACTGTTTTTGTAAAAAAAAAAAAGATAAAAAAAGGTGCACGAAGAATGAAGTTTACATAGAATATACACATTTGAGATCTTTTCATGTTGTTGCACTATATCATTATGTTTGGAGTATTTTTTTTTTATCATATTTTCAACTCTTTTGCATAGATTAATGAACATTTTTACAAATAAGACATCTATACTTAAAGATCTTTCAAATTTCGTCAATGAAATGGGGGACAGTTTTTTTTAATAATGCTATGCCTGTTTGTGTGGCTTTCCCAGATTATCAAGTGTATTTGTCTGTTTAATAAGGAAGATGTATAGCTATTTTCAATTTAAAAAAGTCACTTGTAATGTCAGTTTTTCACACTGATTTAAACAAATATATGGTTGCAATGTATTTCATTTGAAGTAAGGGAGAAAAATTTTGCATGTAAACAGGAAATTTATAAAAATTACCACATAATTGATATATATATATCAACACCGAAGTGCTGACTACTGGGCTGGTGATACCCTCGGGGCGAAACGTCCACCAGCAGTGGCACAAACCCAGTGTTGTAAATAGTTATGATAGGTACCAGGATTATAATTAAATACGACAGACGCACGTTTCGTCTACATAAGACTCATCAGTGACGCGTGGATCAAAATGCTCATAATGCCAAACAAGTACAAAGTTAAAAAAAAAAGAGCATTGAGGAACCAACATTCTAAAATAAGAACACACTATAACAATCAGTTGAAAAAGGCTTAACTCATCAGATAGGTACAACTAGAAATGCATATAACAGCAATACAGACTGGACGCTGACGGGTACTTGTACGTAAAAAAAACCCAAATAAGACAACATAATATACTGAACACTAACTATTTTTCGCGAGCGATTTATTTCGAATCTTTCGCGAGTAGAATAACTGGAATATAACTCGTTACAAACCCGTAAAACTTAGATCCATCCACATTCCGTTACATGAAGTAACTTTGAAAATCGCGAAATTTAATTGACGCGAAATCCCGCTTGAAAAGACTTAAGATTTGTATTTGGTTTAATATTTTTCTTTCTAAAAGTGCGTGATTTCTTGGACCCACAAAAATAAGTTGGTTTACAGTATTGAGACTAAAATATAAGTCCTTTCTTTACAACATCGTCCATTATATACTCGTTAATAATAAATGATAAAAATACATTATATTGTGAATTAAGACTGTTTGCGTGTACTTATGTTTCCTATTGTTGGACGGTGGAGAAAAAATGTAATTTAAATATAACGATTTCAAGCAATGCTGAATATAACATGTGCTATCAAAATTAAAGAAGGTCAGTTGGTGTTAATGAGAAACCTATACCACCGTTATTTTGAAAAACAATCATCATCATAAAGATTTCGTACATTTCAGGTCACAACTTGTTTTCCTCGGTATTACCACAGAATGCTTATATTATTTTCTTTCAGGATTGTTTATGTTACTCACAAGAACTACTGTAAACATTTAAATTTACCCAGTTAATAAATTCGGCCAATTTAAAGTGTATTAATCGTATCAAATACATATAGATTATTACATAGTAACGCGTGGATTATCGGATTTATCCAATCGAAATAGTTGAATTATCAATTTGAAAGTCCGAACCTTAAAGTTTTAAATTTAAAGTCAAACTCCTTCCTTTTCAAAATTATTAGAAACGGACCCTTTCGCCTAGATCAATAATAATAATTTTGAAAAGGAAGGAGTTTGACTTTAAATCTTGAATTATGCACAAAATGTTATTAACAAAAGAAAGTTTACGTCGAAACCATGTAAGTATGGCTAATACTGTTCTAATTAAAGCGGAAATAATTATCATTTTGGTGGAAAAAGAGTTGCACAACACATAGTCACTAGTTTAAAATGCTAATCAAGTATAAAAGGAATACATGTTCGTTGGGATAAGTGGTTTCTAGATGACAAAAAAAAAACATCCGAGGATTCCGTGGACACAGCAATTGTATCACTTACCGAACAGATTTGTCTAAATCATCATTATTATTGGGATCGTCGTCCGAGTCCATCATAGAAAAAACGCAGAAAGTCGCCGTTGGTTTTTGGTGGCAGTATTCGTTTCCACCAGAAGTGGCCGTTATGGTTATGCACCGTGATATACGTATCTGTAGATATATCAAACTAAGCATATATGACCTCGGTTTATATTCTACAATGTTCTACGGTGCGGATTAAAATTTTATTAATCATGTTTTAGCTAGATTTGCTAGATACCATCTTGCAAAAAATGTAAATACCTATTATTTACAAGGTTTTGTGAAAAATAATGAAAAAGGGGAAAAAGCATGAAGGCGATTCAAAACTACCAAATGTTACACATAAAAAAAGATATCGAAAGCATGTCTGGCCAGATCAACACGTTAAACACAAAAAGACAAACATATTATGATCAAGGTCAAGCCTCATGAGTATCATGCATTTTTGCCTTGATATGAGGGTCTCGATGGGGGGGGGGGGGGGGGGGGGGTCTGTTATTCAGTAAACATTTAATTGTCACCCCTTTTTTCTCTAATCTTCAAAAAAATAACCCCTTTTTTCTCTAATCTTCATTTATTTTGCCCGTTATTCACCAATCTTCATTTTTTGCCCGTTATTCTCTTATCTTCATTTTTTAACGGCATTATTCTTTAATCATTTAACCCCATCAAAACCCTCTTATATTATAAATCAATAACAAATAACAACAACGGGTACAGAAAGTCTTTATGATTCAATCTAAATACAAACGTAGATACTTCCTAATTGTGAAACGTACTCCAAAACGTCGATTGAGAATAATGCGCGATCTTTATTTCTTTGTTTAAATTAAAAAAAAAAAAACTTACTAAATGATATGTAAGATGCGATCTGAGGGATATGTGTATTTACTGACAAAATGATTAAGTAGATTTGTAGAATATATTCAAAAGATAAGACCATTTAAATTGTGGATAATTCCTAAATCAATGAACCAGTGGAAACTATACATAAAGACGAGTCAACACTAGAGATGGGAAACCCCTAACAAAACCAAAGTAAAACGTTCAAACCGAAAGTCATTGTTGTAGTTGTTGTTAACAAACAAGTATGATATATTGATTTTCAAGCCAAGCAGTATAGAAAATAGATACATTCTTTTATCGTGTACAATGAAACATATAGTACTGAAAATTGTAGTGTGTAAAATCAATCGTTTTCCATTGAATAATATTTAACGGGCGACAAGTCGGGCCTCTCATTCTGTATCTAATCAAAGTAAGTATAACGTAATGGTGCTAATGCTTGTTTGATACAAATTAATCGATTTATTGTTTTTCATTCTGTTTAGATCTTAAATTTCACAACGTACAAGTGTTATCATGAAGCGAAATATATTTTTAACATATCTAGTGTGCATACAGTGTTATGAATCAAATTTTGAATCCCTCAATATTTTATTTAACTCGATTTTCCCTAACCTTTTGGAGAATTTTGACATGACTTATTTCTGATATTCATATCGTTTGAGTTAAATAAAGTAATATTCAATAGAACAGGCCATGATATAGCTATCAACGGTAATGTAGTTGGTTTATAGTGAGTAGCAAAAGCGAAATAACTGTTTCAATATACCAAAGTTTCAATCGACATGATGAAAAACAGAGGCGACATTTAAGTAATAACAGGTCTTATCCTATGCAACATAGTGCAAAACTCAATCACGTGCTAAGTGAATAAACCAAATGATACAGAAAATAAAAACTATACACCACCGTACGACTTTCAACAATGAGCAACGCTCATACTGCATAGTCTCCTATGAAATGTCCCGAAATGACAAATGTAAATCAATTCAAACAAAAATAACAGACTTCTGACTTTGGACAGGCACATACAGAATGTGGGAATTTCATCTAGGTTGAAGGCGCCAACTATCCTCCTAATTAGGGACATTGGTGTAATAGTACAACATGAGTAGTTATCATAGGTACCAGAATTATAATTTAATACGCCAGATTCGCGTTTCGTCTTCATAAGACTCATAGTGACGCTCAAATCAAAATAGTTATAATGCCAAACAAGTACAAAGTTGAAGAGCATTGAGGAACCAAAATTCTAAAATAAGAACATACTATAACAATTAGTTGAAAAAGGCTTAACTCATCAGATAGGTACACCTAGAAATGCATCTAACAAAGACACAGAGTGGACTCTGACGGGTACTTGTACATCCAAAAACAAAAAAATAAGGCAACATAATATACTGTACACCAACTAAATTTTGCGAGCGATTTATTTTCGAATCTTTGCAAGTAGAATTACTAGTCTAAAAATATAAATCGTCACAAACATGTAATTCTTGGATCTTTTCTCATTAAGTTATATGAAGTAAATTTGAAAATCGCGAAATCGAATCGACGCGAAATCACGCTGAAAAAGATTAAAGATTTGTATTCTGTTTAATTCAGATTATTTTTCAAAAAGTGCATGAATTCCTTGACTGAATGCAGGAGCCTGGAGTTTAGTGGTTGTCGTTTGTACATTGATATATATTTGTTTTTGGTCATTGTTTTGTACATTAATAAGGCCGTTAGTTTTCTCGTTTGAATTGTTTTAAATTTATAAATTCGAGGCCTTTTATAGACGTTACCTGTGCGATATTGGCTTTGTTTATTGTTGAAGGCCGTACGGTGACCTATAACTGTAAATATATGTATCATTTGGTATCTTATGACGAGTTGTCTCAATGACAATCATTCAACATCTTCTTTTTTATATTAATTGAAATAATGAATCCGCGAAAATAAGTTGGTTTACAGTATTGAGACTAAAATATAAGTCCATTTTTTTACAACGTCCATTATATACTCGTTAAAAATAAATGATGAAATACATTATATTGTGAATTAAGACTGTTTGCGTGTACTTATGTTTCCTATTGTTGGACGGTGGAAAAAAGTGTAATTTAATTATAACGATTTCAAGCAATGCTGAATATAAAATGTGCTATCAAAATTAAAGAAGGTGAGTTGGTGTTAATGAGAAACCTATAACACCTGAATTTTGAAATACAATAATCATCATAAAGATTTCGTACATTTCATGTCACAACTTTTTTTACTCGGTATTATCACAGAATGCTTATATTATTTTCTTTCGGGATTGTTTATGTTACTTACAAGAAATACTGTAAACATTTTAATTTACCCAGTTAATAAATTGGGCCAATTTAAAGTGTATTAATCGTATCTGATACATTGAAATATACGTATCTGTAGATATACCAAACTAAGCATATATGACCTCTGTTCATATTCTACGGTGTGGATTAAAATTTTGTTAAACACATTTTATCTATATTGGCTAGGTACCATCTTGTCAAACATATGGCACCTATCATTTACAAGGTTTTGTGAAGAAGAAAAAAAAATGAAATGGAGAAAAAACATGAAATAGACTCAAAATTACCAAGTATTACACAGAAAAAAAATATCCTAAGCATGTCTGGCCAGATCAACACATTAAGCACAAAAAGCAAAATATATTATCATCAAGGTCAGGTCTTATGAGTATCATGTAGTTTTGCATTTTTATTATAAATCAATAAGAAATAACAACAATGGGTTCAGATAGTCGTCATGATTCAATCTAAATACAAACTTAGATTCTTCTAATTGTGAAACGTACTACAAAACTTCGATTGATAATAATGCCCGATTTTTATTTCTTTGTTTGAATTCGAAAATCAACTTTCTGAATGATATATAAGATGCGATCTAAGGGATATGTGTACATACGTAATGATTAAGTAAATTATTAAACGCCAAATTTGTAGAATATATTCGAACAATAAGGCCATTTAAATTGTGGAAATTCCTAAATCAATGAACCAGTGGAATTTATATATGAAGACGACTCAACACTGGATATGGGAAACCCCTAACAAAACAAAAGTAAAACGTTCAAACCGAAAGCCATTGTCGTAGATGTTGTTAACAAGTATGATATATTGATTTTCAAGCCAAGCTGTTTTGAACCTTGTTTTATCTTGTACAATGAAACATGTAGTACTGGAAAATGGAGTGTGTAAAATCGACCGCTTTCCATTTATTAATATATTTAACGGGCGACAAGTCGGGCCTCTCATGATCTGAATCTAATCAAAGTAAGTATTACGTAATGGTGCTAGTGCTTGTTTGATACAACTTAGTCGATTTATTGTTTTTCATTCTGTTCAGATCTTAAATTTCACAACGTACAAGTGTTATCATGAACAACGGGTACAGAAAGTCTTAATGATTCAATCTAAATACAAACGTAGATACTTCCTAATTGTGAAACGTACTCCAAAACGTCGATTGAGAATAATGCGCGATCTTTATTTCTTTGTTTAAATTAAAAAAAAAACTTACTAAATGATATGTAAGATGCGATCTGAGGGATATGTGTATTTACTGACAAAATGATTAAGTAGATTTGTAGAATATATTCAAAAGATAAGACCATTTAAATTGTGGATAATTCCTAAATCAATGAACCAGTGGAAACTATACATAAAGACGAGTCAACACTAGAGATGGGAAACCCCTAACAAAACCAAAGTAAAACGTTCAAACCGAAAGTCATTGTTGTAGTTGTTGTTAACAAACAAGTATGATATATTGATTTTCAAGCCAAGCAGTATAGAAAATAGATACATTCTTTTATCGTGTACAATGAAACATATAGTACTGAAAAATGTAGTGTGTAAAATCAATCGTTTTCCATTGAATAATATTTAACGGGCGACAAGTCGGGCCTCTCATGATCTGTTTCTAATCAAAGTAAGTATAACGTAATGGTGCTAATGCTTGTTTGATACAAATTAGTCGATTTATTGTTTTTCATTCTGTTTAGATCTTAAATTTCACAACGTACAAGTGTTATCATGAAGCGAAATATATTTTTAACATATCTAGTGTGCATACAGTGTTATGAATCAAATTTTGAATCCCTCAATATTTTATTTAACTCGATTTGCCCTAATCTTTTGGAGAATTTTGACAGGACTTATTTATGATATTCATATCGTTTGAGTTAAATAAAGTAATATGCAATAGAACAGGCCATGATATAGCTATCAACGGTAATGTAGTTGGTTTATAGTGAGTAGCAAAAGCGAAATAACTGATTCAATATACCAAAGTTTCAATCGACATGATGAAAAACAGAGGCGACATTTAAGTAATAACAGGTCTTATCCTATGCAACATAGTGCAAAACTCAATCACGTGCTAAGTGAATAAACCAAATGATACAGAAAATAAAAACTATACACCACCGTACGACTTTCAACAATGAGCAACGCTCATACTGCATAGTCTCCTATGAAATGTCCCGAAATGACAAATGTAAATCAATTCAAACAAAAATAACAGACTTCTGACTTTGGACAGGCACATACAGAATGTGGGAATTTCATCTAGGTTGAAGGCGCCAACTATCCTCCTAATTAGGGACATTGGTGTAATAGTACAACATGAGTAGTTATCATAGGTACCAGAATTATAATTTAATACGCCAGATTCGCGTTTCGTCTTCATAAGACTCATAGTGACGCTCAAATCAAAATAGTTATAATGCCAAACAAGTACAAAGTTGAAGAGCATTGAGGAACCAAAATTCTAAAATAAGAACATACTATAACAATTAGTTGAAAAAGGCTTAACTCATCAGATAGGTACACCTAGAAATGCATCTAACAAAGACACAGAGTGGACTCTGACGGGTACTTGTACATCCAAAAACAAAAAATAAGGCAACATAATATACTGTACACCAACTAAATTTTGCGAGCGATTTATTTTCGAATCTTTGCAAGTAGAATTACTAGTCTAAAAATATAAATCGTCACAAACATGTAATTCTTGGATCTTTCCTCATTAAGTTATATGAAGTAAATTTGAAAATCGCGAAATCGAATCGACGCGAAATTCCGCTGAAAAAGATTAAAGATTTGTATTCTGTTTAATTCAGATTATTTTTCAAAAAGTGCATGAATTCCTTGACTGAATGCAGGAGCCTGGAGTTTAGTGGTTGTCGTTTGTACATTGATATATATTTGTTTTTGGTCATTGTTTTGTACATTAATAAGGCCGTTAGTTTTCTCGTTTGAATTGTTTTAAATTTATAAATTCGAGGCCTTTTATAGACGTTACCTGTGCGATATTGGCTTTGTTTATTGTTGAAGGCCGTACGGTGACCTATAACTGTAAATATATGTATCATTTGGTATCTTATGACGAGTTGTCTCAATGACAATCATTCAACATCTTCTTTTTTATATTAATTGAAATAATGAATCCGCGAAAATAAGTTGGTTTACAGTATTGAGACTAAATATACTCGTTAAAAATAAATGATGAAATACATTATATTGTGAATTAAGACTGTTTGCGTGTACTTATGTTTCCTATTGTTGGACGGTGGAAAAAAGTGTAATTTAATTATAACGATTTCAAGCAATGCTGAATATAAAATGTGCTATCAAAATTAAAGAAGGTGAGTTGGTGTTAATGAGAAACCTATAACACCTGAATTTTGAAATACAATAATCATCATAAAGATTTCGTACATTTCATGTCACAACTTTTTTTACTCGGTATTATCACTGAATGCTTATATTATTTTCTTTCGGGATTGTTTATGTTACTTACAAGAAATACTGTAAACATTTTAATTTACCCAGTTAATAAATTGGGCCAATTTAAAGTGTATTAATCGTATCTGATACATTGAAATATACGTATCTGTAGATATACCAAACTAAGCATATATGACCTCTGTTCATATTCTACGGTGTGGATTAAAATTTTGTTAAACACATTTTATCTATATTGGCTAGGTACCATCTTGCCAAACATATGGCACCTATCATTTACAAGGTTTTGTGAAGAAGAAAAAAAAATGAAATGGAGAAAAAACATGAAATAGACTCAAAATTACCAAGTATTACACAGAAAAAAAATATCCAAAGCATGTCTGGCCAGATCAACACATTAAGCACAAAAAGCAAAATATATTATCATCAAGGTCAGGTCTTATGAGTATCATGTAGTTTTGCATTTTTATTATAAATCAATAAGAAATAACAACAATGGGTTCAGATAGTCGTCATGATTCAATCTAAATACAAACTTAGATTCTTCTAATTGTGAAACGTACTACAAAACTTCGATTGATAATAATGCCCGATTTTTATTTTTTTGTTTGAATTCGAAAATCAACTTTCTGAATGATATATAAGATGCGATCTAAGGGATATGTGTACATACGTAATGATTAAGTAAATTATTAAACGCCAAATTTGTAGAATATATTCGAACAATAAGGCCATTTAAATTGTGGAAATTCCTAAATCAATGAACCAGTGGAATTTATATATGAAGACGACTCAACACTGGATATGGGAAACCCCTAACAAAACAAAAGTAAAACGTTCAAACCGAAAGCCATTGTCGTAGATGTTGTTAACAAGTATGATATATTGATTTTCAAGCCAAGCTGTTTTGAACCTTGTTTTATCTTGTACAACGAAACATGTAGTACTGGAAAATGGAGTGTGTAAAATCGACCGCTTTCCATTTATTAATATATTTAACGGGCGACAAGTCGGGCCTCTCATGATCTGTTTCTAATCAAAGTAAGTATTACGTAATGGTGCTAATGCTTGTTTGATACAACTTAGTCGATTTATTGTTTTTCATTCTGTTCAGATCTTAAATTTCACAACCATGACAACGTACAAGTGTTATCATGAAGCGAAATATATTTTTAACATATCTAATGTTCATACAGTGTTATGAATCAAATTTTGAATCCCTCAATATTTTATTTAACTCGAAATACCCTAACCTTTTGGAGAAATTTTGACATGACTTATTTCTTATATTCATATCTGAAATAGTTTAACTTTAATCTCCGTTATGAATTCCCAATATAATATTGTTTAAATGACTTTTAGTCTCATTTGACGTTCATACCGTCGTGGTTTTTCTTCTTCAAAAATATTCAACACTGAAACTCCTGGCACAAGTTTAACAACGATTTCATGCATCTTCAACGTCAACTCTATCATTTATCAGAACAAGTTAAAACCGATCTGCCATATTCCTAACTTTTTTTAGGCCGACGAAAACTATTGGCAAAACATGGTCTTATAGCTAGCTAAAAATCAGAATTCAATGATAGTTCTTTATATGTCTGTCACATTGACAAAATTGGGTAAGGTAAGATCTTCCTACCTTTTTTTCAAAATTAAAGTCACCAGACTATTCATGTGTGCTAGTCCGGGAAAATTGAAATTTATAGTAAATTAATTGCCCGTATCAAAAAATATTAGTAAACAAAACCTCCAGAGCACTAATGTCATAAAAAGAAAACAAAGTTTCTGGATTCCTTACGTAATATATTTTTTTCCTTGAAATGACATTTTGGTTTTAGTGTGATATTTTTTTTATTTATCTCAAAACTTTACTGTTGACAAATAAATGTGTCACTTGGATTATTGGATGTAGTGTTAAATAAATTTGCTGTTTTTAAACATGATAACACTTTTTTATACTTAGCAGGACAATTTTAAATCGAACAAAAGGCATTTAGATATTTTGACAGTAAAAAATGATATATAATTAAAGTTAACATTTGTATAAAAGACGCATTGAAAATTACTTACTGATCTAAAACAACTATTGAAAAGTAGACCCTTAATTTGTTTACAGCTACAGACGTTTGTTTATCAATTATTGACATGTACTTTTAACATATATAAACGAGTTTTACTGTGCGTTTTGATATGTATTTCTTTATTCTACATTGGCTAGAGGTATAAGGGAGGGTTGAGATCTCACAAAACATGTTTAACCCTGTCGAATGTTTGCGCCTGTGCCAAGTCAGGAGACACTCGCCTTTGTTTAGTCTAGTATGGTTTTTTATTCATTTTTAGTTCTTTTATATGTTTTGGAGTTTAGTACGACGTCCATTTTCACTGAACTAGTACACAATTTTGTTTCGGGACCTGCTGATTACCACTTTAGGGTGCGGGATTGTCTCGCTACGTTGAAGGCTCATTGATGGCCTTCGGTTGTTTTCTGCTCTTTGGTTGGGTTGTGGTCTCTTTAGCATATTCCCCATTTCAATTCTCAATTTCATTCAATATGTATGAACAGCTTTATAATTCATTTGTTCAGCGTTCTAGTACACTCGACCACATTCGCTGTATAAAAATATAACTTCAATAGGCGTAGTGTTACCTTGTAATCATGGAATATACTCTAATGCTTTTGAATAGTTCAGTAACTTCTATCAAAGAACTTATCATAAACTATTGTAAAGTATGAAAATATTGGAATACAAAAATCATCTCTTTTGTTTCAAATTATAGTATGGAGTTCCCCTTTAGAAATCGAAATGTCTAAATCTAGAAGAAGAAACAAATACTGCTGTTTATGTTAGATTAATTTAAAATAAGTTTATTTGGTAAAATGTCCGCAGTATATCTAGACAATTCTGTATTTAATAATCATGCATCTTTTTTGATTGTTTACTATAATGTTACAATTGGTAAACTACGGCTTCAAAACACGACAATTAATTAGTTGCCATATTTTCTCATCATACCTGACGGAGAAAGAAAAAAATACGATTATACGATATGGATGCGTACCAAATGAAAAAATCTTGCACATAAGACTAAGTTTATGATATATACATGCATTGGTTCAATAATTGGATAAACATTATTTTTCACCGGTCACTCGTTTCATATGACATTAATGATATCGATCACGACGGAAGTTTAAGGTATTGTCCCAATATTTTGTTAGTTAGACCGGGAGAATAAACTGTTTGAAGTTTGGTTATCGAAAATAAATAGCAAACTTAATGGGAAGTCTCAAATTGCTTGTGTGATTGTCCTTGATGTTTTTGAACGGTTTTCAAGTGGTTGGAATTTCATAAAATTTTGATTGTGATTATTCTTATTTTAATGTTGGTATATCAAACTTTTGAATTTTTAAGGTCTTTGAACACGGTAAAGGTGATATTGATTTCTTCTGTAATATTATCGTATCGTGTGTCCAATACATTGAATACCATACTTAGGGTTGGTTCAATTTACCGCATAAATCTTGTTTTTTTTCTTTCTGTTTTTAGCTGATGTACCAGGAAAGTGTATTTTTAAAGCCTCTATAAGTAACCGAACGACTTTTATCAATCAGCAAATCCCATTCTCAATAGTACGTTTCTTAACTGGCATTTATCTACTGCGATAATTCCTTGAAAATCCTTTGTTGACCTCTTAATATCTTTTGCGTATGTATTTGTTGGTTACAATCTAAATGGAATTTGTTTTGCATTTGTTTCAAGAAGGATAAGTTAATCATGCTTATTAAACAATGTCTAGATGTATTTTGACTGAGAAAGTCGATAGAATGTTCGTATATGAAAACATGTTTCTTGTAGTCTTCTCATAACACATCATTATGTCAAGCGAACAACAAAAACTGCATTGTCTACAGCTGTGGACGTTTGCAACAGGTCCGGCAATAAAAGTTATGAAACATTTCTTCGAAGTTAAAGTTCTGAACAGTTCCAAATTTGAAACGTTCCTGAATGATCGACACAACATGCATGTCTTGTTTCACCAATATATGCCAAAAATAGCTTGTTGTGAATGCAGGACATGTTCACTAGCCTCGTCGTCGAAAAAAGGATGTTTAGTGCAAAGACAATTCGATATGTTATATGATAATTCCCATTTACCAGAACCAAGCCATGAGAATAATGTACAATATTGTCTTTGTAAATATTCTGCCAAATGTTCATTAACAGTTAGTGTATTGGATATTACTCTTTTCTATGCCATTGTGCAACATTTATGCCCGTCAAAAATGAAATTCGTGTGGTGTAAAAGTATCAAAGACGTACGGAATTGGCTTGCACATATAGGAGATGGTATGGTTAATGAAGCAGATTTTGAGGATCGCTGGAATACTCTGAAAACTGCCACTTTAGGATTTGCTGCTGAAATGGGGAGTATATGTGAACAATTGTTTCAAGATGAATTTTCACGTATACAAGATTCTTCGTCAGACCAACTAAAAGAAATGTTAAAGAAATCAAATGAAAATCAAATCAAGGTAAGAATACTAAAAACTTACATTATGTTGAATGAACAAATAAATTACTCCAACATATCTTTTTTATAAAATGTAATGATTTTAGCTGAAAATATAGCATGTTGAAATGATGCAAAATATGTAGACATTATAGAAATACATGCAATGTTATTGTAGTGCATATATAAACTTGTCCTTCAAGGAACCAAAAACAGTCACGATTATGCAAATATTAAATTCAGTAACGTTCTACCTGATTCTGGAAAGCTTCAGTACGGAAACAACAGTTTAGCCTTGATTTTTTTTTTATATTCCCCCTAATTTATAACACATACAATCTTTAAAGGTGTAATGCCACCAAATCATGGTACGTCACAACCGGTTGTACGAAAGTAGGTCTAAAAAAATATTCCCTTGAATTTGACAGTTGTAGGTAATTAATCCTAATTTTTATTGCAGTAAAAACATTTCTGTGTCATAAACATATGTCTTTGGTATTTCAAAACACCATTATTTTTTATTTGAGATTTCTATAGAAAATTTTGTAATCTTGAGGTTACATGGTGACTAAACCTTGTACACAGATAAAATAAGGGGAGAAATTTGATTGGTTAACTTCCAATGATGGTTATTTTCTTATATGTAATGAAATGTTATGTGAATTTTTTTCTATAGTACTGGACAGGATAAAACTTCACTCATGCCAAGTATTTCTTTATTTGAAACAAAGATAAATTCTGCACATTTTTTTGAAAAGTGCAAATTTAACAAAGACTAATTGGGGAAAATCAATGGTGGTATTACACCTAAAGATGGCCTTTAAATTTAAACAATTATTTGAATGAGACGGGATTTTTTTATTTTTAGCTCATTAGGGAAAGAATGTGCCATATTTCTTATATCATATATCCCAGTGAACTTGAAATTAAGGATACTACTGATACTAGAAGGACTGTTACATGACTGGATCTTTTCCTCAATATTAATAAAAATGGACGACTTCACACGAAAATCTATGATAAACGGGACGATTCAAACTTTCCAATTATCAATTTCCCATTTCTCATCAGTAACATACTCCTTATAACTATGCTCCTTCGTATGGTATTAATGTAACAGCCACTATGTTCCGTCATTTACTTTGTTCCGGCGGAACTTTTCAACTAGTTATTTCGTTCAGATGGAACTTTCCAACTAGTTGTTTTAATCCGAGTGTAGTCGAAAAGTTCCGGACAAAAAGTAGCTAGTTGAAAAGTCCGGGAACAATGAAGCTAGTTAAAAGTCCGGGAACAATGTAGCTACTTGTATTTCATAGCTCACATGAAACGGAATAAGTTGCATTATCATGCAAATTTAGTATTCATAGTACCCTCAAGAGAGGGAAGAATACCCCCTCCTCATGTGGATACTTTTAAAAATGTCAGTTTCAGATTCATGCATAATAATAAATTAGAACTTATTCCGTTATTTTACTTGCATCAATTCTCCAAATGGAACTTTGTGACTGGT
Source organism: Mytilus galloprovincialis (assembly GCA_037788925.1). Lineage (NCBI taxonomy): Eukaryota > Metazoa > Mollusca > Bivalvia > Mytilida > Mytilidae > Mytilus > Mytilus galloprovincialis. Next base: position 18,928,959 of record CM075342.1, on the reverse strand, counting down.
TGATAAGTTCCGTTGGAACTTTTGGGCTAGTTTGTTAGTTCCAGTTTTGACTAATTTGGCAAAAAGGAACTTTTTAACTAGTTGATATGTTCCGTTGGAACTTTTCAACCAGTCACTTTGTTTCGGTGGAACTGTTAAATCAGAGGAAGAACAAAGTAACTAGTAAATAAGTTCCTCCGGAACTTTTCGGTTAGTTAGTTCTTTCCGCCCGGAACTTTCCAACGTCGGAACGAAAGAGCATTTACATTAACATATCTCAATTGATACGTTATACTCTTGCATGTTTACACTATAAGGACGTCATATAAAGGTGTGCTCCTCAAGCAGAAACTGCTCAAACAAAGAAGAGGACTGATTGGAAATTACACTCCATAAATCTGACGGACACCATCACGAATTGGTTGATCAGTACGATGTGTCTTTGTCTAAACTAACTAAGGACATTTTAACATGTGTTAGATTGTGGTTTGTCATTACGTCGTCTGATCTTTTAATTTCCAAACGTGACTTATCCCCGATTGTAACTGTTTTGCTGAGTGTGAATTCGCATTGCTGTAAGATGTGTCACGGTACTTTTCTATTCAAAATTCATGTATTTAGTTTTGATGTTATATTTGTTATTCTCATCGGATTTTGTCAAAATTCTTATCGTTTGTAGTTGTAAATCTTATTTTTTTCTGTTGTACTCGTGTGTTTTGGTAAAGATAATTAATCATCCAATTAATTTATTAGAATTCACATTGGGTCAATCAAATTTATACGATATATTTGATTTACAGTTTGATTCAGAAGAAACACAGACATAGCAAATAGATAATACAATTAATTACCACAATTTGATGTTAATTAGTATAGGAATTTTCATTGTTGTTAATAAATGTTTTATCAGTATTCAAAATCTAATCTTGAATTCTATCCTAATTCTATTTTTAGAAATTCAAATGTGACCTCACTTTGTGCGTTGATGGCTTTGGCTCACTCGGCTGTGATCTTTTATAATATGCTGGTTTATGTTGTTTTATGTGTCCGTTTTTATTCTGTAGTAAGTCACCACTTCGATTTATCATGTATCTATTAAATAGTCTTTTTATAAAAATTTACTGTTTGCAAAAGTATGAAATATTCTAAATGATAAGGATCTTCTTATCCAAGACAGAAAACCCTAACCGTATAAGCCACAACTTTTTGGAACAATATATTTTTAGCTCACCTGGCCCACAGGGCCAAGTGAGCTTTTCTCATCACTTTGCGTCCGGCGTCCGGCGTCCGGCGTCGTCCTGCGTCATTAACTTTTACAAAAATCTTCTCCTCTGAAACTACTGGGCCAAATTAAACCAAACTTGGCCACAATCATCATTGGAGTATCTAGTTTAAAAAATGTGTCCGGTGACTCGGCCAACTAATCAAGATGGCCGCCACGTCTAAAATAGAACATAGGGGTAAAATGCAGTTTTTGTGTTATAACTCAAAAACCAAAGCATTTAGAGCAAATCTGACAGGTGTAAAATTGTTAATCAAGTCAAGATCTATCTGCCCTGAAATTTACAGACCAATCAGACAACCCTTTTTTGGGTTGCTGCCCCTGAATTGGTAATTTTAAGGACATTTTGCTGTTTTTGGTTATTATCTTGAATATTATTATAGATAGAGATAAACTGTAAACAGCAATAATGTACAGAAAAGTAAGACCTGAAAAGAAGTCAACATGACCAAAATGGTCAATTGACCCCCTAAGGAGTTATTGCCCTTTATATAGTCATTTTTTAACAATTTTCACAAAATTTGTAAAAGTTTACTAACATTTTCCACTGTAACTCCTGGGCCAAGTTCATTATGGATAGAGATAATTGTAAGCAGCAAGAATGTTCAGTAAAGTAGGATCTACAAACACATCACCATCACCAATCCACAATTTTGTCTTGAATCCATCTGTGTCCTTTGTTTAATATTCACATATACCAAGGTGAGCGACACAGGCTCTTTAGAGCCTCTAGTTTTATATCCAGCAATGTACATTGGTGTTTGAAATTTATGTCATGACGTAGTAGAACGCGAGACAAAGGAATAACAATCCGGCTGTAGCGTAAACTATCTGAATAAAACGTTGTATTGGTGATCTCCATATTTATATCACTCTGTCAAGTTCCACATAAAATTGCATATCACTACTTTGTGACGTCAAATATTTTTAACAAGACTAAATAAATGTGATACAACAAATGATTGACGCTATATTGAGTTAATTGACGTTGAACAAGTTATCTTTATGTGTGGTGGTAAAATAGAAAATAAACTATGTTCTATAATGCAAAATTCACAAATATAATTCGATTAATAGATTATCAGATGTTCATCATATTCATATTGAAAGATGATCAGCTGCTTTTTAAACTCTTCTGCTACGCTCTTTGATCTTATATAATATCGTTATAAAGACAAGCTGAAAATTGGTACATATTTCAAAAATGAAAAGTCCTGGGTGTTCCATACCGAAGACAATGGTTTGTTAAGCCTGGTTTTATACATAACTAAACCTCCCACTTTAATGATAGTTTTATATAGTTTTATAAACGCAGACTGCAAAGAGGATCAACAAAAATAACTATGACTAAACACTAGTTTATGTTACCATTTCGTTCAGGCTGGAAGAAATTTTCCAGGGTTAAGATATTCATACTCTAACATGTCTTAGCATCAACTTTTATATTTAAAATGAAATTAGCTTTATTTCACAGATTCTTGATACTCTCAACGGATTGAATCCGTTAATGAGGACTGTTGAGGATTGCAAGAACAAAGTAGACAAATTACATGAAAACCAAAAGGCTCACGAAGAACTGTTAAATAATATAGGATCATCAATAGGTAGCAAACTTATACATGCAATTAAACTATTGTGATTTATTATTAATCATTTATTTTTTTCCAATCACTTTACCATTCTTTATAGCAGGTTTGATAGTAATATCCATATGACTTGTACAAAACTACAATACATAGTATCATAAAACCATTCTTATATTAGTTATTAGGAAAACATTCTCTTTTCCTAAAGTTGGGATTTTCCCAGTTAGTTAGACATAGCTTAACAATAAATACAGCAATGAGATATGAATAAACATTGTAAGCTAAGTTAAACACGGACCTTACATCAACCATATAACGCATGTTAAAGATGAATATGTTCAAAGCTCAATGCAAGTTTTGATCATTTGAATCAGGAATAATATCTGCTTAATAATAGTGTTTGATACAAATATTAAGATACTGAACATTTGATCTTTTTAACATGTAAGTTAATACAAATTCAGCTGTCAAAATAGTTTCAAGTGGACACTACCTGTTCGTACATTGACATGGAACGAAGTCTCAATGAATACTTACTTGCCTGTTCGATCGTTCAACTGAAAAGTTCGTTTTTGATTAAATATGACTAGGATTAGACAATATTAAACACTGAAAAGTTACAAAAATAATTTCAGGGCAGTTGAAATCGACGAATGAACGCGAAATAGGACAGATAAAACACACGATGAATGAGTTTGTATCCTTTGTTAAACTTTCATTAGTACAAACCAAGGGAGATGAGAAAGGTAAAAAAACAAACGATGGTAAATATTTATCTATATACCTTATACTTAACGAGTTTAAACGCATTGATACTCCCCAAACCAATTGACTGAAAATGCAGAAAGAGTCGAAGCACAAACTAAAACTTGAGACTATGGAAACATGAACATTGGTTAGTTAATTGATAAGTGGTTCACAATTCAAAAATAAGTTGCACTCTGGATAAAATGATTGGTAGAATTACATTTACACGTATTAGCATATTGTCTTGTTTTTCTCTGGTGTTTGTATTGCATTGGTGTGATGATTAAAGACAGATTCAAAATTCTGACAAACTTGTTCGTCTTATTACTAAATAATTGAAAATTACCAAACAGTGCACATGTTCATATATATTTTAATTCAATGACATTCAAAGTTGTTTGGTTGATATAAACAAGTGTCAAGAAAAAATATTTTAATTATTTTGTAGGCAATGAAAAAATTTCAGTTGCTACGCAAGCGGACTCTCCCTGCTGGAACGAGGAGAATACTGTTAATAATATATCAAATATAGTGGAAACAGAAATCGACAACGAAAATGGTGATACTGAAAAGTTTTATGTAACACGGGTTACGTACAAATGTATAGAGATGGAACTTGTTGCCTTCCGGAATGTGTTTAACAACCCACGAATTTTAAGAAAAGCGACCAAAGCCCTGATTAACCAACTATTAGAAGCTGGCGAAATAGACACAAATGTACCTGGTAAATTAGAAATTAACCTGGCAGTGAAAACACTCCTGACTAGAGGTAAATTTCTTTCTTCCATTGAAACTGAGAAACTCAGATAATTATACGAAGAAGAAGTACTAATATCAAGAAATGACTAAATAAGAGAATGTCTCCTTTTTCTGTTTTTTTTTTAAATTAAAATATTAGAATATTTGATTTGTAATAAATATATTTCATCCATCATGTCGATTAAAAAAAAAAAATTCTGGATTTAAGTTTTTCAGATTTATTAATGAAATGTTTGGATTTTGTATTATAAATGTGTAATTTGGCCTAGAAAAAAATCACGAAGATGAACTGAACTTTATAAGGACTTATCTTTTTGAAATTTCCCTCTGAGTTCAGTATTTTTGTGATTTTCTTTTTATAACATGGATTAGTTTTGAATTCACTGACAATTAGACCAGTTCAAAATATGACCTACATATACATAACTAGGTATCAACAAAACTCTGGCATTCATTATATTCAAAATCTTAATCAAAAATTCAAACTCACATGTGTCTGCGAAGACTTTGGAATCACAATAGATTAAAGTTTCCACCATCTATCAAAGCACAAATATTGATTACTAGTGGAAATCGGTAATAAGATAAATTGTATCTTATAAATTAGCTGTATTTGGCAAAATATTAGGAATTTTTGGTCCTCAATGCTCTTCAACTATGTACTCTATTTGGCCTTTTAAATATTTATTTAATCGAGCGTCACTGATGATTCTTTTTTAGACGAAACGCGAGTCTAGCGTAAATATAAAATTTTGATCTGGGTATCTATGATGAGTTCATTGTCAAATTCATCCAGAGGTATCAGAAGAGTCTGTCTACATTAAGAATGCAGAATTGAATTTATTTATAAATCATTATCTCTAATTTTTTAATAAAAAGTAAAATCATATTTAAATAATTTTAACGAAAATATTCAATTGTTTATATATTTTAAAATTGAAACATTAATTGCACATCTACAGGTATTAATGGTCGTCTTTCATATAATAAAAAAATAGAAAATTTTGTCGTCTTTCATATAATAAAAAAATAGAAAATTTTGCTTTATCACAATTCGACAACTTTCAACTACATCAATGAGATGTAAGCATTTATTAGTCATCGTTAGGCCTTCAACAATGAGCAAAATCAATAAGTAAGCATCAAACAAATAACAATTGTTTCAAATCAAAACTTGATAAACCAATGCCTTATTCATGATAAAACAATAAACGAAAAATATATTAAAACGACATAAAACAATTAAAACAGTCATAATTTAGGACAGGCCCTAAAAGAATCACCCATATTCCGTTCTGAACAAGTGGTGTGAAAGCAGAACATCATTTTTAATTGCAACAATAGTTTGAAAAGAATCATGAGATCGACACAAACACACAAAATCGAACAACAGACAAAAAGTTCCAATCTAGAAATTCTTGCAGTAACTATAACTATTCCTAAGATAGTTAGAAGCAATGAAGAAATTATGTTTCCGAGAATAAAATATCAACTCACAAATTTTAAAGAATCACATGTGAACACTTTTTAAACACTCTGAAAAAAAGCATGATGTAAAGCAGTGAATGTAAAAATATAATAGTTGAAAGGATGCAAGATCATAAGTTTGTATTACTGTTTACCAATACATATTTGATAATATTTTAATTTATATAGAACCGATGAATACCAACCGAAAACATTTTTCTACAGTGTTAAATTCATTTACATCAAGATGCCACATGTGACGCAGAATCCGTTTACACTTCTAAAACACATTAGATCAACCCAGGTTTTAAATGGACTCGTGTTGTTCAGTCTTACTTTGCTATATTGCGTTTTCTGTTTTTATCGTTGCATTGTAGGCTTGTTAATAACGTACGAGTATTACTATCTCTTAATTATCTCGCCCCTCTCTTAGACAATATTTCGAAGGTGCGTTAAGTTCTCATGAATGGTACCTAAATGTACGCGGTATTTTAACCACATCACCGTTAAAAAAAATAGAATGTATAATCCCGTCTGTTATACGGTTCCTACAAATACAGTCAAACTTCGAAACGATATTTTTTGTTTTATATATTATAGAAATTTGTTTTTAAAGACAGTGTGGTAACAAATTTTGCATAGATAACACCATATGCAATCTTAAATGTCACAGCAGACATAGACCTTAACTTAGTTCTATTTCGAAAAAAATTCGCAGTATTATAAAACAACTTTTTGATCATAAAGGTCAAAATATCACCATTGTCACAGACATTATTATTAAACTTTGCAATACATTTGAAAGTAGATATATCTTAAACTAGTTTGGCCATCAATAGTGATTTCAACTTTTTTATATGTCACACATGGATGTAAAAATAGAGATATTACATTAAAGTTCTTTATCATATTAAGAATAATATCTTTAAATGACGAACACGGACAACTGAACCCTATTATTTGACAAATGAATCAACTTTATTTTCTCCATTGTCCATTTTCTTTTCAGAAGAATTAGCTTTTTCATTTTAACCAGCCCTTACTTTTGCTACATGCAATTTATGTTGTAAAATTATTAGGTCATTGGTCACTATTCCTACCTTATATTTAGAAAAAGTTAAAATTGGAAAATCCTGAAATCTAAATTTGTTTAAACATACACTATATATACTACAGTTTGGAACATCTATTAACCTCTTATTAAAATTAGTCGACATATTTAAGCGATCCACTAATTGTATTTTATTTATTTGCAGAAGAAGTAGCAGTCGTTCGTTCAGTATTCGACAAACATGAGACGTTAGAAGAGTCAGTAGAATCTGGGAATGACGTAAAAACAAGCTTAAATGATGACATTGCATTGACTCCGAGATTAACAGAAGATACAGATTCCATAGATAAATCCGATTGTGAGTATTCAACTAAAATGCACAGTGTGTCGTTTGCCTCAAATGTGTTTTATGAATTTGACCTTATATTGGATTGTGAAATTGAAAATAGAATAAAGTTGAGAATGGAAATAGGGAATGTGTCAAAGAGAAAGCAAGTAGACCAAAGAGTTAAAACAAACAGCCAATACTAACAATGGGTCTTTGACACAGCGAAAAAAGCAATCAAAACTGTGACCAGATTTATACCTGTTTATCTATACTATTAAACGAGAAGACCTTATTTTGTGTGTCGCTTCTCTTCCTTTCACAACAAATTAATCATCATGCCTCTGTGTCCTATAGGTAACATGAAAAGTCGCATTTGTCATCCATTCTTATGATTATTCAGATTGAGTTATTTTGGGAGAAAAACAACAAAAAAAGGTGTCAGGATATTGATTCCGTCATCAGACTGATTTTTAGTCATAGATAGGTCTTCCGGTTTTAAGCATGCACAAGGACAGGCAATCGTATGATGGCTAACAAAAATGAAAAATGAATAAGCCATTCAGAGCGTTCTCTATATCATGGTTTTTAGATCGCAAGAACAACAACTATTATACCTCCTTGGAGAGGACAATTATATTTCGCGTTTATTTACATGTAAACTCCATTATCACTGTACTAGTATACTTATTTTTAGGGGCCAGCTGAAGGACACCTACGGGTGCGGGAATTCTCGCTACATTGAAGACCCATTGGTGGCCTTCGGCTGTTGTCTGCTCAATGGTCGGGTTGTTGTCGCTTTGACACATTCCCCATTTCCTTTATCAATTTTACGATTATACTACTATGATATATAGAGACTTTCTGTATTCTGTCTACTGTTTTCTTTGAAATTACTATTTAAGGGGTCATACCAGTTGCATATATATTGAAATAAGTAAAACATGTGGAAAAAATAATGTGTCCATAGTACACGGATGCAAGATCGGCACTATCATTTTCTATGTTTAGTGGACCGTGAAATGGGGTAAAATCTCTAATTTGGCATTAAAAACTAGAAAGATTATATCATAGGGAACATAATTATTTACTAAGTTTCGAGTTGATTGGACTTCAACTTCATCAAAAACTACCTCGACCAAAAAGTGTAAGCTGAAGCCGGACAGACGGACGAACGTTCGTCCGAACGAACGAACGGACGCGCACAGACTAGAAAACAAAATGCCCTTAAATGGAGCATACAAATTTATTGTTGAAAGTGAAAGTAGTGATTTGGTCAAAATGAAAGTAGGATAGAGATTTGAGGGAGGCAGGAACGTCGGGACCGGGTGTTTTAAGCTCAGGATTTTGGGATTGATCCTTACGTGATCTGGGAATTTATGAATTTCGGTATGTCGCGATATGAGTTTCTTTAAATTCTGCACCTGGTGATTTTGGGATCAGGATCCCTCCGTCCCCTTAAATTAGCCTTCGTCATTTATACAAGATTCAAATCCTACTATTGGCATGTTAATAGGGCTCTCAAAAGAAAAAGCACTGATGGATTGTCCTACAAGCATTTTTGATTTTACAATAATAATGGTCTATAAGCAGTTACATTTATTTCATGTTTAAAGCGGTGCATATTTTTTATTTGATAATTTGATATGACTTTCACCAAAAAAATACATTGTAGCCAAGGGGAAGAATAATTGTGGTCTGAGGCCAGAAACAAGAAAATAATTTAATTTAACAGAAAGGAAACAGATAACGAACTTTGGAAAAAAGTGAGAGGGCTTTTGATACCTTTTATGAAATTCTCCAGACATAATATCTTTTACAAAAATTCATCCTACAACAGTTAACAACTGTGTATGCCCGCGATTTCGCGAGTGTGAATTAGTATGAAATTAATTTACTATTTTCTTTCAACATTTGAATAGATACTTGCAATGCATTAAAACATCACATATAAATCCACAGAACGTAGCTAAAGAAACACAACATAGATCTCTCAATTGCTACGGATGAGGATATCTGTGATGACTTAATCACCTATTAAGTTTATTATTGGTGGGTATGGTCTGAGAGCGTCTGAACGCAACATGCCGAACGCTAGTGAATTCAGTCTTGTTTACCTTACATAGGCTTAACATACACATATCTTAAATGCATAAAGTCACTATCGGTCAAATCAGCAAAAATGTAACCGTGTATTTCTGTGTTAATATTCAGGTAATTCCAACCAAAATCACCATTTCATACTTTAATCTGGAAACTATAGTGTGAGAAACCATTTTGTGAGGGAATTTGCGATCGATAATTGCTATACCACTGTTTCAACACTCTCTATGACAATACCCCTATACCAATCAATATGATTTTTTTTGCAGTATTTTAATAAATGATTTTACTTTATAGTAATGTATTATGTGTGAAACATTTAATGTTTAAAAAGGGCGAATTTTCTGTGTAAAGTCAATAATTATGTAGACTTTTGAAGCCTAAACTTTCTATTGCACCAAATACGTAAATAAAAGATCAAACAATATATGTAGACGAAACGCGCGTCTTGCGTACTAAATTATAATACTGGTACCTTTGATAACTATTTACACCACTGGGTCGATGCCACTGCTGGTGGACGTCTCGTCCCCTAGGGTATCACCAGCCCAGTAGTCCACGCTTCGCTGTTGACTTGATATCAATAATGTGGTCATTTTTATAAATTTCCTGTTTACAAAACTTTAAACGTTTCGAAAAAACTAAGGATATTCTTATCCCAGGCAAAGATTACCTTAGACGTATTTGGCACAACTTTTTGGAATTTTGGATCCTCAATGCTCTGCAACTTTGTACTTGTTTGGCTTTATAAATATTTTGATATGAGCGTCACTGATGAATCTTATGTAGACGAAACGCGCGTCTTGCGTACTAAATTATAATCCTGGTACCTTTGATAACTATTTACACCACTGGGTCGATGTCACTGCTGGTGGACGTTTCGTCCCCGAGGGTATCACCAGCCCAGTAGTCCACGCTTCACTGAATATCTTGAATATCAATAATGTGGTCATTTTATTAATTTCCTGTTTACAAAACTTTGAATGTTTCGAAAAAACTAAGGATATTCTTATCCCAGGCATAGATTACCTTAGACGTATTTGGCACAACTTTTTGGAATTTTGGATGCTCAATGCTTTCAACATTGTACTTGTTTGGCTTTATAAATAATTTGATATGAGCGTCACTGATGAGCCTTATGTAGACGAAACGCGCGTCTGGCGTACTAAATTATAATCCTGGTACCAATACAGAAAGATATGTATATGAAATTAAAGCAAAACTTTTGGTTGACAATTTTTTATTCGTTTTGGCAAAACAAAAAGAACTTATTATATCTGAGATTTTCTCCCTAGTAGCCAGTTTACCCCGATTATGACGTTGGCCGGTCATTGTTATTTAATCTTACCAGATGTGGTTGGATTACGTTTTTAAGCCTCAACAATGTTCAAACTTATTTTCATACATAACTATTGATTAAATCAGAACGTTCATGCATGTGAACATTTTTTTAACTTACCTCAAACTGGACACTGGACGATTAAATATCATGTTTTATCAATAAAAGTAAAGGTACAAAAAATATATGAAAGCTAAAATTTGCCGCTTTTTCTATTTTTAAATCTAACGAATACACAGTAGTAAATTATGTTTTAATATCCTATTTCGGAGACAAAAAAGACAGTTCACAAATAAGACATTTTATTCCATTAAATAAGTATTTTTTTCGAAAATCAATCCCAAACTAAAGTAGACATTCAATAAGGTAAAAATATTTCTGATCTGCTTATTTTGTAAGTCAATAAGATCGTTTAAGGTCAAATTCGTCTACCTCATAAAATCATGATAGACACTATAATTAACTTTATAATTATTATTCATATTTGCCTTCCATTCTAACATGACGTCCTTCAAACGCTTTGAATACACACCCATGGTAAAATATGAATATATTGTTTGGGCTGTTCCGATCGTACTCCCACATCATATGCTTTTTTATGAATGAACTACCCGACGTCATAGAACTATGCCGTCAGAATATATGCATTTTACGGAGAAATACATCACAAACAAAGAAACGTAAACAAACGATGCTAAAATGTGTTATATAAGCCATTTTAATATACTTGTAAGACATATAAGTACAAATGTCATTTAGATTCATCCAAACCTATCTACATATTTTATTGTAAATAGTTAAAGCATGACACTTATTCAGTTTGCTCCGTTCTTTTACGTCAATTTAATAGCTCATTTGTTTCTGGGAACGGCAAATAATGTGTTCACCTAGAGCGCTTCGATCCAATATTTTATCATAGTATTAATGAATGGGTATTTTTATAATGGCCCTGTTATATGTCCAAGGTGTGTAATAATGGACGAGGAAGTCTGTAATGGCCCGAGGCGTTGCCTCGGGCCATTACAGACATCCGAGGCCATTATTACTGACCAAGGACATATAACAGGGCCATTATAAAAACATCCATTTCTTAATACATTTATTAACCAACTGAAAAAAGGGTATGTGTTGCTGCCAAACTTGATGTACTCTCTTACTCTTTTAATGACAGTTTAGTTTGAAAAAAAATAATTTGTACTTCATCATATCAAGCTTTAAATATACCAAATATCCAAGATATTAAGTTGAAAAAAGTTATGTCGTTGACAAACAGGATGAACAGTGATCCCTTTATATTGTTCTTAAATGTTTGTTGCTGGTTACTAAATTAAATAAAATACAAAAAGGCATTATACTCTTTACAGCTTAATTTTGTTAACTTTATTAAAAACCCTAACTGGGCTTAATACAGACAAGCTGGGCATTAATACAGGGCCATTACAGATAAAACAGGGCCATTACCGAAATAACAGCGCCATTACAGAAAAACAGGGTCATTACAGAAAAAAACAGGGCCATTACAGAAAAACAGGGCCATTACAGAAAACTGGTTATTTTTAATAACCAGTCATTTTTGGCAATAATGTACTTAGTTGGTTAATAAATCGTGATTATACAACGGATTGTCCCTTTATGCCGATATTTTACCCCTCGCTATCTCTCAGGGTAAAATATTTGTCCTAAAGGGTCAACCCGTGGTAAATCACGATATATTCAAGCCCCAATGAATTATTTCTCAGATATACTGTTTTGACAGTTACTGATTCAAGACTTAATCGGAATGTGTGGATTTATAACATTTCAAAACTAAATTAACAAATATGGAGTAATATCGCCAATATCATCAACCTTTTTGTTTCAGTGAGTCAAACTGTTGATGCAGATAGTGTGAACAGAGAAAGGTATGCAAAAATATCCCGAGTGGTGACTGACACGTTTCCAAATATCCTAAGAAACATACTTCAATCAATTATTCCTGCAAACGAATTGTACCAATTATGCATTGACCATTTGAGCAGTTTCACTACGGAACAGCAAAATATCTTACAAGACTTAAAGTTGAATTCCTATTATTCATTGGACGTTCCGTTAATTTATCGACTCTTAAGACTATTTCAGTTGATACCTTCTCCTACAAAAGGATGGGGAATAATTCCTGATCAAGATGATACGGCTTTAGGAGATGATATCGAACGTATGCGTCACTACAGAAACAAAATGGCACACAAAACTAACATAAACATTACGAAAAATGAATTTGAGGTTTACTTCGAAGATTTTTGTTATATTGGTCACAGAATGGACATACACTTTTTACAGAAGACAACCTATAAGGAGACGATTCTTTCGCATAAGATATGTGTGATGAATGAACAGACGCAGACTAAATATGAAAATGCAATGAAGGAACTCGAAAACATGCAATGTAAGTGAATTAATGCTTGTCATGTTGTTCTCCAAAACCCTAATTGTTAAAGTATCTACAATTTCTGTCGCATGGTAGAAAATCGACATTTTGTTCGAAAATTATCATTAATGAGAAAATTTGGCAAAATTTGATAAACACATCAACGTAATTCTTTTGTAGAAAACAAAGAATACAACTCTTTCAACGCACAAAAACTGTTATATTTACAAATGTGCTTATAAAAATTCCCCATTTCCATTCTCAATTTTATTATAAGAGTAGGAGACTAATCAGATCATTAGTTTCATAAAATACTGTGTTTTGATACCCAGTTTGCTCAGGAGAACCGGTATAAGAATACCAGTTTTTATTTTTTTATTTTGAAACCCATTTAATGGAAGATGTCTCATATATTATTTCATATATATCATTTGATTTAAAGAGTCATATGAGAGTTCCCTTTCAATATGAAACATTTGCAAATTGTTAGAAATTTGCACTACCTGTATCTTGAAAATAAGTATGGTGACTATATTTTAAAATATTATAATCCATGATATAACATTCATTTTTTGTTCACATGACTTATCATTGATATGGTCATAATTACAAATTAACTGTTTACAAAACTTTACAATTTGAAATATTAAGGCTTTTCTACCCCAGGAATAGATTATCTTAGCTGTAGTTGCAAAACCTTTTTTGATCCTGAATGCTCTTCAAATTCGAAATTTATTTGGCCATTTTAACCTTTTTTTATTCCAGCGTCACTGATGAATCTTTTGTAGACGTAAATACAAAAGTCTCAGAGGGGAAAGACCGTCTAACAATTGTTTTTGAAACAATTGATTTATATTGTAAATTATAAATAAACTCATCATAGATACCAGGACTGAAATTTTATCTTTACGCCAGACGCGCGTTTCGTCTACAAAAGAATCATCAGTGACGCTCGAATAATTTTTTTTTAAAAAGGCCGAATAAAATACGAAGTTCAAGAGCATTGAGGACCAAAACTTCCTAAAATTTTAGCCAAATACAGCCAAGGTAATGTATTCCTGAGGTAGAAACGCCTTAGTATTTCAAAAATTCAAAGTTTTGTTAACAGTTAATTTATAAATATGAACATATCAATGGTAACTCAGGTCAACACAGCAGTGCATATATGATGAGTTTATTTGACAAGCAACAGATGTACTTGACTTATATTTATGGGCTGTTTTTTCATTTGAATGTTGTGTTAGTGGTCATTCTATTGGTAAGTTTTACAACACACTTTTAGAAAGTTTGAAGTTTACACTGACTTTAAAACTGGTTAAATTCCACCGAACCGTTTATTGTTCTTTGATCTTGCTTGTTATTGTCTTTTTTGTTTGTCTAAATTGATGTGGTAATGTACAGAACTTTTGTTGATTCCTATCATCCTTTGTACAACAAACATCACTCGTATAGTCCAATAAAACCGTGGTTTAGCGTGTTTTTCTATATATATTTTCAGTCTTTTTATTCATGCTTTAGTGCGGGTAAATTTATTTCTATTCCGTTATATTTGGATCTATTTCTATCTTTAGTAACTGTATAACAAGTTAGTTTTTAAATATAAGTCTTTGGTTAGTACTGCACGGGCATTTCTTAGGCGGTATTACGGGTGGGGTTTTATAGTCATATGTAAGGGTGCTATATAAAAAACTAGGGGTTATTCCCGGACTTAAAGTAATCATGGAGGGAAACCCCTGTTCATTTACTTAATTGGTGAAAAAGTATCATGTTTTTTGTATTTGATTGTAAAAATTATTTGTGCTGACATGAATTGTCATTGACATGGTTATATTTATAAATTTACTGTTTACAAAATTGATTGAAATAATTTTAAAAATTATATTAAATATACATGTTTTAAGGGGAGACAACACTGTACACATCCTGTATTTTTTGTTTTTTATGTTCAAATTAGGAACTTTTTTCCCCATGTTCTTTGGGTGGAATTTTTTCAATATATTAAAAGTACACTTTATTTTTATTTCATTATAAACTAGAGAACATTCTGATTCCAGTATTAACTTGTTTTATAAGTATCTTTATTAATCATTCCACCAATAAGGACCACTTATGCATGGTCCCTCAAAATATGACGTCACAGAAAAAAACTGTTGATTGCACCCTAAGTCCGATACTTGTATAGTATGTATCGATGTGATATATAAATATACAGTTTTTCTGATCCGATTGGTGTTATCCATGTTCCGTTCCAGTCAGCATCAAATGTCATAAAGTTTATGACCCTGCCATCTTTTTTGTTTTGAATTTCTTTATCCTACCATCATATTACATCTTAAATTTCTGAACCTATGGTGTCTTACAATTTTCGTTCTTGTTTGCCTATCGTGCTTTTTATATATCGGTTTTAGTTATATTTGATGTCTTATACTGTTTTTTGTTTTATTTTTGTTCATATATTTTTGAATTTCATAATATTAAACTTTGTATAGTGAGGTTTGATAAAATACCAATGCAGTGTTACTGGGGAGACAGTTTTGAAGAAAGCTTGGCTGGTCTGAGAAAAAGGATACAAGATGAAAAATCAGAAGGTAGAATATAAAATAATATTTGTGTCTACTTCAACAGATATTGATTGTTGACCAACTCAATATTGTTCTATAATGTGTACATATATCTAAAGTGTGTGACAGTTAAAGAGAGACCATTTAGAATACAGAATGGAAATGGGCATATGTCAAAGAGACAACAACCGGACAAAAGAGATAATAACAGCCGAAGGACACCAATGGGTCTTCAACGCAAAATGAAAATTACGCACAAGGAGGTGGGCTTCAGCCGGTCCATAACATTAATGCATAGTAGTTCAGCGAAATGGACGTACAATTAGCTCTGAAACATACAAATGAACCGACGTGGAAGATGTCTGCATATATTGATTTATATCTACGAGTTGTTTACTTTGTATTTTATTAATTTTGTATAAAAAGTTTATGTCGCGACCAAAATAATACAATAGAGCATGACATAACTAATTCTTTTCTAGGTAGAAAGATGGTCTCTATACAAATTATCTTGCAAAGAGAGTCTGATAGAGAGAGTACAATTGATATTCTAAATTCACTTAAGGATGAGATAAATGAAGGTTTAATTGGAATAGAATTCATTGCAGCCGAATTAGGAAGTATTAAATTGACTGTCAAGTTAATGCTTGATAGGTTAGAAACAGACGACAGATTACTATCTACTCTGGGGTCATTCCTGGAAAAGATTTTGAATCATATTTCGGAAATTCCTGCTAATGGAATCGAAATGGTTTTGGTAACAAAGGAACCAGATGAACCAGATGAAGGTTCGTTATCTATGTTCCCGGTTGTTAACCATTTGTGTTCTTAAATCAATTGAAATATTTGCTATACCCTCTAGATCTTATAAATAAACAGGGTATATATGGAAAAGAAATTTTAAACCCGAGACATCCCTACTATACTGATAACACTTTATTGTTATTCTCAACGGATCATTTCTTTTTTGTTTTAGATTTCTGACCTATTGCCTCTTATTATAAAAGTCATACGATACTTCAAAATAAATAAAAAATGAATATGTTTTATATATTTGAATGAATTTGAAAATAAAATATGTTTCTCTAATTCTATGGAAATTTATCCCTTTCCGAACACATTGTATAAAAAAAAATTAATCAGCGTGTGGTTGCCGGTGATCTCAGAAGATGATTGGGCGGCTTTAAGGGTCATAACCTTTTTTTTTTTTTTTTTAGCTAACTGGATAAAACAAAATATGCTTACAGGTGAAATTGACAACTTAGTAGAAAGTGGAAGGCACTTGAGGGGGATTTTAGTTTAGAAAAATATGAAAATTTATTTTTTAACCATTAGACATAAATTCTCGTGGATTATCGGATTTATCCAATCTAGATAGTAAAATTATAAATTATAAAGTCCTCGACGAGGCTCGGACTTATCAATGTATATGTACATAGGTTTACTTTTTAAAATAAATCCTTCATTTTATACAAATATACTTACTATACAAATCCTTGAACTATAAACACCAAAAATTCGTTCCATCTGACTCCAAAGTTGCAATATTAGGTAAAAGTAAAGTGGAAAAAACTACAAAGTTACTATTGTATCAGTCAGGGAGTGAACATTCTTCGATTGCCTTCTACAAAATATTGAAATCGAACGGCAAATTATTTTTCCGTTATTTCGTTTCAGATGACCCACCGTTGGATACTTCAAAAATCAGTTCAGAACCTGTTCACCTTCATTTTAACTTCGAGGCCGATTCGTTTGAAACGGTTGAAAAAACGGAACAACAACTGAGACAAATATCTGATGTCATTTTCAGATATTCCAATGGAAGTGTAACAAACCCCATGTGTACTGCAACATTCTTACCCATTAGTTATGGTAACTAGTTGTGTTTATTATGTTTTTATTTGCAAGTGAGCTAACTAATATTGTTGGTTTGTTCATTTGTTTTGTTATGTCATGGTAGAGTAGATATATATGAATATAAAAGAAACTGCACATTTATTGAATAACAAATTAATATGTAACAGAGATAGTTTAATGTATGCGAGCATTAACCTTTCCATTGGTCATACTTTTTTTTTGGACAGCTTCATTTTTAATATTTATAATAATTACATTTTGAATCTGTGTCAATTGCTAAGATTGCGTCTTGCAATATCCCTTTTCCTTAAAAAGTAAGACTTTGCACGTGTACACTGGTGTTCGTAGTGTTTGTTTTCTTTTTTATGTTAATTAAAGTTTCGTATTTTTAAACGTTTATTTTATATATTTCGTTTTCAGAAACTCTGACGAGAAATGAAATCTTGTATTCACATATTGTGAATTAGATTTTAAGTATTTGTATGGCTTGATCCATGTTACGACTGCAACATTTTGGGGGTATCATTTCTAAGGTAAACGTTGCGTTTCAATTTGAATATCAATTTTGTAAATTCATCCAATTCAGTTCACAAAGACGGTCGTCCACTTCAAAGGAAACAGCAAGATGAACAGTAATTACTGTATTGATTTTGACACCCTTTTCGGTGTTATATCTGTAGATTCTGGTGATGGGCAGAGAGTTGTCATATTAACTAATAGTATGGGAATGTTTGTTAGAGACAGACAGTTTGTCGTGAAATATCGTGAAATATCACACAAATATTTAACACAGTATTTGATACATGTAGTACATTAATTTCATTTTCATGCAAGCCCTTATTACTAGTAGTTGAAATATCAAATTCAAAATCTATTTCAGAAAACGAATCAACCACAGGGGACTTTGGAGAGACTCAATCACCTATCGAACACAACCTACCTGCTTCAGCCTCTGTTCGTTAACTGTTAAAAGATGAAGTTTTTAGAGAATGTAAAGGGGTTCATATGTGACATTTGTGACTGTATCACAATAGACGATACGTTATCGCTTCCTGACGTCTCTAATAATAACAGTCTGCTCATGTATATTATGTAGACTGTACCATGTAATTTCATTGACTTATTAACCATTTCATAAAACAGGTTTTAATAATAATACTGCTTCAGTAATACTGTATCCTGTACATATATCGGAATAACAATTTATTAGTAAACAATTATAAAGGGTCTGTCGCCAATTCATTTGGACAAAAAAAGAAATGTTCTGTTGCTTTTCAATGTACAAAACAGAACACTGTATAAATTCAGAAAACGAAATTGATATTTTCCTTCTGTTTTGTGTCAGTCAAAGTAACTAATTGGCATAATTATCAACTCAATATCTAAAACGTCATGATAGTTGAAAACGTATGCTTCCTTCTGTACAGAATTTATAAAAATGTGCATGTAATATGTGAAATACCCTATCAAAATATTTAAAAAAAAAAAACAACAGTTGAACAATTAAATGTGGAAATGTCGTGATACTATTCTGAAATACCTATCAGAAAAATATTTTCAAAATCAAAGAATAAGCAAATATTATCAGGTCATTTGAATTATGTTATATGTATTTCCGATATCATTCTTTTTGTTTAAAACAATTTGTACAGATGTATAGTGTTGCATAAAATTTATGGAACAAAATTTATCCTTACAGTAAATATCGGTGTTTATGTTGTTGCGTTGCTGCTTTATTGACATATAAGCTTCAGCTCATTTTTGTTTGAATGTGTTTTTTCCTCTAGGCTCGTAAGTTTATAAAACTGTCGAAGTAAAACAAACTAAATGGTCGGGTTGTTGTCTCTTTGACACATTCCCCATTTCCATTCTAAATTTTTAAATTTAAATAGAGATTTCAAGGGGTTGGTTGTTATATTTGAAAGAAAAAAATTCATGGAATAAACTCTCTCAATTATCTGATGCTACGACTTTTATTTCTCATTAATAGGAAAGAAATAAATAATCAAAGCACTGTAAGCGCTGTAGGCAGTTAACCAAAAACCAAGGGAAATATAATTATGAAAACTGTGGCAATGTTGCTTCAATTTTTTTTAAAGATTTAAATTTAATGAATTAACCATTAAGGCAAAAAATTCATATTTTATCAAGGTTTTCAAAAGCAACACATATAGTACAAGTATATTTTTTCATGGTCATGAGTCTGCTGTGGTACAAGTTTGCAATGATTGCATTTGTTCTAGTTGATAGTTAACGGTGGTATTAGTTGACTGTTAGTAGTTCAAGTTAACTATTATACAAGCTTGTTTAAGTATGAATGGACTTGCTTCCCTTGAAAGAAAACTGAAATTAATTTCTACAGTACAAAAGTTATGAGACCCAAATCAGACAAATGTTTACTACTTCAGGGATCAAAGGTGGGGTATAACTGACCTGCCCATAGTAAATGTAAATAACCCTCACCTTCACCCTAAATCCATGATGTGTAAGTTTTGGAATAAAATGGCTGGTAATTATAAAACAGTTGGTCAAGTATTATTGGGCTTGAAAGATATGTTTTCTTAAAAATGAGCCATATCAAAATGAAATTTTTTATAGGACCAGATATAATTCCAAATATTATTAAGGTAAATTCTTTAAACCTACTCATTTTTTTCCATCAATACAATTTAATAATAAACAAAAAATAATTGTAATACAATGCTATTACGTAGTCTCCCAAATAAAGCTCCCATAATTATTCATTCCCATGGTAGCCGGACATTGGGCAAAGTCTAGTACACATTGGTTAAGTCTAGCACAGTGATATGCATATGTGACGCCTATGAGATTGACCTTGAATGTCATTCAATCTTTTAGAAATGACAAACAGGAATGAATATGGTTTATGGGTTGGTATCTCAATCTTTTACAAGTTCTCAAAACACACACAAGAGGGGTGGGGTGACCCTAGGGACTACCCCTATATTTCATTTGATTTTTTTTTATTGTCCCATACATGAATATATATGATTTAGGAGTGGAGATCTCAACCGTTATAAAGTTTTTAAACAGAAGGGGATGGGGTGACCCCAGTGACTTCCCCTATATTTCATTTGATTTGTTAAATTGTCAAAGACATGAATATATATGGTTGAGGGTGGGGATCTTATCTATTTCCAATTTATCAAACAGGAGGGTTAGGTTGACCCTAAGGTCTCTCCCTACATTTCATTTGACCCATACATGAATATATATGGTTTAATAAAAAGGTGGGAATCACGACTGTTTACAAGTTCACAAACAGGTGGGTTGGGGTGACCGCAGCGACTCATCTATATTTCATTTGATTTAGAGGTGGGGATCTCAACTTTTTCCAAATTCTCAAACAGGAGAGTTTGGGTGACTACAGGGACTCCTCCATATTTAATTTCATTTGTTATAGTCCCATACATGAGTATATATATATATATATATATATATGGTTAAAGGGTGAGGATCTAGACTGATTCCAAGTTCTCAAACAGGAGGGTGTACAGTGACCCTATGGACTCCCTTTATAATTCATTTGATTTGTTATATTGTTCCATACATAAATATATATATGGTTTATGGTTGGGGGTCTCGACCGTTTACAAATTCTCAAACTGCAAGGGGTAGCCCCACGAACTCGGAGTCTCCACCTATATTTCATATTGGAGGGGGTAGGAGGGGTCCTGATCCCGAAATCCCAGGCTTAAAAACACCAGATCCTGAAATCCCAGGCTTAAAAACACGAAATCCCGAGGTCCCGAAATTCGAAAAAAGAATTCCCCTATCCCGAAATCCCGAGCTTAAAAACACCCGATCCCGGAGTCCCAATAAAGGTCCTATCCCCCCTCCAGTCATATGATTTGTTATGTATTGTCCCATACAAGAATGTATATGGTTTAGGGGTGGGGATCTCGACCGTTTCCAAGTTCTCAAAAAGGAGGGGTGGGGTGACTGCGGGGACTTCCCTATATTATATTTGATTTATTATATTGTCCCATACATGAATATATATGGTTTAGGGGTGTGGATCTTGACCTTTTCAAAGTTCACAAACAGAAGGGGTGGGGTGACCCAAGGGACTCCCCCAGTATTTCATTTGATTATTTATATTGTCTCATACATGAATATATATAGTCTAGGGGTGGGGATCTGGACTGTTTCCTAGCTCTAAAACAGGTGGGGGTGGTCACCCTAGGGACTTCTCCTATATTTCATTTGTTTAGTTATATAGTCCCATACATTAATGTATATGTTTGAAGGGTGGGGATCTCATCCGTTTCAAAGTTATCAAACAGGAGGGGGTAGAGTGACCAAAAGGACTCCACCTATATATCATATGATTTGCTTACATTCAGGTATCAAATAATCTAGTTGCACTATTTGTGAAAATAAAGTAAGAAACTTCCAGCTATTTTAAATGACCCTTCAAAATTGAGAAAAAAAATACCCATTGAAATTGCAGGAATATGTTTTAGACTTTAAAAGCATCTCACATGCATTATCAACATTTATCACTGATAAAGAAAATTTAAAATGTCACCAGGAACATATTTATTGTTAGATATACTGTTCCCAGCTGTCACATTCTATTGGATTTTAACATTAAAAATTTGTCAAAAAGTAATTTTGAGTTTCTGTACAAAATATTTTCTGCTTTTTCTTTCTTTAACATATATCTTTTGGTTTTCAATTCTAGTGTTTATATTTATTTACCATGCATAGATGTATTTTGTCACCTTAATGGAATTATTTTTAGCTGATCGCCAAATCCGGAATTACTCTTATCCGCTTCCGGAATCGGATCCGATATTGTAATTGGCATCCATTTTGTTTTCAATGTTGTTTTTGTCAGTCAGATACGATTTTACTCGAATTTACACATTATTTGTCGCCGATTTTCTGTATAAAGCTAGCGGTTGAACAAAATTAACATAGCTGTCATGAATAATAATGATGAAAATAAGTTTTGAGATCGTTTATTTGGAGACTGGTAAAAAGGTTTGTAAAGTTATTTATTATTTTCTTTCAAGTGGCATGCATGTCGGGCGTACCTAGTAACCAAGTCGAAAGGCCGACTGCAAAAGTGGAAAGTCGCAAACCTCGGATCACCGCTAATTTGAACCCCTGTCTACATATTGAAAAGATACGCAAATTTCGTCTTCTAATTTAAAACTGCCGCCAACAGTATGAATTTTAATAGACTACTGACGTAGTTGACTACGTATTGATGACAAACAATATTCCTACTACTTTTGCCATTTAGGAAATCTAAACTACCTGTCTTTAGAAATTTTCGGCGATTAAATATTTCATACATTTGTACTTTGACATCTTAGCCAAATGCTCAGGGGATTAAAAACTACATAAGGATTCCTAATGTGCTCTACTTCCTACGTGCAACTTCAAAACTTTTGGATAAATCGACGATCATTTAAGGTTTTTCTGGTCATATTTTTTGTAATCCAGAATTAAAAGTATGAAAAAACTGTTCAATTAAGTATAAATAACATACTGTTCAGCTAGATAATAACAATGGCACGTATTTAAGCATTTATTGGGTATAACACAAATCTAGGGTGCTCGCATAAGGCAGCTTAACTGCCTCAAAATGGAAAATGTTCGGTTTTAATTTGGAATAAAAATAAGACTTAGTGTAGTCAAACTTTATATATATATAGTTGATAGTTCCCAATATTTTTCATTGGTTTGTAGCAAACTAATACAGATATGCAACTTATCTTAACTTTAACTTTTTAACTTGTAAAAATAGATTATTAAGTTAAAAAGTTAAAGTTAAGATAAGTTGCATATCTGTATTAGTTTGCTACAAACCAAAAAAAAATATAGTTAGAAATTTTCTGTTCATTATTAGACATTTTGAAGATAATAACAGATAAGCTTTATACTTGAACCCCAAACAGGATGAAGTAAAAATTAAAATAACACACAAAATAACAAAAATTTCATATATGTATAGCACTCAAAAAATTAATTTATACAGAAAAACAAACACACTTACCACAAAATTCTTCAAACAATTTACCAAAGAAAAGAAAAATAAAGCTTATCTGTTATTATCTTCAAAATGTCTAATAATGAACAGTAAATTTCTAACTATATTTATACAACTCCTATAAAGCTTTTAATCATCAACACTTAGAAAACAGAAAATTATCTGTCACTATATTTATAATTGTCAGATAAGACATTAACCATATGGCTAAGTGTAATCAAACTTTATGTATAGAATAAACCATTTCTGAACAAAAAGAAATAACTCAATCACATTATAAATACCACTTTTGGATATCAAAAAGGGTGATAACTCAACAATGAGAAGAGCTAAAATCATGAGAATTGTACTTCATCTTCATATGTGGCAGGAAAAACATTTGAAAAAATTTCGTTAAAGGGTTTTCGTGTTATTGTGGAGACATTGTTTGGCAGCTGCCCGTCGTACATCCCCAAATTAATAACCAATTTTTACTTTGAAAATCCTGTTAAAAATGGATAAATTATTTCATTTATGGCGGACATATTATTAAACTTTTATCGTGAAAATACTTATCATACAATTTTTTACAACATTTTTCATTTATGGCAAATGCATGTACAGTTCAAGAGAAATATAGAATATATAGGAGTTTCAGAAAATATTTTTCAATTTTTTAGGGACAGGAAAACCAGATAAAGTGAAGCGAGCAGTGGTTAAATCCGAACACTTTGATGGCGGTCTATGTGCTGAATATTTGTCATTTTTGCTATAGTGTAAAAATGTCTTGGCTATATAACTTTCAGATCCACAAAATCACTCTCCCTAGAAAGTTTTGCTGCTAAATTATATACAAACATTTGAGGGTGACAAAATGTTACACTTTAGTGCAAAATAAGTTATAAGTTGAAACTAATACTGATATTCTGGCCAAGTCCATATGGCTGAACCCAAACATATAGGTGGCAAGGTGATTTTGAAGTTCAAATATATATTAAAAATTGTAAATTCTTTATTGATAATCTGGTGTCAGGTAAGAACACATTATTCTAATAAGGAAGTGAAAAAAAAGTTTAATTATATCACTACCAGGGATGGGGTCGATTACTTTAAAATGTAATCGATTTAATTACATTTACTTTGTTAATAAAATGTAATTGATTACATTACAATTACACCCTATTTCATATGTAATTGATTACATTAGATCACTTTTCTTTAAAGTAATCATGATTACTTTAGATTACTTATGATTACAATTGTATATTGCTATATCAAAGGTTTTTTTTATAACTTTTTATCCTCACAAAAAAGCTAATTTTGGTTACTTTTTTAAAAGCTTTAATTTTTTCATCTTAATTAAAAGAATTTACAGACAAGTACAGTGTAACATGTGTACATGTAATTTGATAAAATAGCTATTATCATGATTATAGACAAGTGTCCTTCCTCTATGTAAAAGATAAAACTTTATTTTTTTCTACTTTTAACCAACTGCCTAATTAACAAAAAAACCTGAACAAATAAAAAATTATTAAGTATAGTTTTTTTGGGACATAATTTACACATCCATTAATGATTTAACAGGTGTTAATCACTACTTCCATTTTTTTTAACAAACAATAGATGAGCTTGGTTATTAAAATGTTAATGTCTTAATAACAATATCAATAAAATTAAAAGTGGTTGATTGTCATTATTTGTTTGAATTTTTTTTTTTATACTTGATCTAATTAATAGTTAAAAGAAGTATTGTCAGGTGAAAACACAAAACAGTTTTGTAACTTAGGAAAGTATATACGTTTCTCTTTTAATTGATATACAAGATTTGTAATCAGCAAGTAATCATATGAATGTAGTCTTAAAGTAATCTAAAAGTAATCATGATTACACCTGTTTTTTGCAATATAATCGATTACATTATGATTACTTGTAATCAGAAATGGCATGATTACTGATTACATAGGATTACACTGCAAAATGTAATCGATTACAGCTGATTACGATTACTGATTACGATTACCGCATGCCTGATCACTACTATTTTTGTAGATTTTTTGTTGTTTTATAAGTGTAATTCCAAATAGATATAATAGTATCATTGAAGGTAGTTCAAAATTAGAAAATATTGAAAATAAATTGGTAAATAAAGTTAAAAATGAAACAAAATGTTGTCAATTTTTCTCTTGATAATTTTTGGACGATAATAATGTATGAGCTTTATCTTACCATAATAAATGGGAAATACATGTGGATTTAAATTCTCCTTGCTATATATTATAACCAGAAATTCGTTTTTACAAAATTTTCATTTTAAGATTGTTCATATGACTCCATCATGTAATTTCATTTTCATTGAAATGTAAATTAAAAGAAACTGAACTTGTGTAAATTTTGTTCAGGAATCAGAGAAAAATAAGTCACATTTTTTAGGAATTTAACGATATAATAAATTTCCTACTATCCATCATAGACTGGATTAGAAATTATGACATTTTCTTGGCTTTCAGCGCAAAAGAAGTCAAATTAGGTGTTGTCTGAGGATTTTGTCAACAGTAACAGAGTTAGTAAATAATTTGTGACTTTGTTTTTAAATACTATATATATAAAGGAAGATGAAAGAACATATTGCCCACAAAATAAGATGGAATAGAATATTTGAAATATTGGTTTGATATAGAAATATATGTTTCTAAACCCTTGTACAAAAAGGAAATATTCAAACTTGATCTGTATTTTGTGGTAATAAGCATTGTGTATAAGTTTCATAACATTTGGTTGCGGCAAACTCAAGTTAGAGAACGGAAACCAATTTTGGGATGTACGTACAGACGGACAAGGGTAAACCTTAATGCCCCCTCCGCCATGGCGAGGGCATAAAAAAATTGATCAGGAGTGGCAATTGTTAGAAGCAGCTTTCATTTAACAAAATCAATAGTAATATTTATATCTTGTTATATTATTATGACTTGATCGATCTTACAAGTGTTACTTTTTTTTATATAATTTGTGTCCAATACTACAGTATGTAATTTCACATGTATCATCATGAAAAAATTAAAAAAATACCAACAAAAATTAATAGTTTTCATTGTATGAAAATCAAGCACAATACCTCCTGTTAGGGGTTTAGTATCATACCATCATAACATATACGAGAAGAACATAACCCATATCATGCAAACAACTGGTTTTAGAACAAGTGTGTTCTTTAATAACTTTACAGGAAAGACAATCCACAATTCTGATTTAAAATCAAAACTTGATTTTAATCATTAACGTAGAATAATGTAATTTTTCAAGAGTCAAGCGTGTGCTTTATTTACTATGTAACAAGCATTCGTGAAATTGTCTTCACCTGATTAGACACTTAATCTTAAATACAAAATGATTTCATGCTAAATTAAAAGAATGTATAAACTATTGTATATTATATTCAAACACATTGAAAGGTTATAAAATTAAAATTCTGTGATTTCTTTTCAATTTAATAATTACCATATATAACAGAACAAATCGGGAAATTGCTTGAATAAATTATTACTAATACTTTAAAAAATTTAGTATTGTTGGGAAACATCTGGTTTAAATTTCATCTTCAAAATCGAAAGAAATGTTACCAATGTATGAGAAATATTTTGAGTCATAAAAATGCTTTCCACTTAAAATTGCTGTAAAGCATTAACTGTGTTATAATTTTATTTAGAAAAAAATATAAAGAGAAGTAAATGCGTTGAAATAGTCAAAAAAAGTTTTTGGATCCTATGAATATAGTGTGAATAATTTCAACTCTGCTAAATTATAAATGTCTGTGTCCAAAGTCAGAAGACTGCAATTCAGTGCTTCTTGTTGGTTTCTGTCTGTCCTATCTAATTTTTGTTTATAATCAGGCTGCTGGTTTTTTTCTTTTGAATTGTTACACATTTAGCCATAGTAAGGCCTTTTATAGCCGACTTTAGAGTAGTAGAAGTGGTCATTGTTTAAAAAATTGTATGAACTTTGGTGGATAGTCATCTCATTGGTGACCATACCACATCTCTTCACTGTAAAGTCAGAAATTATTGTGAGATGTTTATCAACGTAAATGCGAATGGGTTAGTATTGCAAGATGCAGATTTTCCTGAAATCACAATAATTCATCCCATCTGTGTCCCTTCTTCAACAATGGCAATAACAAATGCACACAATAATTTCTGAATTTACAGTGTTTCATATTGTTAAAAAAAGAAGAGAAACTACTGTTGGTGATGATAAGTTCTAATGATCAAATATGAATACATTAATAAAATTCTCCATATTTACGATTGTATATCTACATGATTTTGACAAATTAAATATGGTGTATGGTAAAATTTACATCAATATTTTACAATAAAAATTGTTTGTATATACAATTCAGCATAAAATCATAACATTTAAATCGTTCTATAGTTTCAGCAGAGAGCACAGCTTGTATATACATCTTAAAAAATCCTCCCCAAGCTTTCCCTTACATCTGTAAATACACAATACGTGAAAATAGTTGAAATAGTAGACCTTCTATCAATCCTTTTCACATATTTTCTTCTTAAAAGAGTACTCATAAAAAACAATTTTTCATTCTGTTACAATTCTTCCATTAAAATAAAAATAATCTTCCTTCTTTTGGCATAAGTGGATTCATTATTATTCCAATTTTTATTGGTTTTCCTGGTAGATATAGGTAAAGGTTACCCTAATGAGCTTAACTACTGTTCAAATGAAGTACACATTTTCTATAGGCTTGAATGTGTAATTTGGCAAAACCAGAAAATCCACTACCCATTTTATCCTCAATCCGCAAAAATTGTTACCCACAAAAACAAACAAATCTAAAGGACATTTCTCTCATTAAAGTTATAAATAATATTTCTACTTTTGGCATATATAATCAATTTAAACGCATTACCCTAAATGGCTTTTTGTACATTGGCATTTCCATGACAACTTCACCAGAGCAAATTTTGACTACAGTGTTTGAATTAAATGTGTCAAGTGTCACAGAATCCAAAATAACAATCACTTATCAATATTTGTCCACCATTACTGAATATCAGTTACTTTAAATTTGTGGTAAAATTTTCGTATAAGAATCAAAATGTCTGACATGATAGAGCACAGGTGACCTTGACTTGATGCAGGAACCAAAACAGCAGCAAGGTCTAAACTTTTCATGAATATCTGATGAATATTACATTTGTGTAATTTCTATAGCTTGATGTATTAGTAAAAGCTATTTGTAGTATGTGAGAGAATCACATTATTGGTTTGTTATCAAAAAGAAAGGTGATGCGGATGCAGTATCCAAATTAGCGACAAGGTCTATACTTTTAATGAATATTTCATCCTGTAAAATTTCAGTAACTTGATGTACAGAGACTATAATCAATATAGCTATTTAATGTTGGAAAATGGATCACAAAAATCCCCAATACTGACAAAATTTACATTTTTTATGAATATCTAATGAATATTTTGTCCCGTATAATTTCTATAGCTTGGTGTACACAGACTATTAGTAAAAGCAATTTGTTGTCTGAAAGTGGATCACAGTATCTGTTTAAATGTGTTGAAGATTATCAAATAGCAACAAAATTTCAGGAATATCTGATAAATATTTCATCCTGTGTAATTTCTATAGCCTGATGTACAGAGACTATTAGTAAAGTTATTTGATGTCTGAGAATGGATCACACTATTTGTTTGTAAGCACTAAAACAAGTGTTGAAGAACCTCAAATAGCGACAAGATTTCTACATTTCATGAACATCTAATGAATATTTCAGCCTGTGTAATATCTATAATTTGATGTACAAACTATTAGTAAAAGCAACTTCGTGTCCAAGTGGATCACACTATCTGTTTAAAGAAGACAAGTGTTGGAGATTCTCAAATACAGACACGATTTCTACTTTTTATGAATATCTAATGAATATTTCATCCTGTATAATTTCTGTAATGTGATGTACAGAGCCTATAATAAACTAGAGGCGCTAACGAGCCTGTGTCGCCCACCTTGGTGCATATTAAACAATGGAAAAAGATAAATTCATGACGAAATTGTGTTTTGGTGATCGTGATGTGTTTGTAGATCTTACTTTACTGTACATTCTTGTTGCTACAATTATCTCTATCAATAATGAACTTGGCCCAGTAATTACAGTGGAAAATATATTCTAAAAATTTACAAACATTTACAAAAATTTATGAAAATTGTAAAAAAATTACTATAAAGGGCAATAACTCCTTAAGGGGTAAACTGACAATTTTGGTCATGTTGACTTATTTGTAGATCTTACTTTGCTGAACATTATTGCTGTTTATAGTTTATCTTTATCTATTATCATATTCAGCATAATAACCAAAAACTGCAAAATTTCCTTAAAATTACCAATTCTGGGGCAGCAACCCAACAACAGGTTGTCTGTTTTGTCTGAAAAATTCAGGCAGATAGATCTTCACACCTGTCAGATTTGCTCTAAATGCTTTGGTTTCAGAGATATAAGCCAAAATCTACATTTCGCCCCTATGTACTATTTTTAGCCATGGTGGCCATCTTGGTTGGTTGGCAGGGTTACGCCACACATTTTTAAAACTAGATACCCATATGATGATTGTGGCCAAGTTGGTTAAATTTGGCCCAGTAGTTTCAGAGGAGAAGATTTTTTTAAAAGAAAACTAAAATTTTAGAAATATGGTTAAATATTGACTATAAAGGGCAATAACTCCTTAATGGGTCAACTGACAATTTTGATCATGTTGACTTATTTGTAGATATTACATTGCTGAACATTATTGCTGTTACAGTTTATCTCTATCTATAATAATATTCAAGATAATAAGCAAAAACTGCGATTTCCTTAAAATTACTAATTCAGGGGCAGCAACCCTACAACAGGTTGTCCGATTTGTCTGAAAACTTCAAGGCAGATAAATCTTGACCTAATAGATTATTTTATCCCTATGTCAGATTTGCTCCAAATACTTTGGTTTTAGAGTTATAAGCAAAAATCTACATTTTACCCCTATGTTCTATTTTTAGCCATGGCATCCATCTTGGTTGGTTGGCAGGTTCACGCCACACATTTTTTAAACTATATACCCAACTGATGATTGTGGCCAAGTTTGGATTAATTTGGCCCAGTCTAGTTTCAGAGGAGAAGATTTTTGTAAAAGATTACTAAGATTTACGAAAAATTGTTAAAATTGACTATAAAGGGCAATAACTCCTAAAGGGGTCAACTGACCATTTCGGTCATGTTAAATTATTTGTAAATCTTACTTATTGCTGTTTACAGTTTATCTCTATAATAATATTCAAGATAACTAAAAAAAGTAAAATGTCCTTAAAATTACCAATTTAGGGGCAGCAAGCCAACAACTGGTTGTCTGATTCATCTGAAAATTTCAGGGCAGATAGATCTTAACCTGATAAACAATTTTACCCCATGTCACATTTGCTCAAAATGCTTTGGTTTTTGAGTTATAAGCCAAAAACTGCATTTTACCCCTATGTTCTATTTTTAGCCATGGCGGCCATCTTGGTTGGTTGGCCGAGTCACCGGACACATTTTTAAACTAGATACCCCAATGATAATTGTGGCCAAGTTTGGTTTAATTTGACCCAGTACTTTCAGAGGAGAAGATTTTTGTAAAAGTAAACGACGCCGGACGCCGGACGCCGGACGCAAAGTAATGGGAAAAGCTCACTTGGCCCTTCGGGCCAGGTATGCTTAAAAAGCTATTTGATGTCAGAGAATGGATCACACTATTTGTTTGATATCAGTATGATGTCAAGTGTTGAAAAATTTCTACTTTTCAGGAATATCTGATAAATATTTCATCTTGTATAATTTCTATAGCCTGATGTACAGAGACTATTAGTAAAGCTATTTGTTGTCTGAGAGGATCACAGTCTTTGTTAGTCTGACACTGTTCTTTTGTGACAGCAATCCCTGGAATATCTGATCATCCCATAGGTTCTCAGCATGTGGTGCTAACAATAAATGCCTGAAAAATGACAAAAGATTTGTTTATTATAAATATGATCACCAAGACGTTGCAGAAAACGTCCTTAATCTATCCTTTCTTTTCAATGGGTTTTTTTTTATGTTCTATTTTGGAGGGAGGATGTTGGGCAGATATCTTGGTGCTCTTTCCTTCTTTTTTGCTGTATTAAATTTCTCTTCTTTTTTTCTTTGGCATGGATTTCACTTTCTTTTTTATATTTCGCCTTTGGCAATGCGTTTTGTTTTATTCACTTATAAACTTTGAAGAGATTTTGATCAAACCCTTTATAGTAAAATTGAGAATGGAAACTCTATACTGTGTGCTTTGATCAAGATGAAAAAAAACTATTTGTTATGAATAATTAAAATGCTTTTGTTTTTAAACGCTAAACATTTCCTTAGAAATTCTAGTTTTTAATTATACAATGGGTATCTCAGAATAACTTGGTAATTTATCAATATCCTGGAAAAATCTAGTATTTTGCATCTACAAAGGGAATCCCCGGAATACTTGAGCAGGTTAATAATAGTACTTACCTATACTGAGGGTATCCAGGAATACCCTGGTAGTTTATAAATATCCTGGGAAGTTCAAGTAACTTATCATTAATTAAATACAAATCTGATTCTCAAATATAAATAGTAATACATTAATGACTTAAAAATATGTTGTCCACATGCACTGTACATTCAGACACTTAACCTTGCAATTGCAAGTCATAAGAATTTTTAGAGCTTCATATAAATATGCAGTCAGAATTTGAAATTGGAATTCAACATGTAATTGACATGATATTTATATATGCTTCCAATTATAAAAACACATGAATTTTTTTTCAAATTGTAAATATCAATCCTTGGCAAATATTACATGAATATCAGGACAAATACATGTTAATGTGATATAACAACAAAAACTGCTTTGAACTTGAAAGACACCTATTCACTGTGCTAGTTCACAAGGTAACAATCTGTGGGATGTCTATACCAGGGAACATCATACTGACTACTAGCCAATAATTCATTGCTCTTACTCCTTATTTGTGGATTCTTTGCAGAGAAAACACAAATTTCAATGACTTTAATATCAGGAAAAAAGATAAAACACTTAATATGTATCATGAAAGATAAGTTCTAGTGGAAATAATGTCAGTTTTACAGAGACTTGAGATGTTCTTAAACTTTTCCAGCTACTTAAATCAATATTTGACCTAACTTTCCATCATATTAATATAAATTTTTAGATACTTTCTACAAGTAATATAAAATCGCAGTGTCACATGCCCCAGTTGCATGCAAAATCTTGTTGCCCATTTATGATCATCAGTTTATTATTACAAACAATAAATAGTTTTCAATTTACTTTATTTTATTTCCTCTTGGTAACCAAGTTGCAGGTCAAACTGGTTGATTTTTTAAAATATTTTTTCTGAGGACAAATAGTCTGATAAGATATTTATACTATAATAGTGATGAATTATAATATTAATCAACTGAAACTTAATGACAGAAAATTTTCTTAAGTCTAGCTGTAAGTATAACCAGTTGAAATGGTTGATTTATGAAGGTAACCTCCTTCTACATAATATTAAACGAAAATAACTCACTTTAGGTCGCGGGAAAATGACGGATGCCTCAACAAATTAAACTTACTTTAAAAAATCGAGGTTAATACTTGTAACATTAAATGCAAATGACTTTGTAGCCTCTATAAATATATCAATCTTTGAATATAATACATCTGAAAAATAAAAATGAATTCATTAAAATGACAGAATTATAGATTCTTAGTATTAGTAATTCCTGAAAATAGTTTCCCCTAAAAGTCGAGTAGTGTGTCTGTGAAAAGCATGTATTAATAATTATATATCTGTATTCAACTTTTTGACATATGTGCTTGAAAAATTAAAACTATTTATACCTTCATTGTGAAATGTTTGCTTGGAAATGTGTTGCTCTATTAAGAATATTTAGTGTTGTGTTTTCTAAACTGTTTATTTATTATTTTTCTTTTGTTGTTGTCTTCCATGTCTGTCCTCACTAAATTCAGATTTTTGATTTTCCCCTTAGATGTTTTTTTTTTTAATGAAAAGTCACCAAAATATTCATTCTTTCTCTAGAAATCATGGTTTAACAGAATCTAACACTAAGATGTTATAAAATTAATTTCAGCAAGGGGTGTGTGACTGATCACTTGTAACTTATACTGTTTACAGACTAATGTGTCTGATAAAATTTTGAAAAAAAACATAGTGCTTTTACTAGAAAATGATTATGACAAAGTTTGAAAGATTTTTTTTAAGTTGCCAAAAAAATACCAATAAACTTACAGATGGACCCACACTAAGCATTAGCAAAACCTAACGCTGACCCTTTCAGATAGTTCAATATACATAATATGAAAGAAAACATTTTTAATATAATACATACTAATTAAACATATTTGTAATTTAATACATAATAATTGAATACATTTGTAATATAAAACATACTAATATCTACATTAGCAGATGAAATAACAGCTTCATTATCTTTTAAATATTTATTTCCATGGTCAAAAACTTGTGCATAATTTTGAACATCAAATGGAAGAACTGCTGAATCAGCTAACTGTAACACCATATATATCAGCTACGATCTTAGTGACCGTCTGCTCTAGTTTGGTATCTTTGTCAAAGAATGTTTCTACATATTCTTTATCATCTTCTAACGTACTAAAAGCTGGGTATGTTGGCAAGTGCGGATAAATCTGCAATAACAAATATCATTTAAGTTTTCGGTATATTACAAATAAAAGAAGAATGTGGCTGAGGACATGAAAGACCATGTTCAAACTTTGGAAAATTCCGTGTTGAAAAGGGGCAAACTCTAGAACAGCTAAAGACTCGCAACATAAATTTGAACTCTGTCTAAATTTTATGGTCCTAAGCATAGTGTAACATAAAATTTTCTTGAAGCAAACTAAAGTTATAGTGCTACAAAAAAAGGAACCACAGAAGGACAGAAAGACATATTGATTGGCAATGTAAGACTTTATGCTCCGGTTGCTTACGGCAGGTTCATGAACATTTTATTTTGGCAATGTTTAATTCAATTATTATCACTACTTTATATCATGTAATTATGAGCAATTTTGCAAGTAAATGCTAAAAGATGTAAACAAGCTGTCAATTAGTACAATCGAAAATACCTCCTTATTTCACAGACCAGTCTGTACCAATAATTTCTTATACCTATACCAAACCTATTGCAACTAAAATTTTCAATTACAAACGCGTTTTGCAGAATCTCGATATTGACGCCTTCAAGTCTAAACTTCCTGATTGCACTTGTGCTAGTTCCCAATTCACATAATAATCCTGCTGGCCACGTTATTACCGGTGACCTTAACATTGTTAATAACACTTCTCTACGAAATGTGTTATCGAAAGGTCCGAAATATCGTGAGCCTAAATCCATCAATTGGAAATACAACTTTAAAATTTTGATGGACTCAGTCGAGGATTATGCCAGGCAATGGGCTAAACGTGAAAAGGAAGACGTAGACACTCTATCCGAATGGATTAAGGCAGTGAGGTCGTTAATACAAATCAGAATTAAGAAACTGAATGGGTCCATCAATGCCCATGCTACGTCAATCTTTAAAGACCCAAATGTTGCTAAACACTTATCCGACCTCCATGATAAATATGTTGTTGTCCCCGCAGACAAAGCCCCAAATAACATCGTTTTTGTCTGTAAAAGTCACTACATAAATTGCTTGATAAACGAATAAGGTATAGACAATTCACTTGGAAACTCAACATATGCCCTCACGACACTTACCAAGAGGAAATCCTGGATAATCATAGGTCTGTTCTTTGTTCCTTTGGTATTTCACCCAAAGATGAAGAACTAGATCTTCCATCACTGTATTGGATACCTAAACTATATAAGTGTCCTTACAAACAACGGTATATTGCTGGGTCTTCCAAGTGCTCCATGAAACCTCTTTCTAAATTATTAACATCTATTTTATCAGCAATCAAAGACGGGCTTCAAAGTTATTGTGAAACTGCCTTTTCTAGAGGTGGCGTGAATCAGATGTGGATACTTAAAAATTCCAAAGACCTTTTAGAGTACATACAATCTAACTCTCTTTCATCTTGTAACAGTATTAAAACATTTGACTTTTCTACTCTTTACACAAGTATTCCACATTCCAAACTAAAAGACAAATTGAAAGAGTTGGTATTACTTTGCTTCATAAAAAAGAATGGCCAACGTAGATACAAGTATCTTGTCTTAGGGAGGGATAAATCATACTTTGTAAAGAATCACTCTGATTCAAACAAAAAATTCTCTGAAACCGATATTATCAAGATGCTTGATTTCTTGATTGACAACATATTTGTAACGTTCGGAGGACGTGTTTTTCAACAGACTGTCGGCATCCCAATGGGAACATACTGTGCCCCTCTACTTGCCGACTTGTTTCTTTATTATTATGAGGCTGATTTCATACAGGAACTACTTAGGAAGAAAGATAAGAAGTTAGCAATATCCTTTAACTCTTCTTTCCGCTATATAGATGACGTTCTTTCACTAAACAATTCAAAATTTGGTGACTATGTGGAACACATCTATCCCTTCGAACTGGAGACAAAGGATACTACAGATACAGTTAAGTCGGCTTCATATCTTGACTTACATCTAGAAATTGACAATGAGGGTCGGTTGAAAACAAAACTTTACGAAAAAAAGAGATGATTTCAGCTTTCCAATTGTGAACTTTCCATTTCTAAGTAGCAACATTCCAGCAGCACCTGCATACGGGGTATATATCTCCCAATTGATACGATATTCCCGTGCGTGCATTTCCTATCATGATTGTCTTGATAAAGGGTTACTGCTCACAAGGAAGCTATTAAACCAAGAGTTCTCAATGGTGAGGTTGAAATCATCCCTTCGTAAATTTTACGGACGCCATCACGAGTTGGTTGACCGTTATGGAATAACCGTTTCACAAATGATATCGGATATGTTCCTTACGTCGTAACTACAATCCCCTTCCCTTTCATGAACGTGACCTACCGAATTAGACTATTTACCGGATTTGTAATCACATAAGCAACAAGACGGATGCCACATGTGGAGCAGGATCTGCTTACCCTTCCGGAGCACCTGAGATCACCCCTACTTTTTGGTGGGGTTTTTTTGTTTATTCTTTAGTTTTCTATGTTGTGTCATGTGTACTATTGTTTTTCTGTTTGTCTTTTTCATTTTTAGCCATGGCGTTGTCAGTGTGTTTTAGATTTATGAGTTTGACTGTCCCTTTGGTAATTTTCGTCCCTCTTTTAAACCTTAACATGCATGCTGTAAAAAGTTTTTTTTTTTTTTTAACTCAAGTTATTTCAGTTCTTAAGTTAAACAATGAACTTTGGGTTTTTAATGGTTGCAGACTCTTTAACATGTACTTAACATTTCTGTCCTATGAATCTTCCTAGATATGCCTGATATATTAGTCACTAGATGTTAAGCAAGCCGAAATCAATCAATACTGTTTATGATTGATCAATGATGTATTGTTATCAACTTTAATCAACATATATTGAAATAAAGCACTTCATCTGTGGTTTTTTTTGTCATTGCATAAAACATTAATTTTTAAAGCTTCAAACATCTTTTGTACAAGACCTAAAGTAAATTTATATCAAAACATCTAGTCCTACCTTTGAATTAAATGTATACATTGGTGACACTGAAGGAACTCCCAGGTAATACTCAAATGATGTGTGGTCACTGTCTCCATTCAATGGATTTATTCTGTGAAATATAACATTCTGATTAATATGGTTGACAACTTGCAACACATACCATAACAATCTTATTATGCAAAATAAATCAATGTTATGTATACAGTTAATCTGAGATTCATTTAAGTATCTTTCAATCTAAAAGCCTGCATGTATGCCAATTGACCCCATTTTTGCAGGTCACTACCAGGAACTTGCTTCCTCATCCATGATTTTTAAGTCATAATTGATTACAAAGTGACCTAATAACTCATGTTTTCAGTATATCACCCTTTTCACCAATACCCCTTTTTAGGATAAATTCCAAATTTCCATTTTCTATACTGCAGGATTTTGCCATTTTTAATGGACAAGAATTTCAATTATTTGACCTTAGTTGATTTTTGTACCTGAGTAAGATTAAAACAAAACAACAATGCCCTATACTAGTCTAAAGTTAATAGCTTTCTAATTCCGCTATACCCTATATCAACATATTAAATGTACTACTAAGCAAATACATTAAATATTTTTGTTGGAAAACTATGTACATAATTTAGTAACATACAAAAACAGGAAATATGTTTTTACAAAATTTTATTCTAGATACTAGCTTTTGCTACTTGCTTATAAACTTACCGTATACAGTTTTCCTCGGAATTAGGTGTTTTTGTTATTTTGTTTTCTACAATCAGTTGATATCTATATATGTCTAATTTTTATCATGTCCCTGTTGATTTATCATGTAAATTATTTGATTCACTAATTATATTTTATATAACAGCGAGATCTGGTTTATGGAAGATTATAACTCAATTTTTAGAGCCATAAATAGAGCCACTTTGCATGGAACTAACTGTGATATTTTATCATTGACAGAAAGATTCAGTTTGGATAAAGTGCATCATAAATTTTGTAAAACTGCTCTTGGAATTATAAAAAAAACCTCATGTAATATAGCTGCAAAGTCTGAGTTAGGACGATTTCCACTTGACTCCTTTATTAAAACTCAAGTTTTATTATATTTTTGTAGAATAAACTGCCATGAAATAAACTCTCTTGTTAAAGAAGCTTTTGCATTAAATAAGTCTATGTCTGACGATGGAATATATACTTGGTACACTTTTGCCAAGCATATTTTTAAAGAATTTAATATTGATGAAGAAGAATATGTTGATTTTGATAATTAACTCAAAAAAACTTTTAAACATATTGTGCAGGAAAAGTATATTAACATCACTCTTGAAAAACTTTCAAATATTGATAACAGTTCAAAACTTTATCTTTATAGTAAACTTAAAAATGAAATTAAATTCGAGGACTACTTGCACAATCTAAACAATTTTAATAGTCGTCAACTTTTAACAAAATTACATGTAAGTGATCATAATTTGGAAATTGAATTAGAACGTTATAAAAAAATTCAAAGAGAACATAGACTGTGTAAAGTTTGTAAAATTTTAGATGATGAGGAACACCTTTTCCTTCATTGCCAAATAATCAGTAACGTAAGACATTCCCTTATAAATGCAATTAAAACCCATTATCCTAATTTTAACCAGCTTGACTCAAACTCTAACCTTAAAACTATTCTAGATCCCAATAAAGATATTTTATCTAGTGTTGTAGACTATATAAAGCAATCTATGGAATTCCGAAAATAAGGTCCACATTGGTCAATTATTATATATATATATATAACTCGTCTAAACATCAACCCAACAATGTTAGATCTGTAAATTTGCTTTCGCAAATTTTTGGTTCTTCCCTCGCCGGGATTCGAACCCATGCTACTGTGATATCGTGACACCAAATCGCCTGCACTGCAGCCGTCCTGCTAGACCACACGACCACCTGGGCTCTTGAAAATAGAGCTTTTGCTGGCCGTGTGTTACCTTTCCACGTCAGCGGCGTACTGCAGTACATGATATATAAGGCATGAAGATGTTA
The DNA here is from genome assembly GCA_037788925.1 of Mytilus galloprovincialis. Lineage (NCBI taxonomy): Eukaryota > Metazoa > Mollusca > Bivalvia > Mytilida > Mytilidae > Mytilus > Mytilus galloprovincialis. The sequence goes on along the minus strand of CM075342.1, from coordinate 18,889,741 downwards.
TTGTTACAGATCATCTAAATTATCTATAGTAAAGGATCCTACAAATTAATGTAAGATACAGTCACAGAAAATAATTATATTTATAAGTACGTCTGAGTCAGTGACAACCCTACAACAGATGTATCCATCGGATCGCCATCAATGATGGTGATACATGGCTGTGTACATAATGTATATACAACTCGTCTAAACATCAACCCAACAAAGTTAGATCTGTAAATTTGCTTTCGCAAATATATATATATATATGTTATTTATATCAACTTCACGTCAGGGTTTCATGTTTTTTGCAATATATATTATGGCATTGTACAAGGTCGTGCTTTTGTCTGACTGTTAAATACGTCTTACACTCAAGTCATTGAATGTTGGATACTGTACTGATTGCTGTGTTAGTCTTAGATTCATTACTGTTTTAATCTGATGTTATTGGCTATGAACTACATGTAGCTGTCAGTTAGTGCGAGTACTCTTAGATGTGTACTTTGTAGGCTGTTTATACAACATGTTTCAAACATAATAAATTCACATCAAGCGTACATGTATGATCCAAATTTAATACCGACACAGCAGATAATTGATAGCTTTTAATGACCGCTCTTATAATAACGATCACAGACAATATACCATAATAACGAAAGTAGTTATTGTTGATATAAAGCCTGTAAACGTCCAGCAGGAAGTATTTCATGATACCCAGTCTGATATTGTTGAAGTACTAAAAAAATATAAAACATGATAAAATAATTATTTTGTTATACAAATATTTGGACTTAAGGGCAACACGTTATGTTACAGAAAACTTCCTTGGCGTCGGTGAATAAAAAGCGAGGAATGTAAACTAACTGACGCCAATATTATACTTAACTATCCGAGCAGTGTGCGCGGCACACTATGTGAATGCTTTAGGATATTTTTTCTCTAGTATCATGTAATTTACTCAGTTCTGTCATATTGTAAATCAAGAACAAAACAAATTACATGCTACCTGCAGTTGACACAAAACACACAGCATGTACAAAAAAATTATAGTGTGTTCTCAGATAATTAAGGATAATTTGCCGCTAAAATACTGTGCCTGAGATAGCCACATATCTTTGACAGACATGCGTCACCATAGGGGTATTTGCATACTCGTGTGTGTACGACTACCAGTCTACTTGTCTCAGAGTACTTTAGCAAGCCGTCCCCGAGCGGTATAGCCTTACTTGATTTTCCACGTGGTACCGCATAAGAGTAAATCTTTGTGGGCATAGACCGACGTGAAATAGAGCTGTTGAGCAATCAAGATGAGACTATTCCTCGTTAAGGTACGTAGGCATCCTAACTACTCGGAAAATGTTCATAAATGTCTGGCCCGATCATTTATAATAGTAACATAACGTAAACAATAACGGCACAACATCTTCATAAAAAATCGGCGGTGTTGGAACGGCTGGAGGGTTGATTTGAATTTTGTACTGCTATACTGCTACTAGCTTATTAATGCAACTGACTGAATAAACCTGACAAAGATTGAAAAATTAACACGTGCACCAAGGTCATAAGAAAACCTTGCCGTCTCTACCACAGACATCATGAATCTAGTAATAAAATGAATGCGTATCGTCCACCTAACCTAAATAAATGATGATTTTAACAGAAGCCGATGCGGACAGAACATGAAACATCAATATAAACATCAATTAAAAATTTCTAATTTTATTAGTGATTAGGGATAGATATATATACCCTGACATGACCCGTCTGTATTGTTTGTTAGGTAATTTTAATAGTTTGTTTTTATGTTGTGTTGTTACATCAATGTCCAAGGTTAGGGGTGGATTGGGCGCTCACAAACATTTTTAACACCGCTACATTCTTTATTTTACTGTCTCAAATCAGAGTACTTTAGTTCAGTGGTTGTCGTTGATTCATGTCGATTAGTACATCCCAACAACAAAAAGACACTAGGTACAGAACTGCGATTACATGAATTTGAATGATTATTTAAAATGATCATGGGCACTCCACACCTCAATATTTTTTTGTTATTTTATGTTACATATGGTTGGAAGGCAGGATCTTAACACATGCTTGTCCAGATTTGTACGTTAAGAAACTTTTTGTATGAAAAAAAATATTTTGGGTATTCGTTGTTATTCTGTGGTTAGCATGTCGTAATGAACGATCATATAATTTATGTACGTATTGCTATGTCCTGAGTGTACCCACATCTCGTTTTAGTCTTGCAGATAAAACAAGTCAAATATTTAACAAATTCATACTTCTTTATAGTTTAAAAGAAAAAAAAAATTGACACACAATAATTTATTTTTTTCACATTCACGTTAGCCACTTATTCACCACCACCACCACCATGAGCTATAGTGGTATGTGTAGCAGTGGTAGCTGGTGCAGTGGTAGCTGGCGCAGTGGTAACAGCTGCAACAGTTGTTACTACTGTAGCAGCAGGGGTAACTATCCCAGCAGCAGGAGCTGAAAAAAAAGAACTGTGTGAATCCATCTCACATCAATAAAAGCATTTTTTTTAAAAAGAAGATGTAAAATAGTCCAATTTTGTAAGCAGGACTACTGAGCGCCGCTGAATTACATTTTGGCCAAAAAGGCACATTCGGTGGTCCTACTGACTGGTGGAAGACAATTACTTACATAACGGTGGATTTTGGGGAGGATTTTTTTTTCGAATTACCATCCTGCATTAGATGCCTATGTGTACACTGGTGACTGATTATAACAATGTTTAAATGTTTATGTCAGTAACGTAGTCAGTAACGTAAGTTATTGTGGTAGTTAAAATTAGATATAGTTTTCAGCGGATTCTAAGAAAATATATTAAGAAGAGTTTATTCCGATTTATTTCAAACAAGGTTTATTTAAAATATTTCAATTTCACAGTTACAAAGTCAAACATGTGTATTTCAATGTTTCAACCAAAGTCATTTTTCTTAATCAAGTTATATAATTAAAAACGCATAACGAAATTTCTAAAAAAAAAGAGCACTTTTGAGAAATCTATTGCAAATTTTAAATATACTGCTATCAAAAGAAACGTGTCGTTAATAGTTTTCTAATTGAAAGGAAGTATTAAAATTTTCACGTATATAATATAGAATCTTGTATTCAGTTATTTAGAAGATTTGACTACTTAAGAACATTCAAAATGTAAGTCCAACAAATACAGAGATCACTAAGCCATTCTTTTTTGTGAGTAGAATGACGTGATTACAAATGCTAACAGAAGACTAATCGGCGTGCAAAGTTAATAACATACTTGTTGTGGCTGCGTCCAAAAAAAGTGGTACCAGTTACACCAGCTGTAGTCGTATTAACACCAAGACCTAATACTATTACTACTATAAATATCTTTTATAAAATACATAGTTAAGACAATTTTATTGCAATTAAAATAGCGATGGAATATAAAAATTTATCTGTAAGTTGTACGTTTCTAGACTTTATTATTCATGGTTACTATTTTTTTTTTACCGTGCAGCTATTATTATTGCAGAAATCTATTATGATTATTAATATCAGTTTTTTGGGGGTATGTGTTACATTGTAAACTTATGTATAAGGAAATTATTGACGTTTAGATCAATTACTAAAACCATTGAAATGAATTTACAAACTTCAAAAAAAGAGTCTGTTTGTAAATCTGCCTGTCCCAATTAGTGACTTTTGTAAATTTTACATTTTAAACAACAGTTGTTGATGCTAGATATCTTAAGTCAGTTATTTAAATTCTAATTATGTTAGATAAGATGTTCATGTTAGGCGAGTAACTGTGTGTCAGATAATCTAAACCAAAATGTTAAAAAATCAATTAAAAAAGAGGGACGAAAGATACCAGAGGGACAGTCAAACTCATAAATAGAAAATAAACTGACAACGACATGGCCTAAAATGAAAAAGACAAACTGACAAACAATAGTACACATGAAACAACATAAAAAACTAAAGAATAAGCAACACGAACCCCACCAAAAATTAAGGGTGATCTCATATGCTCCAAAAGGGTAAGCAGATCCTGCTCCACATGTGGAACCCGTCGTGTTGCTTAATATGTGATAACAAATCCGACAAATAGTCTAATTCGGTAGGTCACATTCATGAAAGGGACGGGAATGTTGTTATATAGTTGTGTGACTGTACAATCATGATAGGATACTGTGAAAAGTTAATTATCCAAACCAAAATGATGAAAAGTCAATAAGTAATTTTTGGTATGTACAACTATGACATAATACCAAATATAGTGGAACGGTTATTGATCAAGCCATACCGAAACCAAAAATACCAAATAAATAATAAATAATATTGTGACTGTACAATCAGACAAAAAAAAGACAATGTCACGATCTTTTTCAGGGTTGCGTTCAAAATCGTAGCGGCTACATAGGGCTACGTAGATTTATGACTATTGAACGTGTAGCTAGCCTAGCTGCTACATAGATATTGATAGCAGCTAGGCTAGTTACTTGTGCAATAGTCATAAATCTACGTAACACTACGATATTGAACGCAACCAAGGTACTTGTGGAACTCTATACATAGAAAATTAAAACGTAAAAATCTGTGTGATTATAAAAATCTTCTAAAGCTTAAACAGATCTTACCTCCATGGTCGACGTTACAATGGGGAATAAGTTTTTATATGTTCACATATGCTCTGAACTAAAATTTGATAGCCGCATTAAGTAGCAATTATGTTTTTGTCAAATACTAACATAAGAAGGGTAAAAACAGTAGTGCAAATATTGATCCAAATCCACCGCCAAATCCACCATCAAATCCAACATTGTTTTGTAATCCTATATCAAAGCCACTGCCAAAATCCACTATTAAATTCAGCCCCCTTTCGTATTCTGTTCTCTTCAACAAGTATAATTGTCAGTGTTTCATCAGATCGTCTATCCAGATCAGGAACCGGTGTGGGTATAGGTCCAGGAAATAAGCTGAATCCGTTACCCGATGGAAAGTTATTGGATAGTCCTACTCAAGGTGATGGTGGAAATATCTTACAGGTTACATGGACAGGACCGTGCATTTATCCAATAAAGATCGATATTGAAAGGAAGAAAAGTTTCAAATACGCCATCTATTAACAAAAACTAGTAATTACAAAGGCATTTCCATATTGAAATACAAATTCAGCAAATTTCAAAAAGATACATGATTGCCTTACATGAAATACACACATTTAAAAAAAATGGTTTTGTCGTTTGATAATTTATAATCCCCAACAAAATAAAAAATATATGTTGCTTCACACAAATTTGTTCCTTCTGGTATCATGCATGCGGCAAAATCTAAAAAGAGTCTGAACAGACAATTTTCATATAACCGACTTTAGATTCCCGATTATATAATTGTTTGATAAGTTACCTTTTTTGTGTCATCCTGGGTCAAGTAAGAGCAACCAAAGGAGGTAAAGTTAGACATTCAATAATTTCAATAGGTTTACTATTTTCAAATAAATTTGTCATGTATAGAAAACATAAAATAGTGATTATTCGCAGTTCAAATGTACAGATTATAAGCTGGATTTTCTTTTTCTTTTTCTAAAGTTGCTATTATTTTGACACAGTATTAAGAGGAGGTGGCAACCTGTTCCATCATCGAGGTTCAACAGTCAGTCATTTGAAATAAGTGTATGAAAAACTTTCATTTATTGTATTAGATAACGGAGAAACAACAGGAAGATAAACATTTACAATCGAACTGATAAATATTCTTTTGACAAACAATAAACTTGTAGATGTTTATGATGAAACAGAAATGCATCTTCCATCAAACAGGGGTTTCCATTCAGTTAAATTATTACATATTACATATGAGTATTTATAGATGTATGTACTATCCATGTTCATTGAATTTACGTCAACCTAAATTTGTGGGGAAAAAAGTGAATATCTCCTTCCACAATCTCACATAGTCGTTCCTTGCAACATGCAAAAGATTTTTTTTATAAAAATGACAATTGTAAACCTACGAATTGACTGAATCAATAAGGGAGATAACAAATGTTCGTGTTACTTCTCATCGAAAACATTGCTTGCCAACAAAAATATATAGTTCATAGTTACCATTGATAAGATTTTAAAAACAAAAAATGTCGGATTTTGTATTCAGTTTCCGTATTTTCTCAACCTTTTAAAAATATAGAAATAGAAACTTCTTAAAGTGTCTCAGTTAACTTCATTTACATCTTTTATATAAGTGTGACAATTTAAAGCTAAAAAGAAATAATATTTCACGAAATATACATGATAGTCAACATTCAGCCGTGAGTTCACATTCATTACTTCTAGAAAAATAGCAATTTTTCCCTGTGACATATAAAATGTTATAAATTAAGGTTAAAGTGACTTATCTGCCATGTGTGAATTTTTGCAAGCGTAAGCGGAGATGGTAGAAAAAATAAAATGTCACTAGCAACCTTATATTTTCAGATCATTATGAACATTCTTTTCGTATGACATCGGCTGTAAAAATTGCTAAACCAAAAGTAATACTGAAAACTTTAAATGAGACACGCAAATTCGTTTTGTTGGTTAGTCGTTGAATTCCATCTTCTTATAACAATAGCTATAAAACATAGTTCAGTTGTGATTAAAGACTTGTATTTGAATTGTGTGTTTGTTGTTAACGTATTAAACAGTTTAGTAATACTTTAAATACTATTTTGAACTCAAAGATTTAGGCCTTAATTGTTCTAATTGGAATTTCAAATGACCAAATTCAAAATTGTACTGTGCAGAATAAAAATTCAATTACCTTTGTTGCCGCCTTTTGTCTTTTCCAGTTAATGTCGGTACCTGATCTGAACATATTCTGTGACGAGAACGATAAGACTTCGAAATACTAAATAATTAAAACTAATAGAATCGTGGACCTTTAGATGAAATAACAAAAAACATAACTTCCAAATTACATTATAACTTACCTTAAAGCAAATATGAGAGTTCAGCTTTTTTTCAAATCCTTTTCAAAGCTGTGAGCTAAATCATGTAAGTTTGTCAAATAGTACAACTATCCATCATCGTCTATGGAGACATACAAGTCAGTATAATTAGTTTTATACCGAAATAGGTTAGAAATTCTCGGAATCATGATCGATTAATGAATGGGGTTCTTATGCTACGTGTTCTGCACTTACAAAAAACATTTGTATTTTTAAACTTAATTACATTTGTTCATTGTCATTATCCAAATAAATGGTTCATTCAATCGTTACCGTGGAACCTTGATCTCTCATATTAAATATTTTGAGATGTATATGCTCGAAAGAAGGTGAGCAAAAGATGCTTCTACAATAGGTGTATCGATCATTTCAGGTTTTCTGGTTGTGTTAGCTGACTTCGAAAGAAGATTTCAGTTGCTCTCGATGTATTGCGCGCTAGGGTCATTAAAAAAATCGACAATCTTTTCTTCAATAACCAAAATTACAGCTTGATATGCACAGTTTCAAATCTTGCAACCTGGTCATAATTGCATATAGACTGACATTTTGAATGGTTTTCAAATTTTCAAGTTTATATTTATAAAAAGACTGATTTACATATTAAGGTATTTTCTAAACATAGACAATTTGTTAAATGCCTAACATTTCAGTCTTTTTAATGACTCATCAAAGATTCCAGGCTCTGAAAGCTCTGTGGTTATTTATAAAGGAAACAATAGTAAACCACTGTTCAAAAGTCATCAATCGATTGTGAGAAAACAAATACTGTGGGAAACACATAAAACATGTAAAAGATGAAAACAACAAAACCACAGAACACTGAAGTCCAACAAACAACAAACAACCATGAAACAAACTATTAGATAACAAATGCCGTATTCCTAACTTGATGCTGGACATATATGGTGGGTTTAACATGGCTTTTTGACTTACTAAACCTCGTGTTTTAGAAAATGTCTCCAACACTGAAAGGCATTTTACATCATGACGGAAATTATCTCACAAATGAAATGATGACAAAGCTGACCACATGAAAGTATTGATGAAAAGAGCAGTCTATTCAAATTTCTGATAACACGGTCCATAAAAATGTCTCACAATAACAAACTCAGCTTATAACAAACTCGGAAATTAACAAACTCGGACTACCAGAAGGATTTAAGTAACGTAAAGGATGTTATTTACTTTCTTAGAAACTAATCTTTTGTACAGAATACTTGTTTTTGAATTGCTTATTTGTTAGAATAACTAGATATTTTACATTGAACACGTTACAAGCAAGAAATGTAAAGTTCGTAGATTTAATGATTGACTGTTGGTTGCTTAACATTCAGTGGCAAATATTCAACGCATATTCAGGAGGAGCGATATATTAGATAGACAAAGTTGCCTCTTGTTTATCTTTTTCTTTTTCCTTTCTATTTCCCTTTTTGTAATATTTATCATATGCATGAATAATTTGTTTGAACTGGACCTATGATATCGGACTATCATGTGATTTATTAACACATTTACGGTCACCTTTAAGCTAAATTAACTGGCACGTAAACTGTTGACACATTTTCAATCACGCCTAAAAATGAGTGAGAACATATCTACCTGTAATGACATGAAGTTGTTATGTACCAAATACCAAGTGACTTCACGGTAACGTTCAGATTGATATGCACATGAATTCAACTCAATTCAAGCCAATATAGATAATTTATTTACTTTATGTATACAATCATACAATACAATTATAAAAGATACATTCTATATACATGATATATAAGCTAATTTGTACAGATTTACGAGAATCGATAACAACTTAAACGACAAGTGTATGCATTAGATGCTAAGCATGAATAGTAAAGATATAGAACATAACTGTTGGCAACATAGAATTTCTTGGGGTTTTGACAGAAAAAAGTTACAGGTTTTTGCAAATGATCAAATAAATCTTGATTCAAAAGTAAAATTTACATTGTCTGACATAATTCAAACAAATTCAAACGAAATCAAGAAAATTAAACGTCATTATTACATTTCTAGCAATAGTAGTTACATATCTGTTCCCAGCAAATCAATATTTGAATTTTAATAATAACGTTAAATGTTTATGATTTCTTCTTGATTTCCTATTGTGACGTCCTGAAAAAAGAAGACCATTCCGAATGACATCGCATTCAAAGAACAAAACTTTCTGTAAATCTTTGAAAAGAAAGGATAAAAATCACTAGAGAAACAGATTCCACCACTATAACAATTAAACGATATATACGAATGTTTTCCCCAATTTTAACAGTAAAATCTCGCGCTTTTTAAATATTAAAATTTAACTGTCTCGAGTGGGAAAATATCGTTATACACTTGTTGCAGTGATTTAATCTATGTATCAATACTAGGCTAACTTTAAACAATACAATACAATTTTTGCTATTTATACTTTATACTTTATACTAAGAAAAAGATGAAAAATTAGTAGAAACGAAACATAAATAAAATGAAATATATTTTTACATCTCCTTTTTGTGACATAAAAAGTAAAAACACAAAAATACTGAACTCCGAGGAAAATTCAACCGGAAAGTCCCTAATCACATGGCAAAACATAACACATCAAACGAATGGACAACAACTGTCATATTCCTGACTTGGTACAGGCATTTTCAAATGTAGAAAATGGTGGATTGAACCTGGTTTTATAGCGCTTAACCTCTCATTTGTGCGACAGTCTCGTCAAATTCCGTTATATTTACAACGATGCGTGAACAAAACCGACATACTAAATAAAAAGTCAAAATATGAGTACAGCAGTCATCACTGTGTTACAATAATACATATGTAATGATTATACTAAGCAATTTTTAAAAACCATAGAAGAAATGTCTGCTACTTATATAACTTATAGTCACGAGAAGACTTAGACAAAAGAGGTAAACAAAACAAAACAAAACCCAAAGAATTTAATACATTTCTACAACTTTTTTGGAGACATTATACATATGTAGTAGCTATACTAAACAATCTTTAAAAATCAGGGCCTGTATGCATAAAGGTACTTTAGTTAAGTTGTGTTCCGAAAGGACAATTTTCTACATGTCCTATGATAAATTAAATTCTTAACTTAAGTGGTTTTATGATTATCAGCCCAGAGAACGAAATGTCAGCTACTTATATCTAGTATAATTTGAAGACTATAAAAACACTGAAATGAAACAAAATAAATCAATTGATTTCTACAACTTCTCTTGGAGACATATGTAATACATATATAATTTCATCCTGCTACTTAATATCGTATACAAAGACTGTACCTTCCTCGCTGGTCACCAATAACTGTTTTGTTTGTTCAACATATGATATTGCCCTGAGATGACAATCTATGTTGGAGCCATGGTTTATTACTTCAACTCCACTTTTCCCATCGTGAGATATTTTAACTACATTGTTTGATCGATAACCCGCTACATAAATGTTACCATGAATATCGCTGGTAACACCGTACGGTTGCTGTAATACATTTTTGTTGGAAAAACTCCAGATGATATTCTGCGCTGAATCGACAAGGGTTACTGTATGTAATTCACGGTTTGTAAAGCAAACATTACCCCCAAAAGTTGTAATGTAGGATCCCCATGATATGTTGTTTTTGTATATGTATTTTGATTTGAAGTCGCTCATACTTATTTTTCTTATCCCTTTTTCTCTTACAGTAAATATCATAGCACCGTTAGAATACTGAACTCCATAGCAAGTGTCTTTTGTTTGCAATGTCTTAGATACTTTCTTGTCAGACAAATCAACTATGTAAATTTCGTCGTCTCCTGACGTGACAGCAACAGTTACATCATCTAATTGTGTGATGTCGAACGAATTTTCTTGTTCTGTATAAAATTCAAACTTGAACGATCCATTTTTATCATGTATTATAAGTCGGTCACTATTTGAGTCTGCAAACACAATATCATTGTTGTTCATAACACACAGTCCACTTATAGCTAGGTTTTTAGATTCTCCTTTAATATTGAATTGATGATTTAATGTCACTTTTGTGTCCTTCAAAATGGGTGCCTGTACCTGTTTTAGATTAGGTGGCATGAATTCTTTTATCGTTGGTTGTCTATTTGTCGATACTGTAAGATACTTATTGAGGTCAAATATAAGGCTTGTCAGACTTAATTCGGTATCTGATTGTATGCTAATTGTGTCTAGGCTATTACTGTTGATTACGGAATGAACAAAGTTGTCCGCACTGTCTAATGTTTTCTCTAATTGTTTTGTGCCTAAAAATATTTGTAGATTCGTTGCATTAGATTTTATTTCAGTTATACCTTCACTTAATTCTAACATTTGACGCTCTCTTTTTACAATGTTTCCAAGTAATTGATCAATTTCTGTTTTGGTCTTTTCTAAAGCCAAATCAACATCTTGCATAAAGTTATCAATTTCTTCATTGATATTTTTTCTGAATAGTTCAATCTTATTTTTAATTTTTGTTCTGTTTTCATCTAATTTAAGAAGATTTTCGGAGCGATCAAGCCTAAGTTTTTGTAAGATTCCTACTATTTCTTTAAGTTTTATTCCCATATTTTCTATTGCTGGTGACGATTTTATATTGGGAATCATAGTATCAAGATCTACAACTGCGGCGGCGCAACATCCATGGTACTTCTCATTGCAAAGAAAGCAAAACGGAGTATTATGATCAAAGCAATACTTTTCCAGCTTCTTATTATGTTCCTTACAAACTAGTGGTAAAGATTTAATAAAGGGAGGTAAATTCAAATAACCCTCTACAGTGATTGTTGAATGATTTGTCATGGAAACATCATGGTTGTTTTGGCATTCGGCACACAGGCCATTATGACATTCGGTACACCATACAACTGCAGAACAACACACACGCTTCTGTTTGCATATACCACATAAAGTCATTCTTGAAGCCGCCTCCATATTAATCACTTCTTCTGTAATAAAAATATAAACATGATATTGTTAAATATTAAGATATGTATGGTTGAATTATTTATTATTATTGTGCCAACTTTTAGAATATGTTGAAAAAATCTGTGATATCAATAATTATTGCCACAACCTAATTTTGTCAAAACACAGTATTCTTTTCATGGTTAAATGTTCCAAGTCATACAGTATAAACTAAAAATAAGTTACTTGTTAATTATTGGCAGTATTAATTATGTGGAAAACAAAAGGGTCTGGAGTGGTGATATATTTTATCTACACCATTGTCCTATATTAGCTATATATAAAGTTGAATTCTTTGATTTGTCGTTTTTACCCCATGACAGCTGACAAAGTGGTCCTCGTTATTTTAGTATTAAAGATAGCTAGAGGGAAAAAGTAAATTAACAAAAATACCGAAATTATCAAAGATATGAATATTCCTCAAGCAAAGTCAATTTTAATTTGTCATCTCACTATGAAAAATATATCTTTCATATGATATAGATATAGGAAGATGTGGTGTGAGTGCTAATGAGACAACCCTCCATCCAAATAACAATTTGAAAAAAGTAAACCATTATACCCGCGTCACACTGTCCCGATTTTTACGCCGATGGCAACACGATTATGGAAATTTTCAAAATCGGGATTAATCGTATCCAGATCGGGCTATTCGTAGTGCCATCTTTAACCATCGTAGAACCATCGGCCACTTTTTCTAGCCTTCGGGGACAACTTCGGGAAGGGTTCTAAATTTTTTAACATGTTAAAAAATCCCCGAAGGTGCGTCCGATGTTGAGGGTTCGTATTGAGTTCGTATCACCATCCTCACCATCGTAATGTCACCGGGAATGCATCTTTGACTATCGTATTGCATTCGTGTTTCCATCGCATCCATCGGGCAGTTTTGACATTACGATGTTTACACGAATGAATCACGAAGCTACCCGAAGGTCTTACGATGGCAACACGACTTCGTGAAGACCTCGTAATCCCGTCGTGTTGCCATCGAATAAAAGTACGAAGGCGACAAGATGGAACTACGACGGCAATAAATCCAGCTAAATGTAAATAAATTTTCGCGCTAAAATACATTTAAAGTGCCATGCGCGATATGCACTGGTCAGTCTAATACGATGGTTAAGAAAGACGTTCACAAAACATGGAGCTCAAATCATATGATTCTATGAGAATAAGAAAGGCGACAGCGTTGTTTCTATTAATTCAAATGGAAAAAGAAGAGCAGATATTACAGGCTCAGGATTTACTTTTACAAGTAAAATATTATTTTTTGTCAATTTTTCATATCAATTAACATAATGAAAATCATAAATGCGCCTCGTACACCTACACTGCAGGTACACGTATATAGGGAAATCAACTTTGCATCGTAAGCTGTACACGACGTCTTTTATACATCGTATGTCCATCGCGCCATCATCGTAATCCATCGTGTAGCCTTCGTGATCCATCGTGTAGGCTTCGGCTGAGATATGAAGGTTATCGTCTTCGGTTAACCTTCGTATGTCCATCTCTTGCTATCGTATATAATTTTGGCACCATCGTATAGACTTCGTTATTCATCGTTCTTGCTTTGGTCACTTTTTGGTATTTGAACGAGATCGGGACCAACTTCGTACGAACTTAAAATTTTCGCATTCGGTTGTCCATCGTATATAAAAATCGGGACAGTGTGACGCGGGCATTAAAGGTCTATGTACGGCCTTCAACACGGAGCCTTGCCTCACACCGAACAACAAGCTATAAAGGGCCCCAAAATTACTAGTGTAAAACCATTCAAACGGACAAACCAACGGTCTAATCTATATGAAAAAACGAGAATCGAGAAACACGTATAAATTACATAAACAAACGACAACTACTGTACATCAGATTCCTGACTTAGGACAGGTGCAAACATTTGCAGCGGGATTAAACGTTTTAATGGTACCAAACTTTATCCCTTTTTCCGAACAATAGCATAACATCACAACATAGAAAAAACATACGATTAAATATCAATTGGCAGGCTTAACTCAATCAAGAAACGTAAATTAATGCACTATGAACGAATAAATTTGATCTGCGATATCTGAATGTAAATGCACAGTTGATAAAATATTAGGGATAAACATTCAAGGCCAAAAAGCAAACAAATAAGTCCAAACAAAGCCATGGCACAGATGACCGACTTCAACAAAACCTATGACACATGGGATTTTTTCAATTTTACATTTGTCAACTCTTTTTCTGTAGTGGTAAGAAACCATTTCCAGCAGCTTATGACGTTTGGATACCTCAGTTAAAAAGCTATATATGCTTGTATATCTTTACATTATACACTATACAGACTTCACTTGATTTATTTTGTTTTTGTCTTTGTTAGATCATTTTGTATGTTGATTTAATTGTTTTATTCATATAAAAAAGAAGATGTGGTGTGAGTGCTAATGAGACAACCCTCCATCCAAATAACAATTTGAAAAAAGTAAACCATTATACCCGCGTCACACTGTCCCGATTTTTACGCCGATGGCAACACGATTATGGAAATTTTCAAAATCGGGATTAATCGTATCCAGATCGGGCTATTCGTAGTGCCATCTTTAACCATCGTAGAACCATCGGCCACTTTTTCTAGCCTTCGGGGACAACTTCGGGAAGGGTTCTAAATTTTTTAACATGTTAAAAAATCCCCGAAGGTGCGTCCGATGTTGAGGGTTCGTATTGAGTTCGTATCACCATCCTCACCATCGTAATGTCACCGGGAATGCATCTTTGACTATCGTATTGCATTCGTGTTTCCATCGCATCCATCGGGCAGTTTTGACATTACGATGTTTACACGAATGAATCACGAAGCTACCCGAAGGTCTTACGATGGCAACACGACTTCGTGAAGACCTCGTAATCCCGTCGTGTTGCCATCGAATAAAAGTACGAAGGCGACAAGATGGAACTACGACGGCAATAAATCCAGCTAAATGTAAATAAATTTTCGCGCTAAAATACATTTAAAGTGCCATGCGCGATATGCACTGGTCAGTCTAATACGATGGTTAAGAAAGACGTTCACAAAACATGGAGCTCAAATCATATGATTCTATGAGAATAAGAAAGGCGACAGCGTTGTTTCTATTAATTCAAATGGAAAAAGAAGAGCAGATATTACAGGCTCAGGATTTACTTTTACAAGTAAAATATTATTTTTTGTCAATTTTTCATATCAATTAACATAATGAAAATCATAAATGCGCCTCGTACACCTACACTGCAGGTACACGTATATAGGGAAATCAACTTTGCATCGTAAGCTGTACACGACGTCTTTTATACATCGTATGTCCATCGCGCCATCATCGTAATCCATCGTGTAGCCTTCGTGATCCATCGTGTAGGCTTCGGCTGAGATATGAAGGTTATCGTCTTCGGTTAACCTTCGTATGTCCATCTCTTGCTATCGTATATAATTTTGGCACCATCGTATAGACTTCGTTATTCATCGTTCTTGCTTTGGTCACTTTTTGGTATTTGAACGAGATCGGGACCAACTTCGTACGAACTTAAAATTTTCGCATTCGGTTGTCCATCGTATATAAAAATCGGGACAGTGTGACGCGGGCATTAAAGGTCTATGTACGGCCTTCAACACGGAGCCTTGCCTCACACCGAACAACAAGCTATAAAGGGCCCCAAAATTACTAGTGTAAAACCATTCAAACGGACAAACCAACGGTCTAATCTATATGAAAAAACGAGAATCGAGAAACACGTATAAATTACATAAACAAACGACAACTACTGTACATCAGATTCCTGACTTAGGACAGGTGCAAACATTTGCAGCGGGATTAAACGTTTTAATGGTACCAAACTTTATCCCTTTTTCCGAACAATAGCATAACATCACAACATAGAAAAAACATACGATTAAATATCAATTGGCAGGCTTAACTCAATCAAGAAACGTAAATTAATGCACTATGAACGAATAAATTTGATCTGCGATATCTGAATGTAAATGCACAGTTGATAAAATATTAGGGATAAACATTCAAGGCCAAAAAGCAAACAAATAAGTCCAAACAAAGCCATGGCACAGATGACCGACTTCAACAAAACCTATGACACATGGGATTTTTTCAATTTTACATTTGTCAACTCTTTTTCTGTAGTGGTAAGAAACCATTTCCAGCAGCTTATGACGTTTGGATACCTCAGTTAAAAAGCTATATATGCTTGTATATCTTTACATTATACACTATACAGACTTCACTTGATTTATTTTGTTTTTGTCTTTGTTAGATCATTTTGTATGTTGATTTAATTGTTTTATTCATATAAAAAAGAAGATGTGGTATGATTGCCAATGAGACAACTCTCCAAAAGAGACCAAAATGTCACAGACATGAACAGCTATAGGTCACCGTACGGCCTTCAACAATGAGTATAGCCCATACCGCATAATCAGCTATAAAAGGCTCCTAAATGACAATGTAAAACAATTCAAACGAGAAAACTTCTGGCCTAATTATGGTCAATAAATGAAAGTAAAATAAATATGCAACATATAAAAACACGACAACCACTGAATTACAGGCTCCTGACTTTGGACAAGTGCATGCATACAGAATGTGGCTGGGTTAAACATGTGAGCGGGATCCCAACCCTCCCCCTAACCTAGGACAGTGGTATAACAGTACAACATAAGAACGACCTATAAAAAACAGTTGAACAGGGCTTAAATCATCAGATGGATAAAAATAACAAGTGGACGTGGACGGGTACTTGTTGCGTTGTATGTCTGTAATATATAACATCTTACAAAATCTTACATTAATTTGTAGGATCTTTTACTATATATAATTTAGCTGATCTGTAAAAATAACATCTTTATGCCTTATATATCATGTACTGTAGTACGACGCTAGATTAAAACTGACGTGGAAAGGTAACACTCGGCCACCTAAAGCTTCAATTTTTAAGAAGCCAAGGTGGTCGTGTTGTCTAGCGGGATGGCTACAGTGCAGGCGATTTGGTGTCACGATATCTCAGTAGAATGGGTTCGAATCCCGGCGAGGGAAGAACAAAAAATTTTCGAAAGCAAATTTACAGATCTAACATTGTTGGGTTGATGTTCAGACGAGTTGTATATACAGAATGTACACAGCCATGTATCACCATCACTGCTAGTGATCCGATGGATAAATCTGTTGTAGAGTTGTCACTGGTTCAGACGTACTTATAAATATAATTATTTCTGTGACTGTATCTTACATCAATTTGTAGGATCCTTTACTTTAGATAATTTAGCTGATCTGTAAAAATAACATCTTCATGCCTTACATATCATGTACTGTAGTACGACGATAGATTAAAACTGACGTGGAAAGGTGACACTCGGCCACAGAAAGCTTCATTTTTTATGAAGCTCAGGTGGTCGTGTGGTCTAGCGGGACGGCTACAGTGCAGGCGATTTGGTGTCACGATATCTCAGTAGCATGGGTTCGAATCCCGGCGAGGAAAGAACAAAAAATTTGCGAAAGCAAATTTACAGATCTAACACTGTTGGGTTGATGTTTAGACGAGTTGTATATACAGAATGTACACAGCCATGTATCACCATCACTGCTGGAGATCCGATGGATAATCTGTTGTAGAGTTGTCACTGGTTCAGACGTACTTATAAATATAATTATTTCTGTGACTGTATCTTACATCAATTTGTATGATCCTTTACTATAGATAATTTAGCTGATCTGTAATAATAACATCTTCATGCCTTATATATCATGTACTGTAGTACGACACTAGATTAAAACTGACGTGGAAAGGTGACACTCGGCCACCGAAAGCTTCATTTTTTATGAAGCTCAGGTGGTCGTGTGGTCTAGCGGGACGGCTACAGTGCAGGCGATTTGGTGTCACGATATCTTAGTAGCATGGGTTCGAATCCCGGCGAGGAAAGAACAAAAAATTTGCGAAAGCAAATTTACAGATCTAACATTGTTGGGTTGATGTTTAGACGAGTTGTATATACAGAATGTACACAGCCATGTATCACCATCACTGCTGGAGATCCGATGGATAATCTGTTGTAGAGTTGTCACTGGTTCAGACGTACTTATAAATATAATTATTTCTGTGACTGTATCTTACATCAATTTGTATGATCCTTTACTATAGATAATTTAGCTGATCTGTAATAATAACATCTTCATGCCTTATATATCATGTACTGTAGTACGACGCTAGATTAAAACTGACGTGGAAAGGTGACACTCGGCCACCGAAAGCTTCATTTTTTATGAAGCTCAGGTGGTCGTGTGGTCTAGCGGGACGGCTACAGTGCAGGCGATTTGGTGTCACGATATCTTAGTAGCATGGGTTCGAATCCCGGCGAGGGAAAAACAAAAAAATTGCGAAAGCAAATTTACAGATCTAACTTTGTTGAGTTGATGTTTAGACGAGTTGTATATATATTTATATATATATATGTCTGAAAATTACACTCAACAGTGTTAGAGTTAGATTTTCTACTGACAAATGTTTGTCCGTCCCTCAACTGGATTCGAACTCACACCTTTGATACCCTACAGCACCAATCGCTTAGCCTCATGTCCAGCGCTCTAGACCACTCGACCACATCGGCTATATAAAAAATATAACTTCAATAGTATACATATATAATATATATATATACTATTGACGTCATATTGAAGTTATATCTACTATGTATATAGTGTTAGCTTCGGAAATGTCTACGTCAAGTCCTGGATATGATATGGCAATTGTGTTTCAACTGTTCTGTTTTAACAGCGTTTTGAATTATAATGTTTTGCTACCGAAAACAAACGCTGTTTTATATGACTTCTTGCAATTTCCAAATTTTGTTTTCTAATTTGATATGTATCTTCTTAATGGAATAATCAGATTGAAGTTGATAAAGGTTAAGTACTGTTGCATCAATTTTCAGGACAATAACTTAAAATATCAACTACTCTTTCGTTGTGTTCAGATTGGAACATTGAATTTATATTTAGAATCGAATGTGTTTTTAATCTACTTTTTTTTTAACTGTTTTTTAGCTATGGAGACCAGTTGCGTACATATATACCAATGCGAATTTTTACCCATTGTTCCCTTTAATTGTTTTATTTACGTGTTTATCCTTTTTCAAAATGTCAGTATTTTATTAAAGTTTTCGTATGAAACTAGTGAAGTACAACATACCATCACTAACCTTATATTTATTCAACGATGAAAGTACATGTATTTCTTTTCCCTCTCTTTGTAACCGTAGCCGTAGACTAATATGTCTAACTTAACATCTCTTTTACCAAACATCTCTACTGAAATGCTTTAATTTTGTGTATCTTCCTTAGCAACAAAGGAATGTGTTTTTATGAAATGAAATAGGACACGATACTTATCTACTTATTAAAGGTAAACCATACACAACATTTATGTTTTATTTATTGACAAACATTATATATTGTGTATCAGAAGATATTTAAATTTATTTAATGACCTATTTAATAGCGTGACTTATTTCTCTTTGATGTGAAAGTTTTTTCATGATTTATAATATAAACAACTCATTTATTCTTTATTTAAAAAAACAAGATAAATTAAAACCGCTTCAAATATGGAAACACCTATAATTAAAGCATATAGCATATTTGGGTTTACGCTATTGTATACGGTAAACGTTCAACACTGTAAAATAGTTTTATATTGGCAATGTATTGTAAGAACTACACCCGCAAGGAACTGCATCGCAAAATCACACTGTATATGATTGTTTATTATCCTTGTTATTTCCTTTTAATGTTGTTTGTTATTACTTCTTATTAAAAAGAAACTTTTATAATTTGCAATTAAAACATTAGTACAGTTATTTCATTTATATATAAAAATTAAAATAACTTGTTTCTGCATGTGATTCCTTCAGAACATGCATGTAAACAGTAAAGTGAACATTTAGCCACAGTAATTTGGTCACATACATGGAGTAAAAAGACGCATCATGTGTTGCTTATAAGAACGTTTTATACACCAAACTTATTGTGCATGCACATTGCATAAGTTTACATACATATGTACATTTCATTTAAAGCGGCACTAGCTACGAGATATATAAAAAATCAAAAATATGATTTTTTTTTGTTCAATCATTAATGAAAGTGATATAGTGAAATAATAATTTACTTTTATCAGCTAAAATGGTTCAATTTTGTCAAATTAAGCTAGTAATCGTTGATAATGAATTATTCACTTGCAAATGAATAATTCGACCTCATTAAATCCGTATTCATGTGAACTCCAATTTAACCCCGTAGAAAAAAGATAGAATAACGCATGCATTGTCCTTGTACGGGTATTTAAGGGCATACGATACAGTTACAGGGGAGGTAATGACGTTGCTAACGTAAAATGTTATTTTCGCAACGTCGAACTGTGACATATCGGGAAAAGATGCATTTTTCGACTGATTTTTATCATTCAAACTGATTTAATTTGAAAACGAGTGCATGGACCCCTATTTTTTAAAATGACATTTTGTTTCATTTTGCAGGAAGATTATGTGGACCAAATTTTATAAAACTGTAAATAGTGCATTTTTTTTAATTTTGATAAATATACAGCAAAAAATTACGTTTTTTTCTCAATTCATGACCATTTGATAAATATGTATTATTTCTGAATAAAAAATGCATAAATTTTTAAGATACTTATAAAATACGGAAATTACAAATTATTTAACAAAAAACAATTTGTGTTTATCTTTAAAAACAAAAAAGTTATGGCTTTCTTTCGAAAGATAAAATACGGCCACAAATCCGAATTTTGAGCAAATATACAAAATTTCGACCTCGTTTAACTCAAAAAGTAGCACATGAAGGTATATTTTTTATTACATATTTGATTTAATCAGGTTAAAAATAGTCTATATGCAAATTTTCATCAACTTGTAAATACGGGATCAAAACTGTATCGTATGCACTTAAAGGAAAAGAATGTCAACATTGAAAGTGAAACCAGGTAAATAATTTGATTAACTAATTCGATCCAAACACAATCATTATTACAAAGGTGAAAACGACGATAAACAAAACTTTTTAATCTAAAATACAAAATTTAACAGACCTATAAAAATCAATTTGCACGAGTTGCTTAATCTATTTATATCTATACTTATGTCTACATCGCTTATATGGTCATAGAAGGTCAACTCGATAGTTAATTAAATGGCGTCTTGGCTGAAATTCACACGAAACGAAGCTACATCTTATTGAGACCATGTCCTGTAAATTGTTTATTTTATACTTTTGATAGTTTGGAAAAATATTTTACATTGTTATAAATAAATCAAATCAGTGAACATGAATTTGGCAGCTAGTGCCCCTTTAAGAGGAAACTAACGTTATGTGAGACCACAGAATGATGTCATTTGCTCAATGATAAATTGGTGTGTAAGTGAATTATTTTCTGATTATAAATGAGATATTTTGTCCTTTCTCAAACTTAAGGTGGTATGGGAGTCTAAAATAAAATGATAGAATTTGTTCATACTTTGCCAAAACGTAGTATCTATTGATATATGTTGAAAAATATAATAAAACTGATAGGTCACCGTGCATTTTCTCAAGCTACAGGACGTGACAAAATAACCCATTTTGTATGGATTATACAGGAAAAAACACCATTTTGTGATTAGAAACTAAACAAAATGATAGAATTGTTAAATACTTAAGGAAAAGATAGCTTTCAGACAATGCTTTGAGAATATCAAAAGAAAAGATAGGGTCACCGTACGTTTTTTCCGGCTAAAATACAAAATAGGAAAATTTCATGTAGAATCCTTCAGAAAATGCACTGTTTTAGAGTTACCTCCCCTTGAAATGCCAATTTTAAAAAAATTAAAAACAACCAAAACTAATCAACATTTGCAAAAATATTAATATTTGTAAGTTATATTCTTATAAATTGGTTCTTTTAAATGAAAATCACATTAAATATTTATGGATAATTATACATTGGTATGGAACTAATATTAAATGAATCCTTATGAAATTCATTTTATAACTTTTAGAAGGAGTTAAACTATTGATATATCACACCGTAATTTTCAGAATGGTTGCTCCATATCAATAACTTTAAGCGCGAAATGGTTATTCACAAAGAGAGTCTTGCATTGAATGTACTTATGTTATCATTAGTATTATTATTTAGATTATATTTACATAATACAAATCTTTGTTTAATTTTGAATTTTCAGAAAACCATTCCAAATGACGTGTTATTTCATAAAACTGCAATAACCATTAATTGTTTGTAGACCCTATATTGCTGTTGGTCTTAATGCTTTTTTGCTTTCTAGCTTTCTATTATAGTTATAAGATACACGATAAAATAACAAATTAGTAAACTTCGTCAATCAATCTAAAGACAAATACTCTGTTAATGAGTCATCTGACGATTTCAGCAATGCAGCGTATTTGTAAGCCATGTGTTGTGATCATTGTTTGCTAATTTAAATTTCTATCTATCGAGTTAAGTTTTCAAAATAATATACAAAACTGCACTACATTGGCAAAAATTGTCAATGAAGTGTGACTACTCTTATTAAGAATAAACTGGCGATTTAGACCAATTTACTAATATGTATTTGAAGATTTTGTTTTATTGATCATCTCTGATTTAAAGGTACTTTTTATTTATTATTGTTTTCAGGATAAAGGCGAAGTGGGAAAATGATATATTTTACATATTTGATTTATTCACTTCTATGCTGACATGAATTATCATTGATATGGTCATATTTATAAAATAAAACGGTTTACAAAACTTTTGAAATACTAAAGCTTTTCACATCATGAATAGTATTTGGCTAAACTTTTAGAAATTTTGGTCCTCCATGCTCTTCAACTTCGTACTTTAATTGGCCTTTTTAACTATTGTGGATTAGAGCGTCACTGATGAGTCTTTTGTAGACGAAAGTGCGTCTGGTGTAAATACAAAAAATAATCCTGGTATCTGTGATTTCAATGTTTGTTTTTAATCATTAAATAGTTTCAAAAGAAAAGTGATTTTGTGAGAGTGAATGGCTGACGACGATGAAAGACGACGTACGTCAAGTGGTCAGAATAGCTCATTTGGCCCTTTGGTCAAGATGGAGTTTGAACCATGTTATACATCTTTTCAGATCCAAAGTATTGCAGCTTTTGAGGTCTTGACTCCCTTGGGACTAATAGTCAATGGACAGTTATACCAACCCAGTGCTAGTAAAATTATCATATATTTATTATTGTAGACGGTAATGTTTAAAGTTTCTTCGTAACGGTTCGATAGTGTCTATTCTCAAAGATTTATATTGATATATTTGAATCCAATCGTGAATATAACAGATATTTAGATGATCAATGGTTGCATTGTAGTACGATATAGTTAACGGGTGAACGGTTTTCTATACGTATGTTTGATTGATTTAAATGTAGATTTAAACGTTTTGAATAAGGAAACATCTATATACGTATATACATGTATTTACATATTAGTTTGTTTAAATACTAGTAACACACTTTAGTATTTAATGTGAAACGATTTATTTCTTTGAAAAGTATTTGTTGAAAACAACATTTATAAGTCAGTTGGTCTCTGGTGGATGTTCGTCTCACTGGCAATCATGTCGTATCTTCTAATTTTTATAATGACTGAATATACATGATATGCCTGACGTGGTTATTTCGATCTTATGATACGTTCTTGTTAGTTCAACAGTCAAATGAAGGTTGCAGGAGATCAATAACTCGAGGTATACATATGTCAGTAATATTTATTTGTTATGATTGAACAAAAAAATATTCTTATTTTTTTTTTCTTTTATCTTTTTTCTTTTTAAATATTTTATGTATTCAATGTTTTTTTAACTTTAAATACAAAATCCAACCTACGGATTGTAGACTAAAACTTATATCGATACATATGTACATTGATGTTTTAATAAATATTTTTTATGTATCTGTTTACTATACAATACAAATAGCCATTTGATCAGTGTCAAACTTGTAGGTTTAAATGTTTCATATACATGTATATAGTTAGATATAATATGTAGAAAAATACAGGAATTGTGTATCTCGTACATTTTATTATGTGTGTTTTGTAATGTAACATACCGAAAATAAAGAGGTAAGATATTCATAATAAAAATTTTAAAAAAAAAGCAAGAAATGATGACGTGCCAGCCAATATATTAACGCTATTATTTTAAGGTTAGGTTGTGGCACCCGTGATTTTCATATCATATTAGTTATTTATCAACACATACTGGGATTGTTGATAACACACTGAGATTTCAAAAATACACACTGAGATTATTAAGCACATTACCTTTCTGAATGTTAATCAGATGAATAATTCAACAGATTAGTATTTTGGTTTACCGAACTTTCGTCATTAGAATAAAATGCTGGTCCCTCAACTAAAGTTCGTAATAAATATCAAGTCTTAACATTGATTTTTTTTAACCCATATTCATTCATTTTTTTATATATTGCCTATAAATCAGATTATAACTAACAGTGTATAGTGATTTTTTTGCGTAAAACTTTTGAAGCGTTTGTCCCTTTTCAAAAGTCTTTCAACTGTAACTCTAACTTCGCAATGCAAATTTTTATATTTGTGTTGCGTTCGTCTGCTTTATTGGTAAATATTTCACTGAATTGTTTGACTTTTTGTAGATTGTTCTAACGTTTTTGGTTCCAGATAGGTCTAAGCTTGTAACCCGGCTTGTTATAGATTCAGATGTAGTATGCTTATAAGAAAAGTGAGCATAAAAAGTGCGCACAAACCTCAGTGTGTAATTTTAAATTCTTAGTGTGTATAATTTCAAATTCTTAGTGTGTGTTTTTCAATTTATTTCATCTCAGTGTGTCTTTTTGAAATCTGGAAATGTAATTTTCAAATCGCCATGTGTGATTTTCAATTCTCAGTGCGTAATTTTCAATTTTTGTAATCTCAGTGCGTCTTTCTGAAAACTCAGTGTGTAATTCTTTATTATCAGTGTGTGCATGTTTTTAAATTTAAAAAAAATCAATCGTAACGCGTTATTTCTATTTCTTAGTGTGTTATTTAGGTTTATTAATCTTAGTGTGTTTTGTTTTCGTTCTCTGCATACATATTTGTCGAGAAAATGGTTTTAAAGATAGTTTTGACGAGAACAGCTTGCCATAATAAACAATCATAACTTCATAAGAATTAACATGATTAAGGTAAGTTGCTTTAAAAATATGTTGTTTACCATGTTTACCTAAACATACATTCTATTTAAAGCTAGAGAGTTTGTGTGCATCAAAATTGCACTTAATTGTTCATTTTGCGGGACGCAATTTCGACATCTGATTTTTTAAAAGTCGATGACACTTGATGACAGAATATAATTTTGCTTTATCTCATTTTTCAGGAGTCATTACAATTTCAAAATGTCTATGACATATGAAGAAAGACAAGCGAGACTAGGTTATATTATTCTAAAACTTTTTCCTACAATTATGCAAAGCATATTTAAAGGACATACTAATCCAAGGGGTTTACGTGTGAATTTTCAACTGAAAGATTTTCGAACATCTCTAACATTGAAAGAAACATCCGTAATGGAACAGCTTCCCAATATAGAGGATTTCACACTCAAACTATGCTACAAAATATTACGATTCGAAAATTTAATTCTTGAACCGTCATGCAAATGGGGAAATAATCCACATGCAACAGAAGTCGAAATTGGTAATGATATCCAACGCATTATAAATCTAACAAATGAAGTTATCAGCAAACAGTGTGAAGATATATCTGAGATATACTACAACGAATTTCTAGAGATAACAAAAGATGTTACAAAGAGAGTTGATGGATATTTACATCAAAAAACGTGCTTTAAGATGTTGAGGATACTTTCCAACGCAGATATAAGTACCGCTGAAATCCTGCAAAAATTGGCGTTGGTGCAAAAAATCAATGGTAAGATTAATAATACCATGATTGAATAAAGTCGGAATTCAAATAACATGGAAGCTACAAAAAAGAGAATGGATAAGGCAGATCCCTAATGTTCCCTAAATCCGAATTCGTATTTATGTGTTGAGTTTATAGGAATTGGCCATTTAACACAAGGACCGTAGAAAGATTACTCGCGATTGAGTTTTCTGTTTGCAGCTTTTTGATTTAATGCTCCTTGTTATTTCTGTTTGATCTGTCTTCCTTTTCCCTTTTCTTCAAAAAGAGATAAAAAAAATGTTGCTATAAAATGGTACTGGAAGATTCAGTGTGAGTTTAGTGTGATTTGTTCTGAGTTAATCTTATTCTATACTACTCGACACAAGACACTTGCCTATTGATAAATACAAAAAATAATGCCAAAGAGACAACTATCCATCATATTTCAAATCAAAGGGATGTATTCATTCATAGGTAGCCGTACGGCCTTCAACATTAAAGTAAGTTTATTTTCTGACATTTGGTTGTGATCAAAATGTACAATATAAAACAACAAAAATGCATGTCTGTAAAACAGCTTTCCAGACAGGCAGTTCACAATAATGTCAACAAAAAATGCTACAATGCAAAATATTCACGAACAGTATTATAAAGACATATAGCCTTTTATCATCAAGTATGTACATTTGCAGTGAGTCAAACTATTGATTCAGATGCTGAAATCCGAGAGCAGACTAGTATTCACGAATGTCCCTTGTCATTACTGACACGTTTCCAAATATTCTTAGAGATGTAATTCGATCAGTGATTCACACAAACAAACTTTACCAGTTATGCGTTCCCCATATGCGCAGTTTTCCTCTTGATCAGCAGAAGAGCTTAAAAGACTTAGATTTGTTAAATTCTTATGATTCATTAGACGTTTCATTAGTTTATAAACTCTTAAGACAGTTTAAGCTGATACCTTCACCTACCAAAGGGTGGGGATTATATCCTGAAAAGGGTGATATCAAATTAGGTGACGATGTAGAACGTATTCGTAACTACAGAAACCAAATAGCACACAGAACGAACATAATCATAGAGAAAAATGAATTTGAAAATTACTTCGATCATTTTCGTGATATTGGTCGCAGAATGGATTTAAACTTTTTCCAGAAGACAAACTATGAGGAGACAATTGTTTTGCATAAAACTTGTAGGATGGATATACAGATGCAGGTTAAAATATGAAAACGCCTTGCAGGAGCTTGAAAACATAAAATGTGAGTGAATATGTGCTTGTCCGTGTTGCTCTTCGTTAACCAATTGGTTAAGATGTATCTATAATCTGCTCTAAACTGAGTATTCAGGTAAGCAGTATAACCTTCTCTATGTCTAACAAATGAACTATATGACTAGTACACACCCAGTTAAAAGTCGAACTCAAGATTCCGGTGTCATAAATGAGGAAATGATGACATAATTGTAGCAATGATAAATGAAATATATAGAATAAATCCTAGGAAATCAAGTACGATTGGCCTAGTGATGATAGCATCGGTTATATTTTTGAAGAGAAAAAAAAGCATTAGACATTAAAGATTCTGTTACATACCTTCACTGTATGCAACTATGCACGAACAAGACTATTCATATCACAAACATAAATCATGTTACTTTGTTTTAAGTGGGAATCATAAGGTGTACATAGACTAAATATTCAGAACAAAAAATCACGTCGAAAAAAGTAGGTGTATGTTGCAAAGGTAATTAATTCTGGTTTTATCAAAGGTCGTCTGGTAAAGTATTTATCTATCTTGGATACAAAAAAAAATGTCAAAAAATGTTTTCCCTTTCAATACGTATTGGAGGTCTATTTCAAATCTTTTTTATATTAATTTATTTATTATCAAATCGATTTTACGTTCTCACAGTGAGGTTTAAAAGAACGCCGATCAAGTTTTACTGGGGAGACAGCTTTGAAAGAAGTTTGTTTCATTTGAGATCTGTCATGCAGGATGAGAAATCAATAAGTAATATATATGTCGTGTACAAGTTGCGTTTTTGTACATAGCTAAGTGTTTTAACTTGTACGAATTTTGAAAATAAAGACATGTTTCTATTATTACAAAAGATGTTATCAATCTAAATAAAATTTTCATCATATTTTTTTCAAATATTATTCGTCTCATGAAATGATTCTTATAAAAAAAAGTTATAATAATTTTGAGATATATACATCAGTTATGCTGAAAGCCAAAATTGTTGAATGAGCAGATTAAATTACTCATAAGATATTTATAACCTAACGGGATTCAATGAAAATAATTTTCTCTCTCTGGGTTATAAATAGTACTAGAACACATCTGCGAGATCGCTGACATTTAGAGCGTGGTTGAAAGTATGTAAACTGTTGTATGATAAATGTTTGTAAACTATTTTATGACTGGAGAATTTCAGGAAAGGTAACCAAAGTCATAGGTACAAAAAATACTTAGGGACCGGACTATTTGTTAGCACTCCCCACTTTTTTTAAATCCGTTATTTTTTTCTACTAATTTCAATATTTTTTTAGTTTTAAACAAAACATCAAATCGCCTTTGGTCCTCAATGCTCTTCAACTTTGTACTTTATTACTATTTTGATCTCAGCGTTACTGGTGAGTATGTAGACGAAACGCGCGTCTGGCGTTATATATTATATTTATAATTATCATATTATAATCCTGGTACCTTTCATAACTATTTACTTTTGTTTTCCTTAAAAAAAAACCAAAAAAAACGAAATAATCATGAGCGAGGCTGATAAATGCGACAATGCATATATAGTACCTATAGGACACAAAGGCATGATGATTAATTTATTGTGGAAGGAAGAGAAGCGACACACATAATGCGGTCTTCTCATGTAACAGTATAGATGCCAAGGAGACATTGCTTTAATTTGTGCTTGCTCAAATAGAGGGGGGGGAAGTATTACTCAATGAGGGTCGGTTGAAAACAAAACTTTACGACAAAAGAGATGATTTTAGCTTTCCTATTGTGAACTTTTCATTTCTATGTTGTGTCATGTGTACTATTGTTTATCTGTTTGTCTTTTTCATTTTTAGCCATGGCGCTGTCAGTTTATTTTCGATTTATGAGTTTGACTGTCCCTCTGGTATCTTTCGTCCCTCTTTTTCTCAAAATTTTAAGGCACTCTTCTTAAAATTATCAGTTGAACCAGTTTTCTACATAATTTTCATTGTGGAAATATAATTATGCTGCTGAACTGCATTATACACACAATTACACCAAAACACATTATGGCAACATAAGTCATGAACCATTAAAAACTGAAACTTTATGATCACTATCCTTTAAAGAAAAAAAGGTTCGTGGCTTTTGATTATTTTTCTTTATTTCTATTTTATGTGAAAGTACTTTTATTCGTGGGGTACCAATTTTCGTGGTTTTCGTGGATGACTTTATCCACGAATTTAAGTGTCCTAAGAAATAAAACAACCATTGTCCAAATCAAGACATGGAAAGATCCCCATCGGTAGGTTTGACTACTAATATGATCTAGTGAATATATTGAATAACGCCAAATCTGAGAATACTTTAATAGCAGTCACAGAACTACAACCGCATGCAGGATTATACCTATTTAATCTTTAATAACCTAAACTGTACAATCTTTTAATTCTCTAAAAAAATATTTTTGATGATTGAAAGTTAGATTTCCGGTATTTGTATGCCAGTATGATAAAGTGTTCATTTTATATCTTCATAGTTATCTTACATATGGGAAATAATAATTTCATGCGTGGCTTGATTTTGATAAGAATTATTTGACAATTCAAGATACGTTTAAAGCATATGTTTATGTTACTGTTTTCTCAAGATTTAAGATTCAAAGTTTTATTATACTCAGACACAACAGTGTACAAGAGGTCAATATACATACATACATAAATAGACGAAATATCTATACAGTAATTACAATACAATTATGATAAACATATAATATATATATACCACAACAGGAGCTAACACACAATAAACAATCATGCACGTGATTCTCGTGACACTTTCATGTGTATATACAGTCAGTCTATATCATTTGGATTTAACACAATGTCATGAATATGTGAGTTTTTACATATGTATTAAAAAGTGAATAATTATAGATATTTGATAATGTTTTTTAAGAATCTACAAATATTACGATATAATTTTACATTGCAATTTGACAGCATTCCAATCATTTTGATCTCTGATGGATTTGTATTGTAATAATGTGGGATAATTTTTTTGCGCAGGTCCACGATTTGTGGATATGTACAAGTAAACATACAATGATATTCGTTACCAATATTAAATGTACATAAATGACAAATTCTATTATGTTTAGGGATCTTTGCCCATCTTCCCGTCTCTATAGGAAATTTTAAATTTGAGCATCTTAACTTACACATATATAATCTATCAGATACAGCCAATCTAAGTAGATATGGTTCCAATTTAAATTCATGTTTAAAAAGTCCATAAAATTCCCCCCTAGATGAGCTATTAATTTGCGAGAACCAATTTTGAATAAATTGATCAGTCAAATTCTGTTTTAGAATAGACTTGAGAATATTCTTATCCATATACATTTGATCATTCCATATAAAACTAAGCCCTGTTTCATCAAAAATAGATTTAACATAAGAAATCCATTTAAAATGTCCTTGCTTACTCTCGTGAAGTTTAAACATAAGTCTATACAAAATACTAGATATTTTGTTACTACTGGATAAAAGGTTGTTCCAAAATAACGCCATTCTCAATTTAATGACAATTTCCATTGGAGAACGTCCAAGTTCTCCATATACCATATAGCTAGGAGTATTGTTTCTTAAATTGAGAATTCTCATACAAAACTGCAAGTGTATTTTTTCTATACCCTGTTTATTTTCAAGTAATAAGTGAATCAAACAATTTTAATTGCAAATCTAATGGAATTGACAAATTTCTTATTTTCTGCAGTAAAACATACAATGTTTATTTGCCTGATCCAATAATTTCTTTTTAGCAGTACAAAAACTACCATTATAATTGAACATAACACCAAGATATGAATATGAATCTTGTACATCAATATTTTCACCATAAACATTAAATACAATTTTTGGTTTTAATTTTCTCTTGCTGAATATTACAATTTTTGTCTTGTTTGTATTAATACGAAGTTTCCATAAATCACAATATTGCTCAAACGCTAACAAGGCCTGTTAAAGACCTTCTTCTGTTTCAGACAGTAGTACAGTATCGTCTGCATACAAGATAATTAGACGTTTAAGTAGACAAGACAATTCTTCTTCACATTTTGCATAGACCTTTTGTAAACAATCGACATTGTTATCTAACAAGAAACTTTCAAGGTCATTTAAAAATAATGAGAAGAGGAAAGGAGACAAATTCTCTCCCTGTTTTACTCCTACATCACAACTGAAAAACGCTGAGACTTCATCTCTTTTCCTTATACATGTTTTAATATTTTGATACATATTATATATAACGTTAAAAATTTTACCCTGAATATTTGATTTTTGCATTTTTTGCCACAGTCCCATTCGCCAGACTGTGTCAAAAGCACTTTTAAAATCTACGAACGAACAAAACAGTTTTTTTCCTGCAGAAAAATATAGTGATAAAGGGCATGTAAAATGAATATATTGTCTACAGTTGAGAAGCCTTTTCTAAACCCTGCTTGGGCCTCAGAAATTAATTCAATTTCCTCTGACAATGTGTTTAATATACAATTCAATACGGCTGTAAATGTTTAACTAAGACAGGAGTTAAGAGTTATACCCCCTGTATGCACTAGGATCTAATTTAGATCCTTTATGTTTGAAAATAGGAATCATTATTCCCATACCCCAGCTCTCAGGTAGGTACCCGTGTCTAAAATGATATTAAATAGCGAAATATATATAGGCATCATATCAGCTAATGTATTTTTAATATATTCATTTAGTATACCATCTTGTCCAGCAGATTTGCCATTTTTTAACTTCTTTACAACATTTTTTATTTCATCAACAGTCATAGGATCATTCAATAATTCATTTAATTCTGGTAACATATCATTAAGGTTAACATCTATATCATTACTACAGTCATCCATATCATTCATATTTAAGTCCTTAAAATAATTGTACAAAGATTCCATAGATATAATGTTTGGATCATCTTTACTTTTTTTATTAAAGTTATTCAAGATTTTCCAGAATTCCTTGCCATTTGTTTGTGCCGTATTTCTAATCTTGCTTTCAAGATTAAATTGATAATCATTGTAAGCTTTATTTGTAATCTGCTTATATTGTTTGCTAAAGTCAAGTAATTTTTTATGATTTGTTTCATTTTTGTGTAAATTGTATTGTTTTCTTGCTTTGTGAATTTTTTTTCTAGCATCGTAACACTGTTTTGTATACCATGGTTTCTGGTTAGTTCTTTGTGTTGTAGTGCGTGGTTTCTTAATAAATGTTTCGTTCGCAGATGATACGAGTATTTCGCCAATACTATCAACAACTTTGTCAATTTCGTGTTGAGTACAATGATCACTCGAGTGTAAAATGTGAAGGTCGTTTAGTATTGCCGATAACTGTTCTTTTTTGTTATTAACTGTATTGACAAACTGGCTTCGTTTGTTATCATGCCACCTTGTTTTTGGTGTTTGGTCTGACGTAATAGAGTTGTTTTTATGTGACGTACTTTGTGACTTTAATATAATGTGTATTGCGCTGTGCATATCAGATAACAGTGGATCAAACTGTTGTATTTCAAATTCTTTGACTAGTGTAAAAAGCTTTGACGATAACAATAAATAATCTACTACACTT
Organism: Mytilus galloprovincialis; assembly: GCA_037788925.1. NCBI lineage: Eukaryota > Metazoa > Mollusca > Bivalvia > Mytilida > Mytilidae > Mytilus > Mytilus galloprovincialis. Next base: position 18,856,976 of record CM075342.1, on the reverse strand, counting down.
GTATTTTTACATGTAGTTTTACCAACACCTTTATCTACACCAATACGGGAATTAGCAATATACATATTTAATTTTTTACAGCAATTTAGCAATGTATACCCATAAGAATTAGGTTGACAACTACACTGTGTCACTCTTTGTAATGGAATATTATAAGACTTAAGATTTTCATAATCTAACATATATGAAATAATTTCGTTGTCAGTGTCTAAGTGAAATAGATCTAAAAGAGTTTCATCAGCTAATACATAATCATTCAAAATGCCTGTCTTTGCATTAAAATCACCAATAAGAGCCGTATGTACATCTGGTACTTTCTTAAGAGACATCAATTAATTCTCGATTTCATCAAAAGCTTCTAAATTTGAATAATTCGAACCTTCAGGTGGTATATAAATACAGCCTACAATTACATCATTTTGCAGACCAAAAATGCTTTTTGCTACTTTCATCCACTGTACAAATTGACTTTCACTTGATAAAAATGTTAAACTTGTTTCTAAGCTTTTTTTGAAAATAACTGCTATACCACCTGATTTTTTACACATTTTTTTTTCTATTTTTCGTTACATATGTATAACCTTTTGGGACATCTAGGACATCTAGATTATCAAGTTTGCTTTCTACAAATATTGCAATATCATAGTTTAGTATATTATCTGTAAATTCTTTAAATTTCAACTTAGATTTTAAACCACACACATTCAAGTAAAATATATTAAGATCATTTTTCACACATTTATTGTTTTTATGAATATCTTTGTTGTCAATGTCACTTCTCTGTCCTCTTGTACATCTGTCTTATTCACCATTTTGGTCCATTGCAGCAGAAGGTGGAGGATGTTGTCTGGTTGTCCTAGGATAGTAGCGTTTGTTATCTATATATAGTCGATCTTTCTTTAGAACTGCCGTGTGTCCTTTAGTTCGGGCATCCTTCAGTATGGGAACTAGTTCTCGCCTCCGCTCAATGACTTCGATAGGATATTGTTCATGGACAACCAATTGCTTTTTGTTTTTCAGCTTTTGAATTGCAGCACTAAGCACCATATTCCTGTCTTTTCGTCGCTCAAACGTAGCCACTATGCCCCTTGGACTCTTGTCCTGTTTTGGTTTAAGTCTATGGACAACATGAAAGTTTATTTCCTCCTCTATTTGAATTTCACTCTGAATAAAATTTATAAGAATTGCTTCAGTGTCCTCTTCTGGATTGTAATCATCTGGAACACCTTTAAATATCAAGTTTTCCCTCATTGATCTTGACTGTTGTTCTATTACCTTCTCTTTTAATTGTCTGTTTTCTTCAAATAGAAAGTAATTTTGTTCATCCATGTTCTGTACTCTGTTTGACATTTCACTTAGCCCTTGATCAATGCTAATGATAGTGTTAGTATGTGTCTTTATTTGTTCTAGAAACTTCACAGTCTATTTTCATGCAGTGTGTTTCCATGGAGACAACCCTTTTTAGGTTGTCTTCTAGCATATCTAATTTTTTAAGTCTTTCTGTCACTTCACTCATAAATTTATTTAAGTCTGGACCAGTTGAACAATTTGGTTTAATAAAACAAATTGCAATTTGGTCAAAATTTTGAATGAGTTGCAATTGGTGGAGAGCAACACTAACAGTAAAGTCACTGTAATAAATATTGTTTTTGTTGATGAATTGATTTCAAAGGTGACATGTTTATGGCCTAATTAACACCTTTGATGGTCTTTAATCTGTTGATCACTTTATCATGGGTTAATAAGTGTTATCACTACGATTTACACGGGTCAATGTTTACTTTGCAATTTCCTTCAATCAAGACTAGTTGTAACCTTCGTTTCTAAAGGCTTTAATTTTTCAATTATTTTTTTTTTATTAGAAAACTAAAATCCACGAATTTAAAAACCCACGAACATGTTAATATTTCTCAAACCACGAAAATTGATACCCACGAATTAAAGTACTTTCACAGTATTCAATAAATTCCAAATGTATATTTTACTTTATTTAAATTTATTTTATAAATTTTGTACAAGTTAAACCCATTTTTAAGCAATATTTTGTACATGTTATAACATGAACGAGGTAATTGTGTAAATGTTGTAACTTGTAACATGTACACGATATATATACAAGCATTATTATATATGTCTAAATATTCTTTACAAATTATAAACATTACGTGATATTTTAACAATAACATATTCAAAAAAGTATTTTTTGACAAAAAACAAAATTTTCTACTGCGAATAAATAGTAATTTTGGTAGTATGTTAGACAGGTGATCACAGGTTATGTATATATCTATTTTCTTTTTATCTGTTTGTATCTTTAGAAATATAATAAAATACAACATAACATGACAAACGTGTGTATACTTTCTAGGGAGACAGGAAGTCCGCGTACAAATTATTTTCCAGACTGAGGCTGATGTAGAAAGAACTATTGATATTCTGAATTCACTTAAAGATAAGATAAATGAGGGCTTAAGCGGAATAGAATTCATTGTGGCCCAGAAAGGGTGCATAGCTCTGAATATAGCTCTTGGGATAGATCTGTTGGAAACAGACGAAAGATTACAATCTGTCTTGGCTTTATTTATGGAAAAGATTTTGGAACACATGATGACCTCCATTGCTGAGAGTTCTGATATGGTTATTTTACTCATTGAAGGTTTGTCAGTTAAATCGCATACATACTATCTTTGATCCATATCATTTTCATTACCATAAATACTCTGAATTCTCACATCAATTAAATGTTTTATTAGTTATCTAGATACCTGCATCTTTGAACTAATAAAGTGGTGGCTTAACTTTTTCAAATACTCGTCTTTAATCGTATATACATAACCAAACCCTGACTACAGGAATATATTTTTTTTTTCAGGATTTGAAGCAGTCATTAGTAAATTATCCCCAAGCTATGTAAGTAGGGTGGCCAGTATCGAAAAAGACGTCTAGTTAACGAGTTAACACGGCTATATTTATATACAAACTATTGCAAAATCATTATATTTTCCAATCATGAATGTCGTCATAATCTCCCGTGGTCACGTTTTTCAAAATTTTGTGGTTTCTTAGGGTACCCAAAAATACCTCATCATACAGGCCATCTTCAACACGAAAAATAAGATTATTGCTTTCGTCTTACACCACCCTTAACTTAGATGTTCATTGAGTTAAGTTGGGAACCTATGAACATAACTGATTTGATCACTTCTATTATTGGATTTTTTTTTATAATGTGCTTTATGAATTCCTTTCAAATTCCATTACGTTTTGGCAAAATATCAAATGCGGTATTATGTCAAATATTATCATGTAACTCCGTTCAGCACATTTTAGTGTGATTTAAATGATTTGTTTTTTGCAGTCAAATACATTGGCGATTGCAGAGTAATACATTGATTGTCGGTTGATTGTTTCCATTTATTTTCATTTAGAGTACCAAATATGGAATATATCAAAGACCAATGCAGAACCGGTTTACCTCAACTTTGATTTGGATGCCGACTTATTTGAAACAGATGATAAAATTGAAACAGAACTGAAACACATATCTGAAACTTTTTGCAAACATTTCAATGGAAGCGGAACGAACTCCAATATAACTGCATCACTACTACCCATTAGCCTTGGTAATTTTATTATTATGATATTTTGGGCATGTTATTATAATGTATATATATATCAGTAATAAGTAACACAAGTTAGTGTTTTTTTTTTCTTTTTCTCTTCTTGGTAACGTAGAATAAAAATAAATACAGACGGGAGTACAAATAAAAACTAACCACGAAAGTACAACAAAGTCTCCGATTGTTTTAACGTTCCTCGGTAGTAATGTCTTTTTTACTGGCACGCTACGTCTTACAGATAATAGTTTCTTTTGGCAAAATTATGAGTTTTCTAAAAATTTAGTCCTGGTATCTATGATGAGTTTACCTAAAGTATTCTTCCTTGTTTCTTTGCTGGTTTTGGTTTCCTTTTACAGTTATTTTGAAACTACTATTCGCATATAACGCATTTGATTCTATTTAATATCAGGCTCATATATAAATTTGACTGCAACATTTGTATGGTATGAAGTTCAGCTTAGACGAACGGAACACGATGCATTTCTTCTCCTATGCTTAAAGTGTATAACCTCAATATATACACATGAGAAATGTATATTGCATAAGAGTCATGGTTGCTTAAATCTTATGAAACAAACCGGATACACATTAATTTCTTTATTTAATTTGGTAATACATTAGGCTATATATATGTCGGCTAAGATGGTGGAAAATTAATTCTTATTAGGGTTACGAATAAACTCATCATAGATACCATGATTGAATCCACAAAAGAATCATCAGTGACGTTCGAATAAAAAAGATGTTAAAAAGGCCAAATGAAGTACGAGATAGATTGGTCTATATAGACCTCACAGCAATATATTTCTGTTCCCTAAATGGAAAACTAATGTGGAAGTTCGAAAATGAAAAATATAAAAGTTTACGTCATGTGACACTAGATGATGACGGGAATGTGTATGTGACTGATCGGGATACGAACACTGTAGTATGTGTTTCTAAGGATGCTCAACATTATAGAAAAATTCTTACAGAATCAGATGGATTAAACAAGCCATTTTGCATTCATTTTAACAAAAGAGAAAATGTTTTACTTGTTAATAATTTTAATGAAGAAAAGGTTTTTCTATTTGACGTCAAAAGAAACGTTACTGTACCAAATTAAAATGAATAACTATCTTTCAAATTAGTATTGCCATTGGACATTTTGTAAATGTAAATGGCTAAACTGTATTATATTAACTTCTATTTTCTGTCACTGGATAATCAATTCATTGTGAAAAAGCGATAAAGTAAAACATTAAAAGGACCTGATACATAAATGGTATTTCGTATTTCAAATAGAATAACGAATTATTCTGATGAACATGTATTATTTTTCTTTCCTTTTCCAATCAGTTCGGAAGCAATCTTTAGATTGACATACTATTAAGTCACCTGCAGGATTTAAGCTAGGATCCCGAAGGCTTCGGTCAATTTTAAACTACATGTATATGAAACCGACCTTTTATGTTACAGCATTAGTCTAATGCAGTTGTTGTAGTGGCTAAAATACATGCAAAACAATTTGAATGTGAATCCACATTTTCTTTTGCAGTATGGCAGTAGTATACATGAATTAAATTCAACAATAATAAATCTGAAACGAAACAAGCTGCTTTGTTGATAAAGATGCATATCACATTTAAAAGGCTTACTTTTGACATCAAAAATAGCTTCCTGTGTTATCATTAAATAGCTACTATTTGTCTGGAAATATAGCTGCTAACTAAGAACAAACATGAAGAATCTCTGATCTAATACAAGTCATTAGAAAGTACACATAAGAGATCTAAATAGGAAAAGTTTCCTGTCCTTAGCCATGTCAGCAGAGGGTCTTGATATGGGTTACAGAATAGATACAATGTCTTCAAAAACAAAGAATACAGAAAAAGAAACAAACCAACATAGAATAGAGATTAATATGGTTTTAATATGTACAAATAGTTGTGAACAAAAATTAAGATGTAGAAAGTTGGCATAAGAAATAAAGGATACAGCAAGAAGACCAACCCCAAACTATCTCACCAATCCATCTTGACTTATAAGACCATAACTTAACTTAACTGTTCTCAAGTTAGAATGACAGAGACAAATTTGGGTTGGTCTATCCGTATTGGAAAAGAATACAATTTACTTTTCTTCTTGGAACAAAATATGCTAATTCAGAGGTGCTACTTACTAGTGGGGGCGTATACACATTAGAAATATATACAAAACAGCTTTGATCTTAAATCAGAACAGAAGAAACATGTCTGCATCATGAAACTACAGTGAATGTTGCAAAATATTAATGTACCATAAATTGATAAAAATGTAGATGTCGTCTGACAGATTCTATCTACACATAAATCAATTTCTGAAATCATTATAACCTATCAGATTAACTGTTACCACAAATAATGACACCTATTTTGACTTTTGATTAGTTTAGGATTGTAAACTTTTCATTAGTATATTGCCAGGTAAAATTATAGATATGCAAAACTTTGGAAATCAATTACATTTATTGAAAAAATTTAAATCTGGCTCAATCCACTTAAATCGTAACCCGTTACATAAGTGAATTCACAGTGGTTGTTCTGCTAATCTTGTTTCAATTTTGATGGTAAAAAAACTGTTTGGTATTTAGCTTTAGAAACGTTGTCATACCTAATCAAGGCTATAAAAAGATGGTGCTGTGCACAATAAATTGATCTCTTACATTTATTTCACCTAAAAATGAATAATTTTTTTTTATACATGTTCTAGTTCATTTTGTGCTTAAATCTGATGAGTCTTGGTTGAAACATGAAATCCAGCATTCTGATTTGTTGATTTTGGAGTATTGAGTACAAAAACCTGACTCAAAAGTTTTATAACTTCAACCCCTGACCTTTCAATCAATTAAACAGTTTTCTCAAACTTTGGGCTGTCATAAAACTGTTTGAGTTAAGGGAAGGTTGAGTGGCTGCAAAAATTCAATGCTACCCCATTCTATAATTGCCTGTTCTTTTAAGAGCCTGTTATACATGTATGTGCTATTTTTTTTCAAAAGGCTGTTGGTTTTTTTCTTTTAAACTGTTTCACATTTAGCCATATGAATGAGTTTAATAGCTGACTAGATTTGTTGATATGTTAATTGTTTAAGTCTGTTTAAAAACATCTCAATTGAACTCTTGTGGATAGTTATCTCATTGGTAACCATACCATATCTCCTCAATGTAAAGTCAGAAATTATTGTGAGATGTTTATCAACGTGAATAAAGCTAATGGGTTAGTATTGCAAGATGCAGATTTTCCTGAAATCACAATAATTCATTACATCTGTGTCCCTTCTTCAACAAAAGCAATAACAAATGCACACAATAATTCATCCCATTGGTGTCCCTTCTTCAAGAGGGACGAAAGATACCAAAGGGACAGTCAAACTCATAAATCTAAAACAAACTGACAACGCCATGGCAATGGCAATAATAAATGCACACAATAATTTCTAAATTTACAGTGTTTCATATTGTTAAAAAAAAAACTACTGTTGGTGATAATGAGTTCTAATGATCAAATATGAATACATTAATAAAATTCTCCATATTTACAATTGTATATCTACATGATTTTGACAAATTAAATATGTTATATAGTAAAATTTACATCTATATTTTACATTAAAAATTGTTTGTATATACATTTCAGCATAAAATCATAACATCTAAATAGATCTAATTTCAGCAGGGATCACATTTAAATCCATCTAACTACATCCTGTACTGTCTGAATACATGGAAAACGTGGAAGTATAGACCTTCTCAGAATCTCTCTATTCTTTTCACAAATTTTCATTAAAAGAGTACAAATCATCTACGACTTACGTCATAATTCTGTATATTTAAACAATCTTTCATTAAAATTATAAACAATCTTCCTTCTTTTGGCATCAGTGGATTCATTATTATTCAAATATTCATACGTTTCCAAACAAAGAACAAATTTTCTATAGGCTTGTATGCAAAATTTGGCAAAACCACATAATGAAATACCTAAGAAGATACAATTTTATCTCAATCTGCAAAAATTGTTACCTACACATGAATCCACAGTACATTTCTCCCATTGAAATTATAAACAATATTCCTACTTTTGGCATATACATGTATAACCAATTAAAATTCACTTTATCAATTTTTGTACATCTGCATTTCCATGACACCTTCAATAGGGCTCTTCACAGTTAGTTCAGCCATATTGAATAGGGGGCAGATTTTCATTATGGAGGTAAAGACGGTGTCAAAAATACGGGACAACATCATTAAAACAGAGCAGTTGCTTAGAAACATGCATAGGATTTCCCACACTCTCATACTAATCCCACCTCTTTCAAAAAAATCTGCCCCCTATCCAATATGGCCAAACTAACCGTGAAGAGCCCTATTCATCAGAGAAAATTTTGACTACAGTGCAAAAGTTACTTTTGTTTGAAATAAATGCAACAAGTGTCACAGAATCCAAAATAACAATTACTTATCAATATTTGTCCACCATTACTGAATATCAGTAACTTTAAATTTGTGGTTAATTTTTTTTAAATAAATCACAAGAAAAAAATGTGTGACACGATAGAGCAAAGGGGATCTTGATTTGTTTCAGAATCCCAAATAGCAACAAACTTTATACTCTTCATAAATATTTTATAAATATTTCATCCTGTCTAATTTCTATAGCCTAGTGTACAGAGACTATTAGTAAAGCTATTTGATGTCTGTGAGTGCATCACTCTATCTGTTTGATATCACTAAGACAACTGTAGCAGAATCTCAATTACTGACAAAATTTCTACTTTTCATGAATATCTAATAAATATTTCATCCTGTATAATTTCTACAGCCTGATGTACAGAGACTATTAATAAAGCTATTTGTTGTCTGAGAGGATCACAGTCTTTGTTTGTTTGACACTGATCTATTGTGACAGCAATCCCTGGAAAGATTTGATCATCCCATAGGTTCTCAGCGTGTGGTGCTAACAATAAATGCCTGAAAAACAACAATTATATGTCATTTAAAATTATCACTAAGAACTTGCCAAAAACTTTCTTAGCTTAAATATCCGTACTGATCACCTGTACTTATCACTATTTTTTTTATTCTTGTTTTTTTTTTAAAAGAGGGGAATATCAAGTGTTTTGGAGACTTCAATTTCTCTGGTCTTTTACTTTGGCCTATTCTACATTTGATTTAATGCTCTTTTAATATTTTCAATCTATATTCACTAATAATTCTAATATGATTTGCATATTAGGGAAAAAGTTAATATGATTGGTCGAGAGGGCTTCCTGAAGTTGAAATTGATGTTGTTTCTTTTTTTCAATAGACAATGTTGACAGAACTACTTTTAGCAATCATTGTAAACAAGATGGCGGTGATAATAACACAGACCAGCTCGATATTGAAAAAATTTATTTTCACTTTGCGCTCATCGTCAAATTAAAGAATAAACACAAAAAGAAAATTTAAACATATTGTTCAGTTTATTTTTCAGGAACGCAAATTTCATAGAGTATATTTTATGACGTTAACCAGAAAATATATTCCTGTGCTAGGTCAATTCAATGCCACAAATTTACAAAGTTCATGTGATATTGTTATGAGTGGGAAAATAAAAATCTCCAATTTTAGAGAATTATAAGGATTAAACACTTTTTTAAAGGAATTTATATATTTGTGTATAAACTTGACCAAGTCACTCACAAACATATTATAAAAGTTCTTTGTGAGTGAATTGGTCGAGTTTATACACTAATGAATTCCTTTGAAAAGTCGTTAAATCCTATAATAAACTATAAGGATTTGATCAAACCATTTATATCTCTATACTATGAATTTTGATTAAGTTGAAAAAATATATATATTATGAATAATTCAAATGCTGATTATTTTTAAGGCTATACATTTCCTGGGAAATTCTAGTTCTTAATAGCTTGGTAGTGTATCAATATCCAGGATAAATCTAGTATTTACATCTACTAAGGAATCCCAGAGTACCTGGGCAGGTTAATAATAGTACTTACCTATACTGAGGATATCCCGGAATGCCCTGGTAGTTTATAAATATCCTGGGAAGTTCCAGTAACTTGTCATTAATTAAATACAAATCTGATTCTCTGCAAATACAAACAGTAATACATATATCAATGATTAAATGTGTTGCTATCTTATTTACTTTAAAACGTTGGATGTGTACGGATTGATAGTTTAGTCTTAGTTGCATGATTTTTTTATTAGTTGTTAGATTTTATAAATTTTTGCATACAATTATCATAGCAATTGCTGTTCAATTGAACTTCAAAGCTTCATATAAATATTGCTGTCAGAATTTTAAATTCCAAAACTAGGATAAATTATTCTGTCTACTAGCTAATTATTCCATTGCTGGTACCCCTAAATGTTACATGCTTCACAGAGAAAAAGTAAATGCCATCTTTTTAAAAACTTTTTGAATGATCTAACAGCAGGAAAAAATTGGTATCCTGAATGAGAAATCTGGTGGGGATAATGTCTATTTTATAGAAACTTCTCCAGCTACTAACATTGATATATTACTAGTTTTCCATCATCTTTTATATATATATATATAATTTAATATATTCTTATATACAGTAGATGTATTTCACTTATCAGTAATTTCCAGGTAAATTGTAATATATGATGTTCTCTTTTCAATGAATATCAATTACAATCTCACATATTTCAGTTGCATGAAAAATCTCATTGTCCCATTTATGATCCTCAGTATAATAATAGATAGTTTTTATTTAAGGTTATTTGAGATGAGTTATTTCCCCTTGGCCACCATGTTGCAGACCAAACTTGTTGATTCAGTACAAACAAGTCACACAATAGACACATACTTTAAAAGTGATGAATTATCTTAGTCTTAAACAAATAAAATTAAAAAACAAATGAAGAATGTGTCAATGGGACACATATGTCCCTGCTTGTAAATATATGACAAATAATGCATTTTTTTAGTTTTCAAAGGGACATAACTTAAGAACTGCAAAAGAGACATCACCCAAATGTGAACTTCATCTACATTTGGTGGTAATAAATATAAGCATTGTGTATAAATTTCATAACATATAGTTGAGGCAAACTAATTTTAGAATGCTGAAAAAGCAAATTTAGCAATTTTTACTTAATATAGGGATGTTTAGACAGAAGAACAGACAGACGTATACAGAGGGACAAGAGTAAAACTTAATGCCCCCTTCGCTGCTGTGGGACCAGAAAAACTGTTCTGGCTGTTTGTATAACAAGTTGAATTTGGTTGATTCATGAAGGAACATGTTCAATGGTGTATCTCCTTCAACATAATGTCAAAGAGAAATAACTCTATATACTCAAGCAAGGTCAAGTGGTGCATCTCCTTCAACATAATGTCAAAGAGAAATAACTCTATATACTCAAGCAAGGTCAAGGGAAATAACTCTATATACTCAAGCAAGGTCAAGGGAAATAACTCTATATACTCAAGCAAGGTCAAGAGAAACTATCAATAAATTAAACTTACTTTAAAGAATCAAGGTTAATACTTGTTACATTAAATGCAAATGACTTTGTAGCTTCTATAAATAGATCAATCTTTGAATATAATACATCTGGAAAATAAGAAAAAAAATCATTTAAATGTCAGACTTGTAGATTCTTAAAATTAGTTTCCCCTTAAAGTCCAGTAGTGTGTCTGTGATTTGAATTCGTAATTATATCTTTGAATATCTTTTTTATATATGTAATCGAAAAGGACGAAAACTATCTTTACTTTCATCATGAAAACTCCACTAGGGAATAAGATGCTCTATTTCAAATTTTTTATGTAGTGTTTTCTCAACTTTAGTTTGTATTTTTTTTTTGTCGTGCAATTGACTAATTCGATGATTTTAACCTTGTTTTTTATCTATATGAAAATCTAAATGTATTTCATTTCTTCCTATGGTAATCATGCTGATGGTTTATTAGAAACTTATACTTATGTAATAAATTTTAAACTTATTCATAAAATTCGTGTCAGAAAGGGCCTGTTACTGATCACTCTACTTTATACAGACTTATGCGTCTAATTAAAATCAAAAAAAAAGAAGAGAAAAGTGCTTTGAATAAAAACGATTGTCACAAAATTTCAAGGATTTTAGTGAAAAAACTGATTACCAATAAACAGTCAGGTATAAGGAGATGAAGCAATAGTAATAGCAAGCCCTCACCCTTCCAGCCAATCAACAAAAAGATAATGAATGCACACATATTGTAATATATACATACTAATATCTACATTAGCAGAAGAAATAACAGCTTCATTCTCTCTCAAATATTTCTTTCCTCTGTCAAAAACTTGTGCATAATTTTGAACATCAAATGGTAGCACTGCTGAATCAGCTAACAGTAAGACCATGTCTGCCACAATCTTAGTGACCGTCTGCTCTAGTTTGGTATCTTTGTCCAGGAATGTTTCTACATATTCTTTATCATCTTCTAACGTACTAAATGCTGGGTAAGTTGGCAAGTGCGGATAAATCTGCAATAAAAAAAAGTCATTAAAGGTTTGGATATATTATAAACAAGAGTGCACACGCTGAAATGTCTCGCCTTCTATACTAATCATTGATATTATGTTGATAGTCCTAAGTATAAAGCTAAGCTTTATTACAACTGTCACATAAACTTAACATTAACCAAGATAACTAAACAAAGACCAATGAACCTTGAAAATGAGGTCAAGGTCAGATGAACCATGCCAGGCAGACATGTACAGCTAACAATGCTTCTATACAACATATATAGTTGACCCATTACTTATAGTTTAAGAAAAATAGCCCAAAACACAAAAACTTAACACTGTGCAATGAACCGTGAAAATGAGGTCAAGGTCAAATAAAACCTGCGCTACTGACATAAAGATCATAAAATATTTCCATACACCAAATATAGTTGACCTATGGCATATAGTATTAGATAAAAAGACCAAAACTCAAAAACTTAACTTTGACCACTGAACCATGAAAATGAGGTCAAGGTCACATGACATCTGCCTGCTAGACATGTACACCTTACAATCATTCCATACAACAAATATAGTAGACCTATTGCATATAGTATGAGAAAAACAGACCAAAACACAAAAATTTAACTATAACCACTGAACCATGAAAATGAGGTCAAGGTCAGATGACACCTGCCAGTTGGACATGTACACCTTACAGTCCTTCCATACACCGAATATACTAGCCCTATTGCTTATAGTATCTGAGATATGGACTTGACCACCAAAACTTAACCTTGTTCACTGATCCATGAAATGAGGTCGAGGTCAAGTGAAAACTGTCTGACAGACATAAGGACCTTGCAAGGTACGCACGTATCAAATATAGTTATCCTATTACTTATAATAAGAGAGAATTCAACATTACAAAAAATTTGAACTTTTTTTCCAAGTGGTCACTGAACCATGAAAATGAGGTCAAGGACATTGGACATGTGACTGATGGAAAATTCGTAACATGAAGCATCTATATACAAAGTATGAAGCATCCAGGTCAAAAAATAAAGCTTTTAAGAAGTGAGCTAACGCCGCCGCCGCCGCCGGATCACTATCCCTATGTCGAGCTTTCTGCAACAAAAGTTGCAGGCTCGACAAAAACTTAAAACTGTGCAATGAACCGTGAAAATGAGGTCACGGTCAAATAAAACCTGCGCGACTAACATAAAGATCATAAAATATTTCCATACATCAAATATAGATGACCTATGGCATATAGTATTAGATAAAAAGATCAAAACTCAAAAACTTAACTTTGACCACTGAACCATAAAAATGAGGTCAAGGTCACATGACATCTGCCCGCTAGATAGGTACACCTTACAATCATTCCATACAACAAATATAGTAGACCTATTGCATATAGTATGAGAAAAACAGACCAAAACACAAAAATTTAACTATAACCACTGAACCATGAAAATGAGGTCAAGGTCAGATGACACCTGCCAGTTGGACATGTACACCTTACAGTCCTTCCATACACCGAATATACTTTCCCTATTGCTTGTAGTATCTGAGATATGGACTTGACCACCAAAACTTAACCTTGTTCACTGATCCATGAAATGAGGTCGAGGTCAAGTGAAAACTGTCTGACAGACATGAGGACCTTTCAAGGTACGCACATATCAAATATAGTTATCCTATTACTTATAATAAGAGAGAATTCAACATTACAAAAAATCTGAACTTTTTTTTCAAGTGGTCACTGAACCATGAAAATGAGGTCAAGGACATTGGACATGTGAGTGACGGAAACTTCGTAACATGAGGCATCTATATACAAAGTATGAAGCATCCAGGTCTTCCACCTTCTAAAATATAAAGCTTTTAAGAAGTTAGCTAACACCGCCGCCGCCGGATCACTATCCCTATGTTGAGCTTTCTGCAACAAAAGTTGCAGGCTCGACAAAAATTAAACAAGAATGTGTCTGAGGAAATGAATGTTCTGGCAAATTCCAAGTTAAAAGGGGCATAACTTTAGAACGGCAAATAACTCCCAACCTAAATTGGAATTCTGTCTATGGTTATGGTTCTCAGCATAGTGTAAATCCATACCTGGCAACTGTCACTATTTGCTGGGGATTTCCCCCATGGAGTCTCCCAAATTTAAATTTTGAAAGAGCAATTTTGTCCACAATTTAAACAAACCAATTAATTTGCCACTGAATTTAGGCTGAAAAAGTATGAAGAAGCCAAAAAAACAACATAAAAATGTATTTGCAGGCCCCCTTGAAGGACTTTAGGACTATGACAGCCATCTTGCACGCAAAGCCCCCCTGGGCATTTTGAAAAGTTGGCAGGTATGTAAATCATTCTATCTTTTATGGATCAGTGGCATATTGTTATAAACATTAATCAACATATTTCAAAATAAAACACTTCAATTTATTTATCATAGTTTTTTTTTGTCATTGCATAAAATAAAATTTCATAAAAGCTTCACACAATTGTTGTGAAAGTGCTGATGTATACTTGTATCAATCTACCTTTGAATTAAATGTATACATTGGCGATACTGAAGGAACTCCTAGATAATACTCAAATGGTGTGTGGTCACTGTCTCCATTCAATGGATTTATTCTGAAAAACGAAACATTCTGATTAAAATGGTTTTTTCAACAACCAACACAACAATCTAAACTGCAAAATAAATCAATGTATATTAAGGTGGTACCCAACACCTTGACTAAAATTAATTTGGCAAGTTTAATTTTCATAAAATTTTGACAAAATATTTACTTTGACCCTTTGAAAAAAATATGAAAATTTCAGAAAACTTGAACCAATCACTTTCTCGGAAAAACATGGTTGGATAGATAGCAGTTTGACTAACACTAATTTTGATCATTGAAAAGCTTAATATTTCCTTAAACAATACGTGATTAAAACCTTTAGCTGATTTTACAGAGTTATCTCCCTGTAGTGTTAGGTACCACCTTAAATGCAAATTGACCTGAAAGGCTGATTTTTACAGGTATCTATCTACCAGGAACTTGCTTCCTCATCCATGATTTCTCAATCATTAAACAAGTGATTTAATACTTCAGTGATATCAGTACATCACCCCTTTGTACTCATATATTAGCTCCTTAAATCTTATTTTACCTAAAATTCAAAATGTCCCACTGAAAAACTACTCCTGTTCACAAGAAGTTAATAATTTCACCTAGCCATATCTTAAAATCTATGACACAAATATTGCAACCAATTATTTTCCAGAATCTATAAAATGGGTGTAGCTTTTGCATGAATCTTTCTAACCACATATCATACACTGATTTATCAAAATAATCAGGGACAGAGACATACTAAGCTATGTATACCTACTTTGGCTGGGAAGGTTTCCCTGGATCCATGAATCTTTCTAACCACATATTATACACTGATTTATCAAAATAATCAGGGACAGAGACATACTAAGCTATGTATACCTACTTTGGCTGGAAAGGTTCCCCTGGATCCATGAATCTTTCTAACCACATATTATACACTGATTTATCAAAATAATCAGGGACAGAGACATACTAAGCTATGTATACCTACTTTGGCTGGGAAGGTTTCCCTGGATCCATGAATCTTTCTAACCACATATCACACACTGATTTATCATAGTAATCAGGGACAGTGCCATACTAAGCTATGTATACCTACTTTGGCTGGGAAGGTTTCCATGGATCCATGAATCTTTCTAACCACATATCACACACTGATTTATCATAGTAATCAGGGACAGTGCCATACTAAGCTATGTATACCTACTTTGGCTGGGAAGGTTTCCCTGAATCCATGAATCTTTCTCACCACATACATGTATCATACACTGATTTATCATAGTAATCAGGGACAGAGACATACTAAGCTATGTATACCTACTTTGGCTGGGAAAGTATCCCTGGATCCATGAATCTTTCTCACCACATACATGTATCACACACTGATTTATCATAGTAATCAGGGACAGAGACATACTAAGCTATGTATACCTACTTTGGCTGGGAAGGTATCCCTAGATCCATGAATCTTTCTCACCACATACATGTATCATACACTGATTTATCATAGTAATCAGGGACAGAGACATACTAAGCTATGTATACCTACTTTGGCTGGGAAAGTATCCCTGGATCCATGAATCTTTCTCACCACATACATGTATCACACACTGATTTATCATAGTAATCAGGGACAGAGACATACTAAGCTATGCATACCTACTTTGGCTGGGAAGGTTTCCCTGGATCCATGAATCTTTCTAACCACATATCACACACTGATTTATCATAGTAATCAGGGACAGTGCCATACTAAGCTATGTATACCTACTTTGGCTGGGAAGGTTTCCCTGAATCCATGAATCTTTCTAACCACATATCATACACTGATTTATCATAATTTATCATAGTAATCAGGGACAGAGACATACTAAGCTATGCATACCTACTTTGGCTGGGAAGGTTTCCCTGGATCCATGAATCTTTCTAACCACATATCACACACTGATTTATCATAGTAATCAGGGACAGTGCCATACTAAGCTATGTATACCTACTTTGGCTGGGAAGGTTTCCCTGGATCCATGAATCTTTCTAACCACATATCATACACTGATTTATCATAATTTATCATTTTTACAGGGTGTGAAACAATACACCTCCTTTTACACAGTGGGTGGTGTAAAATAATGTTTTATATATGGTAATATGTATCCTGTGCTTTGTTAAAAAGAAATGGGAGAAACTTATATTAGTGATACATTGTATATAGGTCAAGTATACAATGTTACAAAATGTTTTTCACTCAGGTGCAAATTATATGTTCTCATCTACGTCTTACCATTAACGAATCTTTTTACATATATATGTATAGACTATTGTCTGGAGTTGTCATGGTTTACACTAATCAGGGACAGAGACATACTAAGCTATATATACCTACTTTGGCTGGGAAGGTATCCCTAGATCCATGAATCGTTCTCACCACATACATGTATCATACACTGATTTATCATAGTAATCAGGGACAGAGACATACTAAGCTATGTATACCTACTTTGGCTGGGAAGGTTTCCCTGGATCCATGAATCTTTCTAACCACATATCATACACTGATTTATCATAGTAATCAGGGACAGAGACATACTAAGCTATGCATACCTACTTTGGCTGGGAAGGTTTCCCTGGATCCATGAATCTTTCTAACCACATATCACACACTGATTTATCATAGTAATCAGGGACAGTGCCATACTAAGCTATGTATACCTACTTTGGCTGGGAAGGTTTCCCTGGATCCATGAATCTTTCTAACCACATATCACACACTGATTTATCATAGTAATCAGGGACAGTGCCATACTAAGCTATGTATACCTACTTTGGCTGGGAAGGTTTCCCTGGATCCATGAATCTTTCTAACCACATATCACACACTGATTTATCATAGTAATCAGGGACAGTGCCATACTAAGCTATGTATACCTACTTTGGCTGGGAAGGTTTCCATGGATCCATGAATCTTTCTAACCACATATCACACACTGATTTATCATAGTAATCAGGGACAGTGCCATACTAAGCTATGTATACCTACTTTGGCTGGGAAGGTTTCCCTGAATCCATGAATCTTTCTCACCACATACATGTATCATACACTGATTTATCATAGTAATCAGGGACAGAGACATACTAAGCTATGTATACCTACTTTGGCTGGGAAAGTATCCCTGGATCCATGAATCTTTCTCACCACATACATGTATCACACACTGATTTATCATAGTAATCAGGGACAGAGACATACTAAGCTATGTATACCTACTTTGGCTGGGAAGGTATCCCTAGATCCATGAATCTTTCTCACCACATACATGTATCATACACTGATTTATCATAGTAATCAGGGACAGAGACATACTAAGCTATGTATACCTACTTTGGCTGGGAAAGTATCCCTGGATCCATGAATCTTTCTCACCACATACATGTATCACACACTGATTTATCATAGTAATCAGGGACAGAGACATACTAAGCTATGCATACCTACTTTGGCTGGGAAGGTTTCCCTGGATCCATGAATCTTTCTAACCACATATCACACACTGATTTATCATAGTAATCAGGGACAGTGCCATACTAAGCTATGTATACCTACTTTGGCTGGGAAGGTTTCCCTGAATCCATGAATCTTTCTAACCACATATCATACACTGATTTATCATAATTTATCATAGTAATCAGGGACAGAGACATACTAAGCTATGCATACCTACTTTGGCTGGGAAGGTTTCCCTGGATCCATGAATCTTTCTAACCACATATCACACACTGATTTATCATAGTAATCAGGGACAGTGCCATACTAAGCTATGTATACCTACTTTGGCTGGGAAGGTTTCCCTGGATCCATGAATCTTTCTAACCACATATCATACACTGATTTATCATAATTTATCATTTTTACAGGGTGTGAAACAATACACCTCCTTTTACACAGTGGGTGGTGTAAAATAATGTTTTATATATGGTAATATGTATCCTGTGCTTTGTTAAAAAGAAATGGGAGAAACTTATATTAGTGATACATTGTATATAGGTCAAGTATACAATGTTACAAAATGTTTTTCACTCAGGTGCAAATTATATGTTCTCATCTACGTCTTACCATTAACGAATCTTTTTACATATATATGTATAGACTATTGTCTGGAGTTGTCATGGTTTACACTAATCAGGGACAGAGACATACTAAGCTATATATACCTACTTTGGCTGGGAAGGTATCCCTAGATCCATGAATCGTTCTCACCACATACATGTATCATACACTGATTTATCATAGTAATCAGGGACAGAGACATACTAAGCTATGTATACCTACTTTGGCTGGGAAGGTTTCCCTGGATCCATGAATCTTTCTAACCACATATCATACACTGATTTATCATAGTAATCAGGGACAGAGACATACTAAGCTATGCATACCTACTTTGGCTGGGAAGGTTTCCCTGGATCCATGAATCTTTCTAACCACATATCACACACTGATTTATCATAGTAATCAGGGACAGTGCCATACTAAGCTATGTATACCTACTTTGGCTGGGAAGGTTTCCCTGGATCCATGAATCGTTCTAACCACATATCATACACTGATTTATCATAATAATCAGGGTCTGTACAAGGCACTTTTTGTGTGGAGTTCTTTATAATACTGTATAGTAATGGATTAGCTTCAGCATGAAAGGAATAGTTCCCTGTAATAAAGAAAATAATATTCTTGAGGCATTTTTAACTTTTGAAAAATTGAAAAAAAAAATGAAAATGTCTGTAGTTGTCATGGTTTATATCATAAAAGTAAATATTATGTTGTGTATTAACATAGTGTTACATATACTTTACTTATGAGTCCAATGGTTAGGATGATGCATACATGTGATGGACTGTGAAACTCAGATCAGGAGATTTGGAAATTTTGGTCAGGAGATTAGGACTCAGATCAGGAGTTTTTTTTAGCGACATAAATTTTGTTCGTAAATGTAACCGTTTGATGTAGAAATTGTGTTTTTTCTTCAAATTTCCATTAAAATTGTAATATGTTTATAGTACCCTTATTGCCTTTCTATTTGAATGAAATAAAACATTAAGAAGAATCTGTTTCTTGTTTTGTTTTGTTTTTGATAAATGATTGTTCACTGCTTGCAAATAAATCATTATATTTATTTATCTTATCTGTATAGATTTGTATTCATGACTCCATCTCCTTATCATTGGTAACTGTATAGACAAATAAGAAAGAAATATGCTATACAAGTATATTTGCAACATCATTAATTAATTAAAAAAAACAATAGTACTGATTGGCTTTTAAGCATTATGAAAGTCATATTTCTAGAAAACTTAATAAGATTTTAAGTGTAAATGTTTTGCTATATCTAGCTAAAACAATAAAATCTAAAATATACTAACATATATAATTCTCAATCCCAAGGTTTAAATAGAAAGTAAACTAACTGGGATGTTTATTCAGTCTTAATGTACATGTTCTATGTTCCAGCCCCCTTGTTAACAAACTCATTTACTATATAAACTTCAAATTAATCGTTGAAAGGAAGTCTAGATTGCTAAAATAATTTATAAATTTATATTTTTTTTTTGTCCCAAAACATTTAAATTCATTTAATTACCATCCTTTTATGATTATTTGATTAAAATTTTAATCATTTATAGTCTTTTTACAATTTACATTTTTACAAGCAAAATAACTGAAAACAGGATAAAACAAAGGGAAGTAACAAAAATATATTTCAATTATTCCCAATACTCAACGTTTTTATTAAACAACGGCAGTTAGCCAAAGGTAAACATTGTTGATTACCAGTATGTTTGACACCCAAGCTGTCAAGTGAAGCCATAAAATTATACATCTTTGATTTACAGGTAAAATTTAACACAGGTGTCAATTACACCGTACAGTAGTAAGAAATGATCAAATATGGCGTCCGAAAATTTTCATTCATGAAATATTTCATACACGGGAGTTTTTTCTCCTAAACGGGAGGACGGGAGGAGACCCCAGAAAACGGGATTATTGTACTCCCATTGGGAGGTTCACATGTATGTTGATAACAAACCCAAACAGACCTGGACACAATCAACATGATTAATGACACTAAAAGAAATAAAGTCTTCTACTTATAAAGTCTTCAGTAAGCTATGGCATGCCATAAATTTTTTGTAACATAATAAATAATATACTGCCTTATATATGTATTTCTACCTCTTATCACAGAATCAAGATTTATATAGGCTACAGCACCTCTTCCTAACATCTTCTCATATTCCTATAAAACATAATTATAAGTTGTAGGGTACAATCCAATAAAAAATGTTTCATTTTGTTTACTTTCATTTGAGTTCAAGAAGAACACAATTAAGAATCTGAAAAAAACAAAATCATCAAAATTCAAAGGCTCCAGTAAATTCCTAAAATCCCCAGAAACATTTAGAGAAAACCTAGCAAATAAGTAAATGTAAAGTGGTTTGTTTTTTTGGCAGACTTCAAGTTTTGTCCTTTCTAAAGCCAAATCAGTTTCCAATTATTTTCAAATAAGGTGTTTTGTCCTGATTTGGATTTTTTTAACATATTAAATTTCCTCAAAGGATGATTATGTGAAGTTCCTTTAAAAATTGTCAATTGATAGAATTAATGCATGCATTTATTATTGCAACCACTGAACACAGTTAAAAATGTGACATCCAATGATGTAAAATCACTTCTGAAATTATCTACTTGAGTTTTTATCTACTTGAGTTTTTATCGTTGCAAACCTGAAATCAATGCACTTTTAATATTTTAAACAGCTCAATCATTTCTGAAATTACAATTTTAAAATTGATTACCCTCAGGCTGCAGCAAATTCTTGACAAAGTCCTTATTATAATACCCAAAATTGACAACAACACTTCGAATGGTCTGCAATTTTATTTGCTATGGTCTACATGTTTCGCCTGCAAGGCAGGCTTCATCAGGACAATTTTTATACAGAAATTAATCCCTGAAGTACTCAAAGTGGTGAAATTTGACGTCGTCATGGTGAGAGAAACAATGAAAAGTGAAAGTAGCATAACCATGCCATTAAACAGACCAACTACTGCAGACGATCCAACAATTATATAGAGTCACCAAATAATTTACAACAAGGGAGCAAATTTTGACAATTTTATTTTCCATAGCGGCGACCATAATCTTCCTATTGTTGCCGACGCGCTAGGAAGTAGTAACCTCCAACAATGGCCAGGTTGTAAGAGAAGCCTTGAGAAGTGGTAGGAACCATGGGAAGTTCGTCCAATTAGATACCAAGCCTTTAGAACAATTTCATGTATCATATAATAGTAAAACGAACTCAAGTTACATTGTAAACAAACTTTAATTTTCTGAATTTTCTATATTTATCTTTATATCTATTTATAACTCTGTATTGCTACTTTCACTTTTCATTGTTTCTCTCACCATGACGACGTCAAATTTCACCACTTTGAGTACTTCAGGGATTAATTTCTGTTTAAAAATTGTCCTGATGAAGCCTGCCTTGCAGGCGAAACATGTAGACCATAGCAAATAAAATTGCAGACCATTCGAAGTGTTGTTGTCAATTTTGGGTATTATTTTAATGTTGCATTTATTTGCATGATTTGACAACCCTGCATACCAAGGTATCCACTTCAGGGACTCTAACGAAATGATTCACACAGGCGTTGGTTCACCAGATGGAGTTTAAAGTCCTTATTAGTATAGCTTTAATTACCTGAACCCACTCAAAGGAGCCTATATGTCCATATTTAGAAGCATCCCATAAAGCCAACATAATAGTTCTTCTAGGCCTCCAACCTATTAAAAGAGGTGAAATAATCAAAACTAATTCACTTGCCAGACAAATTTTAAAATGTATCAGCAGTATAATATTTGGGATAATTATTTTTGAAGTTTACATAAGTACAATGTATAAGCAAAGCATGAATTTGTTTAATTGTTCAATAAAATACAAGTTTCCTACAGGTTTGCACATTTGGGCCAGGTGCGCTAAAACTTCAAGATTTAGTTTCAAAGATTAAATAACTGATGTTGCTTATAAAGGTAAATATTCAGTGGTGAATATAACATATATATTCCTAGAATAAAAATTTCAAAGAAAATATAGTTTTCGTGATTGAGAGACTGTATAACAATTTTAAATTAAACCATAATGTTACACATATAAAGAAAGCAACATACATGTATAACAAAAACTCTCAACACAATCAAATATCAAAATATCAAAGTATTGCCTACCATCTCTAACAAGAGCACTAAATCCTCTGGCTAGTTCCCAGATCACACTATACCCTGTGGCATGGTCTACACCACCTTTAGTCCATGAGTCTGTATGAGCACCAATTATTACAAATTTATCTGCAATGTAAAATTTAATTAATATTATTCATAATAAGACATATATGTAAACTTCAATATCAAAAATGAACTCTTATGAAAAGAATCAATTTGGAGATGTGCAATATAAACTGAAAAAATAAGTAAATGACACATATTTACAATGTATCATGTTGACACACATTTTTAACCTTTTTACTTTCTGCCGTGTTTCAATTAAGGAATGACTGTAATATTTTTTCTGTCTATGAAGAAATAACATAAAAAATTTGGTGCACACTGGATAACGCGCGTAGCAGGTTATTTAACAGTGTGCACCACATTTTTTATGTTATTTCGAATAGACAGAAAAAATATTAGTCATTTCTTATAATTTAATTCTAAATTCCATTTTAAACCGTAGAAAACCATGAAAAAACGTTGATGACGTCACGGTCACATGACTAAATTATGTCTATGGGCTCATAACAAAATAACGTCAGCCAATTAGAAGACACGTTACATCCAAAATTAAATTATTAGTGTTTTAACAAAAATATAATTCATTTTACTGCACAAAAGTTTGTTAGATCTGGCCTTCGGGTCATAAAGCTTTGGAGTAAGGTTATTTCTTCTCAGACTAAGAATTCAACCACTGAAAATGATGGAATTAAAGTTTTCTTAAGCCCAAATTTGGTATTCTGAGTACTGAGATAAGTTTAATGATTAAAAGCCCTGGATAACATAAATAGAATCACTTATTCAATTGAAATTTAATTCACACTGAAATCAATCATTTCAAGTTTTGCAAACTCAGACATACTGAGGCAAGCTGAGGCAAGCAAAATTTTGAAAGTGCGTACTTTATATTTTTTCTTTCTTTTTATGTACAACAAAAGGACATAACTTAGATATAAAAAAAAGATGCAGAAAGATATTTGTTGACACTATGTGTTGTTACTTTTTAAACTTTTGATCTTTTGGTTTGAATGACAAAATATTCCACAATACTGCTAGTGTGAAGGATTACCTTTTTCATATTTTCCATCAATAACAGCAATAACATTGGAAATATTTCTTCTCTCTATCACATTATTTACATCTAACTCTAACTGTAAGCTGTCAATATAAATACATCAAAGGTTATAAGTTAGCCAAGAAACAGTTGTAGTGTAATCAACATCTAACATAGATTTCTGCTCAATGAAATTCAAGATGATCATTTTCATTAAAACAGGTTCAACACACTGTTTTCTTACAATGTCCTGTTCCAAGGCAGGAAAATGGCTGCTGTTATCAAATAGTTCGCTTCTTTGTATATTGGTGTTTGTTTTTGTTGCCCTTCAGTGTTCCTGGTGTTACATTGTTTTTGTTGCCCTTCAGTGTTCCTGGTGTTACTTTGTTTTTGTTGCCCTTCAGTGTTCCTGGTGTTACATTGTTTTTGTTGCCCTTCAGTGTTCCTGGTGTTACTTTGTTTTTGTTGCCCTTCAGTGTTCCTGGTGTTACTTTGTTTTTGTTGCCCTTCAGTGTTCCTGGTGTTACTTTGTTTTTGTTGCCCTTCAGTGTTCCTGGTGTTACTTTGTTTTTGTTGCCCTTCAGTGTTCCTGGTGTCACTTTGTTTTTGTTGCCCTTCAGTGTTCCTGGTGTTACATTGTTTTTGTTGCCCTTCATTGTTCCTGGTGTTACTTTGTTTTTGTTGCCCTTCAGTGTTCCTGGTGTTACTTTGTTTTTGGTGCCCTTCAGTGTTCCTGGTGTTACTTTGTTTTTGTTTCCCTTCAGTGTTCCTGGTGTTACTTTGTTTTTGTTGCCCTTCAGTGTTCCTGGTGTTACTTTGTTTTTGTTGCCCTTCAGTGTTCCTGGTGTTACATTGTTTTTGTTGCCCTTCAGTGTTCCTGGTGTTACTTTGTTTTTGTTGCCCTTCAGTGTTCCTGGTGTTACTTTGTTTTCCCTTAATAGTAGATGTGTATCCCTTGGTTTTAGTTTGTTACCGTTTAAAAAAAAAATCTCAACCGATTTATGATTTTTAAACCACGGTATACTACTGTTGCCTTTATTCGTGTGAAATAAAACAGTCTTTTTTTTGTATCTTGATTCTTGAATTATGAATTAAAAGGGAGCTCATTTCCAAATTCTTTTAATAAAGCAAATACACAAATGCATTCTAAACATAGTAAAATATGGTTTATTATTCATATTGCTATAAAAAACAAAATTGTCTTCTCCAACTTTCATCTTAAAAGTAGCACTTAATTGTATAGTTCTTATTCATGAAATAAATACCTGTCATCACTAAAACCAGGTCCTGTTTTGTATGACACATTCAAGCAACCCCTCCATTCATCTGGTGCTGTTTGTCCGCCTAACTGACTAAAATACAAATTATTATATATTTTAGATGACTTTGAATAGGCTTGTTTTTATTGCCTTTTAATTACAGAAAATTAAGAAATCCTTGCTTGGCTAATATCAATGCGAATAATCTGACTGAGTGAGTATCACAATAATAAGTAGTCAAATTCTGACACATTTATATTTGTCGTGGGTGAATTTTTCCTTTCAGGTTTCTAAATGTATTTTTACAACTTGTATTATTTTTCTCAGATTCTATTTCGTAAAGAAAGTGTTTTAAGAGGGTAAATAAACATATGAGATTATTTAGTGATTGATTGATTGATTGTTGGTTGCTTATTAAGGTGGTGCCTAACACTTTAACTAAAATTAATTTGGCTCGTTTAATTTTCATAAAATTTTGTCAAATTATTTATTTTGACCCTTTAACAAAAAAATAAAAATTTCAAAAATTTTGAACCAACCGTTTTGTCAGAAAAATTACACTGGTTATATAGCAGTTTGACAAACACCAATTTTGATCATTGAGAAGCTTAATATTCCTTTTACAACACAACATTATTAAAACGTTTAGTTGACTTTACAGAGTATCTCCCTGTAGTGTTAGGTAC
Organism: Mytilus galloprovincialis; assembly: GCA_037788925.1. NCBI lineage: Eukaryota > Metazoa > Mollusca > Bivalvia > Mytilida > Mytilidae > Mytilus > Mytilus galloprovincialis. The sequence continues at coordinate 18,830,935 of CM075342.1, read as the reverse complement.
CACCTTAATTAGCTTTTCTGATAAAAATCTTTTTGTTCACAATCACTCATGTGCCATACTTTTCCTGTCCTAAACACCAATTAATTTAGGCCACTTTTCTTGGAATTTGATGAAAATTGAAATTCATTCAAATTTTTACATCACGAATTGTAGCTCCTCATTAAGTTATTTTTACTGCTGGTTTGTATTTCAGTATAATTACCTCATAAGATATCTAGCATCATCATAACCAATTGGTTGGACTGGGATTTTAGGATAGTCTGAGTTCTCTGCTAAAGTGTGTGGTGCACCATCTGAAAGCAAAAAATAATTATTCCAGTTTTTTGCATATTTATCAGTAAAGAAAAATAAATGCATGATACTTCCTCAGCTACCAATTTCAAAACTGAGCATTTTTTATAACAAATATATTATTAACATTATGCCAGTGCAGAAAAAGATGGATGGATGGCTGTTTATAATTCAATGGCAAATTAATTGCATATTCAGGACAGGAACAAGCTAAGCAAAATTTTTAACATGAAAGTTCAAAATTTGACTGTACCCAGGAAGGCATGGCACCCTCCTTGGACACAATTCTATGACTATGAGTTAACCAGCCTGAGCTCATTGTTTAAGGCCATTAGGTGACCTATAGTTGTTAATTTCTCTGTCATTTGGTTTCTTGTGAAGAGTTGTCTCATTGGCAATCAAACCACATCTTCTTTTATATATTAGCTTTTACTTTGTTTGCTTAGCAGAGAAACATCAATTACCAATTTTACACTCTGGTTTGACTCAGCCAGTGTTTTCATCCCCAACCTCCCAAACATGCTACCATATGACCTATTCATAAACGATGAATAGGCATAAGCCCTGACACAATACTTACTAATAGCTGGATATCCAGGTGTCTGGGGGTCACCAACCAGATTATATCTAACATGTGACAAAGGCACTGCCCACCCTGGTAACCACCATGTTTTAGGATATACTACTGATTGTCCATTAGCGTAGTCTGCAGGGTCAGGATATAGGATGACTCCTGCTGCTCCTTCAGTTTGTGCATGTAATACCTGGAAATAATAAATGAGCATATGTATGATATACAATAATTTTATTTTATGGGATATTATTTTTTTTATTGCAAAGATAGAACTAAAGGTTCCTGGAAGTCTGTTTATAAATCTCAGAAACTGCAAAGTATTTATAAATATTCTGCAATGTGAAAGGGCATCTTTAAAGGGCAACAATGAATGTCTTGTTCTGTTCCTCTGAAAATTTATGGGCTGATAGATCTTGACCAATTGAACAATTTTACCCCATGTCAGATTTGCTCTAAAAGCTTCAGCCAAAAACTGCATTTGACCCTTATGTTCTATTTTTAGCCATGGAGGCCATGTTTGTCGATGGATCCAAACTTTGGATACAGTTTATAAACTAGATACCCTAAGGAATATTTAGTTCAAGTTTGAAGGTACTTGGCCCAGTAGTTTCAGAGGAGAAGATTTTTCAAATTGTTTACAACAACAGACAGACAATGGACGACGACAGTGCCAAGTGATGGCATAAGCTCACATGGGCACAGGGCCCTGGTGAACTAAAAAAAATTGCTTTGATAAGAAATTTTAGATTTAATTTATTGTAATTATTGTATAACTTAACCAGATAAACTGACCATATTAAATCTCTTACCTTATTAGCTGGGTGTATTTTTCCATACTTGACTAAAACAACATTCTTCTTGATAGTAACATTTAACTTTTTTAATCTTGAAAAATCTTTTTTGCATCCATAATTTGCATAGATGAGTTTGCTCTGCAAGTTAAAAAAATAAATTTAAATTCAACAAATAATGGTAATATAATAAATTGTAAGTAATGTATACTATAAACAATCATCAGTTATTTGAAATGTCTGAAACCATGGATTAACTGTCCTTTTCACTTGTGATAAATCATATTTTGCTTTCAATCTAGTGAGTCTGCAATACTACCGGTATATGGGTATTCTGTCTGCTCTTACAATGTTACAAAATTTAAAAATCAACTGTCAATGTTAGGACATATTGAAAATCATGTCAGTACCAAAGGACAGACTACTAAAATAATGATACCATTGGATACTAGTAGTCCACAAGCAACAGTATAGTCATCAAGCATAAAAAGCTGACATCTACTTTATAAGAAGCTGTCAACACTAAATATACTCTTGACATGTATTGAATCTTACCCTGACAAAACCAGAAAGAGAGTAGGCATTGAATGGTATATAATCTGGGTGTATCCACATGACTGTCATGTGATCAACACTTACCCTGACAAAACCAGAAGGAGAGTAGGCATTGAATGGTATATAATCTGGGTGTATCCACATGTCTGTCATGCGATCAACACTTACCCTGACAAAACCAGAAGGAGAGTAGGCATTGGATGGTATATAATCTGGTTGTATCTACATGTCTGTCATGTGTTAAACACTTACCCTGACAAAACCAGAAGGAGAGTAGGCATTGAATGGTATATAATCTGGGTGTATCCACATGTCTGTCATGTGATCAACACTTACCCTGACAAAACCAGAAGGAGAGTAGGCATTGAATGGTATATAATCTGGATGTATCCACATGTCTGTCATGTGATCAACTCTTACCCTGACAAAACCAGGAGAGTAGGCATTGAATGGTATATAATCTGGGTGTATCCACATGTCTGTCATGTGATCAACACTTACCCTGACAAAACCAGAAGGAGAGTAGGCATTGAATGGTATATAATCTGGGTGTATCCACATGTCTGTCATGTGATCAACACTTACCCTGACAAAACCAGAAGGAGAGTAGGCATTGAATGGTATATAATCTGGGTGTATCCACATGTCTGTCATGTGATCAACACTTACCCTGACAAAACCAGAAGGAGAGTAGGCATTGAATGGTATATAATCTGGGTGTATCCACATGTCTGTCATGTGATCAACATGTACCCTGACAAAACCAGAAGGAGAGTAGGCATTGAATGGTATATATATAATCTGGGTGTATCCACATGTCTGTCATGTGATCAACACTTACCCTGACAAAACCAGGAGAGTAGGCATTGAATGGTATATAATCTGGGTGTATCCACATGTCTGTCATGTGATCAACACTTACCCTGACAAAACCAGAAGGAGAGTAGGCATTGAATGGTATATAATCTGGGTGTATCCACATGTTTGTCATGTGATCAACACTTACCCTGACAAAACCAGAAGGAGAGTAGGCATTGAATGGTATATAATCTGGGTGCATCCACATGTCTGTCATGTGATCAACACTTACCCTGACAAAACCAGAAGGAGAGTAGGCATTGAATGGTATATAATCTGGATGCATCCACATGTCTGTCATGTGATCAATACTTACCCTGACAAAACCAGGAGAGTAGGCATTGAATGGTATATAATCTGGATGTATCCACATGTCTGTCATGTGATCAACTCTTACCCTGACAAAACCAGAAGGAGAGTAGGCATTGAATGGTATATAATCTGGGTGTATCCACATGTCTGTCATGTGATCAACACTTACCTTGACAAAACCAGAAGGAGAGTAGGCATTGAATGGTATATAATCTGGGTGTATCCACATGTCTGTCATGTGATCAACACTTACCCTGAAAAAACCAGAAGGAGAGTAGGCATTGAATGGTATATAATCTGGGTGTATCCACACCAGAAGGAGAGTAGGCATTGAATGGTATATAATCTGGGTGTATCCACATGTCTGTCATGTGATCAACACTTACCTTGACAAAACCAGAAGGAGAGTAGGCATTGAATGGTATATAATCTGGGTGTATCCACATGTCTGTCATGTGATCAACACTTACCCTGACAAAACCAGAAAGAGAGTAGGCATTGAATGGTATATAATCTGGGTGTATCCACATGTCTGTCATGTGATCAACACTTACCCTGACAAAACCAGAAGGAGAGTAGGCATTGAATGGTATATAAGCTGGGTGTATCCACATGTCTGTCATGCGATCAACACTTATAATTACCCTGACAAAACCAGAAGGAGAGTAGGTATTGAATGGTATATAATCTGGGTGTATCCACATGTCTGTCATGTGATCAACACTTACCCTGACAAAACCAGAAGGAGAGTAGGCATTGAATGGTATATAATCTGGGTGTATCCACATGTCTGTCATGTGATCAACACTTACCCTGACAAAACCAGAAGGAGAGTAGGCATTGAATGGTATATAATCTGGATGTATCCACATGTCTGTCATGTGATGAACACTTACCCTGACAAAACCAGAAGGAGAGTAGGCATTGAATGGTATATAATCTGGGTGTATCCACATGTCTGTCATGTGATCAACACTTACCCTGACAAAACCAGAAGGAGAGTAGGCATTGGATGGTATATAATCTGGGTGCATCCACATGTCTGTCATATGATCAACACTTACCCTGACAAAACCAGAAGGAGAGTAGGCATTGAATGGTATATAATCTGGGTGCATCCACATATCTGTCATGTGATCAACACTTACCCTGACAAAACCAGAAGGAAAGTAGGCATTGAATGGTATATAATCTGGATGTATCCACATGTCTGTCATGTGATCAACACTTACCCTGACAAAACCAGAAGGAGAGTAGGCATTGAATGGTATATAATCTGGGTGTATCCACATGTCTGTCATGTGATCAACACTTACCCTGACAAAACCAGAAGGAGAGTAGGCATTGAATGGTATATAATCTGGGTGTATACCAGACATGTTGTCATGGTTATAATGTGCTTGGAACACTACACTGGTATTTGGCATCATTGATAATACTGAAATGCTGCTAGATTTTGATGTGCTGAAAAAGAAAAGTTAGTTAGCTACATGTCTGTAGATTGAGTTATATTAGCTTTAAAAATTCTTGATGAAATAACTGAAATCTCATGAAATAATTCAGCGAAAAAGGCTTTGTCTTTGCCCCCTCCCCCATTTTTGTTCACATAGAAAATTCACAATATGTGGAGTCTATTGTTTAGAGTTCAACAAAAGTTGTACATCTAATACAATATATGTTATTAAGTTGGTTACAATTTTTTGGACTTAATTTCAAGTCTACATGAGCAAATATCATGTCATTTTTGGTAATGCAGCATTAAATTATAGACTTTTCCAAAGTAGCCTTTGTAAATTTGTTGTACTGTTACACCACTGTCCCAGGTTAGGAGAGGGTTAGGATCACACTAACATGTTTAACCCTGTCACATTCTGTATGTATGTGTCTGTCCCAAGTCAGGAGCCTGTAATTCAGTGGTTGTCGTTTGTTGCCATTTTTTTAGGTTCATTTTTTTGTCTATTAATTAGGTCCGTAGTTTTGTCCTTTGTGGCCGTTTGCAGTATTGGCTTTGCTCATTGTTGAAGGCCTTTTTTTAATATTATTTGTATATCTTCCTTTTATATAAAAAAAATAATATTAATATAGTCCAACAACTGTAAATTCAGAAATAATTACGATGTTTTGAATATTGCAAAATTGAAATAGGTTTATAATCGCAATAATTTAACCTCACAGTTTGAATTTTTTTAGATGACTTAGCATGAATAAACCAGATTTAGCTAAAAAGTGCAAAAACTAAAATGGGATTTTAGTCTAAAATGACAAAAATGCAATCATAAATGCCAGCAATAATTTCTTAATTTACAGTAACCTTTTTTTTTCTGCCAGGAGACAGAAAACAAAGGAGTAGGGACATAAAGGCCCTGATTTGGCCCAAAAATTACTGCAAATTTAAAAGTTATCATACATATTTTAAAATTACTGAAAAGTATCTCAGGTAAAAGGTATTCAGAAAAACAAAATAATTTTGGACATTGAACAAGTTACCATGGCAACAAATCATGCCTTTATTTGCATATTTTGTAAAATTTTGTGATTTTCCTTGTTTTTCATCAAATTTTTAAGTATATTTTCGATTGGAAAAGTATGTGCACACCCAAGAAACAACTTTATATTTGGTAAAATTTTGTCAATAGTAATAATGAAGCTTCAGTTAAATTATTTTGTTGTTTCTTGGCTGCGCACGATGTTTCCACAACAGAAATAAAGATAGAAAACTGCATAAATTCTGAATTTTCGTCGTTTTTGTGAAAACAGTTCCTTTTATGACGTAATTGTGACTTCATCACATAAGAATCTTAATGTTTTTCATTTATATTTCTTGGCCCTATGCATTTCTAAAGATTATGTGCCAATTTGAAAAAGTTATCAAACATTTTATTTTCTTGGGCCAAAACCAGGCCTTAATGCCCCTACTCCTTTTACACATTTTTTTCCCCCTCATGAACCTATCTAACAAAGTACAGATAACTAACCAATACTTACTAATTACGATATGATAATAAGACACTGTATTGTTTCATTTTGACAGAATCAAGAGGGAAAGTAGACCAGAATGAGATCAGATACTCAATAAACTTATTAGTTGTACCAATTCCTGATAGCATCACTTGTTTGGAGATCTCCCTACAAAGAAATTATAATAAAATAATTTAAAAACTCATAACCATGATAAGTTGCATTTAAAATCAAAGAAAATTCAGTTTACAACGTTTTGACATTTTTCATGTTGTGGCCCGTTGTTCAACTTGTACCTGACGTTATTATTTTCCCATTGATATATGAAATGTGATATAAATAAATCATTTTCACAATAATTTAGTATTTTTCTCTCTATAAATATATCTCATTTTGTAATATCAGTGCCTTTTAAAGATTTTCTGTGCTTTAAGTTTTGTTCATTATTGAAGGCTGTGCATGGACATGCATGTAATTGTTAACATCTTTGTCCTTTTGGTCTATTGAAATGTTGTCTCATTGACAATCATGGCACATCATTATTTTTTTATTGTGTATCCATGTCCAAGGTTGTTATTGTTTGCTTCTTTTTTTATTTTGTAGTCTAGTAAGGTAAATTAGTGTAGTTAAGTACTAATAATTACTTGAGATGGTCATTGTAGTTAGCAGTATCATTCAAATCTGCCTGAATCTTCTGTCGCAGGGAATCGTCATAAGTCTACAAAAAAAAAATCACAATAAATAGTACCTTTTGTAAAACTCATCTCATATGTCTGAATTTGATGCAGAACCGTAGTCATTATAGCTAACCAGATGGACGACATATGACTTCAGGTCAAGTGAGCAGAAAAAAAGGAGATTTGAAAATTGCCATATAATTCTACTTCAAATTAGCTTGCAAAACAAACATGACAAAGAAAAACTTTTATTTCTATCACAAAACCACATAATAATATAAAATAAAATTGAATAATAGATTAACAGATGCTCACGCAATATGAAGCTTTTGGAAATCATTTACTGCACCATATAAAAAACCAGGTGCTCCGCAGGGCGCAGCTTTATACGACCCCAGTGGTTGAACTCTGAACAGTTGGGGCAAATTTGGTCACAATATTCAAGCTTGATTCTGTCTGAATTTGGATTGTGATCAAATTTTTGACATAATATAGGTTTTTGTTACAAAATTAATGTGGTCAAAGATCTAACAAATCTATTGCACAATACTGTGCAATTGAAGATTTCTTCTTGAAACCTTTCAAAATTCTAAATTTGAAAAATTTTGAAAAAAAAGGAAGCCCTTCAAAAAATGGTAAACAAAAAATCCCCCCCAACTTTTTGAAACCCCCTTGGAGCAATAAACCTTAAACTCGATCCCATGCTTTCCATTGCAATATTGAACCTTGTAGTACAATTTCAGAGAGATCCATACACTTAAACACAAGTTATTGTCATGATTGTTTGGAAACTAGAAACATGCTTCTTTTTTGGCCCTTTTTCGGCCCCTAATTCCTAAATATTTTGGGCAATTAACCCAAAACTTAATCCCAGCCTTCCCTTTGTTATATGGTACATTGTGGTACAATTTCAGAGAGATCCATACAATTACACATAAGTTATTGCCTTGAAACTAGAAAAATGCTTGTTTTGACCCCCTTTTGGCCCCTATACTTTGGCCCCATAACCCCAAAAATGAATCCAAACCTTCTACTTGTGGTTTTAAACATTGCGGTATGATTTCAGACAATTGAAATACTTCTACACAAGTTATTATCCTGAAACTAGAAAAATGCTTGTTTTGGGCCCCTTTTGGGCCCCTAATTCCTAATCGGTTGGGACCATCATCCCCAAAATCAATCCCAACCTTCCTTTTGTGGTTTTGAACCTTCTGAAAAAAATTCATGAAGATCTATTCGCTTAAACTAAAGTTACACGGATGCCCCATTTGCACTATCATTTTCTATGTTCAGTGGACTGTGAAATTTGGGAAAAAATCTAATTTGGCATTAAAATTAGAAAGATCATATCATAGGGAACATGTGTACTAAGTTTCAAGTTGATTGGACTTCAACTTCATCAAAAACTACCTTGACCAAAAACTTTAACCTGAAGGGGGACGAACAGAATGACAAACGGACAAACGAACTAACAGACGGAGGAACAGACGCACAGACCAGAAAACATAATGCCCTCTACTATCATTGATGGGGCATAAAGGCTCAGTGTTGAAGACCGTACTTTGATCTATAATTGTTTAATCTTACAAATTGTGACTTGGATGGATAGTCGTCTCATTGGCACTCATTCCACATCTACAGAACCCAAATAATCTTCAATTAATATTCCTAACAGATCCTTTACAGAATTTGTTGCTAGAAACGAAACCTTTAAACATTAGCTTTTATTATGAGTCTATAAATTATCTATAATACTAAAATTACGAGGTCCAATTTGTCAGCCGTCATCACGTAAAAACGACGAATCAAAAAATTCAACTTTATATATAACTAATATAGTACAAAGGTACGTGTAGATTAAAAATTACACCACTACAGGCCCTTTTGTTTTCCACGTAATTAATATTGCCAATAATTAAGAAGTTCCGGGTCGAGTCCGATACCGATACCAATAGTATATTCACCTGTTACCGATTACCTTATCTGTACGTTCCGCATCTGACAGGCGCACCATCAAACGGTGTATTCAGGATTAATATGCTATATAGTATTACACGGGTCATAATCACAGGGTTGACACTACTTAATTGTCAAATTGTTACCTATTGTAGTATTTTAACCAGTTAGACTTTCTAAGATAACAATACGAATACTAAAAATCTGGACTAAAATAAGGCGTATAGGTACAGTTTTCAATTTGTTAACGAGCATGACGTAAAACAGCGAATCAAAGAATTCAATATTTATAACTAATATAGGACAATGCTGTTGATTAAAAAATACTCCATTCCAGGACCTTTTGTTTTCCAAATAATTAATATTATCAATAATTGATAAGTTCCAGTTCGATGGGTTCTTATAATCAGCATGACTTTATCAGATTACAATACTAATACTAAAATAAGGCTTGCGCATAGTTATATACTTTAATTCAGTCACGGACTCGCGATATACGGGTGTGTTCTAGTATTATATAAAACACTTTTTCACAAAACAAGACAGCATTCTAAAAAAAAATTGTTTACGTTTCATAGCTTCTTTTAAAGCCAGTCTAATTCCACAGGAAAAGAAAATCTTGGTAAATTCTTTCAGACTGAGTTTCTGCAATTCCAATGAGATCAGGGAGTAAAAATAATTGATCTGGGATTTTAAGGAAGGGAAAATAATTTGTTGAAATTGCATTTACAAGACCTCTGCTTCTAAGCGAACATGCTCTATAACAATAAAACATTCAGTTGACTACATTACTTCTGGGTCATAAAACATTATTAGATCATAGCACTATATTCTACTTAGATAAACGTTTCTGAGATATGTTTTAAATAGTGTCCTAGTCCTTGAAAATGAGACATTTAGATTAAATGTCATTCCACTGTAGGAGTGTCATGTTCAATAAAATTTAATGGCAATCCAAAGAAATCATTTTCTCGAGATTACTTGAACAATTATCGGTGCCATGCAAGAACATCACTTTTAGAGATATACATGAAATGAATTGATAGTGGCATTCATGATCGGACAAAAACATAATCAATTATCAGAAAAATGACATTTTAAGTGTTTTTTGATCAATTATTATTCCTTCTTTTTTTTAATTTACTGATGACTTGGAACTTCCATGTGGGACTTCATGAAAAAAGTTGTGTGATTTCAGCTCTTTAATTATTCTATGTCAGAGGTCTCTGAAACAGTTAATATTGTTTGTTGTAGTATATCTTATTTCCTTATTTTCATTTTTATTTAAAAATTAAAATTTTGTTTTTTTTGTTATAATTAAAAATATTTTGAATAAAAAATCGCAAATATTTGAATATCATGGTTATAGGTACAGTAAAACCAAACTAGACATCATGTACATTCACAGCCTTTATTTTGTTTAATTATAAACCTATATTTTTTGCATTGCACAAGGTGGCATTTCTATCTATAGCTGTTGATGACCTATTTACACTAAATCCTTTAGAAATTGGATGTGTACCAACTGATATTTTAGTCTTACAGACATATAACTTTCTTATTAATCTTTATTGGCTTTAAAATAACTTTCAGGTACCAGTACTTACAAAGTAGTGCTTTGTGTGTTTCAGGTTTGTTAGTTGTTATTATGATTGGTAATTTGTACATATACAGACATGACAGATCAAATCTTCAACTTCAAATTTTTTTAACAAACCTGTTTGATTCCAAAATGTTCTACTGCAGGCTCCTTTTTGATCAGTGTCTCATGAATGTTTCTTCTGATCATATAACCCAGTATCATCCCTGCAGAAAAAAACACCAGCAGGAACAAGATCTTTAGGAGACATCCTTTCCGCCCACTAAAGAAAGGCACAGAGGCTATTGACTGTGTGTCCAAGTTTTTATATTCGATGTCAACATTATCCGTGTCTGCTTCCCACCTGGAGACCTGTTTGCCTGCTATATACTTCCCCTTCGCTGGCATTCTGTAAGACAAAAACAGGATAAATGATTTGGAAAAATTTAGTACTATTACAATCTAAAATTCTGTTGATCATGTTGATAGAAAAAGATTCTCATTGTTATAGTAATCTTTATAACAAGAATGACTTTCCCATCATTGTGCATTCTGTATAACAAGAACAGGATTATAAACAAGTTGGAAATACAGCAGCAAAATAGCCTAAAATTCTGTTGATCACGTTAATAGAATGACTTTCCCTTAATCGGTATTTTGTAAAACAAGAAGTTTGAAAAACAATGAGGAGGGGGGAGACTGTAGGAGATAGAGTGGGCTTAGTAGTCCAACTACAGTATCAACCTGTCATTCACTGCAGAAAATTCAAATCCTGCACTTGGCAGGTGCATTCATTCCACACCAATCTTAATTTAATTAATTTAAGGATTGACAGTAGTCCTTCAGAAGGTTGGTGGTTTCTCCTGGCACCTTCTGCTAATAAAAACTAACCACTACCAAACTAGCTAATAGTACTCAGACAGTGGTGCTGAAAACCAATCATTCAATCAAATTGAAAAACAAATATAGCAGAAAGCCCTCAATAACTGTAAACCACTGATTTACAGGCTCCTCATATTCTGAAAACTGTTATTCAACTTGCAAACACAAACTTAAATGAATCTACAGCATTCAAGTATTGAATCACTACTGAAAATGAAGTAAATAAAAATCTATTGCAAAACAGTAAGAGGCTATCAATCAACCTTTAAATAAATCAAACCTTTATGTGAAATTGACAGTTCTTTCAACAATGTCTATTTTCAATCATTTTACATAATATCTTTTACATTAAAAACAATTAACCATTAAGATTCGACAACTTCCGCCATTGATTTATCTATTAATCTCATGCACACGAACAAAAGTTTAAAGGCAATTTAACGATAAACTTCGGATCTGACAATTTCAGTGATTTCTCAATCCATCTTCTCACATGCAAGTCTTAGTTACTACTTTCAATTCTTCGTGCCTTAAAGAAACATCAATAAAATTTCACTTAACTTCTCAAGCTTTCGAAGAAACTTCCTGTTTAACGATACAAACAGAATTACAAAATTGCTTCTTTTCCTGTAACCTTCCCCTGTCAAAATGCAACCATGGTTGACCATGGTTACCATCGCTAACCATTGATAACCATGGTCAAACCATGGTTGACTGTGCTGAAAACCATGGTTAACCATGGTTAACCATGATTGTGACCATGGTCAACATCTGACCATGGTTGACCATGCTCTATTTAACCATGGTTAACCATGGTTTTCCACGTTTGTGACCATGGTAAACATCTGACCATGGTTGACCATGGTCTAATCAACCATGGTCAATTTGACAACCATGGTCTTGCACCTGACCATGGTCAACTTGACAACCTGGACCATGGTGAATAAATATTGATCTGGATTATACCCATGGGAATTTATAACAAATTGTAAATTACTTTGAGACTTTCAATATTAAAAAATCGTGCTCGTTTTTTCAGTGGTACAATGTTATTGACAATTTTTAATTTCTTTCTTCCCAAGAGGTAAATTGTGACCTTTCATGATTATTTCAATAACAATATATTCTCTATACATTTTAAAACACACATAAACTGAGCAGTAAAGCTATAGTGGCAGAGAATGCTATTTACAGTCGGGTCAAATTTGGGACTTACAAACTTTTACAAACTGGAAGTTGGAACTTACTTTCGATCAGTATTCCTTGTTTTTTAACAGTTGTACGCCGTCATTTAACGATGTATTTCTTTCTTCCAAAGACGTAATTTCTGACTTTCTCTCCAAGTTCATAAATCTGCCTTTCTTTATCATTATACGGCATATTTTAAGAACTTGAAAACATTTCAGAGTGATATCTTTAGTCTTTATTGTTTATGTTTATTCCCCAATCGGAAACACATGCGACGTCATGATCAATTATTATCACCAACCGTTAACAATGATTCACTCAGTGCGAAACATTTAAATGACTTGGAACAAACGTCACGTGATCTCAGTAAAGTTATTTCGCGCTTTAAAAATCAAGTGAAGGATTTGATGTCCAGTGTTGTCACGTAAAGAAGATTTGTTATCAGATAAGTACATTCACAGGAAATCTGTTTTATATTTTGTTTAAAAGATGTAAAAATTGTTACAGTATTTGTTTGGCTTTCATTAATTGAACACATGCCACCTGAAATGGGTCTTTAATTTTTTTTTTGTCAGTGTCAGTTATCCATATCAACATAAATTTTATATTTAATTGTTTTTAATTCCAGGTGTAACTGATAAAACTGTACAATATGAAAATTTTGTCAATGGTAAAATAATTTACACAATCATTCTTTTGTTTGAAAGGTAAAAAAAAAAAAAAGGGGGGGGGGTACAATTATTTGTTTAAACAAAAACATGTTCATAATGTTTATTTTGTTGGGTGTTTTTATTATTGAAAATTTGCAAAAGAAGATAAAACATTTTTGATCCTTAAAATCTGTTATTGTATACAAATTATCAAGAACAATTGATTCTTTGTGGAAAATTTTATGTTCTTGCAGGTGGAAACTGCTTTGCATTTTATGGATGAACATTTCTGCAAGGGTAGCTTTAAAGAGTTTCATGCAATTTAGCATTTGTTGGTAGTCCTGACACAAAAAGGAAGAGAAGTATACAGGCTCCATAACAAGTAGACTAACTGTTTCAAGATAATTGAAGATTGATTTGACAAGAATGTAAAATGGCCAACCATGGTTTAATGGAGATGGTTGACCATGGTTGGAACCACGGTTGACCATGGTTGGGACCACGGTTGACCATGGTTCCTACCATGGTTGACCATGGTTCTAACAATGGTCAACCATGGTCATTAAAACCATGGTTAACCATGGTCGGCCAATTAACAATTTTGTCAAACCATGGTCAACCATGGTCATACAACCATGGTTGACCATGGTTAACCATGGTTCTAACCATGGTTCAAACTGCACACTGACAGGGGTATACAGTATATATAACATTTATTATATAAGTACAAGTTTTGCTAAAAATAATTGACATCTCCAGCCATGCTTTAATTCATCTAAACACTACCTTCCAATGCAATAATAACTAGAGTTTAACACACACCAATATTATCCAGTCGGGAATAACGGGAATAATGCAGACATGAAATATAATGATATATATTTGGTCAAGAACATTAATGTTCTGATTACACATTTCTTCAAGTAGATAGACTATTGATTTATCATCTCAGAATCTTGTATTAGATAAGAATTAAGTTGTGGTCAGTTGGATTGATCATGGAATGGCATTTTCATATTACAATTTCAAATTCCAGTATTTTAACCACTTGAAGTAAATTGAACAATTTGATCTGATGACGTTTGTTAATATAAACAATCATTTTTGATCTGTTTAATGCCCATTTATACTTAAACAAAAAGAAGACCATGTTTTATTTCCTTTATATTAAATGTGCACAAACTCAAAATTGGTATTTACTATAGTTATTGTGTCTCAGGTGTTGTTAAAAATCATACCAAACTAACAAAAGCGAAAGGCTCCTGACTTGCAAAAATGCAGCGTGGTTAAACATGTTTTTATTTAAATCTCAACCCAGTCCCCCTTTATCTCTAGCCAATGTAGAAAATACAAACGCACAATAATATGCACAGTAGAACTCCGTTTAAAAGAAGTCCAAACACACTCATATGTGTCAATACTTGCGTTTTGCGTTATCAAAAAAAAATGTCTTGAAAATTCATAAATTCAGAAAAAACAATAGCTTAAAAATTGTAAAAAAAATAGGTTTTAATTTTCCTGTAACCATATACAATATCCAATTATTTCTAAATCCATTAAAATAAATGAATCCAAATACAGCTAGTCATGCATTACTTAAATACAAGTTTTGCTGAATTTAATCGACATCTCAGAGCCATGCATTCATCTCAACACTACCTCTGAATGCAATAATAACTAAGAGTGCATCTCTTGCCTGATGACGATGCTTTCATCTTAACGCTACCTTTGAGCTCTATAATAACTAAAGTTTAACACACCAATAATCCAGTCGGGAATATGGTAGACATAAAATAAAATGTTAGATATTTGGTCAAGACCATAAATGTTGTGATTACACATTTCTTTGACTGTTTAACACCCTGACATTTCTTCGACTATTGATTTATTATCTCTGAATTGGTACTTAAGTCTGATCAGTTTAATTGATTCTTGGACAAAACATACATTTACATAGGACAGCAAGTTGACCTCCATTTCATTATACTAGTACTAGATGCATTGTTTATGTGGAACCAAATTTACTTTTTTCAAACAATTAAAGAACATATTTCATCAAGACAGTCCTTTTGAAATCTTTGTGTATATATATATATATATATATATATCTATGCATATTCCGCCAAAAGGGTGAGTTGAACCAGAATTATTTCCCTTGATGATTTAACCTTGAAGGTTATTGCTATATCTAATGCTATTATTTATTGACATGAAAAATTTGTTTTGTAAGCTTAAAAATTTCAAAACTGTAAAATTTACAAATAACAAAACCATCTCTTTGAATAGCAATGAAATCACAATAGCTTGATCCTTTTTTGACCTTCGACTTCGACATACCAAATTTACAATAGCTTTAATCACAATTCCCTGTTATTTCAGCAAAAGACATGTTTTCAAGATTCATTCATTTTCCAATATCGCAAGGAAAACAGTTCATATCACTATAAAAGCTATGCTAATGAATTTCTCAAAGCTCAGTAAATGAGTCATATTATATGCCTTAATTGAAATCTGCTATAATTGTTAGTAATTTTGGTATTACAAAAAGAAGTGCTAGCATGTTTAACTAAATAATTTATAATTAATTAATTTATAGTTACCTCAACATGAACTTTCATAGATTCTTTTTATTAAATATCCATACAATTACGAAAATTTACAGATCCTTTTTCCATGAGAGATCTCTAGACAAGGTTGGCGTGTTACACAGTGAAAACAAATCTAATTTATCTAAAAAGTGTTTCATTAAGTATTTAAGCCCTAAGCAGTCAATTCATTGCATTGTTTGTAAGCTATATATTGGATAGTGCCGTAAAAACAAGACAAGACTCTAAAGCTAATATTGGATATTACGAAAAACAGACAACGTGGAAGCTAATTTTTGTCTGACTTTCGGGTGATGTATTTACATCTATCATTATTTAAAATTTTATTTACTTGAAGATCGTTACTAAAGTTGATATGGGATTGAAAAATTAAAAAACGTTTATATATACTGTATAAATGTCAACTTTCACTTAATTTTTTTATAGTCTTCATTATTCACATTAACCATGCATGCAGATAGAAAATGGCATTTTGATGTTTTTTTCTATAATTGCTAAAACTTAAATACCCATTTGTATTAGTTTTGATTGCCCTTACATTTTGTGATTATTTTTCTGTTTATCAACAATCATTATAAACCATGGGCAGATCCAGCCATTTTAAAAAGAGGGGTTCCCAACCAAGAGTAAAAGGGGGGGGGGGGGGGGGGGTGTTCCAACTATATGCTAGATTCAAATGCATTGATCGTCCAAAAAAAAAGGGGGGGGTCCCAACCCCCGGAACCCCCCTGGATCCGCCACTGATAACAAACACAATCAATTATTTCAGAACTTTGTCTGATTAAATGACAAAAAGTGAAAAAAAAATTTCAAACTAGAAACCAATATAACTGCCCTAATTTAGACAATAATGGAAAAAAAATAAGACACACACCAACATGCCTTAACCAGTACAAACTCCTAAATTGGGACAGGCACATCAAGAATTTGGGGGGATGGGGAATAAACATGTTTGTGAGTGTTATTGAGATCTTCCCCATGTCTGAGACATTGCTGTAAAAGCTCAAATAAGAACAAACTGTAAAATTACTTAGAAATGGCTTGATTCATCATTGTTTGTTTAAACAAGATAGAGAATGCCAAAGTAATCTGATATGTTGTTTAGCAGATTAATTTTTAATGGTTTTTCAATAGGATTCATTAAATTGAGTGTTTAATAGTGCAATATTCATAATGGTTATATTCATCAATTAAGATAATACAGTATGAAACACAATAAAAACAAAAGGATTGCATGACAAAAACATTCTTTCTCTAATAAAAAAATTCCCCAAAGGGAGATCTCAATATGTGTTATAGTGCTATGGAGTTTATGAATGAATAAAATAAAAGCAGGAAGCCAGTTCTAAGCTATACAATAATAAGATGTAGCATGATTGCTGATGAAACTATCATCCATCAGAGACCAAATGAAGAAGAAGTTTGAAACTGAAGGTCATAACATGTAAGGCCTTTAACAATGGGTAAAATCCAATACCGCAATGCAAGTTATTAGTTACCTGAAATAATATTAATGTTAAACAATTCCAAACATGATAACTAAAAGCCTGATTTATGATCAAAACAATAAACAATAAATCAATCAATATACAGCAACAATCGACATTCTCAGAAAAATTACAGACTCCTCATTGGGATAAACATGTTTGCAGTCGCCAAACCCTATCTCTAAGCTGGGAGAGTTACAGGTGTAACAGCACATGCAGGATAACAATAAACTATTATATGTAACATTTGAAAAGGACATAACTTACTCATCAGATCAATACAAAGCACAAGAACAATGAACTAACAATTACACTTTACGACACAAAGTACAGATCTGAGAATAATTTAATGCACTGATATTGACGCTTAAGTTCAAAGCTGTCAATAACAATAAATGAAAAATGTATCAATTAGTACATACCCAATGGATTAAGTGTATATAATAATGAAATAAATTTGGAAAGTGAACTTTTCAGATATGGGAGTAAATAAAATCTTATGTTAAAATAAGATTACTAATTTACCTGTACTTCATTAAAGAATGTCATCGGAATATATACTGAGCACGGTAATATATTTACAAGAAACACTTATTTCAAAAATGTCAAAAAACACAACAAAAAAACATCATTTGTGCATGACTTATCCAAAAGTGTTTTTGTAATGATGATTGACAGAGAAGAACATCTTTGACAAATAAATGTCATGTGACATGAATATCAACTAAATTAAATAATTTCTCATTTATTTCATCTTTACACATGTCCTAACGATCAATTCCCATGTAAATAACTGAAGAATCTTGTGTAAGACAGCACTTAATAGTTAATTCGTTAAGGGAAATTACAGCCGCTAATACAATAATCGGCTAACAATGGCTACATTATTGTATTTGCATGTGTTACATGTATTAATCGACAGATGTATCTATTACCCAATTATTAATATCAGTTGAAGGATCCAGAAACAGTGGCAGAACATCTGTGTCCGAACAGTTGCTTATAAATGAATAAAATCTAACATAGTAAAGTTTATAAAAAAAAAAAATATATATTTGTTGATTTGCACTGAGAAAATTTGTATAAATAACTTATGGATTATTTTGTTATCAGTATTGTAAATACCAAAAATTCAATATTCCGTCTCTTGTAATAGACTTTAAAATATAATATAACTGTTATATAACAATGATATGCACTTATTTGACCAGCTAGATAAAAAGTGGTACGATCACTCCTTGGTGAGATAATAGGCTTCATTTTTTTACATAAATAAGGCCGTTAGTTTTCTCGTTTTAATTGTTTTACATTGTTTTATCGGGGCCTTTTATAGCTCACTATGCGGTACGAACTTTGCTAATTGTTGAAGGCCTTACGGTGACCTATAGTTGTTAATGTCTGTGTCATTTTGGTCTTTTGTGGATAGTTGTCTCATTGGCAATCATACCACATCTTCTTTTTTTATATTTTGCTGTAGGGTTGCAGATACATGTAGCAAGTAAAGCAATCAATATTTTGCTGTGTAGTTATAATGCCCCCAAAATAGGAGGCAGCTAATGTTTTAATTTTCATGTCTTGCAATCTCCAGATTTGTGACCAAATTAATTGTAATTCAGTTATAATGATCACTTGAAAGGCCACTGACCTATGTCTTGTTAGCTTGCACAACTTGAGTGGGCAGGAGGTCTGAGTTCACACCTAGATTTAATTGTTGTTATTATATTAAGCTCAATCAATAGATTATCTGTTGAATTATGTGGATTAATAAAATTGAGAATGGAAATGGGGAATGTGTCAAAGAGACAACAACCCATCCATCATGTCCATAGAGCATGCATATAATATGTCAGATTATGTTTTTCTTTTATTTATTTAAGGTCTCCTTGGTATCTAATACACGTAACTGTACCAAAAGTTAATTATTCACAGATTCAATTATTTTAATATTAATTGGCTTTACAATATAGAATTTGAATTTAAAGTAAATATATAGTTTATTGACCTACAATATTACTTTAATTTGATGTTATTTACTGACTGTTTTAGTCTAGACAACAGATAAACTTCACATATTTATTATGCATTTTTGATAATCCTTGTCCAAAAGTAAATGATTAATGACTTTAATCACGTCCCTTAAAATTATAACTTATCACCATAATGGCAGACATAAGATATTTTCATAGTTTCAAATAATGGGTGAATGGTGAAAGGTATAAAACAAATGTTGACCTTTAAAGAATATAAACTATTTTTGCTCACTTCAACAATCAATGAACATTCCTATAAAGCATGCATGTTTTTATATTTTGAAAAAACAAAAGGCACTTGTAAGTTAACCATCTCCATGCATTTACACTACCTTCTAAATGCATATAGATTTAGAACAGCAAAAATTCACCCACTTAGACAGGCTATATGTGCTGGCATGGATAAATTTCACTGTAGTAAAATATATGAAGTTAATTTGCCTCCTCCCCCTTTTTTCATAATCAATTTTTTCCTGTCTTCACATATATATATGTACTGACCATGTATTCGATAACCATAATTTTTAACACCCCTGTAGCATACCAACATACCCCCATTCCCTTGTATAGTCCACTTACTGGACATGTGACAAATTCCACTGTAGTAAATAATACATGAATTCCCCCCCCCCCTTTTGTACAAACAATTTGCTCATGTCTACACCTATATTGGCTGACCATGCATCTGACAACCCAATGTAGTCAATGATGTTTAATACCTCTGAAGCATACCAAAATATCCCCACTTCCCTTTTTGTTGTCTACTTATGTGACATGTGACAAATTTCACTATAGCAAAAAATATGAATTTTACACCCCCCTTTTTTTACAATTAGTTTTCTCATGACTGTTTACACCTACATGTATATTGACTGTAACCATGCTTTGAACAACCACATGCATTACAAGATATTAAACTAACCTGTTGTTTATAATTACCTATCATTTATCCACATTCCCCTCCTTTTTCATGCACACTTGTATAACATATAAAACACAGGTGGGCTTCAACATATAATATATATATATATATATATATATATATATTTATATCAAACATGTTAAAGATAAATTTCATTTAAAAATCAATAGTAAATGTAAGTAAAGTTTATTACATACACATACCTTTATTCTAAACAGACTTACATTGTAGATATATATTCCTACATCATGATCTCCTACAAATTCTTTTAAGTTATTATCCAATTGAAAAAACCAACCACACACAACCCATCCTGTCTATATTTTGTTATAAATTTAGAACGCAAAGTGTAAACAAATAAGATGTTAAAAGTAGCACATACAAATCCTGACTTAAGTTCAACTAAAGAGCTTTGAAGGTATTATGAAACAAGGTAAACTTAAAATTCTACAAAGTAGCATTGTAAGTTACGAATATTAAACACGATAAAACCTTGTTGACAACTTTATATTTATTTATATGTATTTGTAATCCTCATACATCCCATTATATCAATATTTATAAATCATAACAATAGTGCAACGACTTCAAGTATGAAAACTTAACATTACAAAAATCCATTGATCTTTGTCAAGAATATAATTGTGTTTTCGCTAAAGTGCTGTTTTGTTTTATGAAATGTATAAAGATTGATAGTTAACATCCTTTGAAATACAATAATAGTATAAAAACACATATAAAAATGGGTCATTAATCGATACCTTGTTTTACACAATGCCCTCACAGGGGACCGATAGTTTCTCAATAGGAACGTTAGATTAATTAGCCTGATAACTAAAAAAACTTTTAATGGGATAAAAAGTATATTACTTTTTCATAATCTCCCACTAATTTTCTGTTCATGACTGACCATGAATGAATGATACTTTGAATTATTTCAGAATTATTAGGCCTTCGTTAAATCAGCTACTGATCTGTAACTCTGAAGGTCCTTAAGATTTGTCTGGTCTGTAATGGACCCTAGCCAACATTTATGGTCCCTGCAAGCCAAAAAATTTCAAATAAACTTTTTAAAAAATGTGCCACACAACCACAACAACCACTTATAATGAAGCTTCAAATATAGTTCCTGTGTAATACTCAGCCATAACTTTGCCCTCATGTCCCCATCCCCTTTTTTTCAAAATCATGGTTCCACATCTGAAATAACACTCGTGAAGACAAACTCCTTAAAAACAATTACTAGTATGCACAATTATACTTGGAAATACCTACTTAATTTGGATAGCATAAGGCATGTCAGGGGTCACATTAATAGAGTGTGAAAAAGTGAGTATGAAAAACCTTCCATTTGAACACCCCCCCCCAAACAAACAAACAAACAAACAAACAAAAAACCACCACCACCACCTACCCCTAATTGAAAGAAGAAGAAATATACTCAGGGTTAAAGGGGAATTCAAATAGAAGTACTCAAATACTAGAATAATTAAAGAAAAGATTTTTTTTTCATTTCATGCAATGGTATACAGAATTTTAAATAGCATCAATCCCATTTATTGTGGGTGCTAAAATTCCAGTGGCAAATATTTCATGCATGTTCAGGACAATCATTTTAAAGTGTGTAATGTCACTTAGACAGTTTATCATGTTTTTTTTTTCAAACGCTTGAAACAGCTCACAGTAATCAACAGCTGTTCATGTGTTTTATTTAAATATCAGATCAACTATGGTTGTAATATTTTTTTTTAATTCAAACTCAAAATCAATGATGTTATTATAATTGTATCATTATTTATCAATCTGTTAGTAATTAAAGCGAACAAAAAACTAGGATTAAAAAATTTCATGCACTGTGGGCAAGGTCACTGCATAGGAACAATTATTTTCCTGCAACACATTTGCCTTTTTCATTTCAACATATTTTCAAGGTTAAAAGCAAATTAGTGAATTAAGTTCACAATACACTTTTCAGTCCTAAAAAAACGGCTATCAAAAATAATAATTCAATGAAATATGCTCTCTTTCATACAGAAGTTTTATAAATAATCTTTGGATACCTATTTTCGTAGATTTCGTGGGATCAGGGGAACCACCAATATTTAAATATTCAGCGAAATACAGATTTTCTAAAGGAATGTATACTGAATTTGCCAAAACATTGATTTAAGTATCCACGAATATGCAAGTTTTCATCAATCCACGAAAATTGGTACCCTCGAAAATAAATGAATCCACAGTATATAAAAAATTATATTCTCCAGTTATATCAAAATGATAACAAATTAATTAATTACTAGACTGTTAAACTTAAGTTTTTTGTTGTTTTTTTTTTGCTTGTCACTTTCACAAGTTTGCCAATTTGACTATATATAATTGCCAGTACGTTTGCCTGCCGTTTGTTCGTCTTAACACCAGATACTCATTGCTTCCCTCCTGTTAATAAAACCTGGCTGTTACTTTATAGCCAAAAATGCTAAAAGTCGCATTGCATATCAACAATCAATCAGCCACTGTTGGTTCAAGTTAAAATATAAAAAAATATTAGAAAATTCAACAAACCTGCTGTTACCGAAAACAGAAACTAGAATACTTGTCATTTCCTTGTCAAAAAGTTGGAGGCAAAGTTAATTCCACAAGTCGGCAAATAACACGATTGCTGTTATACCTTCAGCTCATTGACATTTTACACTTAAAATGAATAATTCTAAATGTCAACATGGTAACCAAGCAATCCTTAAAAACAAATGCAGCAATTAAATTTAAGAAAATAAAATCATCACGGAAAATTCAGCACCATCGCTTTTATGGCTTTTAAAACGAATAAACCGCTTTGTGTATGAAAACGTTGCAGTAATCCTTCTTAATCCCACTTCTTCTGCCGTCACTTTAGATCTGTTTTAAATAGTTCCGTTTAAAATCACAGAAAAAGACATTACGCAGAATACAAAGAAAATAAACGAAATCTGCAATAATACTCCCCAATTACATTGTAATTGTGTCCTCAAATTTAATTTAAATGGCATCTACTCGACAGTGTACTTTACAATTAAGTTAAAGATACAAAGTATTGATTCACTGACTTCATTTCTATCTGGAAATAATTCAGTTAGTATATTCTACTACAAAAAGCGAAAGTTCATGATGTAATTCTTGATCGTTTTAATTTCATTACAGTTCTTAAGTATTCTGCGTTTTAAAGAGTCGGTAATCCATTATTATAATTCCGCAATGCAAGTCTGCATATTTTGATTGATGATTTTTGACGTTCTTTTAAGTATTTATGCTGTTTAAATAGCTACAGGAGCTGTACGTATTCATCTACACAAACAGAAAATTTTCCAATTGATAGTACCAGGACACTAACAGTCTCAATTATTAGAAATCGTCTTCATTATAATAGCATCATTAAAATTTCCAGTTGAAGGTACTGGGACACTCAAAATACATTCTCAATTATCAGAAATCATCTCCAGAGCATCATAAAAATTTCAAATTCATTAGTTCCAAATATACTACTACAATAACTCTAGTGTTACATCAATTTTATAGATTTTCAAATACAATACCAATTAAATTCTGTCACTTTCACAACAGATATTTACAAATGTTCAACACTTTCCACAACAATACTGCATTTATAATGTTCCAATATCAAAAACATGATATTGAGAACTTGCACAATAGAGATGCTATCATAAAGTCATTAAACACCTTCAAATTCTATCCATTATTTTCTACATGTAAATAGAATTTAAAATCCATGCAAGTATTACGCAAGTTTATGAGTTATTGAATTTACAACAACTGAGTCGACACTATAACACAAAGTTCTTCATTATTTAAAATCCAAGCAACTCACATTTATGATCGAGTAATTGAAATTAAAGAGCAAACTAACACAAAGTTCTCAGTTTTTTCAGATGATATTTGTAGAAATATCAATGACAGCCCAAGTAATAGCGCTTGCTTCATTAACTTTCAATTATCTTCTCTGTTGTAATATACAGCTATATTCTAGCTGATCAATTTATCAATAACAAATGTCCAAATCGACCAATTAACACAAATGCAGTTTCCTGCATACTAAACTATGACCTATTCATCAAATCTGCCATTCTTTTATACAAGTGCAAATAACTTTGGAATAAAAGCACATGGCTCGACTACATGCAATACAATATGCTTAATAATACAATGAACATAGATAATGATGATGTTGTGCTGTTTAATGTCCATAGGAACATTAAATGCATCTTTAGGATGAGAACATGAAAACATGATTTGAATTCAATATAAACCACTGCTTTCTACAAACTGAACATTAAGCAAAGCCTTATTTTAGAAGATCTAGTATACAAGGAAACAGTCGGCTCAGGAAGACATTACACACTTAAACTGATCAGGCTTATTAACAATCTGCCTTCAAGACAACCTGTTTGACTCATGCTTAGAGTTGACAACCTGTTTGACTCATGCTTAGAGTTGACAACCTGTTTGACTCATGCTTAGAGTTGACAACCTGTTTGACACATGCTTAGAGTTGACAACCTGTTTGACTCATGCTTAGAGTTGACAACCTGTTTGACACATGCTTAGAGTTGACAATCTGTTTGACACATGCTTAGAGTTGACAACCTGTTTGACACATGCTTAGAGTTGACAATCTGTTTAGTTTATTCATGCTTAGAGTAGAAGAGCACATACATGTACTTGATTTGACTCTGCAATTAAGGGCTGACATCAACAGCGCCACAATACCGCAGTCAGGCAGTTTTACAAAACAGAGAAAAATTAACATACAAAATAACAAACTAAGTGAAAAATTAACACAAAATAAAGAACTAAGAGACAAATTGAAAAAACACAAGAAAAAAGAAAAGAGAATTAAACTACTGAGATGGTCAAATAATTAGTAAAGAATTGGGAAAGTGATAAAAAAAATTTAAAGTAACTTAATTTTTAATGAAAATTCTCATCCAAACCCTCGTTAAATCCTTTTGTGCTGTTGGGATATATAAAACAACATACAAATCAATCAACATTATATAATTCCTCAAACAGACAAAAAATAAAGACCACTTTATCAAAATATAGTATCGGCTTGCCAAAACTATTATCAAGTGAACCTAACAACCAGTAATCAAAGAAATTTCCAATAATATGGTGAATGAGCTCTCTAATTATGGAGGCTAATTTAGTCCTTAAAGATAATGCTTTTTTAACACTCTAACCACCTACAGCAGAGTGACGATTCTAACATCTTGGAAAATCTATGATAGCCGTAATAACCTATCCTATCAAATTAGTGTCATTGATGTTCGGTTGTCCATTAACTTAATCTCTAAACCGAAAACAAAATAACATAGATCTTAATATTTCGTCTGTGAGCCAATATCCTTTCCTGATGAAATTTCTACCACCGCCAACTTTGATATTTGTCGTAGAGTAATACATTTGGAAGAAATTGACAGCTTATTCATGCTGAAACGATGAAATGATATATTTGCATAACATATAAGCTTTTATGTGTCAGAAAAGGGATTCACTTGGGAATTTGTACAATTCCTCAACCCAGACATTTGATCAATGTAATACTGTGTCATTCAAATGCTATTCTAAACAAGACATAAAAGTCAGTTTATTATTTACAATATATTGCTTGGCAACGAAAACAGTGAATAAATAATTCAATACTGCACTTTTTGGCCTGATTACACAGCTGAGAACAATTACAGTGCAATTGCAGTGTCTATGCTATTTGTGTTTCAAAAAAGCACCAGGATTTTAGACTTAATTACCCTATTTCACTCATGTAACTTTAGTTTCTGGTTAAATAAGGTCAACAGCATGGTAATTCAAAAAATAATTAAAATTCTACGAGAATTATTTTATCTAAACCTTAAGTCAAATTTACTACACATTTGCTACTGTTTTTCTACGCTTTATGCATTAAAAGAGAGGCTAACAAGAATGTGTCCATAGTACTTGCACTATCATTTTCTATGTTCAGTGGACCGTGAAATTGGGGTCAAAACTTTGATTTGGAATAAAATAAGAACGATCATATCATACGGAACATGTGTACTAAGTTTCAAGTTGATTGGACTTAAACTTCTTCAAAAACTACCATGACCAAAAACTTTAACCTGAAGCAAATGGATAGACGGCACAACGCACAGACCAGACATAATGCCCATAAATGTCAAATATCCTGCTTTCTCCTTGTATTTTTTCCAGTACCTTCATTGTTTGGCAAGGATGGTACAGAAAAGACAATTTTAAAGAAACCATAAGTTAGTTAAATTTTGATGTTAAAATTCAGAGTAGCATGCTGGAACAGCCAGTTAGATTTTAATTACACAAGGGAAGTAAGTTCCGACTCTAAAAATGATAAAATGATATATTAAGCTTAAATAGAAATTTGACATGGGTATAATTTTCCTGGAATTTCACCTTTTTCATGAATTTCAATAGACTCCTGGCACATGCTACAGCATGTCAACTAAGGAGTGTGAGTGACTGACAAAAAAATTATGTTTTTAAACAACAGATAATTAAATACTGTAAATTCATAAATTATTACATGCATTTATTATTGGGATTTCGTCATTTTAGATTTTTCGAACAATATTAAAAAAAAACCTGTTTGATTCATATAAAAAAATTGAAAAAATTGAAAATGCAACATTTATTGTACATTTTCACATCGCAATAATTTCTGATTTATTTACTACAGTATATAGCACAATCTATTTTATAAATATTTATAGTTTTATCTCTATTGAAAACACTGGTGATAGAAGAAATGATTATGTGTTTGTGTGCTCTTCTATTAATATGATGCAGGAAGAAACTTTTTTTTTTCAAATTTAAAGAAATATTACATTTGTTATTTTCCCACAAGTAAAAATCTATTTCCATACTTGACACATTAATATGAGTATACATTATTGTGCTCTTTTTGTATGAATAAAATGTCTTTTTAGATTATAGCTCATGAGAAAGAACAACTTTTTTGCTTTTCTCATGATAACTTGATTAATTTCAATAATATATATACTCTTCATATTTTGGTTTACATTTGTATGACTTTGGTTTTAATAAATTTCAAATCTATACATAAACTGTTATCACAGAGATATGTCTTGCTTTTTGTAATTTTTATAAAGCAAATGTTGAAATTAAAATAGCAACACTTTAAAATGTAATTTTTGTAAATATTCAAAGTCAATGAACCTTGACTGAAGGTACTAGCTAAACAATCTCTATGGAAATAAGATGTGCAAATATGCTAATACAACTGCATACCAATTACCATGACTAATCATAAGTAGTTCCCTTTAAACAAACCTAAACACAATTAAACTATAATACATGTAAACTAAGCAAAATTTCAAAGTCAATAAACAATAACTGAGGGAGCTGGGTCAAATAATCTCCATAGTAATGAGATGTGCCAATGCTAATACAACTGATACCATGGTCCAATTATCATAAACTTACCACTGGCAGTTCCCCATAAACTGACCTAATCACAAACTAATACATGAAAACTAAGCAAAAGTAACAAAGTCAATAAACCATAACTGAGGGGGCAGGGCCAAATAATCTCCATGGTAATGGGATGTGCCAATACTAATACAACTGCATACCAAATATCTTTGACCTACCACTAGTGGTTCACAGTAAACTAGACCTAACCAGAAACTAATACATTGTTGACGCGGCCGTCGCCACAGCCGTCGCAACCGCCATTGCAACCACCGTCACCATGCACTGCCGATGCTGGAAACAGCATACCTAATTGTCTTGCTTTTTGACTCCGTCAAGCGAGACAAAAAGCAAGTATTGCTATCAAATTTGGCTTTGCTCTAACAAACACTGTACAAATGAAGTATTTAGTAAAATAAAATTGTTGAATTATTTTTGAATTACTTTTATTATTAATTAATGTAGAAAAAAAAATTAAAATTACAAAATTTTGGGAATAAGGTAAAAATAAAAGTCCTTATAACTCATTATCAACCTGTAAATATTGATGTTTGTTATAGATTAATGAATGTTATATTAATTCACGGCAGAATTTAATTAGTTTTATGCTGATATTTGAAAATATTCAGTATTAATTGTGATAACATTTCCCCGCATGTCTCTGGTGACATTTTACATAATATTTCCCGGAAAAGCAGAGCTTTAATGTTGAAACATTCCCTGGATAAATTCAATTATTCTATCATATTTGCTGATATTAAATAAGAATCTGATAGTGTTTTAATCAACTACTGAAGTTACATAGTTCATTAAATCTTCACAAAGTTAATTGCTGCATGTTATCAATGCATATCGAATTCATTCTACAGCGTTATATTCACAACAAATAGTTTTACAACTGGAACTATCATGACTATATAGATATAGAAAGATTATATGAGTGCCAATGAGACAACTCTCCATCCAAGTCAATTTATAAAGGTCAACCATTATGAGGTAAAGGTACAAGTCTTCAACACAGAGTCTTGGTTCACAATGAACAGCAAGCTATAAGGGCCCCAAAAATTTACTAGTGAAACCATTCAAACAGGGAAACCAACGGTCTAATCTATATATATAAAAAAAAACAAGAAACGTCTCAGAAACACTGATTACCTGTTAACCCATTTTTTCTCTTATTGTTGGGCAGCACTTTAATACAATGCTCTGATAGATGGTTAAAAAGATCTTAAACCATTATACAGCGGTATGTGTTAGAATGTCTCACATAAGCAAAACCCAGATAAGGCCAAAAATAAGATTTGTGTTAGAATGTCACACATAAGCAAAACCCAGATAAGGCCAAAATAAGATTTGTGTTAGAATGTCTCACATAAGCAAAACCCAGATAAGGCCAAAATAAGATTTGTGTTAGAATGTCTCACATAAGCAAAACCCAGATAAGGCCAAAAATAAGATTTGTGTTAGAATGTCTCGCATAAGCAAAACCCAGATAAGGCTAAAAATAAGATTTCAACTGTTTGATGTTGCCTACCTGTATATTACCTACCTAAAAAGCAGTTACCCAAAAAAATTATGACACATATTGTTTTAAATTTTCATTAAGATTGTTTGCTGCTCTTACGTCATTTCATTATCTTAATTATCTTAGGTACATGTAACCTATACATTATGTTGGCAAAAAAAATACCTAGCTCATAATCTTTCTAACACTACCAGGCAGGATAAGTCATATCAAGGGAAGAATTTTCTAAAGCAGGAATAATTCTAATGCTGTATTAATAGGGTAGATAACTCATAATGAAATCATGTGGCTGGTACAGATATCCAAAAAAGTACCATGACGAAATAAATTGTCTTTCTTGATAGTTAAATTAAACCTGCATAATACTCAATTCTTAAAATAGACCAAAATTTGTGTTTTAATCTACAAATTGAAAAACTTTCTGAACATCATCTTAAAAATTTCCTTTCTTTATATTTACAAAGCTGAGCTGAAACCATGTTGTAGAGACTACAGGATTTAGATTGGAGTGTAGTAGTAGTACCAGCACATATGCCCCCTCTAATAAAAAAAGTATGTTATTTATATTTAAAACTACACTGCTAATCTTTTGTCAAAGTACGGTCCTTCAACTCACCTTAATTAGTCTCCTGAGAGTTACCCACAACCCTTAATATCAAATCCTTGATCTGCACCGTACAACAATCTCTACTGTACAATAAACAGAAGCCACACAGTCTTTTTATTTGCAATATTTCACCACATAAATCCTGACATAAGCTATAACCAGGTGCTCCGCAGGGCGCAGCTTTATACGACCGCAGAGGTCAATCCCTGGACAGTTGGGGCAGGTATGGACGAAACATTTAAGCGTGATACAGCTCTGAATTTGGATTGTGATCAAATTTTTGACATTATATGGGTTTTTTACACAAAACAAATGTCAAGCCACTCCATCATCATCATCATCATCTCAATTCAAATTTTAAATGGACTTTGCAACCATAAACACTCATTTAAATACATCAGAAAATTATAAAAATAGAAAATGACATGATAGTCATGTCTGGCAAATTTCCAACATACATTATCTAAAAACATTTTAGAAAAGATAAGGAAAAAAAGCTTCATCAGCAACATTTTATATTGGCAAATTTCCAATGAAGTTATTTACATAAAGTTATTGGCAAATAAAAATAGAAAATGACATCATAGTCATGTCTGGCAAATTTCCAACATATATTATCTAAAAATATTTTAGATAAGATAAGAAAAAAAAAACTTCATCAGCAACATTTTATATTGGCAAATTTCCAATGAAGTTATTTACATAAACATTCCTAAACTGTTGGAACCAAAACTCCCAAAGACAATCCCAACCGTCCTTTTGTGGTCATAAACCTTGTGTCAAAATTTCATAGATTTCTATTCACTTAAACTAAAGTTATCATAGTGCGAAAACCAAGAAAATTCTTATTTGGGCCCTTTTTGGCCCCTAATTCCTAAAATGTTGGGACCAAAACTTCCAAAATCAATCCCAACCTTCCTTTTGTGGTCATAAACCTTGTGTTAAAATTTCATTGATTTCTATTCACTTTTACTAAAGTTAGAGTGCGAAAACTAAAAGTATTCGGACGACGACGACGCAAGACAACGCAGGACGATGATGACGACACGAACGTGATAGCAATATACGACCAAAAAATTAAAATTTTTGCGGTCGTATAAAAATGTCATTAATCAAGTAGTCTGCAACCAGAATGTTTGGAGAAATGTTACACTTAACTGGTCAGTTAGTCTGAACCAATGATTTAGAAAAATCTGATATATCGCACAAAGTCGCCTCTATCTGTCTTAATCAATTTTCATATTGATTTGATAGTATGTGTCAATAACAGCAAGATAGGAATCCTAAACCATTGAACAGGATGTATCATACACAAAGATTTTAATTAAGATTTTGTCAAGATTCATCAGATGACTATAAAATTCTCTGTAAGAGCCAGTTTTCTACGTTTAACAGATACTGTGAAATCTTTTGATTTATTGTCGTGGATACAAATTTCCGTGAATTGAAGAAAGATTGTATTTTCATCATCATGGATATTTTGGTTTGGAATCCCACTGAGGGATTATGATACTGATACATACATTGTACAATCATTGACAATGATGTCTAAATTAGCTGTAAATTAAGCAACTAATTTTGCGAGCAATTTTTTTTTCGTCTTTTAAACAAGAAAAATAATGCAAAATATAAATTGTGAATATGTAAAAGATTTGATCTTTTCTCATTCAAAAATTGCATAATTTAATCGCTGCAAAAAGGTTTGGCAAGGGTTATTTCAACAATACCTGAAAAAATGTATCCACAAAAAATAAGTTGGTTTACAGTATATACTGCTGGAAGTACATTTGAAGTATATACTGCTGGAAGTACATCTGAAGTATATACTGCTGGAAGTACATCTGAAGTATATACTGCTGGAAGTACATCTGAAGTATATACTGCTGGAAGTACATTTGAAGTATATACTGCTGGAAGTACATTTGGAGTATATATACTGCTGGAAGAACATTTGAAGTATATACTGCTGGAAGTACATCTGAAGTATATACTGCTAGAAGTACATTTGAAGTATATACTGCTGGAAGTACATTTGAACTAACCTCTATCATAAAAATATTAATTATTGTGTGAGGTGCATGCAGGCAGCAGTTATTCTTTATTGTCAATTATCAATTAAAACATAAAAAATTCTAAAATACTTTTTAAATTGTTTATCTAGAAAATCAGCTTTTTGATTAAACACAGGATTAACAACTTGCATGCAGTAATCAATTTCACTATTGCATGCAGCAGCATTTATCTATAAAAGTTTCTTAAATACTTTTTAAATTTTTAATCCTGAAAATCAACTTTTTGATTAAACACAGAATTAACAACTTGCATGCAGTAATCAATTTTACTATTGATTGAAAACGACAACTATTGTCATGTTCTGTTTGAATTGAAACAGCTCAACGGGATTATGGGGGAATAGAGGTTTAATGAGGACTGTCAATCTAGAGTTTCCTCCGAAATATTCTATATAGAGATGTATTATAAATGTCGAGAGCTTAATATAGAGTAATTTTTCTTCTGGGAGAAAGCAATTACTTAGAATTCAAGACATGGATTTCTTGAAATAAATCAGTTGGATAGATTCATTAAAGAATTTCCTAAAACTAATTGCAAACTTAATCATCAAATTTACAATGAAGTGCCTTTTTAGAAGACATCTACATTACGGAAACACAATGTTGCCGCCAGATTTCGTCAAATATCAGACTATCACAATAATTACTCCTATAAACTTAAGTTTACTTTCCTAATCCAATTATTTGTACTATGGAGAATTCGGTAATAACTTCTTGCTTCCCTATTATCACTATATAGCTAACAAAACATATTTCCGTAGTGATTTAATATTTTTTTCTTCCTACACAAATCCATTTAAAAGAAACTTTTATTTACATTAAAGTTAATAGACATATATATCTTATAGAAATTACTTTTTCTCGTCTATGTACTAACTACCATGCAAAGATCCCCACACTGTTTCAAAATGTTAATCCACTTGCACAGTTTTAAAATGAGTAATAAAATTGTGGGTTAAGGTGGTACCCGACACTTAAGCTAAAATTAATTTGGGTCGTTTAATTTTCTTAAAATTTTGACAAAGTATTTACTTCAACCCTTTTACAAAAATATAAAACTTTCAAAAAATTTGAACCAACCGTTTTATCAGAAAAATTACACTGGTTATATAGTAGTTTGACAAACACTTATTTTGATCATTCAGAGAAGCTTTAAATATTACCTCAACAACAACGTAATTAAAACGTTTAGCTGATTTTACAGAGTTATCTCCCTGTAGTGTTAGGTACCACCTTAAATGTGTGATTGTGGTACAACTATCAAAACATGGTCAAAGTCCTTTAAGGTTTATGACCCCTTCTGTAGCCATTTTTGTACACATTTTTCAAACATCAATTGTATCAAAACTACAGATATAATGAATAATAGAGACAGACCAGTTTGTACATATACTAGGGGAAACTTGATGGAATGCATTATAATTTACTGTTTCATAGCCTTTAAAAGAAAAAGAGTACTTTGTGGCAAATAAACCAAGATTTTTATAGAAAATCCACAGCCTTTAATACAAAGATTTTTGTTATAAAATTTGAAACATAGATTACTCACTTGCTTTTCTATGATGTGCTAGTGTTTATTTTTTACAAAAAGTTCTAACCAACCTGTAAATTCCAAAATACCTCATGCTGAGTCACTAAATTCGAACACACCCTAAAAGGTGTACTTGATTTGGTCCATATTTTTATTTGTTTTAACCAATAACTACATTAATAAACTTGTTTTAAGGAAATCAATGCTATCACTGCATGCAATTATCCTATATCTATCAGTCATCAAATTGCCAAATATCATAGTACAAGGATAAAGGCTGTGGATTTTCTTTAAAATTACCATATGTTTAGCATTGAATCAACAGAAGGGTACATAATCCTTAACTCCTATAAATGACAGTACAATATCATCAAATAAAATTGATGGCAAATAAAATAGTACCAAGTATGAGAGCTTCCTCGTCAAATGGTCTAAAAGGAGTTGCAATCACAAGGTGTTATTGTCAAAATACTAGAAATATTTATCAAAGCGCCATAACTTCTGTGAAAATTGTCAATTTGAAATGGCAGAACAATATGTTCAACTACATACACATGTTGGCAAATAACAAAGAGATTATTGTTAATTTAAGTGATCCCAGAGAAGTTGCATTCACAAGGTCATAATACTCGAAAATATAGTCAAATTTAAAGTCCCATAACTTCTGTAAAATAAAAGCTGAAAACATTTGAATCCTTTAAAATGTTTTAAGATTACAGCTTTCGTTTTGGTTTAATATGCATTATAAAACTTAATTTTTGGGGTTTAATTTCAAATGTAATTGGATTTTGGTTAAAATGAGTCAATTATAGTCCATAAATTAGTTTTACACTTTCTGGTACATGATTATATATAAAGATACTTAAGCACAGAGCCAAATAAAATGCTTAATCTAAAGATAGATAACTCAAGACTCTAAGTATACAATACTTATTATCATGACTTATAATGACCATTTAATCAAAATATACATTAACTTAACCCAAAATTCCCAAATCGGTCGTAAAGACTTTCTGTTTTTACTTTGTATATCTATTTAGTTTCTATTGATTGACCAAAGTAGATGCTAACATGACCATAAAAAGGTTTTATAGGGTAATAACAGTAGTTATTTACTGTATAATCAATATTAAGTCAAATATAAGGTGAACTGGATTAATCGTGTAATACCATAACATCTTCCCAAGACAGCAAAGTGTAAAACTTGGCTGGACTGCTTGGACTGGACTCTTTGAACTGATCCATGAATAGGACTGAATATGACTTGAGATCTTGGCTGAAAAGCACTTTCCTGTCCATTAATCAGCATGAGATGACATAATCATAGCTTTTCTTTATTTAAGAATTGAAAGCTTCTTTTTGTAAATTTATTGGGGTGTAAAAGCATTGACCAAAGTACAATTTGTATGAAGCATGGAAGCGCTTCATTCTTAAAAATGTGCACACAGTCCATGCTTTTACAACCCTATAAAATTACTAAAAGAAGCATTCAATACTTATAATTACATTTTTTTGCTTGGATCCTGAAAACAAATTTTTTTTTCTTTGATTGGCCTGTGCACTTTATTGTGGAAGCTGGTGTCATCATGAACAATTCATTTAATTTTGAAATAAATATCAACTTCAGAAATGCTGAATGACACCAGATTGATGTCAGCCAATCAAAATAAAGTAGTAGATAATAAAATTCTGCATTAAATAAATTGACACTAACTGTACAACAAAAATTGTTTAAATGCTGTCAAGTCCAGTAGTCCAGTCCATTCCTGTCAATATTTTACACTTGGCCTCTCAAGAGGCCCAACATTTATATTTTATTTGATTATTTGTTTTTTTTTATTACTTTAGGTCTGGAAATTAATTCAATCACTAAGATAAGCATCCTAACTATTAGCCTTTAAATGGTCATCTGTACGAAAATAATTCGATATTTTATAATAGGAATTACACTTTAAGATTCCATCCCTAAATCCTGTTTTAATAACCACATTTACATTTTCATCCCCAGACTGTTTTAAAAGTATCTGAAATTCAATTGTCCAGAGGAGAGAAATGCCATTTCTGACAACATTCAGTTATAATTGACTCTATCCTTGGTGTTTCATAGAAAGGAGGCTGATACAGAGAAAATTTAGTATACAATTGTTACATAATGCAATGAAAATAACATTTCTAGTAATTCACAGCAAAAACATTAAAAGGTTTCTACTTTTAAGATGTTCATGCAAATACACTTTTATTCTATGCCTTTTAATTGCAGAATAATGATTCTTATTACACCATAAATGTGTAAACAGGTTGGAACTGGGAAACACTAGCTACCAGTGCAATGTTTAAATTTAAAATTGATGTAAAATTCGATATGAATTCAAGAATTATTTTTCTATTGTAAGATATTTTCCATTTTCTAGGTTATCAATTATAACTATTATAGCAATGGGCACAGGACGTTTGCGCTTTTTTACCTGTAAAACGATAGGACATTTGCGCTTCAAATACTATGGACATTTGCGCTTTTAATTTTGATTCACCTGTATTAAATTCACCAGACATTTGCGCTTTTTACCTATAGTCGACTACCTGTAATCTTAATGAGAAGTAAATCATTACATAAATAAATTTAACTTATATTTGTCATTAGTTAGTTCACATTTACACAGTGAACATGGATTTTAAAGTTATAGTGACTAGTAAAGAAAAAAAATGAATATGTCTTGATGGATTTTTATATCGTTTCGACCAAACCCTAAAAATTGGAGACCTTTTAAGGAGATGTACCGTCGCTCATTTATTTGAGATGTGGGATAAGTACCAATCAGGACAGTTAACAAGAGCAAAATTTGTTCACTCATTGGGCTTCAAATATCAAGCTAAAACTGACCTGTAATTGTGATGACAGTACTTGATTTTATTTCTGTACATACACTTTAAACATATATCAACAATGTGCTATGACATATGAAGGTGCTATGAATTTTAAACTTTTAACCATAAAGATGACTTTAACTCTGCCAGGTCAAACCTACCGGTCCCAAGCCCGGATAAAAGAGGAGGCTGGGAAGTTATAGATATATATATAAAAAAAAGCGCAAATGTCCTATGTAAAAAGCGCAAATGTCCATTTTTAAAAAGCGCAAATGTCCTATGTTTTGAAGCGCAAGTGTCCACAAAAAAAAGCGCAAATGTCCTATGAAAAAGCGCAAACGTCCCGTGCCGATAGCAATACACTATTTTTCTTGCCTCAAGTCCATACCTGTCAACTGACCCGTATTCTGCGGGTGTGACCCCGAGATTTTCACAATTCTGAGGGATCACCCGGGACACCCGCCGGGTCATTGAAATAACCCGGGAATTCCGAAAATGACCCAATTTCACCCGTATTTCTTAGCCTTGAGATTGATTTTCATAAAGTAATATTCCTTTGAAATACCGGCAAATTCGTAATTCTTCCATGAACAGGCAGTTCATCTAGCTATGTAAACTGTCAAATTAAGTGACCCATTAAGTGCATGGCTTCACTTGACAGCTTTGGTGTCAAACACACTGTTAATTAACACCAATTACCTTAGCTTTAGGTCGTAAATAAATTGTACTACTGGTTTACAAACATATTTGAACTAGAGTTACTTCCCCTTATTTGTCACCATTCAAAATTATTCCTTATATTAACGTTTTATGGGTGAAAAAGATTAAATCATAAAAATATAAAATTCAAATACTTATTGAAAAATAACTTTTCATAATTTTTATACCTTTATACAATTTTTAAAAAAAAGTTGAAAATTATTTTTTACATTTATACTTCCTTTAACTGTATTACTATATTTTATCATAGTCTAATTTCCTTATCAACTGAGAGATGAATGTTTATAGATGTAATACCTCTACATGGTATGTTTAAAGGCTACAT
This sequence comes from Mytilus galloprovincialis, assembly GCA_037788925.1. Taxonomy (NCBI): domain Eukaryota; kingdom Metazoa; phylum Mollusca; class Bivalvia; order Mytilida; family Mytilidae; genus Mytilus; species Mytilus galloprovincialis. The sequence continues at coordinate 18,793,480 of CM075342.1, read as the reverse complement.
GGCCAGTAGTCTCATTTTAAAATTACATTTGAAAAATAAATTTTAGATGATGACAAAAAGTAAAGAACATAAGACTGTGTTACACAAATTTATAAAAATCTTTAAAAGTGCAATGAAATAATAATAAATAAGATTTAAAATGACTTAACCAAGTGAACATGCATTGAAGTTTTGGTATCTTTGATATACATTATAAGAAAATGTACCATAAATACTGAAATTCAGCTCGAAAAAGTTGGTACGTGTTATAACCTGAGATTTGAATCTTCAATGCAGGTCATGACCTGCATTTTCATCGTCACAGGTTGACAGGTATGCAAGTCCTTTTTGATATAATATCTTAACCAGATGCTCTGCAGGGTGCAGCTTTATATGACCGCAGAGGCCGAACCCAGAACAGTTGGGGAAAGTATGGACACAACATTTAAGCTTGATACAGCTCTGAATTTGGATTGTGATTAAATAGTTGACACAACATAGGTTTCTGACACAGAATGAATGTGGTCTAAGAACTTAAACTTAAATAGGACATTTACGTAATTATGGTCCAATATCCAAAATCTAAATACATGGCTATATGCAGCATATCATAGGAACCCTAAGAATTCAATTTTTGATGAAATCAAATAATGTTCAATTTTAGCCCTTTAGACTTCAATGTGGACCAACTTGATAACTGTGCCCAAATATTAAAAATCTAAATACATGGTTAGATTCAGCATATTGAAGAGCCCCATATATTCAATTTTTGTTGAAATCAAACAAAGTTATATTTTTGACCCTTTGGACCTTAATACTGTGCAATTGAAGATTTCTTGCTATTGCCCAATACTGTGCAATTGAAAATTTCTTGCTATTGCACAATACTGTGCAATTGAAGATTTCTTGCTATTGTGGAATACTGTGCAATTGAAAATTTCTTGCTATTGCACAATACTTAATATAATAATTTTGACCCCGATTTGGACCAACTTGGAAACTGGGCCAATAATCAAAAATCTAAGTACATGTTAAGATTCAGTATATCAAAGAACCCCAAGAATTAAAATTTTTGTTAAAATCAAGCTAAGTTTAGTTTTGGACCCTTTGGACCTTAATGCAGACCAATTTGAAAACAGGACCAACCAGATGCTTCGCAGGGCGCAGCTTTATACGACCGCAGAGGTTGAACCCTGAACGGTTGGGGCAGGTATGGACACAACATTCATGCTGGATTCAGCTCTAAATTTGGATTGTGATTAAATAGTTGACACAGCATAGGTTTCTGACACATAATGAATGTGGTCTAATGAACTTAAAATACTTTTTTTTCCTTTGAGCAATTCACTATGCTGTTGAATATTAATCCTCTCAAAAAAATGTTTTAAGAAATTTTCTTTTTATTTATGAAATCTGAAATGAGAAAAATTTAACCATTCCCCCCCCCTTTTTTTTCACATCCCCCTTTCCCTTTTTCCAAAACTGATCTCAATTCAAATTTCTAATGGAGTTTGCAACAATAACTACTCATTTAAATACATCATAAATTAAAGAACCTTAGTCTCAGCCTCAGCACGCTCACATACCCCATGTCCCCATATTGTCATTGGAGAAATTAAATAAGTATAAGAAAAAAAATTGTATAAGAAAAAATATTGAATAATAATTTCCTGTCAATATACATAGTATGTCCTTATTATCTACAAAATTTCATGAAATTCTGTTGTGTGTTTTCAGAGGAGTTGAGATGACAAACTGTTGCAGAAGTACATTGAAGCAAATAAGTCAAAGGGGCATCACTCCTAGAAAAAAAATTGAACCGTAATTTCCTGTCGATATGCACATCTACATAGTATGTCCTTATTATCTAAAAAGGTTTCGTGAAATTCTGTTGTGTGGTTTGAGAGGAGTTGCGATGACAAACTGTTGCAGTAGTACATTAAAGTAAATAAGTTCAAAGGGGCGTAACTCCTAGAAAAAAAATTGAATCACAATTTCCCGTCGATATGCACAACTACATAGTATGTCCTTATTATCTGAAAAGGTTTCGTGAAATTCTGTTGTGTGGTTTGAGAGGAGTTGCGATGACAAACTGTTGCAGTAGTACATTAAAGTAAATAAGTTCAAAGGGGCGTAACTCCTAGAAAAAAAATTGAATCGCAATTTCCAGTCAATATGCACAACTACATAGTATGTCCTTATTATCTGAAAAGGTTTTGTGAAATTCTGTTGTGTGGTTTGAGAGGAGTTGCGATGACAAACTGTTGCAGTAGTACATTAAAGTAAATAAGTTCAAAGGGGCGTAACTCCTAGAAAAAAAATTGAATCACAATTTCCCGTCAATATGCACAACTACATAGTATGTCCTTATTATCTGAAAAGGTTTCGTGAAATTCTGTTGTGTGGTTTGAGAGGAGTTGCGATGACAAACTGTTGCAGTAGTACATTAAAGTAAATAAGTTCAAAGGGGCGTAACTCCTAGAAAAAAAATTGAATCGCAATTTCCTGTCGATATGCACAACTACATAGTATGTCCTTATTATCTGAAAAGGTTTCGTGAAATTCTGTTGTGTGGTTTGAGAGGAGTTGCGATGACAAACTGTTGCAGTAGTACATTAAAGTAAATAAGTTCAAAGGGGCGTAACTCCTAGAAAAAAAATTGAATCGCAATTTCCCGTCGATATGCACAACTACATAGTATGTCCTTATTATCTGAAAAGGTTTCGTGAAATTCTGTTGTGTGGTTTGAGAGGAGTTGCGATGACAAGAAACAGGACTGACGGACTGACGGACTGACGGACGGACGGACTGACGGACGGACGGACGGGTCAAAAACATTATACCCTCCGCAACTTCGTTGCATGGGGTATAAATATTAAAATGTAACAAAAGGTGCTTGTTATCACTGAATGGTAAAGATTGTTTTAATTTATCAGTTGGTAGTAAAAGTGAATATACATTGTATATTGTATAAAACAATGATTTAAGTTGATTCAACTACTATTCTAAACAAAGAAAGATAACTCCAATCAATTGAAAATTTCTTGCTATTGCACAATATTGTGCAATTAGATATTTCTTGCTATTGCGCAATACTGTGCAATTGAAAATATTTGCTTTTGCACAATACTGTGCAATTGAAGATTTCTTGCTATTGCGCAATACTGTGCTATTGAAAATTTCTTGCTATTGCACAATACAAAACCAAGAAAATGCTTATTTGGGCCCTTTTTGGCCCCTAATTCCTAAACTATTAGGACCAAAACACCCAATATCAATCACAACCTTCCTTTAATGGTCATAAACCTTGTGTTTAAATTTCATAGATTTCTATTTACTTTTACTAAAGTTAGAGTGCGAAAACCAAATGTCTTTTGACGACAACGACAATGACGACGACAACGTGATACAATATACGACCAAAAAATTTTCAATTCTTGCGGTCATATTAAAACATAAACGCCTACATTAACGACAGATAATTATTAAACTTGCACAAAACAACTCCTTTCTATCTAGTCGCCTCCAGAAAAAAGGATGAGTGTCACAGGATGTCAAGATCAACAACGTTACAATGAATAATATTACAGAAAACAAATTAAATAATAGCTCTCAATTCACCATGAATTATCCTCAGTTATAGAATTCTTATCCAATTTCTGTTATTCAATTATATTTAATCGTATTGCTAGTAATTTTATAGCTCAATACATTGCATGCATACACAATCATTTACATGCCGCATATGTGTCAAACATGTGAACAATTCCCCAAATGATTTGATTTTCTTAGAAAATTGATTAATTCCACGAACTAAATTTGATATTACTGACATTTTTTATCAGTTTAAAACTTTTAAATCCATATTTTTTTTATACTGTCAAGATATTTTAAACCTTTTTAGCTCACAAAGTGTTTTGAAACAGAAATGGATTTAATTGCAGATGATTAAACCTTAAAAAAAAATGTGAACATTTCCCAAATGATTCATGATATACATGTACTTCAAAAATTGTACATGGCATTTATATCAATTTTATGTTATTAAAGTCAGGCTTATTTTTTAATTTTTAAGCTCACATAGTATTTTTAAATAGATAAAAATGATTTTATTGAAGAAATTCCCAAAATGATTCAATATTGTGCATGCAGGTACTTGAAAAATCCATTAATTCCATGCAATAAATGTAAATATATCAATTACAATTTTTATTATAAACCCACAGTTCATTATAAATACTGTCAAGATAGTAATATTTTTAACTTTCAATCTCACAAAGTGTTTTGAAACAGATATGGATTTAATTGCAGATTATGAAACTTTTATAAAACATGAAACTGTCAAAATTAAGCCATATACATGAATTTTATAAATGAAGAATTCATGATCTTGTCAGTGATTGTTTATTATCAAAAAGATATAGGAAGATGTGGTATGAGTGCCAATGAGTGCCAATGAGACAACTCTCCATCCAAGTAACAATTTATAAAAGTAAACCATTATAGGTCAAAGTATGGCCTTCAACACACAGCCTTGGTTCACACAGAACAGCAAGCTATAAAGGGCACCAAAAATTACTAGTGTAAAACCATTCAAATGGAAAAAACCAACGGTCTAATCTATATAAAACAAGAGGCTGTCACAACGACAGCAAACTGGATTTATTAATATTTATTTGTGTCCTGGCAATATCACAAGAACCATTACTGATGAATGGTGAAAGTGAAAATCGTCAATATGAAATTTGACCTCCATTTTGTCATCAGTACCAACATCTTAAAATTTGAAAAGCTTAGATTGAATGGTTCATGAGTAAATGCAACAACGTGAACAATGGAAACGCCATTTCACAATCTTTCAAGAACCATAACTCCTGAACGGTAAAAGTCAAAATCGTCATTATTAAACTTGACCTCTAATTTGCCATCAGTAACAACATATAAAAATTTCAAAAGCTTTGGTTGAATGGTTCATGAGAAAATGCACGGACACGACTGGAAACACCATTTTTCAATCTTTCAAGAACCATAACTCCTGAACGGTAAAAGTCGAAATCGTCATTATTGAACTTGACCTCTATTTTGTCATCAGTAACAACATATTAAAATTTGGGAAGCTTTGGTAAAACAGTTCATGCGTAAATGCACGGACACGACTGGAAACACCATTTTTCAATCTTTCAAGAACCATAACTCCTGAACGGTAAAAGTCAAAATCGTCATTATTGAACTTGACCTCCATTTTGTCATCAGTAACAACTTATTAAAATTTGGGAAGCTTAGGTAGAACAGTTCATGCATAAATGCACGGACACGACTGGAAACTCCATTTTTCAATCTTTCAAGAACCATAACTCCTGAACGGTAAAAGTCAAAATCGCCATTATTGAACTTGACCTTCATTTAGTTGTCAGTAACAACATATAAAAAATTTTAAAGCTTTGGTTGAACGGTTCATGAGTTAATGCACGGACAACATTTGATTGCCGCCCGCCCGCCCGCCCGACCGACCGACCGCCTGCCCGCCGTACATCCCCAAATCAATAACCGACATTTTTGTCACAAAAATCCGGTTAAAAATGAAAATTGGCCCCTCTTTTTTAAATACCATTTGAATTGATTACGTAAGAAGATTATGTGGGCCAATTTTCATGAAAAAGTCGATAGTGCAATTTTTCTTAAATTTGATAAATTATACAACAAAAAATTGTTCTTTTCTACATGTATTCATGAACATTAAATAAGTATGAGTTATTTGAAAAACAAAATGCACAAATTTAAAGGAGATTTATATGAAATAGAATTTACAAATAATTTTACAAAAAACAAAAAAAATATTTAAACAAAAAAGTTATGTAATTCTGTCGAAAGGAAAAATACATATGAATTTAGAGCAAATATATGAAATTTCAACCTCATTTTACTCAAAAAGTAGCACAGTCTGCACCAAAAATATTTTCAACTACTAGTCCGAAGACCAATATTCTGACATTTTTCTTATTTGACCAAACAAAGTTTTGCAAAAACTTACTAGTCCAGATAAAATTTTACTAGTCTGGGGCATCAGACTTTATAGTGGCTAACCGTGCACTGACTGGTAGCACATGAATTACGGTATATTTTTTTATTAAATATTTGATTTAATCAGGCCAAAAATAGCCTACATGCAAATTGTCAGCATAATTTCAATAAGGGATCAAAACTGTATCTTCTGCCCTTAATATTATCTTAACCAGATGCTCCGCAGGGTGCAGCTTTATACGACCGCAGAGGTTGAACCCTGAATGGTTGGGGCAGGTATGGACACAACATTCAAGCTGGATTCAGCTCTAAATTTGGATTGTGATTAAATAGTTGACACAGCATAGGTTTCTGACACATAATGAATGTGGTCTAATGAACTTAAAAATTTTTTTGCCTTTGAGCAATTCACTATGCTGTTGAATATTAATCCTCTCAAAAAAATGTATTAAGAAATTTTCTTATTATTTATGAAATCTGAAATGAAAAAAATTGAACCCCCCCCCCCCCCAATTTTTTTTTCACATCCCCCTTTCCCTTATTCCAAAACTGATCTCAATTCAAATTTCTAATGGAGTTTGCATCAATAACTACTCATTTAAATACATATTAAAATGTAAAAAAAGTGCTTGTTATCACTGAATGGTAAAGATTGTTTTAATTTATCAGTTGGTAGTAAAAGTGAATATACATTGTATATTGTATAAAGCAATGATTTAAGTTGATTCAACTACTATTCTGGACAAAGAAAGATAACTCCAATTGAAAATATGAAAATTTCTTGCTTAGCACAATATTGTGCAATTAGATATTTCTTGCTATTGCGCAATACTGTGCAATTGAAAATATTTGCTATTGCACAATACTGTGTAATTGAAGATTTCTTGCTATTGCGCAATACTGTGCAATTGAAAATTTCTTGCTATTGCACAATACTGTGCAATTGAAGATTTCTTGCTATTGCTGAATACTGTCCAATTGAAAATTTCTTGCTATTGCACAATACTTAATATAATAATTTTGGATCCTGATTTGGACCAACTTGAAAACTAGGCCCATAATCAAAAATCTAAGTACATTTTTAGATTCAGCATATCAAAGAACCTCAAGGATTCAATTTTTGTTAAAATCAAACTAAGTTTAATTTGACCCTTTGGACCTTAATGTAGACCAATTTTAAAACGGGACCAAAAATTAAGAATCTACATACACAGTTAGATTGGGCATATCAAGGAACCCCAATTATTCAATTTTTGATGAAATCAAACAAAGTTTAATTTGGGATCCTTTGGGCCCCTTATTCCTAAACTGTTGGGACCAAAACTTCCAAAATCAATCCCAACCTTCCTTTTATGGTCATAAACCTTGTGTTTAAATTTCATTGATTTCTATTTACTTATGCTAAAGTTATTGTGTGAAAACCAAGAATAATGCTTATTTGGGCCCTTTTTTGGCCCCTAATTCCTAAACTGTTGAAACCAAAACTCCCAAAATCAATCCCAACCTTCCTTTTGTGGTCATAAACCTTGCGTCAAAATTTCATAGATTTCTATTTACTTTAACTAAAGTTATAGTGCGAAAACCAAGAAAATGCTTATTTGGGCCCTTTTTGGCCCCTAATTCCTCAAATGTTGGGACCAAAACTTCCAAAATCAATCCCAACCTTCCTTTTGTGGTAATAAATCTTGTGTTAAAATTTCATAGATTTCTATTCACATTTACTAAAGTTAGGGTGCGAAAACTAAAAGTTTTCGGACGACGACGACGTCGATGATGACGCAGACGACGACGCCAACATCATACCAATATACGACCAAAAAATTTTCAATTTTTGCGGTCATATAAAAATCATCCTTTAAAAATAAAATTGATGTGTGGTCAAATAAGGCCTCATTTTACACTACTTATAAGTACTAGCAGCAGTACGTGAAGTGCCTAGTAAAAATTTGGTAATTGCTTAAATAAACCTAAAACTTAATCATATCCTATTATCAGTTTAATTTAACACAGATCTTCTTATTAATTAGAATTCACAATACAATAAATAATCAGAATTCATATTGAAAATTTCAAATTTTGATAAAATACCAAATTAGAGAATTTAAATTTGGCTTTTCAAGTTCAGCTTAGAGATGGTCATTTTCATTATAAACCATAAAACTTTACAATATAAATAAAAGTCTGCACTTAATAAATAAAACTAATACTCACTTAACAAATGACAAATAACACATAAAGCCTCGCAAACATATTTGGTTAAACAACCACAATATCAACTGAAGAGATATAATTACTCTTTCGTATACATTCTGCCGTTAAAAAAAAGATAAATCTTTTATTAACCGTTTTCTATTAGTTTTCCATTTCTACTGTTATTTTTGCCAGAAAAAATCAATGTGTAGTCATATAACTGCTGCAAAAGATAATTTCCCAAGTCTACAAGTTTTTGGTTGTAATACCAAGATCAAACAAAGATTAGACAAAAACAAGCATTGGTTAACACAACGTCTAGTCAATAGAATTAAGTCAATTATTATCAGCTCACTACACAACACTTTACAATGCTTTAATTCAATTATGCCAAGTCAAAGAGAATTGAAAAAAACACCAAAAAAAAGTCAAATCAAAAGTCAAATAAATAAAAAGATCAACAAACAACAGTACACAAAGCACATTTACATACTTTAACTAAAGACTGAGCAATAAGAACCTTATCAAAACGGGGGATATTCTTTTGTGCTTTACTTAGATTGATTGATTGTTGGTTGCTTAACGTCCAGTGGCAAATATTTCATGCATATTCAGAATGGAACAAGTTCAAAATAAATACAATAGGTAGGTTGATACAATAGAGGCCATCTGGGATGATGGTCGGGGAAATTTGGACTGCCACTGGAAAATGAGGGTATATTGGATAGGGACAGAAATTTTGCCTTGCAACAGGCCACCTACGGACCCCTCAAAGAGATGTTGCAAGGGTTCTTAACGTGCAAAGAGCGTGGCACTTTCTTAACACGAGGCATCGGATTTAACGTCCCCCTTCTGACCGGACGTGACTGCCAACTTGATAAATCCCGCACAGCCAAACAGACGCGCCATTTCGGCAAGCGTTTTACTGCCGGTCGGGAGAAGACCAAGTGACCATATTTCTATACCCCAGTCACCCTTGGGGTTGCTTTACTTAGAAGGAACCCGCCAAATTCTTGCATCAATTTTTATTTTATGGGGTCACCACAACTCAGTGATACTACAACAACTGTCATGATTGTAAATGCCCCAAAAGCAAACAACAGCTCAATAATCCTGCATAAGTCAAAGACAAGACCCAAAATAAACTTGCTGAAAATTTTGATTGACAGATTTCTCAATTTTGAGTATGTCTCAAAATGCAGTTTGATGCAACCATTGGCAAATAACAATTCAAACTAGAAACATTTAAAATGGCAGGTATGTATACAAAACATAAAACATTTATCATCGTCTCATAATTAAATTACTTTCAAATTATAGAAACCTCAAATTTGGCAATAAGTTACTCATTACTGAGGGTCTATTAACTTTTTCAATAATGATAGAATGGGATACTAATTACGCATCAATATCTTTGGCTGTTCTGTCACAGCAAAAGACTTGTTGTTATCAAATACATATAATATAGCATTTATTTGATATTAATAAAAGTCTGGAAAAGACCAAACATAAAATATATTTAAAAATAAAATTGTAAGGGGTCCACCGAAACCAGTGTCTTGCCTACTTTTGCTGTTAATCACAGGCTCAACAGAAATCAGGAAGAAAATCAATAAAAATGTTCATCTAGATACTAGTTTTTGATCATTAAAACAAGCTTCTGTCCAAATTTGGTACAAATCCAAAATAGTATAAGAAAGTTATTAAAATTTTTAAAAATTTAGCCACAGAGTGAAAGTGTTGTTTCCTGGCAGATAATCTAAGTCTTTTAAAAGTAAAATATAGAAAAATGGATTTATTATTGCACAAAATTTACTTCTAGATACTATCTTATGATGATAAACAAGCTTCTGTCCAAGTTAGGTATAAACCCAGGATAGTTTAAGAAAGTTATTAAAATTTTAAAAACCTTATAACCACAGAGTGAATGTAATGTTTCCAATCAGAAAAAACTAAGTCCATTTATAAGTAAAATACAAAAAAAATGGAATTTTATTTTTACAAAATTTATTTCTGGATACTATCTTACATGTTCATAAACAATCTTCTGTCCAAGTTTGGTACAAACCCAGGATAGTTAAGAAAGTTATTAAAATTTTGAAAACATTAACCATAGAGTGAGTGTAATGTTGACGATGACGACGACGACGACGGAATGTAGGATCGCTTAGTCTCGCTTTTTCAACGTAAGTCGAAGGCGCGACAAAAATGTTACTCAGACAAAGAACAAAAACAGTCATAGTTAAAACAAAATAATAATAAAAAACAATTTAATTAAAATATAATTAATCTTAAAGAGAGAGTTTCAAATTAGATGTCAATCATTGTTTATTGGTTCCTTGCATGATATCTAACTATCATGCAATACAGTTGAACATGTTAAAGCATTTAGTTAATAATGGAAACTTCAATCTTTGTACTTCATATGACTTCATCATATAAAAAAGAAGATGTACAGGTATAATAGCCAATGAGACAACTCTCCACAAAAACCAAATGACACAGAAATTATCAGGTAAAAAAAGATCTGGTATGATTGCCAATGAGACAACTCTCCACGACCACAAGAAACCAAAATGACACAGAAATTAACAGCTATAGGTCACTGTAGCAAAGCCCATACTGCATAGCCAGCTATGAAAGGCCCCGAAATGAAATAATCTTGTTCATTGATATTATTAAGGTTAAACAAAAATGTCAATTCCCAAATTTTTAAGGGCATAACTTTGAAAAAAGAAATTAGTGTTTCTTATTTAGGTGTTATTTTGCAAATGTAAGAGTTGATATTAATCATACTTACTTATCAAGTAAACTGTCCATGACTTTTTCAGACAATATTGAAATTGCTGTCATTCTCTTTAAACCATTGACCAAACTAGTAATCTATATAGTCATTCATTAATACGATGTTCTTTTTTTCTATACCACTCAATCTTTTTCCAAAAAGATGTAAGCTTCCCAGTTAACTATAAGTTCAACTCTGTTTTATTTGAAAATATCCTTTTCACAATTTCAGATTTGTAAATTGAGTCCTCAAAATTGATACACATATATTAATTACAATATGCAGTCAGTTGTCTTAACAAAACTAAATTTGTCTTCAAGCTGCAAATAGCCATGATTATAATGCGATTAGATGTATATCAACTATTTTCTCACACTTCTACAGTCTTCAAGCATTGTCCAGCATCCTCACTATACATTGTACTTAGATTCGACATGTAAACCTAAATAATGACTTTTAACATTTGTTTTTGCAGCATTGGGTAAAATCCAATTAATCAGGTTAAATATCGTTAAAAAAATAGTGATATTGCTTTTTTACCATAAGATAAAACTCTCAATCAACCATTTTTCAATAAATATCTAAAAAGTTCCAGTTAGTCCTAAGACTGTCCACAACTGTATAACCAATCCAATTACTTTAAATAGCTTAAAATTTGGTACTAAATAAGACAGTCAGGGAATGTCCAGTTCGTAGAAAGTAAAGCTTGAATGACAGGACAATTCCTCACGGACTTAGATGTCCAATTTATATCTAATCCTTAGTGATAATTCGCGTCTAAAACAATGCAAGAACAAATGATCCTGTCGTCTCTCATAAAAATCTTTGTTTTCTTATTCAACCAAGAAGATTTCTCATTTATCTCTTTCAAAAATTTTCGACTAAGACGCAGCAATGGTGATAAACTTTTAAATCAAGGTTTTGAAAGAAATTTATCAAATCATTGCTAAGTAAGCATGAAAACAACACACCAAGCAAACGTATCCTGTCACTTTCTGTTTATTAGAAAATTCTTTTGACTATATATAGTGCAGCAACCATGAGATTTCACATTGAAACCTGAACGCTTAAAGTATTTTATTTCTAAATCTTCAGTTTTCAAAGAAATTTATCAAATCCTTGCTAAATATATACATGATATATAAGCATGAAAATAACACAACAAGCAATGCATCAGATCCTAGCTGTCACTTCCATTTATGCGTAAATTCTAAATGGAGAAACAAAAATTGAATTCTTGACAAATGTTAAATATCCATGTCATTTAATAATAATAAGCATTGCATGTTACATGACATTCTGCTTTCATTTTTGAACTCAATTGTAACCATGATTGTAACCATGATAACAGTCTTTTATTCTCAAATTTCATGAAAACTGTAATTTAAGATAACTTGTTCTTTTACTAACTCAAAGTCAATGTTTCTTAGCATCCAATCACTCAAAGGTCAAAGGAAGACATTTTGTCTCAAACTACATCGTTAATTCATAAATGACTCCTTAGATTCTTTAATAAATCAAAAATGACTTCTTCGCATGCTAAGAATTAAACCTTCAAATTATCAATGCTGTTCCAAATTACTTATATACAACCAAATTATGGAATCTTCCTTTTCCCAAAACTACGGAAAAATCTCATTATTTCCCAGAAAACCCTTAGGGACATCGCCAATCTTTAACTACATAGAAGTTTGGTGTTCTTTTGTAAATTAACAAAGGTGCCATAGAAAGCTGCTAAACAGACTATATAACAGGAAATATTGGTCTTGCTAATAGAATTATTCCCCGGTGTACGTTTAATAAGATTCCCTCATTTTATACAATGGCTGCCTATCTACTAAATAAGAAAAGTACACAGACATTGTAGGTTTATACTGTCATAGACATTATTTTTCCAATTATTTTAGAAAATTAACAGCTGTTTCATTTAAAAATTGGTTCTACTGTTTCCTGGTTACAGACAGGATGTGGTCATTTTGTTTTTTACCTTAAGTTATAAAATTCAAACTAAAACCTAGATTTGCAAAATGTTATATTAATAGCCACTTTTTTTACACTTAAAAAAAGGAAACTTTTTAGTTTAAGGGATGATTTAATGCCAAAGATATGTTTCACAATTTCTCCAATTTGCAGAATTGATGTTGAATCTATATGTCTAATCTACTTAATTGATTATAATCACAGCCAAAAAAAATATGTGGGAACAAAAATCTCAATTATGGGAAATAGCTCCAATATGAAAGTCTGTTGAATGGTGTCAGTCATATTTGCATTTATAGATATTGTACTGATATTGATAAATGTCTGTTGCCTATAAATTATTTCTGACTACTTATCATAGTTTTTGAATGATAGGCACAAAACAAGAAAATAGGCAAACAAATTTTTATTAAAGGGCATCAACCCTTATAATTAAGGAATCAATCTTCACGATGAAGCCCAAAACTTATTTTCTGGAAAAGTTTGCATGGACTCTTAAGACTTTGCCTGTTTTCTGGTCTTGGGTCTGATTGAACATTGTCTGTTTGACGCATTCCCTCTATCCATTCTCTACTATATTGGTCTGTCGAAGCAATTCTTACTGATTAGGCCAAAAAAAAATTACAAGTCTGGGCTAGTATAGGCCTTTGGCCAAGTATGAAGACTGATGAAAAGTCCTTCATTGTTTAATAATATCCTTCACTGGTAGATTTTGAATAAATAATTTAGTTTTTTAACAATCTCCACTCAAACTGAACTGTGGGATAAAATCTTTTTTACAGATATTATCAATACTCTTATCAAAAAACTGATTTTCTTCTTTCAAATGGTATTATTTTATCATTAACTGACATTTTTATTAATATTCTGATGCAAAAGCTTAAAAAAAATTTGCTCACAAAATCTCAATCATTCCATTAAAATAAATACAGATAACAAATTATTCATTCAGAAAATAAAAGCCGTCACTCACAGATGCCTTTTAATCAACAGCATCTATTTAAATATTCACATCATCAAATCTTTACTATTGGAGTTGTCAATTTCAAACGTAGCATTTCTGGTAATTCATTTCATGACTAACTACCATTGAAAAGCATATCAATTAAAAGTGACAATTTTACGATGACATTCTTCTATCATTGCAATGAAATATAATATCAGGTTGGGTTTAAGATAACTATTTTGTGGGAGAGAATGTTTTTAGCATTGATTTTACCATTATTGTAAATTGCTTTTGATCAAATTTCTGCCACAAATAGACAAAATTGCATCACGATTCAAAATTTAAAGAGAAATTGGGCAATTTGAGAAATCCTCAGCATGAAGTTGAAAATTGTAGTATTATGTTGAATTATTTTTATAGCTATTCTTTTTATCAAGAAGATATATGTAAACAAAATTAAACATGAATTTGGTTTTATGGATTTCGATACTATTTTTCTTTTGATTATGAAATACCAAAATAGACGACTTATTTAGTTGGTTCCAATTAAAAATTGTTGTTAGTCGAGACAAAATCCTATTTTTGAAGATACATCATGAAAATTAAATTATAGACAAAGATCTTTGTTGTATTTTGTTAAACACATCTATTTTTGGTGTTTACAATGTACTTATAAATACCAATTAATTCCAAAAAAAGAATCTTGCAAAAAATAAAAAATGCATGCATGATAACACATTATTTTAACTTCAACTCCTACTTCAGAGAATCAGAAACTAGAGGTCAACATTGAAGACTATGTATAATTCATGACTAAATAAAAATTGAGAATGGATTTGGGGAATATGTCAAAGAGACAACAACCCGACCAAACAGCAGAAAACAACCGAAGGTCACCAATGGGTCTTCAACGCAGCAAGAAAACATACCTGCCAAGTTTTCCAAATGCCTATGGGGTTTTGCGTGCAAGATGGCTGTCATATTCCTAAATTAAAGAGCAGATTGCTCTGAGGGATACGATTGCCATTGTTTTCATTGACACATGTATACATGTAGCTGGATAATATTATTTTCAAAACGAATTCAACTGCACATGTAAAATGTATTTAGGTAATCTGAATAGTTACAAAATAGCCAATCCCGGATACAAGTGTATGAACAATGTACTTAGGCCTATTATGTTTTATTTTTTTACTATCAATTCCAAGTTTACTTTCCACAGCAGTCACTGAGACTCAAAGTGAGAGAAGGTATAATTTTCACTTCGTATCTTATCACCTATAATTTTTCCAGAAGGGAGACAACTCGAAACGATAATATGGAGGACTCCATTTCGCCTGAAGGGGTGTTGTAGATACACCTTTACGATGTGGACTACATTTATTTTAATTTAAATGATGCATATGATTTAAAATCATGCAACAACAATAACCCTCAATAGCAGACATACATAGAAAGGATCCCATGAGTTTTAAATTAATCAATTGAGTGGGGAATCCAGAGCAACCATTCAATCTAATACCCCTTGAAGTCAAGAAAACTATATGCATGCACTTAATTACCTAAACAAACCATGGAGCAAGAACGAATATTAAATGTTAATTAAACGACCTAGATGGTTCACTATTTCTTTATGGAAGTATAATATCAAATATCAGTTTCATAACGGTGATCACATATAAGAAAAACTGAACTGCAGTTCTTATAAGTTATATGACAGAAATAGAATTATCGGAATACAGAGAACTCTCACATTTTTATCATAACTGGGGAATTCCCTCTAACGTGTTTCTAAATTTATAAAAACACTAAATATAAACACTGCTTAATTCTGATTTTCCGTGTTGCTAAAAACACCAATATAAGTCAAGGAAAATACATGTATCGAGCATGAAGATTATGAAAAGAACATTATAGGAAAGATTTTTAAGTTCAATCCCTTTGTTTGTTTTTACCTTTTAAAGCAAGACAATCATAAGAATATGAGATGTTCCTTAATGTTTAGAATAAAACAGTTGACGTGAGGGCATGGCCCTGAGCCTATGGTATAAGTCTACAGAAGCAATTGTATCCCAAAAACCTTCAAGGGGGGCTTCAAATACAGTGTAATGTTGTTTTTTGGATTCTTCATACTTTTATAAGCCTCAATTCATTGTAAAATTAATTGTTTTGTTAAAATTATGGACATAATTGCTCTTTAAAAAATTCAATTTGGGAGCCTCCATGGGGGAAATCCCCCGCAAATAGTGACAGTTGGCAGGTATGAGAAAATCCCACACCAGGAGGTGGTCCTCAGCTAGACTCTTTTTTGTTGACGATGTTCTGCTGATTGTTTTTACATCGTTTACAGATTTTTTCTGTTTTCTGTAATTTTTGCAAAAAAGGAAAAAAAAGTCATTGAAGGGCAATAACTCATTTAAAATTTTAAATCATCATTAGGACAATAACTTCTTTTAAAGGGGCACTAGCTTCCAAATTCATGTTTACCGATTTGACTCAAATTATCATATTTTATTTATAACAATGTGAAACATTTTTCCAAACTATCAAAAGTATAAAATAAACAATTTACAGGAAATTGTCTCAAAAAGATGTAGCTTCGTTTCGTGTGAATTTTTACCAAAACGCCATCTAATTAACTAACGAGTTTACCTTCTATGACCATATAAGTGATGTAAACATAAACATATATATATATATGAATAGATTAAGCAAAACGTGCAATTGGATTTTCACAAGTCTGTTAAATTTTGTATTATAGATTCAAAATTAATGTTTATCGTCGTTTTTACATTTGTAAGAAGAACTTTTTGTGGATCCAATCAGTTAATCAAATTATTTACCTTAGTTTCACTTTCAATGTTGACATTCTTTTCCTTTAAATAACCGCACAAGGACAACGCATGCGTTATTCTATCTCTTTCTACGGGGTTAAATTGAAGTTCACATGAATACGGGTTTAATAAGGTTGAGTTATTCACTTGCAAGTGAATAATTCATTATCAATGTTTATTAGCTTAATTTGACAAAATTAAAACATTTTAGCTGATAAAAAGCAAATTATTATTTCACTATTTCACTTTCATCAATGATTGAACAAAAAATATCATACTTTTGATTTTTTATATATCTCGTAGCTAGTGCCACTTTAAAACAGTTGACTTACATTTTTACAATGTTAGCACATTTGTGGATCTTGTCCTGCTGATTAATTTTGTCAATTAACTTTTCAAAGTATTACCTATTTAGCATTTAGGTTTATAAAATAAAAGACACAAAAAAACACAATTTTTTTTTTTAAAATTGTCCAATAAAGGAGTTGACTGAAGAATTGGGCCATGTTCATGTTGACCTTTTTGTAGATTTAAATGTAGCCTTCCTGATCATTTATGCTTAATAAATTTCTAACTTTTATCTGTTTTCAAGATATTTATAATAGTAAAAAATGCAACAAATGATAAAAATTGTCATTTAATAACTCCTAAAAGACTTGACAAACAATTTAGGCAATACCAACTTGTTTGTAGATCTTGCCTTGTAGTTTGCTTTTTCTATTCAATATTTTCTCTATCTATAGGATTTTCAAGATAAGAGACTTAATTTGCATTTTATCCTTGTTTTATTGTACATAATTTTACACCTAGATACCCACATGATGTTGCCAGATTAATTGTTCCAACTGCTCCAGTTGTTTCAGAAGAGAAGTTATTGAAAAAGTGAACTGACAACAAACAAGGAACAACAAGGGACATCAACATGATCAATTGATCGGAGTAGCTCACTTGACCTGTCTTGCCAAGCTGCTAGCAGATCACGACTTACACTGATAATCAAAGGAAACTTTCAGGAAAAGAATGATAACTCTTGAAGTTTAATATTTCACAATAACGAATGAATGTAGTAAAGCTTTAGATCATGTAGATTAAGATTGTTCTGACATTTGAAAATCTGAATACCTCAATCAAAACATGCGTTCACTTTCAGCTAAAATTGAATAAATTTAAGAACGTATTAACCTGTTAAAAACCAAAGAATTTTTTTAGAAGCTGGCAGGTACAAATGTATGGTATTGTGGTATTGATAATACACATTACTATACAAAATTTACAGTACCAGTACACAAGCCTTACCTGCATAAAAAGTCCCTGATTCTTCATCAGCTTATCTTCATTTTCTGACTGTACAATTCTGTGAAAGAATAGAAAGAATTAGTGACATGGTCAAGAATAAGAACTTGGAAAAAATTTGTTTCTGCAGATCCAGGATGTTAAAAAGGGGGGCCCAAACTACATGAACTCTAGGAAAAATAAGTGGCTGTTTTCTGCTATTTGGTCAAACCAAGAGTTCCAAATGGTGAAGTTGAAATCATCCCTTCGTAAATTTTACGGACTCCATCACGAGTTGGTTGACCGTTATGGAATAACTGTTTCACAAATGATATCAGATATGTTCCTTACGTAGAAACTACAATCCTCTTCCCTTTTATGAATGTGACCTACCGAATTAGACTTTTTACCTGTTTTGTTATGACATAAGCATAAACATAACGACGGGTGCCACATGTGGAGCAGGATCTGCTTACCCTTCTAGAGCACCTGAGATCACCCCGAGTTTTAAATGGGATTCGTGTTGCTTATTCTTTAGTTTTCTATGTTGTGTCATTTGTACTATTGTTTGTCTGTTTGTTTTTTTCATTTTTAGCCATGGCGTTGTCAGTTTGTTTTCGATTTACGAGTTTGACTGTCCCTCTGGTATCTTTGGTCCCTCTTTTATAATATTTTTAAAAAAAAAATATGTATATATATCTACAGCCTTTTTCTTTGACATTACAATATATTTTTGTGAGAAGATACTCCGGTCCTAAATTGCTTGATTTATTTGCATACCAAAATAAAATGTTCTTACAACATGTACAAATTACTTAACCTTTGCTTCATTATATAATCGTACTATAATTTTTTTAAACTAATGTCTTCTCTCGCTTCTTATATATGTATGACATACCGACAGTTAAGAATCTGCTGCAAGTATAAATTTGACAAAACTTCACAAAAGATACTTTAGTTTGACGGAATGTACTAGATGTACTAACAAAAATATTTGTGGTTAAAAATTAGGCTGCTTACTGAATTTGGGAGAACAATATGACCCTGAAGTTATTAACTCTGTTTACTTTTAATAAATCTGTTTAGCTACAATACCAGGGTAAAAGTTACAACAAACTTCTACCCAATGATGCCAATCACTACATTAATATAGCATATTTTAAAATATTTTAACAAATACACATCTACCAACCTACCTGATAACTCAGACGTTTGGTCACCACATGATTTTTCATATTAAATAAACACATGATCAGGCTTTCAGATATAAAAAGTTATTCTGTTCAATTATAATTATTTGGTGTTGAACTACAAATGTATACACCTTATCGCTATTTGTCCGCCATTGCTGGATATCACACAGGTTCCCGTAAAATGTTGATGTCATAAAACCAAATATCTGACGCCACAATGGAAAAGTGATTGTTGTTGATGTCAAAAGTTCAAGCGGCCTGGTCAGCCGGGATAAGCGATAAGGTGTATTGGAGTGTTAGAACAATGGGACATTGTACTAATGGGGTGTCGGACCAATGGGCTGTTGGACTAATTAGGCGTCAGGCCATCGGAGCTGCCCCTTAAGAAAGAAGGGGGATTTTGTCATGCAGTGTCCTAAACATCATAAACAAATTTATGCAGCTTTTGCTGCCTGAAATCTATCTGCAGTTCATGATCAGAAAATGAGTAAAAAGTTTATTTTAATGTGTGTATATGTCCACGGTGTAAGTAATAATGTTTTGTGTACAATTCATAACATAAACTTCACTAACAATTTTATATTTGACGCCCGAACGACAACAGTTCCAGTCTTCAAATTCACCGACTTTGGATACTTGCGAAAACACGGAAACTGATACAACCAAGTACCACAGTAAAAGTTAGAACGATATACAACTGCAGCAACGGTTATTTACTTTTGTCAAAGAATTTTAAAACTACCATTAAGGCAAACTTGGCATATTTTCGAAGTATAATAATCAAAAGATTTATAAATATGCAAATCATGTGTTCTGTATCTGTAGCTGTATCTGTAGAATACCGGAATTGAACTCAAAATACTAAGTAAAACTTATCCATGCAGGAAGTGCCGCCGTGTGCGACACTGATGTAACTAGTCGTGCGATATAACTGCCTTAAAACATTCCACAATTTTACACTAACTTGTGTTACTGTAAAACATTGTGTGGTTTTTTATATTACTTATTCAAAACAATAATTGTAAAAAAGGGGTTCCAACCCCAGAAATATTGTATTGTATTGTATTGTAATGTTGCATTGCATTGCATTGCATTGTATTGTATTGTATTGTATTGTATTGTATTGTATTGTATTGTTGTATTGTTGTATTGTATTGTATTGTATTGTGTTGTATTGTATTGTTGTATTGTATTGTATTGTATTGTATTGTATTGCATTGCATTGCATTGCATTGTTTTGTATTGTATTGCATTGTATTGTATTGTTGTATTGTATTGTAATGCATTGCATTGTATTGTATTGTATTGTATTGTATTGTATTGTATTGTATTGTATTGTATATTTTAACTTATTTGATTCGTTCAGGGATAGTCACATGTTAGATTTGTTCAGGGATAGTCACATGTTAAACTATATTTTCGAAGGTAGACAGAAAACTGCGGATAGCAAAAAGCATATTGCATATAGCAAAAACAGTGGCGTATTCAGGGCGGGGGGTCCGGGGGTTGGAACCCCTCTCTTTTTTTGGACGATCAATGCATTTGAATGGGGATATGTGGTTGGAACCCCCACCCCCACCCCACCCCCCTTTTTAAATGGCTAGATCCGTCCTTGAAAAAGCATAATGCACGGTTATTTTTAGAATATTTAAAAACCGATATATACTTTGTGACGTCATATAATGAATTTCATGATATTGTTTATTGTTTTATTAAAAAAAAAAAACTATGATCGATTATTTGAAGATTTTTTTTTTTTAAATACATAAGATGTTAAAAAACAAACAAAAAAAAAATGAATGAAATAACAACTATAAGTTGTTATTGTCTAGGAGACAATATGAAAGCTATTAATTTCCAACAAAATCAAACGACGATTTTGATACAAATATGTTCGGAAATTAATAATATAACAATTACAGCTAATAAATCAGGTAATCACAAAAGTAAGTTAGTTTACAGCTACCACGGGGTTAGCAAAAGTTTTAACATAAATCATAAAAGGACAGGTAACAACATACGGCACAAAATAAATGACAAAAAAGACACATCTTCCTGTGTCATTCTAATAAAAACATATAAGAAGAATATGTCCACGGGACACAGTTGCCCCCGCTTGTAAATATACTGCAAATGAATTACTTGTCCATCTATTAAGAGACATTACCAGAGAAAGATGAAAGTGAAGCTAGAGGAATTAGAAATTTATTTGTAATTGGTGGTTATATGCATTCTGTATCAGTTTTGTAACATATGGGTGAGGCAAACTTAATTTTGAGTGTGGAAATCGTCAATCTAGCATGTTTTCCATTCGTAAAGGGACATTGAAAGTGACGCTAACCAAATTCGAATTTGATTTGTGTTTTGATGACAATAAACGTGTGTATAAGTTCAGAATCTTTCAATTGGCTAAGGCAAACTAAAGTTAGAGAACAGAAACCATTTTTTTTCTCAAAAATTTCGAACGGACGTACGTACAGACGAACAATGCCCCAACCGCTGCAGCGGAAGTAACTGTAAGAAGCTATCGAACGACAGATATAATTGTGAACCCGAAAGGGAAAACCTTTAAATTGGTGGATGGTTGTTTTATACATGTACTAGACTCACATACTGAGTCGGAATTTTATGACGTCCCTTTTCACAAGATAAATGCATTTCGCCCTACCCGGGTGCTGTATTCTGACTCCGAGTCTACCCGTCTTGTCTTTTATCCCTCAATTCCGCGTGCTACACAGCAAATACTAATATTGAAATATGTGGTGTGAAACCAGCCATGCATAAATTGAACCTTCGATCTCCTGCACTCGTTTAAACGATATAAATTGCAATGCTTTCTATATCATGTATGGGTCATGTACATGTTATTGTTCATGGTTGTTTATTTATTGTGTATATTGAGTTTATCCCCAATAAGAAAGTGGATGCACGTTAGTAGTAAAAAATCGTAAGGGTTCCGCGCGGAACCCAGTGTCTCGCCTACTGTTTGTTAGTCGCAGACTCCACAAAAATGAGGGAAAAAAACAACATTAAGATTTTCCTTTCGGTACTTTCTTTTTATTGTAAGAAGCTTCCAAGTTTGGTAAAAATCCAGGATAGTTTATGAATCTTATAAAAAATTTTAAAACTGCAGACTGTATGTTATGTTAACCATGTTAACTGTCCAGAAGAAAAACTAAGTCCATTTATAAGTTAAGTACACAAAAAAAAAGATTTTTTTAACAAAATTTACTTCTTGAGACTATCTTATGATCAGAACAAGCTTCTGTCCAAGTTTGGTACAAATCCAGGATAGTTTTAAAAAAATTCGTGTTGCTTATTCCCCAATTTCTATGTTGTGTCATGTGTACTATTGTTTGTCTGTTTGTCTTTTTCATTTTAGCTATGGCGTTGTCAGTTTATTTTCGATTTATGAGTTTGACTCTCCCTCTGGTATCTTTCGTCCCTCTTTTAAGAAGGTTATAAAAGTTTTAAAAACTTTAACCACAGAGTGAATGTATTATTTCCTGGCAGAAAAAACTAAGTCCATATATAAGTAAAATACAGAAAAACATATTTTTACAAAATTTACTTCTGAATAATATCTTATGAACATAAACAAGCTTCTGTCCAAGTTTCGTAGAAATCCAGGTTAGTTTCAGAATGTTAATAAAATTTCAAAACCTTTAACACAGAGTTAATATTTGTGAACGACGACGACTACGACGCCGACGGAATGTAGGATAGCTATGTCTCGCTTTTTCGACTAAAGTCGAAGGCTCAACAAAAATCGCGTACTCGCTACAGCTAATAATTATCAATCTGCAACACAATTATTAAACCATTCCCCTTTATAGAAGCCATGCAAACTTTGACGAAAAGTTACTTGTACGATGAGTGTTCAAAATTTCTTATATCGACAATCAGTAAATGGAAAAAGATCGATAAACGGCGGATGTTAAAATTGCTTAACTTGCTACAACCCAACACTATATCAAGCTACAGACCAAATATATAAGAGCCATATGCATACAATGGGTGTTTTTAATTTCCAAACTATCATGCAGTTGCTGCGTAGTGGATGTATGTAAACGTTGCGTACTCGATACGATCAGATACTGTAACTCAATATTCGCAAGCTGCAGATCTAAACTAAAACATTCCCTTCCAAAGAAGCAAACACAAAAACGTTGAAGAAAGTTTCCTTGTAAAGGTTTTTCGGACGGGCGACAGTACCAAGTCATGAAAATAGCAATTGTTATCTTACAGTTCGTTTCTGTGTGTGTTGCATTGTCGTTTTTTTGTGTTGCACTTTAGTATTTCTGTTGTTTCGTTGTTTTCCTCTTATATATATTTGATGTGTTTCCCTCAATTTTAGTTTGTAACCCGGATTTGTTTTCTCTCAATCGATTTGTGACTTTGGAAAAGCAGTATAATACTACTGTTGCCTTTATTTAACCTTTATTTATCCAGTTACGGTCGTTACTTGAAAAGTTGTCTTCCGTTGATGACTGGCTGCTTGAGTGGACCTCTGTTCAAATCAACATTGATTTAATTTGTATAATTACTGTCTCGCTGATGTTATCTCCGACATGTCTTTTGACTCTTATACTGGTTTTGTTACTAAATCAATGTTGAGACAATTTTCTTTTCAGAAATATTCAGTATAGCATGGTGTAAACTAAGTGTTATATAAGTATCAAATAATGTTTTACACAATTATAAAACAAATATTTTTACATAGAAAAACTTTGTTAAACAAATAATTTTCTAACTGAAATGTGTTTGTTATAAACAATATCAAAAATATTAAAGAAACCACAGAGAACGCCTTCTAACATAGACTAAACATATAAAAGTGAGTAATGTTCAACCATTTTTTAGAATGTCTATAATATGTAGTACCCACAATTAGCAACAAAAAGTAGCATACCACTATTCATGTGTCTTTATCATTCAGTTGTTCCAGTCACACAACTGCCGGTCCATCAAAATTTGGCAACATATGCAATAATTTTTATGATCATAATGCAATCCTTTGTACATCTTGTAGTTGGTTGGCTTTTGTTTTCCACACTTTCTACATGATAAAATTGCTTCACGAATCTGTGGTGCCATTATTCCGAACTTCCATTCTCTTCTTGTTCCGGTTTCACTCATTTTATTAGTTCCCATCAATTGTGAAACGTCATTTTCATTGACCAGCTTTGAGATGTAAAACATCGAGGGAAACTTCGGAAGGGCACGGCACTTAAGTTTGTTGATATCTTCATTCAGACTTAAAGTTACCAGACACAAGTTGTTTCCTTTTTCCTTTTTCCTTTTTCGATATTCAAATTTTGAAAAATAAGTCCAAACTGAATTTTTTTTTTCCCTCAAAATATTTTTCACAATTTTTTTTTTCCTAAAATTTTTTTTTCCTTAAAAATTTTTTTTTTTCAAATTTTTTTTTTACAAAATTTTTTTTCCTCCAAATTTTTTTTTCCTCAAATTTTTTTTTCCTCAAAAATTTTTTCCTCAAAAATATTTTCCTCAAATTTTTTTTTCCTCATTTTTTTCGTTTCCTTATTCGTTTTCAATTTTCTTTTTCGATTTTCATTTCCTTATTCTGTTTCTATTTCCTTTTTCGATTTCATTTCCTTATTCGTTTTCTATTTCCTTTTTCGATTTTCATTTCCTTATTCGGTTTCTATTTCCTTTTTTGATTTTCATTTACTTATTCGGTTTCTTTTTCCTTATTCGGTTTTATTTCCTTATCGATTTTCATTTCCTTATTCGGTTTCTATTTCCTTTTTCGATTTTCATTTCCTTATTCGATTTCTATTTCCTTTTTCGATTTTCATTTCCTTATTCGTTTTCTGTTTCCTTTTTCGATTTTCATTTCCTTATTCGGTTTCTATTTCCTTTTTTTGATTTTCATTTCCTTATTCAGTTTCTTTTTCCTTATTCGGTTTCTATTTCCTTTTTCAATTTTCATTTCCTTATTCGGTTTCTTTTTCCTTATTCGGTTTCCATTTCCTTGTTCGATTTTCATTTCCTTATTCGGTTTCTTTTTCCTTATTCAATTTTCATTTCCTTATTCGGTTTCTTTTTCCTTTTTCAATTTTCATTTCCTTATTCAGTTTCTATTTCCTTATTCAGTTTCTATTTCCTTTTTCGATTTTCATTTCCTTATTCGGTTTCTATTTCCTTTTTCGATTTTCATTTTCTTATTCGTTTTCTATTTCCTTTTTCGATTTTCATTTCCTTATTCGGTTTCTTTTTCCTTATTCGGTTTCTTTTTCCTTTTTCAATTTTCATTTCCTTATTCGGTTTCTTTTTCCTTATTTGGTTTCCATTTCCTTATTCGATTTTCATTTCCTTATTCGGTTTCTTTTTCCTTATTCAATTTTCATTTCCTTATTCAGTTTCTTTTTCCTTTTTCAATTTTCATTTCCTTATTCAGTTTCTATTTCCTTATTCGATTTTCATTTCCTTATTCGGTTTCTATTTCCTTGTTCGATTTTCATTTCCTTATTCGTTTTCTATTTCCTTTTTCGATTTTCATTTCCTTATTCAGTTTCTTTTTCCTTATTCGGTTTCTATTTCCTTATTCGATTTTCATTTCCTTATTCGGTTTCTATTTCCTTTTTCGATTTTCATTTCCTTATTCGGTTTCTATTTCCTTTTTTGATTTTCATTTCCTTATTCGGTTTCTTTTTCCTTATTCGGTTTCTATTTCCTTATTCGATTTTCATTTACTTATTCGGTTTCTTTTTCCTTATTCGATTTTCATTTCCTTATTCGGTTTCTTTTTCCTTATAAGATTTTCATTTCCTTATTCGGTTTCTTTTTCCTTTTTCCTTTTTCATTTTCTTTTTCGGTTTCTATTTCCTTATTTGATTTTCATTTCCTTTTTTCATTTCTGTTTCCTTATTTGGTTTCTTTTTCCTTATTCGAAATTCATTTCCTTATCTGGTTTCTGTTTCCTTATTCGGTTTCTTTTTCAATACGGTGGTCAGACGGTCCCGGATCCCAGAAAAATATTTAAGTGGGAAATAGCTTGTGTCAATCCCTTTCAAGTAGAAGTACAATTAGTACAGTACTTTGATAAAATCTTCAGTCCTTTTTTGGCAGCTTTTAGATCTGGTTTTGGATGTCAATCAACTTTATTAAGAGTGATTGAAGATTGGAAATTAGCCTTAGATCAAAATAAATACCTTGCAGCTATCCTTATGGACTTGTCAAAAGCATTTGACTGTCTCCCCCATGACTTACTGCTATTGAAACTAAAAGCTTATGGTCTCTCCAAATCCTCACTTGATATGTTATATAGTTATTTAACAAAAAGAAAACAGTGTGTGAAAGTAAACCAAAATTTAAGTGGTATGCTTGACATATTTAAAGGGGTACCACAAGGTTCCATCCTTGGACCCATCCTATTTAATATTTTTATTAATGATTTGTTCTTTTTTGTAAAAAATTGTTCTTTATATAATTATGCTGATGACAATACTTTGTCAAAGTCTGGAAATTCCTTACAAGATGTAATTTCTGCTCTTGAGGAAGACAGCAATTATTTAATACAGTGGTTTTCTTCCAATAAAATGCAGGCCAACCCAGAGAAATTTCAAGTTATCTCTCTTGGCAAAAAAACACATGATAAAAAGATTGTGTTTGATTTGAATGGTATTTCTATATCATGTGAGGATGAGGTTAAACTACTTGGAGTTACGATTGATTTTAAATTAAACTTCAATTTGCATATTTCAAATATTTGTAAAAAGGCTGCAAGGCAATTAAATGTTTTGAAAAGAATTGGGAAACATCTAAACAAACTGAGTAAACTTACAATTTATTACTCTTTTATTATGTCTAATTTTAGTTACTGCCCTTTGACTTGGCACTTCTGTGGGGAACAAAATACCAGAAAAATAGAAAAAATACAAGAACAAGCGCTTCGATTTATTTATGAAGACCATCAGAGCCCATACGAAACACTCCTTCAAATTTCAAAACTTCCATCATTAAAAACTCGTAGAATGCGCTCAATTGCCTTGGAGACCTTTAAAATAATTAATAAAAAATGTCCTTTATTTATTCAAGATTTAGTTGTAATTAAAAACAATTCATATAATTTCAGGTATGTAAACACTGCTGAGGTACCTAGACCTAGAACCTCAAGTTATGGTAAAAGATCCTTTAGATTTGAGGCAAGTATGGAACTCACTTCCTAATGAGGCTAGACTCATGGCTTCTTTTGACCAGTTTAGGAATTATATAAATTCCTGGTGTGGGGGTCAAAAATGCTACTGCAGTTCATGTCGTTTCCAGCCAGTGCTGTCTCAAAGCTGAAATTTCTTTCTTTCTTTTTATAATGGCCTTTTGCTCTGCTTTTTATGCATTTATTGAATATATTATCTGCCATTAAATGCTAGTGCTTATATTTATTTATTTATTGTTTTTATGCTTTTAGTCTGTTATATTTTATGATCTTCAAGAGATTTGCTGATTCCCCCGTTGCAATGCCACATGAACTTTGACTCTGGAGGCTCACAAATCAAATAGATTTGCTTTCATTATATTGCATGTTTTTTTCATTTTTATTTGGTAGTATTTGCATGATGCTGCATGATTTGTTATGTGATAGTCGGTTAAAGAGCTCACCAGAGCTCATGTTTTATCTGTTATTATGTATATATATGCCGACTCTAAATAAAATTTACTTACTTACTGTGACAAGAACAAAGGTATTGACATAAGCTATTTCCCACTGAAATATTTCTTGGGGATCCGGGCCCGTCTGGCCACCACAGAGCTCGGTTCAAAGGTGACCCTTAACGTAATTTTCCGTATTAACCACACATTCGGTACTACTCGGCATATTATAACGCTGCCTCCCTGGTGTTAGAGTCGGACACCAGAGATAACAGGTTACAAATAAAAGGGATTTCTTTAACTGGTATGGTTTATATTACTATAAGATGTATGGCCCGACGTCTAATTGGAATACCGTCGAACCAACACACTTTACAGCTTCGTTAACCTAGTAGACTCTAGAGGTCTATCAATATAATTATTATTTATAAATAAAAGACAAAACATATAAAACTTGTGATCATTTATTTAACAATCTTAAAATGTCAGAGAGAATGGCTGTGAAGGCTCTAGCTGTTTCTGGTTTGGTTGGGTTCCTGGTATGGTTGGTCTAACTAATTAAATATATATATATACACACATATATATAACAATCCAGAGTATAACCACTCTGTAGATTCAGTCGACTAGTTTAAAAACTATCATTAGCATATAGCTCATTCAGGCGTACAAAGGGTCTCAATAAAAGAACACCTATAAAATTATGTAGCCTTAATTCAACAACATCTGTTTAAAATAACCATCTGTATATAAATACTAGTGGTTATTATCGTCACCAAGACATATATTTCTTTGACTAATTAAAACTATAGGTATAATTTACCCTCTACATATATTGTCACCAACTATTACCACCCAAACTGAGTCACCGAGATTTACTCCCAGCTTCTCCCAAATTCGTCTCCTTAATTTCCTCCTAATGTCTCCCTAATTGTCTCCTTAATTTCCTCCTAAAGTCTCCTAATTTCCTCCTAATGTCTCCCTAATTGTCTCCTTAATTTCCTCCTAAAGTCTCCTATTTTCCTCCTAATGTCTCCCTAATTGTCTCCTTAATTTCCTCCTAAAGTCTCCTATTTTCCTCCTAATGTCTCCCTAATTGTCTCCTTAATTTCCTCCTAATGTCTCCCTAATTCGTCTCCTAATTTCCTCCTAAATTCTCCGAGATTTCAAGTTTGGTGTTTCATAACATTCAATTCCAAACCACAACAATTACTGCTTTCCGTAGTTGATCATTTTAGTTTTATAAGAATGTCAGCCAATCACAGACCCTCTTACATAAGTCGGACCAATCGGCAACCATCTCTCTAATTAGGGAAATTCCCGAAATGGCAATTCAAAATGTAAACACTGGACATTTTATGTAAATAAAGATGTTTTCCAGCTTAAAATCATTAAGAACTAACATATGTATTCATCATGAAGGTTATTACACCAACAGGATAACTTAGGAACACATGAAAAAGGTTAATATCTCAAATATACAACAGAACTAAAGGTACAGGCACTCCGGGAACAAACTTGGTCACCGCGAGTAAATTCCACTCATAACATCACTTGAAACACAATAGAATTAAATCAATTTTAGTGTAATCAGCGTATCGAATACACTCATATGCAAAGCATATCATCTCACAGACAACTCCGTATTATTATTTGTACTTAATAACACAGCATATTCAAAAAGGGGGGTTGACGGCATTACATTGCCCCCATCCTTCAGAATTTGGTCCCCAAATAGGTTGACTTGATTTGGTTCCCAGCAATAGGAACTAAAATTGGGTAATATTTGATAATATTCAACAAACATTTAAATAACATTTATCAGGCACATAGTCAGTATATTTACAGTACTTTATGACTTTGATTTTTCAAAGCAAAAATCTTATTCCAATTTGGCTGATATTTTACTATATCAGATAAACAGAGCATATAAATACAACTCAACTAAATATAGATATAATTTTCTGTAACTAAAACACATAAAGGAGCTTATTCTTGACCAATAATACATGTATTTTACTATCGGGCTGTTTTTGTTTACTTCGTTTCACTCTGGTTTGAGGTTCTCATATTCTGGTTTGTAAGCATAATGAAATGCTTTTCCAACAAAACCATTTTATCATTCAATGCTCCATAAACATTGACCAGTGATTAGGTCACTCGTGAGTTTATCTCTTTTGAGCACTAATGTCGTTCCTGTCTGTTAATGATTTTTGTTTTTAACCCTTTTTGGTGTTAAATATACTTGTTGCTCTCTTAAAACTTTGAACCGGGCTTGCAAACATTGTACAACGTTTCTCTTGCAGACCCGTTCTTGCCAAGCCTTGCTCTATAGACACTGACCAGTAATAAGGTCACTCGTGTGTCTATCTCTTTTGAGCAATCAAACACCACCTCCAGTACTATACGATCTGTGAAATATTTTAGGTGCACGCAGCCTTCTTAGGAAGGTGCTTCGTTGTGTACCTCTCGTTATTTACGGACCAAACTGTACTCTATCTTTTCTGATCAACTCTCTCAAGAAACATACCTTCAGGTTTCATATTTTGACTGGCCAGGCCAAAACATCTACATTTCAGTACTTAACTGAGACAAGTCTTTCTAGCAACATATTTTATTTTAATTTTCTTAATTAAGAATATAGATAACCATTCTTTTCATAGGGCCTCTCACTAAGATTGCAATCATTTAAAAATCATCCTATCTGTGTGTTGAACAATCGCATAGCACCACATAACCAGAGTTTTAACCAAACTCTCAAAATCGTGCCGTTCCCGATCAGTGATTTCATTTAATATAGCCCGAGCACTTCCAGATAAACTACTAGCCAAAAGTAAGGCCTTAGTCTTAGGGTCCCAATCATTTATTTCTGCCAATAAATCAAATTGTGTCAAATACTCCTCCAAATCATCCGAACCGTCATAGATTTGTGGTTTTATTTTGCATGAGATATCAGGTTTTGACTGTCTGATATCTGAAATATGACTGTTATTTTTATCAGTCTTACCGTGCCTGACTATGTGTTCCAGACTATTTGCTGTACTTTCAATTCCCCGTCCTAAAATTGGGGTTGACATACTTTTCATAGCTTGCCCTTCAAATTTTGCAAACATCTGGTTCATATCATTTGAAAAATCGGAAAAACATTTGTCCATCCGAAGTTTCATTTCTGCCCGTGCCTCTGCCATCATTCTCTCCGTTCTTTTAAAAATTTCACAACTTTGTGTCTCTAATAAACTCTCATGCATAGTTGCATCTGCTTCATCAACAATCTCATTGAGATGTGGGCCAAACGTAACAACGTTTGAATCATCCATTCTTATTATAATTTTTGGTTTTATAATTAAATTATGTAATTGTACAAACAATAACAGACTCTATAAATGGATCCCACCGCTGCCACCAAATATAACGCTGCCTCCCTGGTGTTAGAGTCGGACACCAGAGATAACAGGTTACAAATAAAAGGGATTTCTTTAACTGGTATGGTTTATATTACTATAAGATGTATGGCCCGACGTCTAATTGGAATACCGTCGAACCAACACACTTTACAGCTTCGTTAACCTAGTAGACTCTAGAGGTCTATCAATATAATTATTATTTATAAATAAAAGACAAAACATATAAAACTTGTGATCATTTATTTAACAATCTTAAAATGTCAGAGAGAATGGCTGTGAAGGCTCTAGCTGTTTCTGGTTTGGTTGGGTTCCTGGTATGGTTGGTCTAACTAATTAAATATATATATATACACACATATATATAACAATCCAGAGTATAACCACTCTGTAGATTCAGTCGACTAGTTTAAAAACTATCATTAGCATATAGCTCATTCAGGCGTACAAAGGGTCTCAATAAAAGAACACCTATAAAATTATGTAGCCTTAATTCAACAACATCTGTTTAAAATAACCATCTGTATATAAATACTAGTGGTTATTATCGTCACCAAGACATATATTTCTTTGACTAATTAAAACTATAGGTATAATTTACCCTCTACATATATTGTCACCAACTATTACCACCCAAACTGAGTCACCGAGATTTACTCCCAGCTTCTCCCAAATTCGTCTCCTTAATTTCCTCCTAATGTCTCCCTAATTGTCTCCTTAATTTCCTCCTAAAGTCTCCTATTTTCCTCCTAATGTCTCCCTAATTGTCTCCTTAATTTCCTCCTAAAGTCTCCTATTTTCCTCCTAATGTCTCCCTAATTGTCTCCTTAATTTCCTCCTAATGTCTCCCTAATTCGTCTCCTAATTTCCTCCTAAATTCTCCGAGATTTCAAGTTTGGTGTTTCATAACATTCAATTCCAAACCACAACAATTACTGCTTTCCGTAGTTGATCATTTTAGTTTTATAAGAATGTCAGCCAATCACAGACCCTCTTACATAAGTCGGACCAATCGGCAACCATCTCTCTAATTAGGGAAATTCCCGAAATGGCAATTCAAAATGTAAACACTGGACATTTTATGTAAATAAAGATGTTTTCCAGCTTAAAATCATTAAGAACTAACATATGTATTCATCATGAAGGTTATTACACCAACAGGATAACTTAGGAACACATGAAAAAGGTTAATATCTCAAATATACAACAGAACTAAAGGTACAGGCACTCCGGGAACAAACTTGGTCACCGCGAGTAAATTCCACTCATAACATCACTTGAAACACAATAGAATTAAATCAATTTTAGTGTAATCAGCGTATCGAATACACTCATATGCAAAGCATATCATCTCACAGACAACTCCGTATTATTATTTGTACTTAATAACACAGCATATTCAAAAAGGGGGGTTGACGGCATTACAATATCCCTACATCAAAGTTCTGAACCGGACCTAGCTCATTTCAAAGGTATTGACCTAGGCTATTTCCCACTTAGATATTTTTCTGAGATCCGGGCCCGTCTGGCCACCACAGAGGTTCAAAGTTGCTCTTTAACATAAATACAATACCCAGAACCCAAGTTCCTTTTTAATCACGTGTGTATCTACATCCATTTGGGATAAGTTTTATATATTACAGAGTCTATTATTTCGTCAAATTTAGGACATTGAAAGACCGGGGGTCTCAACATCATTTAAGCGGTCCTAAGCGGTAGGTTTTCACTGTACATTTCTTTTTTGGCTTTTCATAAATATTTCTATTTATATTTCTAAATGTCACTGGAGTGATCGGTATTTGTTTTTGTTTTATATATCATATATTAAATTACATCTTTGATGAATCTTTGATGTCGTTTTATTGATAAAATTCTATACTACATAAAGACAAGTATTCAACTTATAAATATAAGGGCTTAAATTCGAGGTCACAGTCATTCCCAAAAAATGGGTACAATTCGAATGTAGACACTGTTAAAAAATAAATTTCAACTGAGCAGAGAGAGAGTGTTGTTTTCTTCTGTGTCTATATCTAGTCTGTCATTTTTTTAATTTTTACTTACACCATTTTAGTTGTTTTCTAGTTTTAGCATTTTTTGTAAGACAAGGTAAGTATGAACGTATCGGAGGTTAGTGTTGTATAAAGTCATCTTAAAAATTGCATTAGAGAAAAACACAAGATTTAAATCCAGGCTCATGTGAAATGGGTAACATTTACAACCATAGCAAACTGATTTATACGTATTATTCTGTATATATTGAAAGCAAATACCAATTTTAAGGTCTGAATTAATATAGTGTTTTAAAATAATTCAAATAAGTAGTTTTCACAACTTATTTAGTAATAAATTTAAACTAGTGAAATGTTATGCTGTATAATATTTTAGTTTCATAATACAGCTTTCCAGGAAAAACACCATTATTTATGTTTTGAATCACTTGTATGTATTTTTTATGCTTGTATTAATCCACACCCCCATCTTTGTTACGGAGGTTGATATCAAACCAGTATCTGAATGCTGATACATAGTAACACTTAACTCTTTAATGCTAGCTTTTCTAAACAATTTATTAACATTACAAACTAAAAAACTGTTTTCTATCAAGTTATATGTTTCTTTTAGTCAAATGGACTTGTTCTTGTCAAAATCTCCGTAACGATTCATGAACTTTCACTCAAAAATATGTTTTACCTAAACCGAATACTGTTCAACTTAATTTTATTAGCTCTATACAGATAATGTCATCTTCCTTCACACCATAATGTATGTATTATACTCAACTATGAAGTTTTGGAGTCAAAATAGTTTCATTTCGAAAATTTCTATCCTCCGTAACGACATTTAAAACCTCCATAACGGACAATTCCAGTTCTTACCAACAGCAAACATTTAAATGAATGTAAATATTGGAATTAAAAAACAAACAAGACAACAGAATTAAACATTTTTCTTAGTAAATCGTTATCTAAAAAGAGTAAAGTCCTGTTAGAGAAAAAAACTTTTTTTCCTTAAATTTCTATCCTCCGTAACGTAAATCAATGATGTCGTCTATGATTGACATCACCTTTTGATTTTTATTAGTGATAATTGGTATCTATAACAATGTACAAGAATTTCAATTGGTATGATCGTGTTTACATGCATCTTTAGATTTTTTTTATTTGCATAACCTCCGTTACATTGATGAGTCCTAAATAATCTTGAAAATGTTTGCCATAAACTGCTGTTAAAGTTACGATTGTCGTCGTAATTACACAAGTTGTGTTGTAGACTATTTTAAATCTAAGAAAATGGCTGATATAACGTTTATAAACGTTATAATGTTGCTCACATAATAGGGAAAAAACAAGTTAACCTACCTTTCTCAAAACAACATTTTTTTTCTCAAAATCTGTATTTTGTTTATCTGTTTTCTTTATAATAAATGATGTTTGCTACAAAAATTACTTTCGGCAGTGTCGGCAGCCGCTGATACTGATAAAAAAGTCTGACAACTTAACTGTAAATAACTGCGTCACGGAGGTTATTTAAAACGGAGGTTAGTTTTATTTACATTATACATGAAAATATGTAACAATATTGTTGAGTTGCTTTCTCAAAACTGATTATTGAGAAGCTTTATGGGTGCTTTCAATGAAATAATCATCATTTTGATTTGTTCTTGGTTAGTGCGTTCCAAAATACGCGTTACGTAGGTTGGATTCTTATATGAGACAATCGAAAAAAAAAAGAAAGAGAAGATTTTATTTTATTTTTCGTTTCATTGCAATAAAAGTTAAAGGCAGGATTTAAAAATTTGATGTATCAACTTCGCTTAAAGTCACTTTGGGCATGATTTCCAATCATATAAATATGTTTTGACTTTACTTAAAGATACGTTACGGTAGGTTATACGTTTATCGGCGACATTGGTTTAATGGGTAAATCAAAGTGTATATTATAACTTTTGATTCTAAAATATTTTTGTGGATAAAAATCAATATAGTGTCAAATAAAAAAAGCAACTCTAATCATGATTTAGATGAAATAAAGTATTTTAATTCACACCGATATTTGGAGTTTTTCTTGGCGACATTCGGAATTCGTGTGATTTCCGTATATTGAATAGAAAATCACACAAATATATTTACGATATACATCACAAAAGATTATAAATTTATTTTAGTATACATATTAATCACTTAGAACACGAAAAAGATTATCTGTGACATATGTTTAGCTTGCATTTTGTGGTTATTTGCCGGCGACACTGAAATTTTGTAATTGTACCCATTTTTTGGGAATGACTGGTCAACGAGAATTAACGACAGCTTGAAGGGGTCATAAAACGATTTGCAGTAGTCTATTCCATTATTGAAATTAAGCTATTTCTCAATGTTCACGCGTATTTCGATATTAAGTCCGTCGGTACTCCTCTAATATGCGATGCGGAACATATTGACTATATACCTTTTGTTCCATTCTTAATAAGCATTCGAGTGAGGTATAAGCTAAGGTTTATCTGTACCTACGGGCTGAAGGGTCACAGCAGTCCATTTCATTATTCAAAATATCCATTTCATTATTTAAAATTTGCTATTTCTTAATTTTCACGCGTATTTTTGTATTTAGGCCTCCGCAATCCAGCTAATTGTCATTGCGGCACATATCGTTTATTCTCAATGTATTCCTCTATCAATAAGCTTTAATTTGGTGTATATTTTTTTTTCCTGAATTAGGAGCTGACGGGTTGCAGCAGTCCGTTCCATTATTCCAAATAAGCTAGTTCTCAATGTTCACGCGTATTTCGATATTAATATATAAAAAAGAAGATGCGGTATGATTGCCAATGAGACAACTATCCACAAAAAACCAAAAAGACACAGACAGTAACAACTATAGGTCACCGTACGGCCTTCAACAATGAGCAAAGCCCATACCGCATAGTCAGCTATAATAGGCCCCGATTAGACAATGTAAAACAATTCAAACGAGAAAACTAACGGCCTTATTTATGTAAAAAAAATGAACGAAAAACAAATATGTAACACATAAACAAACGACAACCACTGAATTACAGGCTCCTGACTTGGGACAGGCACATACTTAAATGTCCGTCGGTACTCCTCTAATATGCGTTGCGAAACATATTGACTATATACCTTTTGTTCCATTCTTAGTAAGTTTTCGAATGAGGTATAAGGTTTATCTGCAATAACGGGCTGAAGGGTCACAGCAGTCCATTCCATTATTCAAAATATCCATTTCATTATTCAAAATATCCATTTCATTATTCAAAATTGGCTATTTCTTAATTTTTCACGCGTGTTTTGGTATTTAGGTCCACCGTAACCCCTCGAAAGGTCATTGCTGCACAATCAACTTGTTATATCTTTAATCAGAGGATGAAAAATAGCAAAGGTCCAGGGGAAATAAAAACAAGACAACGTAGAGTATTTTGATATATATGTTTTGGTATTAAGGTTGTCCATACATGGAATTAGTATGGCGTTCATTATCACTGAACTAGTATATATTTGTTTAGGGGCCAGCTGAAGGACGCCTCCGGGTGCGGGAATTTCCCACTACATTGAAGACCTGTTGGTGACCTTCTGCTGTTGTTTTTTTTTCTATGGTCGGGTTGTTGTCTCTTTGGCACATTCCCCATTTCCATTCTCAATTTTAATTTCTGTTAAAAATAGTTAAGGAAAAGCCATTAGTTTATCCTCCTGAACTAAATAAATAAATAAAATAAAAGATTTACAGAGTGTTTTTATTTTTTTTCTTATAATAATTTGAATGTTCGTTTGATAACACCAAAATGACGAATTTAGAAATACGGAACTTAGTGTCAGTTATTTTTTTTTTAATTTTTATTTCACTATTCACCGCTCCAACTTGAATAATGAAACCTAAACTATTTCCTTTACATTGAATAGTGAATAGTAAACTATTCTATTATTCATTATTAAATTTTGAATAATGAAAAATGAATAATGGACGTACTTCAGCGCGGTAAAAATGACATGTATGATGGATTTTTTTTCTGTGCTCGGTAAAAAGACCACCTACATAATGTAACTACTAGTACTTTACAGATCTATGGACAAATCGACAGGCAGGACGGAACACACTTGGTTAATCATATATACATACCATATAAAACTTCATTTTTGAGGGATTATATATATATATACAACCTCTAGTAACTTACCCTGTATTTCACTTTAAATGTGTCTCGTTTTATATTAATGTATAAGTAAAATTGTCGGGCAATCTATGACAGATTTGTTAGTCTTTCTTTGTCAGCTGTTCATATTAA
Source organism: Mytilus galloprovincialis (assembly GCA_037788925.1). NCBI lineage: Eukaryota > Metazoa > Mollusca > Bivalvia > Mytilida > Mytilidae > Mytilus > Mytilus galloprovincialis. Next base: position 18,755,959 of record CM075342.1, on the reverse strand, counting down.
ATTGTTCGTATTGCCTCAAATCTGTGTGTCTTCTATGCCACGTACAACTGTGACGATATTGACTTACAATTCTGCTCAAACCGGTGCTAGGGCTGTCTTGCAACTTTTATTGAGACGAGAATGATTTCTCTGTGTTGAAGATCTCACTGTATTTTGTCAAGATGAAGAACAGCAATAAAGTCTTAGACGCTGTTTCTTTGCTGCAAATTTATTTTGTATATGTCTTGATTTTGGTGTCGGGCAAACTTAGGTAAGAAAATGGAAACGAAAAAATCAGTATTTTTTTTTATTTGTTAAGGCGCATAACCCTAGAATGGTATAAATGACGCCATCAAAATCAAATGTGATATGTATTTTGTTGTAATACGGATTGTGTATAAGTTTCATAACATTTTGTTGAGGCAAACTCGAGATAAAAGAACGAAAACTAATTTCTTGACGTACAGACATACACACGGACAAGGCTAGCAAAACTTAATGCCCCCTCCACTATAAGTAATATTTCATTGAGTAACCCGATGTTTTCATCACTTAATAACGATAATTGCTATATCCTATTCTCTTTTTATTTATATAAAGTTCCGGAAAAAATGTCCCTAACCATATTAATCAGAGTCTTAATATCTAGAAGGAATTCCGATCTATATATAGGAAATTATTGACCTGGCTACTGAGGTTGTTATTTGTCGCTTCTGTAAAAGAAGTAAAAAAACGGGGCATGTATTAATACCGAAATCGGGAATACCGCCTGGTATTTCATAATCTACCATGTATTGATTCGTAGGGGAAATTTGTTCTTACGAAACAGCTTCTAAATGCACATCTTATATCATTTTAATGTCTCATATAGACTTTCCAGGTCGTTTTTCATTGTATACTAGAAAGATCTCATTTTTTTCTGAATTGGAGAACCATTTTTAAACGATAAAGATTAAGCCCCAGTCCCACTAGACCACGATCCCACCACGCTCACCGCGATCTAAAATAAATTCAGATCGTGGTGAGGTCGCGGTATGAGCGGCATGAAAATGTAAATTTCCGTTGCTTTCACGATGCTACTACGTCCTCATTACACTTCTACAACGATCCCGCTACGATTATACTACGTTCTCATCGCGCTTATTCTGCGACCTCACTACGCTTATCAAGATCTTTCTACGCTCATCGCGTTCTCACTACGACCATACCACGAGTTATCCGATTGCAACACGATCTTACCACGCTTCTACTGCGATTATAGCACGTTCTTACCACGATTATACTACGCTCATACCGCGATCTTACTACGTTCTCAGCAATAACGTCAACATCGTGTTCCATATCAATACAGTTCCATTCCTTCTATTTCTGATTAATACGTAGATTTCGCGGAAACAATACAGTCATGCCGCCAAATTTTACTAGAACACGTGGGCGTGGTGGTAGGGGTTGATGTAGAGGCAGAGGGAGCTCCAATAGTAACAAATCCTGATCCAGCAGAGATGTCGGACCGACCAATCCAACCCAAGTTACAACCTATTGCTGGTCCATAAAACTCAAATGACGATATTTTAGTGAACGATACCAGAGATGACACAGATGTGTCAACAGATATAGGAATATGTGGTATGAGTGCGTTTGAGACAACTCTCCATCCAAGTAACAATTTATAAAAGTAAACCTTTATTGGCCAAGGTACGGTGTCCAACACGGAGCTTGGGCTCACACCGAACAGCAAGCTATAAAGGGCCCAAAAAATTACTAGTATAAAACCAACGGTCTAATCTAGATAGAAACGAGAAGCATGGTTGAGCCGTTAGAGAAAATGGACAAGAAGTCCTAATCACATACAGACAAACAAAATCTGGAGAGATTTAATATATTTTATGTGAAAATGACAACGAGAATGATGGTCGTAGTATGCACGTAGTCAGGTCGTAAGAAGATCGTGGCGAGTACGACAAGGGCGTGCTAGAATCGTACTATGGTCTTGAACAGCGTGGTGTAAACGTGGTGTAGTCGCCGTGAGAACGTGATGGTCGTAGTGATGTCGTAATAACGTCGCTGTGAGATCGTAGCACATTCTCTCCGAATAGAATCACGCTCTCGCTACGATGGTACAGCGACCTTTGCGATCTTACTGTGACCTTAGCGCGCTCTCACTACGCTTCTACTACGACATGATTTCGCCACGACCGCAACACGATTGTTTTGAACATGTTCAAAGTTGTCCACGCTCATCACGAGTTTGAAGACCTCACCACGACCGTGATACGACCTTACTACGATCTACACGATCGTACTACGATCATCAAAATTAACATTTTTTTCACAGATCGTAGTGCGATCGTGGCCTAGTGGGACTGCGGTATTAGACAGTACTTTACATACGAAGAAACAACTCAGTCTCATGCTACTTAGTGGATATTTTGATGAGTTAGTCTCATGCTACTTAGTGGACATTTTGATGAGTTTAGTAGTTTACAAAACCATTTCGTATTGGACAAATTGTGTCGTAATTGATATCAACTCAATATTAAATTGATAAAAACATACTTAAAATTACATGGTACTAACCCTTGTTAATTGTTTTGTACAAATATAATTGAAAAATAAGTATACAAAACGACTGCATGCCATGGTAGTTGTAGTGTCCCGGCACTACGAAACGATTTTCTCCCGCAAACCGAATAAGGAAATAGAAATCCAAATAACGAAATAGAAACCAAATAAGGAAAAAGTAACCGAATAAGGAAATGAAAATCGAATAAGGGAAAAGAAAATAAACTCATCAAAATGTTTTTCTCCCGCAAACCGAATGAGGAAATAGGAATTTAAATAAGGAAATAGAAACCGAATAAGGAAAAAGTAACTGAATAAGGAAATGAAAATCGAATAAGGAAAAAGAAACCGAATAAGGAAATGAAAATCAAATAAGGAAATAGAAACCGAATAAGGAAAAAGAAACTGAATAAGGAAATGAAAATCAAATAAGGAAATGAAAATCGAATAAGGAAAAAGGAAACAGAATAAGAAAATAGAAACTGAATAAGGAAAAAGAAACCGAATAAGGAAATGAAAATCGAATAAGGAAAAAGAAACTAAATAAGGAAAAGGAAACCGAATAAGGGAATGAAAATCAAAAAAGGAAATACAAACCGAATAGGGAAATGCAAATCGAAAAAGGAAATAGAAAACGAATAAGGAAATGAAAATCGAAAAAGGAAATAGAAACCGAATAAGGAAATGAAAATCGAATAAGGAAATAGAAACCGAAAATAGGAAAAAGAAACCGAATAAGGAAATGAAAATCGAATGAGGAAATAGAAACCGAATAAGGAAAAGAAAACCAAAAAAAAAGAAATAGAAACCGAATAAGGAAATGAAAATTAAAAAAGGAAAAAGAAACCGAATAAGGAAATGAAAATTAAAAAAGGAAAAAGAAACCGAATAAGGAAATGAAAATTGAAAAAGGAAAAAGAAACCGAATAAGGAAATGAAAATTGAATAAAGAAAAAGAAACTGATTAAGGAAATGAAAATCGAATAAGGAAATAGAAACCGAATAAGGAAATAGAAACCAAATAAGGAAATGAAAATTGAAAAAGGGAAATAGAAACCGAATAAGGAAATGAAAATCGAAATCGAAAAAGGAAATAGAAAACGAATAAGGAAATGAAAATCGAAAAAGGAAACAGAAACCGAATAAGGAAATGAAAATCGAATAAGGAAATAGAAACCGAATAAGGAAATGAAAATTGAAAAAGGAAATAGAAACCGAATAAGGAAATGAAAATCGAAAAAGGAAAAAGAAACCGAATAAGGAAATGAAAATTGAATAAAGAAAAAGAAACTGATTAAGGAAATGAAAATCGAATAAGGAAATAGAAACCGAATAAGGAAATAGAAACCGAATAAGGAAATGAAAATTGAAAAAGGAAATAGAAACCGAATAAGGAAATGAAAATTGAAAAAGGAAATAGAAACCGAATAAGGAAATGAAAATCGAAATCGAAAAAGGAAATAGAAAACGAATAAGGAAATGAAAATCGAAAAAGGAAACAGAAACCGAATAAGGAAATGAAAATCGAATAAGGAAATAGAAATCGAATAAGGAAAAAGAAACCGAATAAGGAAATGAAAATTGAAAAAGGAAATAGAAACCGAATAAGGAAATGAAAATCGAAAAAGGAAATAGAAAACGAATAAGGAAATGAAAATCGAAAAAGGAAACAGAAACCGAATAAGGAAATGAAAATCGAATAAGGAAATAGAAACCGAATAAGGAAAAAGAAACCGAATAAGGAAATGAAAATCAAAAAAGGAAATAGAAACCGAATAAGGAAATGAAAATCGAAAAAGGAAATAGAAAACGAATAAGGAAATGAAAATCGAAAAAGGAAATAGAAACCGAATAAGGAAATGAAATCGAAAAAGGAAATAGAAACCGAATAAGGAAATGAAAATCGAAAAAGGAAATAGAAAACGAATAAGGAAACGAAAAAAATGAGGAAAAAAGATTTGAGGAAAATATTTTTGAGGAAAAAATTTTTGAGGAAAAAAAAATTTGAGGAAAAAAAAATTTTGAAGAAAAAAAATTTTGTGAAAAAAAATTTGAAAAAAAAAAATTTGAAGGAAAAAAAAATTTGAGGAAAAAAAATTTGTGAAAAAAATTTTGAGGGAAAAAAAAAATTCAGTTTGGACTTGTAATATTTTCAAAATTTGAATATCGAAAAAGGAAAAAGGAAACCGAATAAGGAAATGAAAATTGAATAAGGAAATAGAAACTGAATAAGGAAATGAAAATTGAAAAAGGAAAAAGAAAATGAATAAGGATATGAAAATTGAATAAGGAAAAAGAAACTGAATAAGGAAATGAAAATCGAAAAAGGAAATAGAAACCGAATAAGGAAAAAAAACTGAATAAGGAAATGAAAATCAAAAAAGGAAATAGAAAACAAATAAGGAAATGAAAATCGAAAAAGGAAATAGAAACCGAATAAGGAAATGAAAATCGAAAAAGGAAATAGAAAACGAATAAGGAAATGAAAATCGAAAAAGGAAATAGAAACCGAATAAGGAAATAAAAAATCGAATAAGGAAATAGAAACTGAATAAGGAAAAAGAAACCGAATAAGGAAATGAAAATCAAAAAAGGAAATAGAAACTGAATAAGGAAATGAAAATCGAAAAAGGAAATAGAAAACGAATAAGAAAATGAAAATCGAAAAAGAAAATAGAAACCGAATAAGGAAATGAAAATCGAAAAACGAAATAGAAACAGAATAAAGAAATGAAAATCGAATAAGGAAATAGAAACCGAATAATGAAAAAAAAACCGAATAAGGAAATGAAAATCGAAAAAGGAAATAGAAAACGAATAAGGAAATGAAAATCGAAAAAGGAAATAGAAACCGAATAAGGAAATGAAAATCGAATAAGGAAATAGAAACCGAATAAGGAAAAAGAAACCGAATAAGGAAATTAAAATCAAAAAAGGAAATAGAAACCGAATAAGGAAATGAAAATCGAAAAAGGAAATAGAAAACGAATAAGGAAATGAAATCGAAAAAGGAAATAGAAACCGAATAAGGAAATGAAAATCGAAAAAGGAAATAGAAAATAGAAAACGAATAAAGAAACGAAAAAAAATGAGGAAAAAAAAATTTGAGGAAAAAAAAATTTTGAGGAAAAAAAATTTTGTGAAAAAAAATTTGAAAAAAAAAAAATTTTAAGGAAAAAAAAATTTGAGGAATAAAAAATTTGTGAAAATTTTTTTTAGGGAAAAAAAAATTCAGTTTGGACTTGTAATATTTTCAAAATTTGAATATCGAAAAAGGAAAAAGGAAACCGAATAAGGAAATGAAAATCGAATAAGGAAATAGAAACTGAATAAGGAAATGAAAATTGAAAAAGGAAAAAGAAACCGAATAAGGATATGAAAATTGAGTAAGGAAAAAGAAACCGAATAAGGAAATGAAAATCGAAAAGGAAATAGAAACTGAATAAGGAAAAAGAAACTGAATAAGGAAATGAAAATCAAAAAGGAAATAGAAAACGAATAAGGAAAAGAAAAACGAAAAAGGAAATAGAAACCGAATAAGGAAATGAAAATCGAAAAAGGAAATAGAAAACGAATAAGGAAATGAAAATCGAAAAAGGAAATAGAAAACGAATAAGGAAATGAAAATCGAAAAAGGAAATAGAAACCAAATAAGGAAATGAAAATCGAATAAGGAAATAGAAACCGAATAACGAAAAAGAAACCGAATAAGGAAATGAAAATCGAAAAAGGGAATAGAAAACGAATAAGGAAATGAAAATCGAAAAAGGAAATAGAAACCGAATAAGGAAATGAAAATCGAATAAGGAAATAGAAACCGAATAAGGAAAAAGAAACCGAATAAGGAAATGAAAATCGAAAAAGGAAATAGAAAACGAATAAGGAAATAAAAATCGAAAAAGGAAATACCGGGTAGAAACCGAATAAGGAAATGAAAATCGAATAAGGAAATAGAAACAGAATAAGGAAATGAAAATCGAAAAAGGAAATAGAAACTGAATAAGGAAATGAAAATTGAAAAAGGAAAAAGAAACCGAATAAGGATATGAAAATTGAGTAAGGAAAAAGAAACCGAATAAGGAAATGAAAATCGAATAAGGAAATAGAAACTGAATAAGGAAAAAGAAACTGAATAAGGAAATGAAAATCAAAAAAGGAAATAGAAAACGAATAAGGAAAAGAAAAACGAAAAAGGAAATAGAAACCGAATAAGGAAATGAAAATCGAAAAAGGAAATAGAAACCGAATAAGGAAATGAAAATCGAATAAGGAAATAGAAACCGAATAAGGAAAAAGAAACCGAATGAGGAAATGAAAATCGAAAAAGGAAATAGAAAACGAATAAGGAAATAAAAATCGAAAAAGGAAATAGAAACCGAATAAGGAAATGAAAATCGAATAAGGAAATAGAAACAGAATAAGGAAATGAAAATCGAAAAAGGAAATAGAAAACGAATAAGGAAACGAAAAAAATGAGGAAAAAAAATTTGAGGAAAATATTATTTTAGGAAAAAAAAATTTGTGAAAAAAATTTTGAGGGAAAAAAAAATTCAGTTTGGACTTGTAATATTTTTCAAATTTGAATATCGAAAAAGGAAAAAGGAAAAAGGAAACAACTTGTGTCTGGTATTAAAGTTTGGTCAAGAACAAATTTCCTGTTATCCAGAGCGCATAATTGGCAAGAATAGTTTTGTTGTCCAACAATTTTCTTGTTAATTTGTCCTTCTCTTTTCGTGCAAGTTCGTCTATGAACGCGATTCTTTTAGCTATATACTGGTCAACAATAGATTTTATTTTGATACCATCTTCTGTTATAGCCTTTACAACAGCCCCGACCTGACCACCAAATGTCAAAAGGCTTTGTTCCAACTTGGTCACATTTCTGCTCGTTTTATTTAACTTTGACAGAAATCTTGTTCTATTTTTGTTTTCAGCTGTGCAATTGTATCTTTTAGTTGAGAAAGTTTATGACCATTATGTTTTTCGGTAACACAACATCCACAAACTTAAGAACATCACAAAGTAATGCAAACGAAAGAAAAGAACTCATTATGATCAGCGCATTATGATTTAACTTCCTGAGTCAAACCCAAAGATTCCTTAAATTCGTGATTCCGAATGTAACATTTTACAATGCTAACAATAATACTGTTCGCAGTCTAAACAATAGAATGAACCGGTGCACTTACACAAATTTCACACGTCTTTGAAGCTGCCTGTGCCATATCGACAGTTAACATGGCAAAGGAGAAAGGTAAATATATATCCACATGGTAAGCAAGACAAATATATAGTTCATTACCAGTGACCATGCAATCAATTTATATAGAAGTATGGTAAGTAATCAGGGTCATAAATGTTGAAAGTAGCATATATTATAGCCTTAATATATTATTAAAAGCTTTTATACTGCAACAAATTGTGTTTATTTCCTAAATATAATAACACAGCTATATTTTGTGCAATGACAATTTCATCATGGAACACTTTTTTCACAGTCAGGGGTTCATAAGGGATGAAAAATAAGCTGGAAATTTGTGTTGCAAAATAAAAAGCTATGCATTTCTTTAATTAAGTTGCAGTATAAAAACAATATTAGGTCAATGTCAGAAAAATATCAGCTTTTTTTTGTACTCGGCGCAAAACTGGGGAAATGCTCGGTAGAGCCTCGCCCTTCCCCAGTTTCTCGGCCTGATACAAAAAAGTTGATATTTTTCTGACACTGACCTAATATTGTATATTTATCCTGCAATTGGGTGTTCTACTATACAGATACAGCCCTACAGATATCGCGATGCTGTATCTGTATACTATACAGATATCGCTTAAAAGCTCCGCCCACTGCCGGACTGAGTATTGTATGACCCTGCGTGACCTCAGAATGTGTATTGCAATCGCATTCCAATGACGTATCAATTGCGAATTAACGATTAATTTTATACGTTCTGTATGTTTGCAAACATTTCTTTAGAGCACACCAATTTTCTGATAACATACACACATGAACAGCAGTCTTTTCTACGATGACAACTATCGATTTCAAAACTTGAGTGTGTATGATTGTGTAACAAAAACAACCATGTCAATTTCAGCATGGATGTTTAGTGAATGTCAAGTCTGAAGCGTAGGACAACTCGTACACTCCTGTTTCAAATTGGACAATGTTTTGTTGTTATTTGTTTTTACTGTTGAAATTAGTTGTTATGTTAAAATAGATAATTATTCACTATGAGCGATGAAGTATTGTTGACCATTCCAGATTCTTTTTTTGCGAACCCGTCTTCAGCTGAATGTGTGATTACTAAATCGTTTTACTACACGGGCCTCAAGGGATTTCAAAAATCGAAAATAAATGCAAAACATGTGGTTTTTTTTTTTGTCTTTTAAAAAACAAATAGTATACAGAATTAATTGCAGGATAAAGACAATAACTGTTTAGTGTCTTTAAATATCAGCTGTATTTGTACTCGGCTCGAAACAGGTGTAATAGCTCGCTAAAAGCTCGCATACACCTTGTTTCTTAGACTCGTAGAAATAAAGCTGATATCTAAAGACACTAAACAGTTATTGTCTATATATCTGATTTCAATTTGGCATAAAAGCGAAATTGTAGTTAACATGGTTAAGCTCATGCTAAATTCAATTTATCTGTCTTTAAACAATTAAAAAATTTCGATTGAGAATTGGTGCCATATCACTGCATATGTAAAATGAGAATCATGATCTCAAAATAGAAAAAGATCGATATTAAACGTAATTAACAGAAAGGGATCAGAGGCATGTACTCATAATTTGGTTGAAAGTGAATATTTTTTAATACATTATTTTCTAATTATTTGGTTACGTATAGCTATGGTTAACTCACTAGAAATCCGTTAATAAGTAAAGCCAAACCCACCTTCTTTTTATGCACATATGTTCATCACTCTTTAACAACTCTTAATTATTTATATTATATACTAATCATATTACTTTATCAATTATAACTTAAGTCATATTGTGATATCGTTTTAAAATTGTCTTCCAAACCCTTCAGTCTGAGTGCTCATAAAAAAAAGTGAACAACGTCTTATTATTAGCTGTCCAGCATGCAATGATAGATAGATATATACATATTTTTTTTGAAGATAACTATATTTGTCACGAATTATGAGATATATCAAATGAAGCATTTGGAGTTGGGTTGAGGTTTATTTTCTAATGAAAACCTGTTTGACATAAAGCATTTAGGAAATACTAATATTAAAACTCTAGATGTTAAACGAGATGTAAATTAATATACATTGTATACATAAGGTTATTGTTTATTGTAACTGATTGTATGATACTGGGCATGGCCTGTCTGGAATGAAATGGCTTAAAATGGCATAAATTGTGAATTATTTCACGAGATGAAGAAAATGTGTGCAGGTTTATATAATTATATGAACATCTGTCATTTCAATGTGGAAATGTTTTATATATTGTATATGTGATTGTCATGCTGCCACAAAGCTCAAATATAGGTCTGAGTACTCGCATGTACTAAAAGCTAGTTTGAAGCCAGTAACACCTAATAGATAAAGCATGCATGTTCTCCCTGTCCTTTTTTATTAGTCAGAACACATCCGACGAATTTATTGTTGAAACTTTATTAACAATCTGAGAAGAAATCATACATTTTAAAGGTTTGTTCATCTTCAACTTCAGTGGCCCTTTTACTTATAAAGTGTTAGAAAAAAAGGTCAAACTAAAATATTATAAAGAGGGGCGAAAGATACCAGAGGGACATTCAAACTCGTAGATCGAAAATAAACTGACAACGCCATTGCTAAAAAAAAAGACAAATAATAGAACAAATAGAGACTAAAGACTAAGCAACACGAACCGCACCAGGGATCTCAGGTGCTGCGGAAAGGTAAACAGATTCTGCTCCACATGTGCCACCCATCGTGTTACTCATATTACTAAAAACCCGGTAAATAGTCTTATTCGGTAGGTCACATTCGTGAAAAGGGAACGGGATGGTAGTTACGACATACGGAACATATCCGATATAATCTGTGAAACAGATATTCCATAACGGTTAACCAACTCGCCATGGCGTCCGTAAAATTTACAAAGGGATGATTTCAACTTCACCATTTAGAACTCTTTGTTATATAGCTTTCAAGTGATCAACAACCCTCTATCAAAGAAATCATGATAGTAAATACAAGCCCGGGAATATCGTATCAATTTGGAGATAAATACTCCGTATGCAGGCGCTGCTGGAATGATGCTACATTAAAATAGAAAGTTCACAATCGGGAAACTGAAATCGTCTCTTTACGTCAAGTTTAGTTTTCAACCGAACCCCATTGTCAATTTCTAGATGTAAGTCAATATATACGGCAACCTTAACATTGTCAAGTGAACCATAAAAAAAATCAAGAACAGATAATACATGTTCCTACTAGACAGATATGTACACCTAACAATTATAACTTACACCAAATACAGTGGCCCTTTTGCTTTAAATTAGGGATGTCAAAAGATCTGAAAATTAATACTCGGATACTCGATCATGATACTCGAGTACTCGCGAGTACTCGGATGAATCTTAAACGTCTATTATTATAGTCCATCAGCTGGTAAGGTAAAATTTCAGTTCTGTGTTACACCCCAGGGTACCGCAATTTATTTGTATAGATTTAAAGAGTAATGTCTGAAGAATATTTTAAGAGGTGTTAGACTTTTGAAAAAGTGTCCAAAAGGGGTTAAAAGGGTCTTATTTAAGAGATATCAAAAATTTTGTTTAACACGTATATACAGAAAAAGGAAAAAATAACCAAGTATTCGGTACTATTTCTCTTATTAAATTGAACAAATCATATCTTATTAATACGGAGGCTAATTTTTATTTCCTTTTTAAATCGTATAGAACCAAGAAGAAGAAAAGGGGGAGGGTATTATCCTAAATTCACGATTTTGAATGAAAAAATCATACATACTAGTTTTCTTGATAAAAAAGTTATATTTTTTACATTGAAACATAGAGCATCAAGTAACTAAAGGCAGATGAACAAAATTCAAATGTAAGAAAGGGAAAACAAACATGGAATCAATGACAAACACAAACATAAGCAATGTACATCACAGTCATTAAAAACACACATAGTACTAAAAAAATATAAGAACTGTCAGGGTTTCAAGATCTATACTAAGGTTCTTCTAACAACAGAATCTCCACATGTTAAGGTCAAGAAGAAGGTCAATCCAAAGAATCATCTTCATTTTCGTCAACGCCATCTACCGAATTATCATCACCAACATCTTCATCATCTTCGTCGTCATCGTCAGCCATATCAACGATTTGATTATTCTTGTTGCTACAAGCATTCGTACATTTGCAGCCATCTGTACAGGATAAACATTGTCGAACACCTGGACATCTTTTGGTGGCACAACCAGCTTTACATGAACAGCTTATCAGTATCAATAAAGCATCTACCGCTCCACCATCGGTTGTTCTAGTCAATTGATGCTGATCAAATTGTTCTTAATAATCCAACCATGGTTGTTTGGCGATGGAACAGTGTTGTGTTGAAGAGCAGATTTCCAAATCTTTGCCTGAAAGTTGGCTCGTTTAATGTGCTTTAACATTGCATCTTTTGTTGGGGGCAGTAGATGACAATGAATGTTTTTTTGCATTGCAAAAAATTCTAAATCTTAATTCATTGGTGTTATAATTCTCGTAGCCATATATAGCACACCCCAATTTTACGCATATAGATTGCATATTTAATAATCTGCATTTGGAAGACGTATATACCTGTCAGAAGAATAATATTTGAACTGATGCAATTCTGAAAATAGCAGGCCAATACTTCCACATCAGTGTCAGGATATTGTATTACAATGGAATCGTAACCTTTGTCAGCTGCGTGTTTTGCCTGAAGAAACATTTTTGTGTCGGCTTCTTAATGTTTGCATTGAAGCTCAGTGCATTTTACACTTGTCACTATTTTATTTTCAACAGAAATTTTGTGGCACATACTTCCATGTGATAAAAATAAATCAATTCCTTCAAGTGTTAATTTATAGGATTGTTTACTCAATTCCGACACAAAGAATTCAACAAGAGCAACTTTGTTTCTACCAACTGACAATAATTTCTTCCATAGCCGAGGACACGATTGTGATGGTCTCGAAGTAATTGTAATGATTTGCCCTCCCAAGGACCTGCGATCCCGTTCTAATTTTTTTATGGATATTGTGGGATACTGATCAGTGACAAAATCAATGCGGGGTGCTCTTTTTGGAACTGAAAGGATGGTTTTAAAACACATTATGCCAAATCAGAAAAAGCACTTGGTATCCTTGTGATGGATTGAATGACTGCCATGCCATCAAATATCCACATGCTTTCCTCAGGAATATCTTGTATTTGTTCAACGCCCTTTTCTAAAAGACCAGCAAGGACAGATTTTTTTGTCTTTACAGGTGTACCATCAACGTTTGCAAGAGACCATGGAAGAGGACCTAATTCAAACTGGAAGACCTCTCACTTATCCAACTGTCTTGTTTGGGCTATTACAAGCAGGCGACCAAAACGATTTCTATCTGCATTCAATGTGTTGTTGTTCTTATCAGCCATTAACTGCTACCTTTTATTTCCCTTGTTGAAAATGTAAGCTATGATTGTCTTTTGATTGGTTTGAAAATGTCTATTGACTTTTGAACAAGCCGTTCACTGATGAAATTGTCTGATGCCAACTTTCCCTTTTCATACGCGTTCAGAAGATCGCACATTAATTCAGAAGAAGCAACAGTACCCGAGGACAACCCTTGATAACTGCCCAGATGTCTAAAATGGATTTGTACAGCTTTGCAGTGTTTGAACCAATTTCAAAACGTCAGTTTCATCTCGCTTTTCATGTTTTGCCAAGTTTGTTTTGTGTGGAGGTTTCAGGGTTAACTATTCCTGCCAAATCTCGACATTTTGATGATATTGAAGCTCTTTCATGTGCATTTAACAACCAACATTTAACAACACTTTTATTTAAACTGAAACCAACAATGCCACCTCTGGTTTTTGAATCTCTGTTCAATGCTTGGTCGATTGTTTGGTCAACTGAAGATATAGAAAATCCATGAGAACTTCTCTGACCACAAAAACAACCAGATGAAAGATATGCATGCGCATCAGGATGTGTATTTGGTAGATTTTACATAATATGAAGCAAATAGACTGACATGTATCGGGAATAGTTTTGACGGTCAAAAACTGAATGCAAACAAAGTAACAAAATCATTTAACAATATATACAAAATTTATAAAACAAGACTAAATTCATTGAATAGAGAAGCAATATATCCAAGTTAGAAAGAAAGAAAAACACTATCAAATGAGGAACAATGTACTAGTATATATTACGAAAAGCAAATAAATAGTAACTAGATGGTATGTCAAATCGACATAATTTTGTGCCAAAGAGAGTAAAATGTCTGAAAAAAATCCCCAACTGACTATTTGACCTTCTTTCAAAGCACAGTTTGTCGATTGAATGTTTTAACAATCTTAACCCAATCACCGCATAGCTAAAACAGAAAATGTAAACAAGCACACCTTTATAGAGTTCGATAGAGTGCACCCTTTCAGAACGCAAAAAAATGACTTTGATTTGTCATTTTTTCATAAACATTTTGTTATACATTTAGGTATTTTTAACATATAGCTCTTCAACGATTTTCGGTACTTATACATCTTCGGATTTCAAATGTTTGGCTTTGAGCGTTCCTGATGAAGGTAAATCCAGAAAAGCGCTTCGGACGCAATAAATTATTAAACGTGTTGTTTCATATTTTTACTTTATAAAATAATTTGTCTCACACAAACAACATAATCGACAATTTAATATTTGTTTTCACTTGCAAATTGAGAAGCTTAAAGTGCTTATGTGTGCACTCATGTATGAATATATTGTCGACTGAATCAAAGACGGGAATGTGATGATTTCCGGTATTTCACGAGTATTATCACATTCATATGCTTTATTGAATAATTCTTATTTTAGACGATATATAAATACTGCAAATGGTTTAAACATTGCATACTGGTCAATTTTAAAGTTTAATTCTCAAATACGGATAATTATAACTACGAATTTCTTTATGAAATGAGAAAATATGCCTTAATTTAACCCAAAAAATCGGATTGTTTGTAATGTAAATAAACATGTTTTTTAAAACAAAAAATCTTCAGTGTTACATTAAAAAGGATAGTTTTATATCTGTTTTAGTTATTTAAACCTATACTTTAATTTTTTTTTTTTATCGCTTTAACCCTCTGCTGTTGTTTTTTTATTTGGTCGGGTTGTTGTCTCTTTGACACATTCCCCATTTCCATTCTCAATTTTATTAAATCAAAACAAAATGATAAAAAATACTTAGTCGTGATAGCTAAATGAGGGGACCGTTGAAAAGGACGTCTTTAAACCTCTTTTGGTCACTTTTTTTAGTCTAACACCTTATATTTTATCAATAGGATAATGAAGTAGAATTCTATCCAAAAAAATCGCGGTACCCTGGGGTGTAACACAAACTCCTTAACTAGAGCGCTTTTGAAAACTAGCTGATGGACTACTACTGAAAAGTTTAGATTTTATGTGGGCTGCAGTGTTTTTGTTATTACCTTTCATAAACATATTAACGAAAGACAAAGTACAACAAAAATAGCTTGATCCTCTGTTTTTTGTATCAATTAAACAATGAATTGCCGACCGCCGTTTCTACAAATAACCTATCATAATAGCAATTTTTTTAAAGTTTGAATACATGAAAAATAGGCTAAACCACAAATACTTAACATTGTCGAATGAACAATGAAAAAAATATCTCGGAAAGATGAAACCTGTTAAACTGACATCTTTATGCTTGGACTAAATGCCATTTTTGATACTTTATTACATATTTGTTCGTTTTTATAGGGATTAAGATTTTAACACAAAACTGACTGCTTTCCCCCTAGTTTTGATATTCTCACCTTATGTCTGTTTTTTTTTTAATCACATATCGTTGTTAATGGAATGGATTTTTATGCGACTGTCATGCAAGTGAGATGTTTAGCTGGCTTTAAAACCAGGTTAGATCCACCATGTTCTACATCCGTACCAAGTTGGGAATATGAAAGTTGTTATCCATTCGTTTGATGTATTTGAGTTTTTGATTTTGCCATTTGATTATTGACTTTCCTTTTTTAATTTTCCTCAGAGTTTAGGATTTTAGTGATTTTACTTTCTACACCTCACAATTATAACATTTACCAAATGCTGTTGATTTGTTGCTAAAAAATTGAACAACGAACCATAAAAAAGAAGTCAAGGTCAGATGGAACACCTAATAGTCATACCCTATAATATCAAATACAGTTTAACTATTGCTTATTGCTCATATTATCTTAGATAACTATTACCACTGACCAATGAAATAAGGTCCAGGTTTGATGAACCCTGTGTTCCGGACAGGTTTACCTTGCAAAGAGCCGATATACCAAATACAGTTTTAATGAATAGAGAATGTCAAATAATGGGTTGTCGATATAATTTACTATATTTACCCTTCCGGAGCACCTGAGATCACCCCTAGTTTTTGGTGGGGTTCGTGTTGTTTATTCTTTAGTTTTCTATGTTGTGTCGGGTGTACTATTGTTTTTCTGTTTGTCTTTTTCATTTTTAGCCATGGCGTTGTCAGTTTGTTTTGGATTTATGAGTTTGACTGTCCCTTTGGTATCTTTCGTCCCTCTTTTACTAGTAAAATACAAATAGTGAATAATTGAAAATCAAACCCCTTCCCCAATTCCGATCTCCATAATTTTCATGATTCACAACCAAACAATTGCTGTTTTACTTTAACTCAAGTGCTTTTATGGTCATCGAACATACTGTTGTGAATATGTTGCGATTATAAATTTAACACTATCACAAAATGTTTTGATTTATTTTATTACCATATACCCTTGACAACAGGAGAACCATTTCCATTTAAAACGTTCATTGTGTTTTTTTATCTTTTGCTTCCCACAAAATCTGCATATGTAAAGTATTCCTGAGGGTATTCGAAGAGGCACTATATTAATTTTCCTTTCTGTTCCTATTTTGGTTACACATATCTCACATGTCCCAATGAGTTGTGAGATGTCATTTTCGTAGACAAACTTTGGCATATAAGTAGCTGATGGAAAATCCGGAAGGGAACAATCCTCGAGATAAACGATGTCTTTCTGAAGATTTTTTCAATAAATTGATCACAGTTCCATCATGTCTACTTTGCTCGCTGATACTTCTTTTCCTGATATCTAAAGCATGTACTGTATCCAGAGCAGTTTTATGGTCGGAAAATATCGCTACAAGTCGTTCGCTCTCTTTTTGTGCTTGTTCCTTTAAGGACGCAATTATGTTCGCAGTATGCCGGTCAACCATGGATTTTATGCTTTTACTTGCTTCTGTAATTGATTGAATAACAGTTTCAACTTGACCATTGAATAATGAAATGCCTTGTTCCAATTTGGACACGTTTTCGCTTGCTTTATTTAACTTCGTTATAATTTCTTGTTCGATTTTTGTTTTTAGATGTGCAATGGTGTCTTTGAGTTGAGATAGTTTATGTCCGTTGTGATTCTCTGTTACACAACATACACAAACAGGAATATCACAATCTGTGCAAAAGAAAGAGAATACTTCATTGTGATCGGTACATTTTGATTTTACTTCCGGGATGAAATCCGGAGCTTTCGTGAACTCATGGTTTGCAGTCATTTTCTGTCTTGAATGTAATACTTTACAATTTTCACAAAAGCACTGTTCACATTCTAGACAAAAGCATGAAGCAGGTGCACTCACACATATTTCACACGTCTTTGAAGCTGCTTGCGCCATGTTACGACTGTACAAACAAACTAACACATACAGGTGAATATATGGTGACAGAGAAAGATAATGGTTATCTAGTTGTGTCTTGTGATTAAGTAATATGTTAATAAAACACCATACTGAGGGATGTTTAATGCGTGATTTGTAGTTGTTCTGTATCCTTATGACATTATAAGATTAAAAACTTTAAATTCAGAAACAATTTCAAAACTTTTTATTAATGCGGAAAATGCGACAGAGTAATGTTTGCTATAATGAATAGTCTCTTTCAAAAATTTAGTAGTAAGTTAGCTCAACAAATTATATTGCAATGGTATTCATTAGATCTGGCATATGTATCAGTAATCATTGACTCGCAATTTAAAATTGACGAACTATAATTTCTGTATTTCTCAAATGGTTGCACCCGTCATTTACAAATACATAATTCAAATGAAAAGCAAATATATTAAGGTACAGTATACTGGAATCATTTGAGCAATACTCTGTATAATATAGAAGTATTTCGAATACTTCTCAGTTGAATTGATAAAATACTCTTTCAAACATATTGTGTATTTTGATTTCGCTTTGTATTTTTGGCCTGTCAGACTTTCATTTTAGATATCATTTATGTCGTTTCTTAAAAATATTTTTCTCAAACTTATTTGTTTAGTTGTATGACATTTTTCAATGCGACTTCATCACTATGTTCGTGTTTTTCTTTTACTTCGGATGCATGAGAACCATAGTTTTACTTATGTGTAAAAATATTTTTAAATTGCATTCTTGCACACTTTTTGAGATACTGAGAAATTAACAGTGTTGTTTATATCAAAGTTTAAAGAGGAGAATAAAATTTATACCTTTTCAACGTATCTAATCTCAATTCTCATTTAGTCAGAATATGTGCATAAGTGGCAATTTTTTTATATATAACATCAACATGATATGTAATTGTTTTTATGTGTCCTGTGTCCTGTGGTCTTAACAGTCTTAGAACAGTGTTTTCATGCTTAGCTTTATAGTGACTTGATCACGAAACAGACGGGCGTTAAAACCAATTATTTAAAAGAGCATTTAATAACCATAAATCAAAGGAAAAAACCCATTATGACCAAAAACGAACAAGACAAAAGGCAAAATGACATTCCACGGAAAATGAAAACTAAGCAACCAGAAACCACACAAATACCGAGTCATCAGATTCTGCACTTCACGTGTCGTGTAATTAAATATAATGTCGTTCAGTTTTCTTGAATGGTCGCTGTCAGTGGAAAAGTTTCATGTTGATTGACAAAAACTACTAATATGCAAATCATGGTCAGATAGAAGTATCTATCGAAGTTTGGTTAATTCAAATTTGATTTAATAAACTTATTGATATCTGAAACATACAAAACCAGATTAAACGAAATGTCAATTGGTCAAAAGTAAGTCCATTAATCTTGTATTAACAAATGGTTTCACAGAAAACGATAATAAGGGGGTATATGCCTCAAATGTTCATGCTTGCTGCCACGTTATAGAGAGGTCAAAGATACCAAAGGGACATTCAAACTCATAAGTCGAAAGTAAAATGAAAACGCCATGGTTAAAATAAAAGACTAACAGACAACAAAAAGTACAGAAAACACAACGAAGAAAACTAAAGATGTAACAACACGAAACCACCAAATACTGGGGGTTATGTCAGGTGTTCCGGAAGGGTTAGCGAACCTGTACACATATAACATCCATCGTATTAAATATATCGTTCTGGTATAATGTAACAGGATCAGTTCTGCTACGGATACAGGGATGATGACCACAGCTTATACTTATTTTAGATTACTGGCTAAATGACGACGCAATTGCTCAATATATAACGTTAAATAATCTAAAGTAAATGTAATCAAAAACAGTATAAACTATCAATAATTCATTACCTTATCACAACTTTAGGAATTTAAAATTAAAAAAAAAGTGCACCACGAACAATAATAAACGTTATATTATACATAAATGTATATTTATAAATATTCAACAATTATGTGCATTAATTATACACAACAATAATATTTATTATGAGTTTTACTACAGACACACACACATTCATAACAGTTATTTTGAACAGTGTATTTAAATACAATTTAGGTATTAAATAAATTTCTGAATATTAATTAATTTCTGTGACAAAAAAATAAGTAAATATATATTCCTCTATTTAATTTGTTTAAAGACCATTTTCGATTTTATGTCCTTGACCGAAAAAGTTATCCCTCCACTATCAAAATTCATTAAGCATCTTCGTGATAGTCAATATGCAGGATAAACTAGAAATAATGTTTCTCCGTCGGTACTTGAACACAATTCCCCAATGACAGCAGAGCAGATTATAAGTTATAAGAATTTATCAGATTTCATTTACACCAAAGAATTTGGATAATATAGCATCATATTTTATTCAAATGCAAAGTGGTCTCCGTGTATCTTTTTTTTTTTTCAATAGTCAGGATTTTACAATAATCCTACAATTACCACCTGACTATGGTTTTTGGGGTGAATATTAAAAGTTATATACAAGACTATCCATTTTGTTTTTTTTAAATGTATATTCATAATACAAGAATATAGTTATTAAAGAGGAAAAAAAAGAATATAGCTGCTCACACTCACACTTTCTCTCACTACTAACACACAGTAAGATTGCAGTGACCATAAACTCCATACCTCTTCGTATTGATATGGTCATTGTTTTACAAGAAAAACAAAACAGTTGTTATAATTCCTGCATGATTGTTATATAACCGGAGAAATTCATTAAAAATATCTAATTTTAACAAATTTACATAACTATTCAATATATTACAAACAAACAAAAAACACAGAGAATATAACTACAGTAACTGATTAAATATTAAACAAGTAGTTAAGTAAATTTTCCATTCAGCTATTATACATCATTTTTGTTTGTACAATAATAATAGATATGAAATAAGCTTGACCTACACAAATGTTGAATATTATTAGTTACATAGTGTGCTAGTGACCTAATACGGTATAAATGGGGTCAGTAAGTTCCATATTGGGTGAGAGCGACCCCATATATACCGTATTACGTCACTAGCACACTATGTAACGAATTTATCTTACCGACTATCTTAACGTGTAAAATTTAGACTTGTGATCTATCAAAATGAGCAAGCCAGTCTTCAATACTATTAGCATTTAGAAACTACTTCCATTGATCCTACAAGATCCTAGCCAACGATAACAACTTGTTAGGTTTAAATGTGTTTAATGAATTTATTTCAATCTTAATCGTCAATTTCTTCGTCTGTTGAAACCTTTAAGATTTTTCTCAGTTCCGTTTTGTTTTTATAAAGGGACGTAACACCACTACTAACCGTGTATAAAATAAGCCCCGCCTCCCTTCTACCTAATAAGGAATATAAAGGGACGTAACTCCACTACTAACCGTGTATGAAATAAGCCTCGCCTCCCTACTAACGTAATATCAAATATACACGGTCTTCGCGCGGACGCTTTTAAGGTAGCACAATACAAAGATTTTATAACTCCAACTCCCAAGTTTTAAAATGCTGTAACTTTCTTAATAATGCTTTAAAATTTATAAAAGTGGTAGTTTTGGATAGCTAACAGATTACTCTTTCAAATTAATGCAATGCTAGCATTATGCAACAATTATGAAACCAATTATAATGTTAACTGTGTCTAAAATATTTTTCACCAAATTTCCACTTTCAAATGAAATTAGCTTCTGCATAGGTATCCCTAGAGGGTTGATTTTATTATATGTTGTTCCTATGGCCATTATCTACAAAAGGGTGTCTCAGATTTCAGATAGAATGTACAGAACAAATTTTACACCTAATTAAACATTATCTTCTTTTATGTGGTTGGGATGTTTACTCCAATTAGAGATTTATGAGAGAATTGAATACCATGGAGACAATCTGAGACACCCTTTTGAAGCCCAGGATGTGTTGATTAAGATTTCGTTAACATTTTCTGCATAGTTAAAGAGATGATAGAGCTAAATTCATTCAAGTGAACTTACCCAGATTTTGCCACTAATTACATAATAATTGATTACATAATGATCGCATAATAAGAATATTGCATTCTTTTAAAAGATTAATCTTTTATCTATCTATATATACCTCTTTTATTATTTTCTATGCATTCATAAAAAAGTTACAGCATTTCAAAGGTTGGCGATTGGAAGTAAAAAAATCTTTGTATTGTGCTACCTTAACCACTCACATTCCTAGAAATGTGTAGGAGGTAAGATAAATTATTATATCAGGTCTGACAATATCGATGTCGTATTTATCCGACGGTCTAGGTGGAGTTTACAGTCACAGCTTCTTTTTTCTGACTTTATACTTTTATATATAACATAAAGGTATATCATTTTAAACACAAGTGCATGAGTTTAGAAAATAATAGATACGAAATTAAGAATTTGATCTCTTTTTTAATATATAAACAGACTCTCACACCAAAAATGATTCACAACAAAAAGTATTTGTTTGTATTTAACTCAAGCTCTTTCTTTTCCTCCATCATGGTGATGATAATTTGTTGTGATCGTTGTTTTCTTTAAAAACGTTCAATTATTTATCTGTCTTTTCATGTTCATTTGACAACAAGTGAAATGATTTAAAGAACACGCTTTATTTGGGATATCTATCTTTTGCTTTCCGCAGTTTTTTAATTTATAAATTATATCTGTTTTACTTTCTTCTAATGGTTTTAATTCGCTTTTAACATCTGTATCTGCTTTAGTTTCACATAATTCATATGTTCCTAGGAGTTTTGAAATGTCATTCTCGTTGACTAACTTTGGAATGTAAGTAACTGATGTACCCAGAAAGTGGAAAATTTCGAGTTCATCAATGTCTTTGTTCAAGCTTTTCAACTTCTGTATTAAACTCCAATCATGTCTACTTTGCCTTCTGAGACTTCTTTTTCTTTTTTCTAACATACTCTTAAGAGAGTAGGTTTGTGGGCATGCTTGTATTGCTTCTAATATTTCTCTCTCAATTCGTGCTTGCTTCTGTAAGGAAGCAATTGTGTTAGCAGTACACTGATCAACCATGCGTTTTATTTTGTTACCTTCTTCTAATATTGATTGAATAACATATTTGACTCGACCTTTGTAATGATGAAAGCTTTTGTTCCATTTCTACCATTGTCTACCTCGTTGCTGAAAGTTTTATTTAACTTTGTTGACATTTCTTGTTCGATTTGATTTTTTTTCTGTGCAATGATATCATTGAGTTTAGATAGTTTATGTCCGTTGTGTTTCTCGGTTACACAAACGGGAATATCACACACTTTGCAAACGAAGTCTTCATTGTGATCAGTACATTTAGATTTTACTTCCGGGATGAAATCCGAAGTTTCCTTAAATTCGTGGTCTTGCATGTAATACTTTACAATTTTCACAAAAGCACTATTCACAATCTTAACAATTACATGAACCGGGTACACTTAAACAGATTTCACACGACTTTGAGCATGTTGAAGCAGCTTGTGCCATTGTTCGATTATTAGTACTGCAACCAGAGTTCATTTTTTAAAACTTTAATGGTCCGGAAGAACACACACCTATATAATATATCGATGGAAAGAGGAAAACGTGTACAATATGAAAAATTGGGTCGTAAAAATCCAGAGTGGTCACATTTTTGTGAAATTTAGGTCAAAGGTTAGACCTAAAAATATCAATATTTCAACCACAAGGACAAAAGGGAGAAATGTTCTGATATTTATTCAATAGAATGCTACAAAAACGATTCAATCATAAGCATATTATATAAACGATGTTAAAACGACAAATTTGACTACTTATATAAAGAGCTGCCATTACAAAATGGCGTTGATTTGGAACCTTCGGATTTTTTCCCATTTATGACATAGGAAAACAAGAAGTGGCCTTGACCTTTTCACATCCATAAACTTTCATATTGTGTATAGTGTTTAACTACAGTATATTACAGAATTATTTTCTAAACTATAAAACACCAGTTTATCAAATTATTTCCATATTTTTTTATCTTTGAAAAACACAAAATTCAAGCGCTGAAACAGTGTTTTTAATTTTACATCTAAAAGGTTGCGTATTTTGTGAAAATTAGTATCTAGTTATAGATAAATACATATTGTGTATTTACAAAGTCTGGACAGATCAGTTGTAATACAAAAAAATACCATAGTCACCCGAGGCGAATGCGAGGATTAAAAAAAATCTTGTGTGTTACTTGCCTTAATTAGGGGTTTAGTTGAGTGTAAAAACAAAGTCAGTTTGGGGCATGAACATTGTCTTAGTGGGATATTCCTGGTAAAAAAGTTAACTCGTCAATTTTTTAAGGGGAGGATGAAAAATTATACAAAAAACCAATTTTCGAATGTTGCCATTCAAAATCAGTCTTGATTCTTATACAACTTTTAAAAGCGACACGCAATAGCTCAAGTATTCATTAAATAAGGACATGAATCAATCTCTTATTCGTCATATGCGGATCCAGTACGCGTATTAGCATTACAACACACTTTCTTTTTTTTACAAGAACAAGTTCGGCGCAGGACAGAGTTTGTTCAAAGCAAACACAGTTTTTGAGTACAAATGCCATCTGGAGCGTAAATACCGTCTTGATTGGTCAAACTCGTCAGATATAGTCTTACCTTTGTATAGGAAACACAAAAGAAATGTGAGTACAAAGTTTCGATCAATGTTCGTGACCCATATGCATATGCATTATATATCTGCACGGCCAATCCCAAATGTAATGGGGCAAAAATTGCTACAGAAACGATTGATTTTGTAATAGCCATACATTTACGAATTTTTGTTATCTTTAGGGACAATATCCGGTTCAGAAGCGCTTTTGTGTTGTTTTTCATCAATTAACTAACAAATGAACTTAAGGTAGATGGGGTGTCTAAATTATAATCCATAGAATTTCTTAATAATTTGCCAAAATGTAGTTTATATCCTGCTTGTTTAAGAACATTAATAAAAAGAATGGGTCACCGGACTTATTTTCACACTACAGGTTGTGCAAAATTGTCAAATTTTGTGTAGATTATGCATGGAAAACCCAATTTTCGGTCATAAAACGAAAACTACACCATAGAATTTTGAGATAAAATATGAGAAGTTAGCTCCAAAATTATTCTATCAGATAAGAATAAAAACAAATGGGGTCACCGGACTTGTTTTCTTGCTACATATTAAAATGGGTAAATTCCTAACACATTCTATTGTAAAAGTAACACTATCTGAATTATCTGCCCTTGCATTTGAATTGTCTCCCCTTATTTGACAAAGTTGGAAAAAAATGAATCAAACAAAAGTATTTGTTTTTGGGTATAATACAATTATAAATATGATAAGACATGGCATATTCTATATTATAATGAAAAATCTTACTCATGAATTACCTACTAATTTCATTATTTGCACATTTTATAAAACATTTAGACCTTGTTTTCTGGTATTTCAAAATCCAAAATGGAGGAAGACACCCTATCTACCTGTTGAAGACCGGACCGTTACCTAAAATGGTTTATTTTTATAAATTGTGACTTAGATGGTTTGTTGTATCATTGGCACCCATACTACACCTTCCTATATCTATTAAAAAGCTATGCGGGCATCATTTCCATAGAAATACCCAAATGAGGACATAGCTCATAAGAGCACTGGCGGCAGGGTGAAGTTATTGTTGTTCTTTTAATGTATCCTTGATATTTTCAGACACACCTTGGTGTAATTCTGAAAGTCTTAACATAGATTTCAATTTTCTGCAGCAGATATGGCATCCCCTATATTGAGGTCAGAACTAAACTCTATATTTCAATTCCCTTGGCCTCACTGTGTCTGAATTGTAAGGTGTCACAATATCTAGTTATTTCTGGAGTTAGGCAGTTTGGTAAGCATCAGAGACAATCTTGGATAAAAGTGATCGGTATATATAGAAGATGTGCTACATGAAAAAGGCTTTTTCTTATGGAAGAACAGATCATCACTAACAATCGTTATCAATGAACTGACAGCAAGTTCAAGTTCTAAATTTTTAGTTACTGTTTTACCTAATTGCACAGGTGTTAACTTAAATAAGTACTTGGTAATGCATGGATAAATGATTACTCACATTAATTAGCTCAACTTAAAAGACTGTCAACACGTTTAGAGGACTCAGTTTTGTGTAGTTTTCTGGATTTTTTTAAGGTTTTTCTTTTACACAAAAAACCTGTTTTCATATCCAAACTACAAGGAAGAAACTGAGCGCGAGATCGTATATAAGTGTCAGGTTGTGAGGATACATGTCGATCAGTTTGATCACATATATGGATTTCTGTTGTTTCTAATTTAAGGTTCCCCAAGGGTGACTGGGGAAACGAAATATGGTCACTTGGTCTACTCCCGACAGGCAGTAAAACGAAGTGGGGCGTCCGTTTGGCTGTGCGGGATGTATCAAGTTCTCAGTCACGGTCAGAATGGGGACGTGTAAAGAGAATGCCTCGTGTAAAGATAGTGCCACGTTCTTTGCACGTTAAGAACCCTTGCAACAACTCTTGAGGGGTCCGTAGATGGCCTGTTGCAAAAAAAAATGTCTGTCCCAATCCAATATACCATCATTCCAGTGACAGTCCAAATTTTCCCGACCATCATCCCGAATGGCCTCTATTATGAAAGACCTACCTATTGTTTTTTTTGTTAACTTGTTCTCGTCCTGAACATGCATGAAATATTTGCCACTGGACGTTAAGCACCCTACAATCAATCAATCAATCTAATTTAAAGACGCAACAATTTTGCCTCCTGGTGCAAGTCTCATAACATCACTGATGATTCACCCAAGGAAAGCAGAATATCAAAAGAAGTTGGTTGTAGCATCAACTTTTCACACACCAAATCTCTGTAAAAACTTCAATAGTACTTTTTTCCCGACCACTTGCATGCATATTAATTGCTCTGAGGTTAAACATTGACATACAATGTATTTTCACACAATATCAACTGTAGTCATTATCCGGAAAAACCTCTTATCCGAAGGATTTGTTTAACTTTTATAAAAAGTCAAAATTTTATTATCAAAAATATAACTTATTTACAGAAAAAACACGAAAGAACTACTATATATATTCAAATCACTCAAAAATAAATTAAGTTCTCCTACAAAATCTACATAATCACATCGAAACTATCAAATTCATTATGAAGGAAAAAATAAATGGTGGAGCTGATTGACGGATAGGAAATTTCCGTAATTAAAAAACGTAGAAATGATGTTTTTAATTTTGAGTTTTTGACAAAATTGTTTGGAATTTGCCCAACAAAATTTACATGCAGTATCGCAATAATATGTTTTGTCCTCTCAAATGTCAAATACTGTTTTTGAACCATATTTTTTCTCGTTTTCAAAGAAAAACGCCTTAAATTTCTATCTAAAAAACAGCCAACTTTAAATTTGAAAGTTTTACTTGGAGATGGTATTATATTTATTTCTTCATCATTCCGATGATCCTTGATGATATGTGCATTGAAAATATTTACGAAAATAGCGGGAAATTTAACCAACAAATATATCTTTTGGATTTGAAGGTAACAACCCAAAACCGTAAATTGAGGAGTACCCCCCCCCCCCCCCCCCCCATTAAAGGGATAAAATACAAAAATGTGACCATAGAAACATTTTACGACCAGACGGAAATTAAATATAGATATCATTCTATCATTTAAAACAATTTGCAGCCGTGTGTTATTCCGGACCATTAAACTCGTTAACTAAGCGTCTTTTTCGATGTCAGTTGCAGTACTATATTAGAGTTAACCAATACATGTAATACAGGTAACCAAGCATATACATAGTCATAAACTATATACACGGTGAATATACGATCACGTGATATCAATATTTGTTAATGGTAAGGACGGGGTTTCCCACACTTATATATTTTTGGAAAGTCATCTACATAATGATACAGATCCTATCAAATCGGATATTCTTCTTCATACGCGTTGGTCCCTGTAATATATTTTGGGGCATGGAATCAACCAAGTTGTGACGCACGGCTTACGCGGATTAAGAACTTTAATTAGTTTTGATTGATTTTCAATTTCAAATCGTTTGAACTTTTTGTTTAAAACATATTCAAACCAATGGGTGGAAAGGTTTTGAAATGGTTAAGCGGTAAATAATCTTTTTGATGCAATTTCGTAAAAACCATCAAAGTATTCGTGTTTAATTATTTTTTAAATACTATCATAAAGTAAACTAATTATTGCCAGCGTATCATTATCTTGCAGATAAGCTACACTTCTTTACACATGCTGTTACGTAAATAAACTCATCATAGATACCAGGACTAAATTTTGTATATACGCCACACGCGCGTTTCGTCTACAAAAGACTCATCAGTGACGCTCGAATCCAAAAAAGTTTAAAAAAAAGCCAAATAAAGTACAAAGTTGAAGAGCATTGAGATCCAAATTCATAAAAGTGTTGCCAAATACAGCTAAGGTAATCTATGCCTGAGGTAGAAAAGCCTTATTATTTCAAAAAATTCAAAATTTTGTAAACAGTTAATTTATAAATATAACAATATCAATGATAATTCATGTCTGCACACAAAAGTGCTGACTACTAGCTTGTGATACCCTCGGGGAAATTAATCTCCACCAGCAGTGGCATCGACCCAGTGGTTGTAAATAAATTCATCATAGATGCCAGGACTAAATTTTGTATATACGCCAGACGCGCGTTTCGTCTACAAAAGACTCATCAGTGACGCTCGAATCAAAAAAAGTTTAAAGGTGTAAATAGCCCTTAGATCATGAATTCCGATACGAGCATGTCTTTATCAAGGCAACGGAATGAATATGATACATCGAAAATTAAATCAACAAGCCGTAGATAGAAATGACAGCGTCATAACCGACGATTTTCGTTTTAAAAAACATAAGAAAAATACCTAAACAAAACATAAGAGGACAATTTTGATTAAAAAACCTATTACGGATCGGAGATGTCCAGGACAAGATAGGTAAAGTAATAAAAGTAATGAATACAATCTTTTAGAGAAATCGGCATTGAATATCATTTATCCCCTCTTTAGCGATTTTTGGCAAAAGAAAGTATAAGTGGAGTTGCTATTTAATACTTTGATACAATATCATTAACTAAGAATATTTCTTCATCGAACCATTTTATAAATTCATCCATTCCAATTTAGCTGGAAAAACATATTTCAATGTACAGCTAGCTTCTTTATAAAGAACACTGTCCCAAAATATCATGCCAAGATTTATTTTCATATTTTTTTTATACATGTCGTAATACTCTGGAATAATTTGTTTTCGTGATTGGATTAAGAAAAAAAAAATGTGTGCTTATTTGATTTCGTGTTTTATTCAAAAGTATGCATACAACCAGTAGAATTTTTTACCTTCGTTGAACATTTAAGATCAAAGTTCAGCCTTTCTAATTATAACGAAATCACCGAAAATAAGTATCCAACGAAAGTATAATGAATTCACTGTTCTATGGTTTATCTATTTCTCACAAATCATTTCAATTATTTCATATTCTAATATGATTTTTAATGGAAGACAAAATTTAAATTATGCGTCATATATGATAACAAATTTAATTTCTTACAAGTTGAGAAAAAATATTGACCGTTATTGAATAACACAGATAACAACATATATGGTTCAATTGTCAAAGCAACAATCCCGCCCAGTTACCCCCGAACCTGACCTGAGTGCCATATCTGGGGCAGGGTTGATTTCCCTTTTCAAGGCACCTGAGATCACCTCTGTTTTTGTACGACTTCATGTTGCTCAGTTTTAAGTTTTCTTTGTTGTAATATGTGTAAAAAATTAGATAACCAAAATACCGAATTCTAAGGAAAATTCAAAAGGCAAAAACACAAGACCAATCACATCAGACATAAGACGTTGTACTATTGTTTGTCTATTGTTTTTTTTTTAGCCAAGGCATTGTCAGTTTATTTTTAACTTATGACTTTTAATGTCACTGCAGTTCTTTCGCCTCCCTGTTCCTACTGATGAAATAATTAAAGTAATTAAAGTAAATTCCTTTACAGTCAATAAATATTTTCACAAACATTTTATGTAGAATAATAACATAACATATTTTGCTTACACAAATAATGAAGCAAGCTATTAATAATGAAGAAAACAGTGTACTAGTAACTGGTATAACATGTATACGTCATTTGGTGTTATATCACAACATTTAGCAACATCAATGATTTCAGATGTATCTTCAACTACTTACCATGTATCAAAATAAAACATACCTACAGACTACTAATTCTATATTTAATAAAAAAAATTATATATTTAATATACACTTTTAACCCATTATATTCACAAGAAAGTATAGAAGGTAATATCAAATTTAATATGCAAACAGTAAATAATTGAAGACCCATCCCTTCTCTATTTAGGTCAGTATTTATCAGTATTTCATGTGCTTAATTGTTCATTCTTCTTGTTGATGCTAATTTGTTGTTATCGTTCACTCTGTTCAAAAACGTTTCAATAATGTTTATACATGTTTAATTGACAACAGATGAAATAACTTTCGTCATAAAGTGTAAAGGGTAGTCTCTTTTTAATACTTCCACAATTAATGCATGTGTAGATTCCCTATGTAGGCTTTTGCAGAGGAGGAACTTTTACTCTGCTTTTCCTACTGGTTCGAATCCCTTTTATGGTTTCAGCTAATTCACATGTCCCTAGGAGTTGTAATATGTCATTTTCATTGACTTCCTTTGGGGTGTAGGTAGCTGATGGAAATACCGGAAGGGAATAAATCTCGATCTTATCAATATCTTCATTCAGGGCTTTCAACATCTTTATCAACCTCCCATCATGTCGACTTTGTTCCTCAATACTTATTTTCCTGTTGTTTAAAGCGTTTGCATTTTCAAAAGCAGTGTTATGGTCGGAAAGTATTGCTGATAATCGTTTGCTCTCTGTTCGTGCGTATTTCTGTAAGAAAGCAATTTTGTCAGCAGTATACTGGTCAACGATTGATTTTATTGTGTTACCTTCTTCTGTTATTGATTTAATAACACTTTCGACTTGATCATTAAATGCTAAAAGGTTTTGTTCCAAACTGGAAACATTTCCACTCGCTTTGTTTACTTTCGTTAAAATCTCGTGTTCGATTTTGGTTTTCAGCTGAGCAATCATGTTTTTTAGTTGAGACATTTTATGTCCGTTATGCTTTTCTGTTAAACAATATCCACATACAGGAACATCACAAGGTACGCAAACAAAAGAGAACACCTCATTGTGATCAGTGCATTTTGATTCTACTTCCGGGATGAAATCCGAAGTTCCCTTAAATTCGTGATTTGCAGATATCTTTTGTCTTGAATGTAATACTCTACAATTTTCACAAAAGCATTGTTCACATTCTAAACAATAGCATGAACCGGGTGCACTTACACATATCTCGCATGTTTTTGAGGCTGCTTGTGCCATGTTTACAATTGCACAAAGATTACATAAACAGTAGTCTCGGTTACAAAGACGCTTGATTTATATATACTAGAACAAACCCGCGAAATCGCTGGGATATACAGCTTGTGAACTGTTATAGGATGATGTTTTGTGAAAGATATTATGTATGGAGAATTTCATAAAAGGTATCAATAGCCCTTCCCTTTTTCCAAAGTCCGATATTTGTTTCCTTTCTGTTAAATTCAATTATTTTCGTGTTTCTGGCCTCAGACCACAATTATTTTTCACCTTTGCTACAATGCTTCTTTTGGTAAAAGTCAAATCAAATTAAAAATTGCACCGTTTCAAACATGAAATAAATGTAACTGCTTATATATATATATACGATTATTAGTCGTTTTTTTTTATGTTCGGACGGTCCTAATCCTGAAATCCCGGGCTTAAAACCATGAAATCCGGAGATGCATAATTTAAAGAAATTCATATCCCAAGATCCCGAAATCAAAAAATATATTCCCGGATCCCGTAAGGATCAATCCCCAAATCCCGAGCTTAAAAGCACCCGATCCCGACGCTCCGAAAAAGGTCCTGCCTTCCTGTAATTTCTACCCTACTTTCATTTTTTCCAAATCACTATTCATTTCAACAATAATTTTTTATGCCCCATTTAGGGAGCTACCATTTGATTTTTATGGGGGGGGGGGGGGGGGGGGGGGCTAGGATGAAATTTGAAAAAAATAGGCAGGACAGGAGTTTTGAGTAAAAAAAAAAGGCAGGATGAGACACTTTGCAAAAAAAAAAAGGCAGGATGACAATTTAGGTAAAAAAAGTCAGGATAAACTAATAAAAAAAAAGGCAGGACCGAATAGAGTGAAAAATAAAA
The DNA here is from genome assembly GCA_037788925.1 of Mytilus galloprovincialis. Classification (NCBI taxonomy): domain Eukaryota; kingdom Metazoa; phylum Mollusca; class Bivalvia; order Mytilida; family Mytilidae; genus Mytilus; species Mytilus galloprovincialis. The sequence goes on along the minus strand of CM075342.1, from coordinate 18,724,146 downwards.
AGGCAGGACAGAGATTACAACTAAAAAAAAATGCAGGACAATATTTTCATCCTAGCCCCCCCATAAAAATCAAATGGTAGCTCCCTTATGGGCACTATGTTTTCTGTGCATCCGTGCGTTCGTTCGTTCGGTCGTTTTTGGTCGAGGTAGTTTAGGTGAAGTTGAGCATGTTTTACTTATTTTATGTAAATGCAAGTAGTATGACCGTTTTAATAGTAAACATTTCAAAGAAAAAAGTAGACAGAATCATGTTTAATAGTATAGAAAGTTCCTGACATAATACAGATTGTCTCTATATATTAAAGTAGTATAATCGACGTATAGTTTACATGTAGATAAACGCGAAAAATAATTGTTCTCTCTAAGTATAATAGTTGTGGTTCTTGCGATCTAAACACCATGATATGAAACGCAAACAATAATTGTCCTCTCTAAGAAGGTACTATAGTTGTGCAAAATGGTGATTCTTGCGATTTAAACAACATGCTATGGAGAACGCTTTTAATGGCTTATTTATTTTTCATTTTTGTTATCTATCATACGATTGGTTGTACTTGTGTCACATGTTTTACTTATTTTTATGTATATGCAGCTGGTATGACCCCTTAAATATGGTCAACATTTCAAAGAAAACAGTAGACAGAATACAGAGAGTATCTATATATTAAAGTAGTATAATCGTAGTTTACATGTAGATAAACGCGAAAAATAGTTGTCCTCTATAAGGAGGTATAATAGTTGTGGTTCTTGCGACCCAAACCCCATGATATGGAGAACGCTCTGATTGGCTTATTTATTTTTCATTTTTGTTATCTATCATACGATTGGTTGTAATGGTGCATGTTTCAAACCGGAAGTTTTATTTATGACTAAAAGTCAGTCTGATGACGGAATCATATCCGGATTCCTTTTTTGTCGTTTTTACCTAAAAAACTCAATCTGAATAATGATAAGAATGGATGACAAATGCGACTATGCATGTTACCTATAGGACACAGAGGCATGATGATTGATTTATTGTGGAAGGAAGAGAAGCGACACACAAAATGAGGTCTTCTCGTTTAATAGTATAGATATCAAACGTCTTGGTTTAAGCAACCAAAAAGTCTTTGTCAGATTTTGTCGCAATATCGAAACCATTTTGAATATTCGTGAACCCATGCTCATGACTGGGTAACAATAGTATCCGAAATTATATTTAAAATGACTACCTCCATGATTGGTTTGTTTACAACGAGATAACACCAGCATCACATATATAGCAATCGTTTACGTGTTATAGGCCGGTTCGTGTTACCTTTAATGTTAATTCAACAGGCCTAAAGAACATTATAAAATGTTGATAGGTGTAACAAACAGCAAAGTCGAACGGTAGCTAAAACAACATCTTACATTGAATATAAATTTTCCAAATTAAATGATATAACCTTCCGGATAATTGGATATGTTATAACCTTATTACATCATAATTTTTACTTTAGACATATTTCAACTTTGATTTTCACATGCGTGATCCTACTTTGCCATGGCGTCAAAAACAAAATGAGATAGCCTTGTATAAGTGTCCTTTATATGCATTTCTCTTTAGCAAAAGTCTGATATACTATAGCTGAAATTCTGTAAACAAATTAATTGACTTCCGGATCGAATGGGCAAATATTGCCACTTACTAACTGTTCGGAGTAGCACCAAATGAGGTACAGCAGACAGATTTTAGTCCTTACTTTCTCATGAAATCTCCTCCATAACTGAGATATTTTAGAATTTAAGATTTTACAAAGACAACTACAGTATAAGTATGGCAAAAACAAAAGCTGCATACAATTAACGTTATTCAGAGATTGGACAAATATGGTTTACCACAAATCAAAACATTATTAGAGAATGAACAAGATACCCTTACATCGAAAAGAAAATAGTGAAGAAAGGAGCGTATGATGATTACAAAAATGAAGAAGTACTACTGGAACTTATGTTAGACTCTACTGTTGAGTTTTTATTTATTAATACATGTAATATACAATGAGACAAGTTCATTGACATTGAACGTATAACATAGACATTTTGTTATGGACTCTATGTGAGGACAATATTTCTAGTAAAAAGATGCTACATAATAAAATCGAAACTGTGTGAGTAAACTCATCATAGATACCAGGACTAATTTAGTATATACGTCAATGAGTAGACTTAAAATATGTAAGATGATAATAACATGAATAAGCCACGAACAATGCATTAATTATGCTCTCTGGTTTAAAATGTTCTAGTATAGCAAGATTTCAGAGTTTTCAATGTTTGTAGATAAATAAAGGCAACAGTAGTATACTGCTTTTCGAAAGTCGTAGACCGTGGAGAGAAAACACGGGTTACAAACTATAACCGAGGGAAACACATCAAATATAAGAGACGAAAAACAGAAAAACTGAAGTGCAACAAAAAACAAACGACAATATAACACACACAGAAACGAACTATAAGATAATAACTGCCATTTTCCCGAATTGGTACAAGACATTTTAAGAAAAATTGGTGGGTTGAACCTGGTTTTGGGTCTGGACAAACCTCGCGCTTTTATGGCATTGTTAAATATAACACTAAAATGACAACATTACATGATAGGACTACAGTACAAATAAATGCAAAAACATTCAGGACAGAGAAATACACAAATAAACAATATAATAGTAAATTTCGGTATGCTAATAGTTATAAAAGGTACCAAGCTTATAATTTAATACGTCAGACGAGAGTTTCATCTGTACATAAAACTCATCAGTCACGCTCAGATCAAAATAGTTGGAAAGGCAAACAAGTATAAAGTTAAGGAGCATTGACGACACAAAATTCCAAAAAAGTTGTGCAAAATATATGTTATAAAAGATATGATATCTCATTAGTTTTCTACTAATATAAGCATTTGTAGGATTGCTACCCAATTTTTCAATATAGATATATAAAAACACATAAATAAAAATATATCAGCAATTGAGCACTTTATAAATATACATGCATCACCTCCACGATTTCATTAAAATAAAAATATCAAAATTTGATATATGTATTAACTTTGGTGCTATCGTAAGATTATTTATCATTCAATAAAGCATTTGCAGTTATTTATGACGCATATCAAATTAGAATATTTCTCATAATAGCTCTAAATTATGTTGCCATAATTACACTAGAGAGATGCTCAACATTGCTTTAAACTTGCTAAACTTTTCATCTACTCTTCAACACTTGTAATATATTTTGACTATTCAAATATTTTGAACTGAGGAGACATAAATTGTCGAAATACGCATCTGGTGTATTAAACTTGGTACCGTTTATGTTAATTGATGTCACTATTATCAATGGATCGAAACCTGTGCTGTTTAACTGTTGGTCCCGATGGGATCACCAGCCAAATATCCAGTACTGGCTTGAGTAGGGATATTTGCTGTTATAACATTTTGAAATTGTTGTACTATTCATCTATTGCATTACAATCGGTACTGTTTATGTTATTAAGATATAAAAGAATATATCAGATTTTTGTATAACTACTCATTTTAGTAGCTGAACCAACATTTATGAGATCGAACAAGAAGTAAAACATTTTAATAACCGACATGAACAATATTTTATGAGAGGTTTAGCTAGCTGTAAAACTAGGTTTAATCCATTATTTTCTTCACAAGTCAATACCTGTACCAGGGTAGGAATATGCCAGTTGTTATCCGTTCCTTAGATGTGTTTGGGCTTTTGATTTTTGCCATTTTGATTTTTGACTTTCGGTTTTTGAATTTTCCTTGGAGTATGTTTTTTTTGTGATTTTATCATTCAATAATGGCAACCACAAGGACGTGCAGTTGTCAGAAACAAATAATTCTTAGTTTTGATTCTCTAAATTGAATGCATATACTAGTACATGATATATAACCATAAATTAAGGCAACAGTAGTATACCGCTGTTCAAAACTCATAAATTTATAGACAAAAAACAAAATCGGGGTAACAAACTAAAACTGAGGGAAACGCATTAAATATTAGAGAACAACGACACAACATTAAAATGTAACACAAACAGCATAAGACAAAATCCGATGAGAATAACCAATATAACATCAAAACCAAATACATGAATTTGGGATAGAAATGTACCGTGACACGTCTTATAGTAATATGAATTCACACTCAAATATAGGAGAAAACAAACGACACAACGGAAACACAATGTACAAATGTTACACCCACAGAAACGAACTATGATATAACAATGGCCATTTTCCTGACTTGGTACAGGACATTTTTAAAGAAAAAAATGGTGGGTTGAACCTGGTTTTGTGGCATGCCAAACCTCGCACTTTGATGGCATTGTTAAATATAACATTAAAATGACAACATAATAATACAGAACTACAAGTGTTAAATGTCACTTTCAGTACTATTGTACTATTTCGTGGCCTTCCTTTTATATTGGTTGAGGAAGCCAGAGTACATGGAGAGAACCACTGACCTTGGGTAGAAAAACTGACAATCAATAAAGATTACAAAAGTGCACCCGCCATGTGTTCAATTCGAACTAACAACATCAGCATTGACAGACTAATAATACAGTAGTTGGACTTCTTAGACTGCTCAGCCACAGAAGACCCTAATGTGACTTACTTTTGTACCATATATTTCTTATATGACTTAATTGTTGTTGCATGCATCTATATTTTATTTATATGTTGTTTTTAAAAATATTATTATTGTCTGATTTTGGATCATGCCTCTATTGTGCTCTTTCCAATAAAATATTGAATTGAATTAATATTGAGAAAATTGAGATAATTTGTATTATTGATTCAACTAGTGAAACTGCTTGCTACTGATCAGTGATGAAACCTTGTTCAAATATTTTAGTAAACAGGAATTTGTTGAGTGATGAATCTGAAAACGCATCACACAGTATAGCTGACTTGTATAAACCCAGAAACCAAATTTCAGAAATCATTGTACTGTAGTTCCTTAAGAAATGTGACAAAATTTTTCAACTTGGCAAACATGTGTAAAATGATACAAGCATTGAGTGAACAGGAAGTTGTTGAGTGATGAATCCGAAAACACATTACACAGTTAGGCTGACTTATATTAACCCTGAAACCAAATTTCAGAAATCCTTGAATTGCAGTTTCTTAGGAAAATATGACAAAAATTTCAACTTGGCTATTATGTGTAAAAAGAAAAAAAAATCAATAAACAGGAAGTTGTTGAGTGATAAATCTGAAATGGCATCACACAGTGTAACTGACTTATACAAACCCTGAAACAAAATTTCAGAAGTCCTTGTAAAGTTGTTCCTGAGAAAGATGCAATAAAAAATATTTATTACAGACAGATAGACTGTTGGTTGGATGGATGGACGGACAGATAGAGGTTAAACAGTATACCCCAACTTTTTTTATGGGGTGGTGGGGAGGTATAATTAATAAGTTATATGTTGTTGTAAGCCAGAATAACCCTGTAAGCAAGAAAGACTTATTCTACCATAAATGACTTCTTGCCTTTGAGAATTAAAGTAAGGGTAAACATTTATACGAGAACAATGGCCAATCTCACATCTTTTATCAGCAGTTTGTACGTTATCCATTTTATCCTTGTTACTCATATTTTTTTTCAGATCATGTACAAGACGTGATACTCATAAATATTAGGCAATGATATCATTAAGTAATACAATGCCATGCTCTTTGTGTCCAAAGATGTCAATTAATCTCTCTTCTTTGTTGAAATATTAATTTGAAAATATGCATTTTAAGAATGTGGTTAATAGTATACCACTGTTAGCACTATTGGCTCTATCCAAGTGTCCAGTTATATCAGTAGGGGAAGCCAAAGGGCACTGAAAAAACTATTGACCTTTTGCTGGTCAACATAAATTCCTAGTCAATTAAGATCAAGATGAGACTGGTGGTTTATTGTTATTTTTTTTTTGGATTTTTTATGAATAACACACAGATGGACCATGATCACAAGTTTTGAAAGTATAAAAATTTGAACAGTTATATATTATCTAGTGCTAACATAAGACTTGTATTGTGTACTGTTATTAGTTTAACACATACGGTATTTTGTGACGGCCATTGTTCAAACTATTATATAATGTCATAATATCAGATAAAATCAAATGACTATATTTTGTCAACAAAATTGCCTCAAACATTTGTAAATGATCTAATCTATTCTTTTTCAAGTTATGATTTGTTTGAAAGCAGTTATTTGGTTTTTCATCTTCCCTCATCTTTTATCCATTTATCTATTTACAACTGACTATATAGAACATCCATAGGTTCACAAATTCTTTTCGTCAAAACTCATACTTCTGACCCTCAAATATTGAACACATCCAGTGGTAATTAGATTCACACTAAATTACGTAACATTTTCACTAAGTTACGTCACAGCCTCTACCAGTTCTTCTATGTTTATATGTTCGTCTACTTTTGATAATTCATCTTTTAGTTTTTGTATCATTTCTTTTCTTTGTTTAAGTCTTTCATTTAATTCTTGGATTTCATATTGGATTTTGTTCTTTGCTGATACAATGTTCTGCTTTGTCTTTTCTTTCTTTTCTTCAACTGAAAAAAATGAATATACTGGTAAGCATGATAAAAGCGATATGAATATTTTCCATGATGTTCAAAATATAGATCAAAAGTCTAATTTTAAACTTATTTTAAAAAGTTCCCATCATAATACACATGATAACCATGTTTCTAGTTGATGTGACCCCAACTTCATGGTAAAATATATATACACCTTATCACTATTTGTTCCCCATTACTGGACATCACAAAGGTTCCAATAAAATATGGACTTCATATTACAAAAATTCTGTGGCCACAATGGAAAAGTGATTGTTGTATGACCTCAACAGTTCAAGCGGGGCAGATTCTCAGGTCAATCAGGAGAGATTTCTGAATAGCGATAATGTGTATTGTGTCATCTTTGTTTTGCAAATAAATCAGGTGATTAGTCTTTTTGTTTAAATCGTTAAATTACATTTGTCATGTTGGGGGTATTTTATAGCTTGCTATGCTGTACGCAGGTATGGGTGAATAAAAATTAAGATTCCTACACTGCAACAAGTGTATTACGATATTTCTGCATTCGAGACAGTTAAATTTTATTATTTAAAGCGTGAGGCTTGCCGAGCTCTTTAAATAACTAAAATTTAACTGTCGAGAGTGGAGAAATATCGTAATACACGAGTTATAGTGTTGGAATCTGTTTCTCTAATGATTTTTATCCTTCTTTTTCAAAGATTTTTAGAAACTTGTGTACTTTATATGCGACGTCATCAGGCATTGCCGCCTTTTTTCATGGCATCACAATAGGAAACTTCAGAAGAAAACAAAACATTTGGACGTCATAATCAAATTTCGACTAATCATCTGCCGAGAACAGATTTTTTACTCGTGAGGAGAAATATTTTTCTCACACCAGTCAGGAAATGTGAAAATAGCACAAAAATTAGAGAATACAAATTACTCACGCTTGCAGTATAACAAAATATATTACAATATGTAAACCTATACAACTGTGTAAAAAGACTACCTGACTAGGGTTACGATAAAATAGCATACTTAAAAACAAATATTTGCCTCTTTCAGTAATTTAAAATGCAATCTTCTTTAAACCTATTATGAGACAACTTTAGCTTGTAGCTCATAATATAACTATACAATGACTTGAAAGCTTTCCTTGAAATTTTAGAATTTTGCATATAGTTCTAAGATTTTCTTAACTATCTATTATCCAAATTTCTGTGAGTGGAGTGGCACCTCTCTAGTTTTCTACGCAATAAACTTTAAAGAAAAAGTCACCAATAGTGCCTTTAAAGATTGTTTTCAAGCATCCCATCATGCAATTTCATGACTGTGATGTTATCTAAGAATTTTTCTGGTAAGGTATATCCAACCATATAACATTCAAATCTAAGTAAACATTTCACATGAACATTTTATGTTTACATCATCCTTGTAAGGATTCTCTAACAGTGATGGTGGTGTCAAAATTTGTGATGTTTAAAGTGGGTCTCATTGGGGTCTAAGCGTGACGGGGGATTGCCGATTTTTTGTAAGCGTGACACGTGAAAGTCAAATTATTGTGTCGTGAAAATGGGAAATGACGTCTAGCGGGACCCGGGAAATGACAAAAAAATGAGAATTGCTTACGTACATACATGTAGTGTAAGCAGGATACGGGAATCTGACAAAACAGTAAGCTGGATCTGGGATCGGAACCCCCTCAATGAGACCCCCTTTAAATTGACTATGGGTTGATTTTTTGTGTCTAAAGCCACCTTTAGCACTTTTTTGGCTTTTTTGTTTTCATTGTCGGAGGAAACCAGAGTGCCCATAAATGAATTACAGAACTTCTGCAGGAAAATGACATTCCTGCTATATAAAGTAAGATTTGAGTTGAATGCACCTGCCAAGTCTGATGTGCGACCTCTCATCCTCAGTGATGACAAATTATTGATACTTAAGTTTAACTTCTTTGACTTTTTGCACACCAAGGCCCTTATAATATTTCTAAGCCATGAGTCAGATAATTTTTTATTCTACTTACAATCAGTTTCATGTTTATATGACCCCATAGAAATGGGTCGGAGACTTTGAAGTATGTTTTGCATCATGACAGTAGGATCTTGAAACACCTAAAATGTAAAACAACAAATACTGTAAATTCAGAAATTATTGCAAAGTCTTCATTAATGCAAATAATGTGACTAAGTGAGTATCCCAATAACAAGAATGAGCATTGAAATATATAATTATACATTTGACTATATGTAGATTTTATTGAAATTGCAATAATAAATCTTACATTTTTGTTGCTTTTTAAAAAATTGCAATAAAAATCTGCACATATTGATATAACAGTTGATTTCTTACACTCTCAAAAAGATTCTTGACTGAAAATGATACACTTTTCTTACTGTGGTAATAAATATTTGAATCATGTAAGTTTTTGTGGTGCACATGTGGAATTGAGAAAATCTACTACTTCTAAAAGCATAATCTGAAATTTATAGAGCTGTCTTTTATAATTTTATCATGTTCTTCATCTCAGGAACTGTAATCCTTTACCACATACAGTACGCACAGAGAGTTTGTAATCACGAACTCTAATCACGGATTTCTGAGTGTAGCGGTGTGACACCGCGAATCACGGATTATACTCCCAATTTCCTCCAAAGATTCTCTCCCCAACACCGTGTGGCTGTTAATTGGTTTATTGCCCATCGGATATACTGAAAATTAATGACGCGTGACAACATAATCGGATTAGCCAGATTTATTACCTTTGTACATTTAATCGATCTTGATTGCACCTGTGTGCTTTAAAATACGTTATTAAAATGTCCTTTCTTTGTCAGATAAAAATGTGACATTTTCATTCAAAATAAGATAATTATTCTTGTATGTATTTGCCCCATGTCATTGTCATTTGAAATAAAACGTACAAATGTATAAAAATACGAATAAAACACTTATTTTGTATTTTTTTTATTAATAGTCAGATCAGGTCATAATTTTTGTTTTTTCAACAAAGACAATTTTGCCACAATTAGAATCTTTTCTGACCTACTCAGTGAGCAATATCCGGTTCATGAATTGTTCAATATTATATAATAAATATCAACTCTCTTAAAACAAAATGATGTTTTTATGGTAATTTGTAAAATCTAAACCCAAGAGTTAATTTATCGGATCAACAAGACTTAGTGAATTCTGTTACTTTCAATTTATTTTGTAATGTAAAATATTATGTTTCACTACCTCGGTACACATGGTACATTACCGACTTGAAATATTTGAATTTAAAAAAGAAACTGTAGAGTGACAACTCTATTGAACAAAGGGAAAACATTTTGTATGATATGTGCCCTTTATTCATAATTACTAAGAGACATCGCCCGCCCAGACACAACACAATAATCACAACCTAATTTAATTATATGAAGAAAAACAATCATGTGCTGTTTATCTCTCAGTCTGTTATGATCTGTTATTGATCTTTTATTATTCAAAACAAGAGGCTGTCACAACGACAGCAAACCGGATTTATTAACATTTATTTGTGTCCTGGCAATATCACAAGAACCATTACTGATGAATGGTGAAAGTGAAAATCGTCAATATCAAATTTGACCTCCATTTTGTCATCAGTATCAACATATTAAAATTTGAAAAGCTTAGATTGAATGGTTCATGAGTAAATGCAACAACGTGAATGGAAACACCATTTTACGATCTTTCAAGAACCATAACTCCTGATCAGTAAAAGTCAAAATCGTCATTATTGAACTTGACCTCTTTTTTGTCATCAGTAACAACATATAAAAATTTCAAAAGCTTTGGTTGAATGGTTCATTAAAAAATGCACGGACACGACTAGAAACACCATTTTTCAATCTTTCAAGAACCATAACTCCTGAACGGTAAAAGTCAAAATCGTCATTATTGAACTTGACCTCCATTTTGTCATCAGTAACAACATATTAAAATTTGGGAAGCATTGGTAGAACAGTTCATGCGTAAATGCACGGACACGACTGGAAACTCCATTTTTCAATCTTTCAAGAACCATAACTCCTGAACAGTAAAAGTCAAAATCGTCATTATTAAACTTGACCTCCATTTTGTCATCAGTAACAACATATTAAAATTTGGGAAGCTTTGGTAGAACAGTTCATGCGTAAATGCACGGACACGACTGGAAACTCCAATTTTCAAGAACCATAACTCCTGAACGGTAAAAGTCAAAATCGTCACTATTGAACTTGACCTCCATTTTGTCATCAGTAACAACATATTAAAATTTGGGAAGTATTGGTAGAACAGTTCATGCGTAAATGCACAGACACGACTGGAAACTCCATTTTTTAATCTTTCAAGAACCATTACTCCTGAACGGTAAAAGTCAAAATCGTCATTATTGAACTTGACCTCCATTTTGTCATCAGTAACAACATATTAAAATTTGGGAAGCTTTGGTAGAACAGTTCATGCGTAAATGCACGGACACGACTGGAAACTCCATTTTTCAATCTTTCAAGAACCATTTCTCCTGAATGGTTAAAAGTCAAAATCGCCATTATTGAACTTGACCTTCATTTAGTTGTCAGTAACAACATATTAAAATTTTAAAAGCTTTGGTTGAACGGTTCATGAGTTAATGCACGGACAACATTTGATTGCCGCACGTCCGCCCACCCGACTGCCCGACCGCCTGCCTGACCGCCCGCCCGCCCGGCCGGCCATCCGCCGTACATCCCCAAATCAATAACCGACATTTTTGTCACAAAAATCCGGTTAAAAATTACTCACTAAGAATATTTGAAGGCGAGTCCAGGGATTTTTGGCCATGGTGTGTGCAGCAGTGAAAAGATGAAATGTTATTGCTACATGATACAATTTTAGTCTCCATTACAAAATAGAGCAAGGAAATGAAATCTGGTTTAGAAGATTTTCTAACTTTTGTTTTTATTAAATATGATGATATCTGTGTTCATTTGATACATCTTTGGACTCACAAGTTTTGAAAATCATATCATCCAGACAGATTTGAATGAGTCCTTTACTCATGGACTCGCCTGAGTAAGAACACTGACTTATTGACCTACCAGTTCATCGTAAAATTCTACAACTAATGATTTCTTTCCCAACATGATGTCTGTTTCACTTTGGAAGAGCTTCAAAAGATGATACAAGGTCACCTAGAAAATAGATCAATTGATATCTAAGTATATATAAATTCTAGAGTGGGTGAGTGAAATATTGAAAAACTTTATTGTAATAGGTATAATTCTTTCCTTCCTTATAATACGTTTAAATGATTGTGCAGTCATAAAATTTATACACATTTTTCAATCTTTATATTAATTATTATTCCTTATTCTAGAGTAAATTTATTTGAACTGCTGTTTTATAACTCAAATAGTAAACTGTGAAATAAATTAAGTTATGAATATAATCTTAGGACTGTTCTAATTAAATATACACAGTACCCAGGGAATCAACTTGAAAAATGGATGTTACCAGCTAAAGATGCAATTTCAATTTCTCATACCCCTTTGCATTACAAAACAACTGCCACTATTTGTTATTCAGAAGTGCTTTCCCAGCATCCAATGAATGTTTTTATGTCAATACTTACAGGTCTTTCATTTGGATCGTTAAAATAAATCTTGATAACCACTTCAAATTCTCCCCATCCTGTCTCTGTAACTTCATATGGAGGCTTAGTTATTACTGTAAAAAAACAAAATTATAGATATCAAGCATAAACTATACTAGAAACTTAATAATTGCAGGGCATGTGATTTTTCAGGGATTTGTTTTCAATATTTCTGTTATTAATGGAGGAAATAATAATTAAATTAAGAAATTTACACTAGATACTGACAAAATTGTTAGGTATGTGATTTATCATGTTTATGTGTTTTTGTTTATTTTCAAAATTTCCATTGCCTACTGATAAAATGAGTACTGCAAATTCAGAAATAATTGTGTATATTTATTTTTATTAATGATTGTTGGACATGCCACAAAATGTGAGTTTAATTATCATGATTATTGCAAATTTCTGAAATGCTGCACTCAAATATAATTTAAAATGCAGGTTATATTTTTGCAACACCTTTCTTGTTACAAATTTTGTAATTTTGCAATAATAAAAAGCATTGCAAAAATTTCTGGAATAAAAGTAAATAGATTCTTATTCATCTGGCGTATCAAATTATAAGCCTGGAACCTTTGATAACTATTTACATCACTGGGTCTATGCCACTGCTGGTGGATGTTTTGTTTCTGAGGGTATCACCAGCTGGGCCCAGTAGTCAGCATTTCGGTGTTGACATGAATATCAATTATATGGTAATTTTTACAATTTTACTATTTGCAAAATTACGAGTTATTAAAAATTTTAAGGATTTTCTCCTTCCAGACATAGATAACCCTCATAACTTTTGGCACATGTTTTTGGAATTTGGGATCCTAAATGATCTTCAACTTTATGCTTGTTTGGCTGTATAACTATTTTGATCTGAGTGTCACTGACGAGTCCTATGTAGACGAAACGTGTGTCAGGCCTATCAAATTATATAAGCCTGGTATCTTTGATTCTAATTACAAATGAATTAAGGATGTACTTAGGTGAGGTTATGTGAAAATTAATAAATCAACAATATAAAATTGATACTATAAGCTGTTAGAGCATTCGTTAAGAATAAAAATAAGCTAAAAATAGTGATAGGTCATGGACCTCCTTTTCGAGATATTTGAGATTTAAAATATGGCGGGAAAAGGCTGACTCGGGCTTTTACCTTATATTTGCATTGGTATTATTTGGGTCTAAAAACAACAGAAAGAAAATCAAGAATCTTCTAAAATTTTTGGAAATGACCTTTCATGAGCTATTAAGTCTTATATGAAAAAATAAATGGGTGTTATGGGGCAAAATATTTTACCTTGTATTATATGGAAAAACACCAAGGAGTCCGAACATTTGACACCAATTCCAAAACCTTACCTAAGTACATCCTTAAGCTGAAGGATTTTTTTTTTTTTTTGCTATATTGTCCCATTGAATAAATAAAACAGCTACTGTCTCTCTGCACCTTGACCAAGAGCAGATTACTCTGTGGAAAACTTTTATTTGGCAGAGGCGAATCCAGCCATTTTAAAAAGGGGGGTTCCCAACCCAGGAGAAAGGGGGGATTCCAACTATATTGCCCCATCCAAATGCATTAATTGTCCAAAAATATGGGGGGGGGGGGGGTGTTCTAACCCTTGACTGCCTTCTGGATCCCCCACTGATTTGGTTTGCAATAAAACATACAGTTAAATTTTCGCGAAAGCCATCCCAAACTCCAAACACCGAGTTTTTTGCTGGTGTGACACCAGGAAACTCCGACATCACTCCCTAAATTGTCGGAGAAATTTGGGAGTATTCCCTCCGACTTCCGCGTAAATCCGTTACCTTTTGTTTATTGTATTAGCGACATCTCTCCCAGTCTGGAGTGACGCGGTGTCACACCAGGTAATTAATTGCCCTAATCCTTCTGATCTATGCCGGCACTCGACAGTCAAGGTATGCGAGATTTCTAATGTAATTAAACAATTGTATTTCCTGTCTATTGATTATCAGGTTATATCTGATTGCTTGAAACAAATGAAAGATTAAAATAAAAGTCAAAACGTTGTTGTTAATTCTTTCAATTACACTGTACATTTAAATCAAGTTAAAAAAAAACTATATTTGATTTTGACTTCCGTTTTTTATCAGTAAATAAATATTTAATTTACTAAAAGAGATATAATTGTGTAACAATAAACGGAGACTAACGTTGAATAGGACAGTTTAAAGAAAAATTACACGTCTCAAAGTTTTTTATACAAGTAAAAAAGAAAATATTATTCACTATCTGTTATGCTAATAAGTTTCCATTTCCATTTTACGATTACAAAATAAAAGTTTTAAAAAGCAAAAGATTGTTGTTAATTCTTTCAATTGCAGTAAAGTTTTATAAAAAAAAATCTATACTGGATTATGATCTCTTGTTCTTTTTATCGGTAATTTATATAACTTGCGAAAATAGACGGAAATTAACGCTGAAGTTATAAAATGTGAGAAAAAAAGAAAATTACGTGTCTTTAAACTTGTATATGCAAAAAAAAAAGAAAATACTATTCACAATTCGCTATGCTTAATAAGACTACGGCATTTTCTCTTCACGATTTGTTAGCATTACTTTAGGATAAATAATACATTTCGGCTACAACAGGTATACTTCTATAGCTGCATCAAATCGTCGTTGCATAATATTCATTTACGTGTGCGTTAAGATTGAGGCTCTAGAAGGTCCTTTTACAATTGATTAACCGGATTCTAAATTTTATTCCTTTTCTGAATAAACCAACATCAGCCTTTTATTTTTACGTTTCTCAGTCAACAGAGGACATAAAACCGGACATTATTTATACGTCTATAGTCAACACTATATATTACAGTGACTTGACTGTAAGTGTTGCTATCCACCAATTGCAATTCATTCAAAATTTTGACCAAATTGCAATTTGTTTTATTAAACCAAATTGTTCAACTGGTCAGAAATTTGAACCAACTGCTGTAGAAAACCACAGTCAAGTCGTGAAAGTGCAAGGTGATAAAATAAAACATACTTACAATCCTATAAGACTTTAACTCCACTTTATTGATGTATAGTCCAGTCAAACTAAGATTTAACCTCAAACTAATTGCAACAGAAAATGTTTTAGTTCTAATCTATACCATTA
Organism: Mytilus galloprovincialis; assembly: GCA_037788925.1. Classification (NCBI taxonomy): domain Eukaryota; kingdom Metazoa; phylum Mollusca; class Bivalvia; order Mytilida; family Mytilidae; genus Mytilus; species Mytilus galloprovincialis. Next base: position 18,708,805 of record CM075342.1, on the reverse strand, counting down.
TGCCCTTTATATACACAGAAAAAAGTCCCATAAAATCTAACTTGAGGAAAACTCAATATCAGCATTTTTAATTTCCTATGGAAATTAACATTGGAAGGGGAGATAACTCTTGAAAAAAGGAGGCTGTTTTAGTCATTTTTTGGTTGTTTTTCTTGAAATTTATGTAAAGTATGATTCTTTGATGGGGTTGTAAGTTTGTATATGACTTAATTATATAATCTTCTGCTCATGAAATGTACAAAACCGAAGTGTAATGGGTAGTTTTATTTTTTTCGTGCATTTTTCATTAAAGAAAGTGCAAATTTGAAGCTTTGTAACCATTTTGAAAAAATAATGTGAAAATTTGGTATTGTTTATATCTGTATATAATATTGTTTCAGCGACTTGCTTATCTAAAGAAACTTTTAACCACAAAAAGAAGAATACATGCTTAATTATTTTTATTAAATTTGAGATTCTTTACCTTGACATGTTGAAAATCTAGATTTCGTAATTTATTAGTTGACCATTTATCGAAATTATGTCTTGAAAACACCTTTAGAGTTGTTTGATATACTCTAAAGACAGCTAAAAAATCAAGAATCAATACATTCTGATGAATAGAAGCGGTAAAGTTATAATTTTGTATTAATTTTTATTGATAATTCTGCCTTTTTTGCAAGAGTTATCTCCCTTTTCAATGCAAATCTCCATAGGAATTTTAAATGGTGATTTTTTAAGTCTTCCTCAAGTAAGATTTAATGGGACTTTTTTCTGTGTATATTTGGGGTATAATGCTAAAGATTAAAACTTAAAAATCTTCTGTTGCAATTACTTTCGGGTTAGGGTCAAATTTATGCTAGATTGACTGGACTAATGGTATTACTAAATCAGTCCATCAATCTGTATAGTTATATTATAGCCATTACAATACTAAAGGTGAACTGTTTTATTTTTAATTGCTATAAAAATGTCCAAACTAAGCTTTTATATAGTTTTTCTTTCGAAAAGTATTCTAAATTCATAAGAATCACACATTATGTGAATAAAAACATTTCATATTTAGTAAAATATTTGTGAAATTGCAATATGTCTGTAGGAAGGGGAGATAATCTTTTTTGGTTTCAAAAAATCTTTATTCAAAAGAATAGTATTTTAGGTTATCTCTCCAAGGAAACTTATCAATAGCATATTGTTATTTCACACATATTTTACTGAATATATGATGTATTATTTTAAATGATATATGATTCTTATAAATATAAAATCCTTTTCGAAAGAAAAACTATATAAAAGCTTAGTTTGGACATTTTTATAGCAATTCAAAATAAAACATTTTACCTTTAGTATGGTAATGGCTATAATATAACTATACAGATTGATAGACAAATTTAGTAATAGCATCATTAAAGTGGAGTTAAAGTCTTATAGGATTTTAAGTATGTTTTATTTTATCACCTTGCACTTTCACATTTTGACTGAACAATTTGTTCAATATTCTGACCAGTTGAACAATTTGATTTTATAAAACAAATTGCAATTTGGTCAAAATTTTGAATGAGTTGCAATTGGTGGATAGCAACACTAACAGTCAAGTCACTGTAATGGTATATGAAAACAGGATGCATGTTCATGATGGGCGTTGGTAGAGACCTCTGTGAAAATTTGTCGATCGTTAAAATCCGATCTAATTTTTTTTTACATATTTCTTTCTTGTAGAACACGATATAATTTCATTTTAATATTCTATTGTATAAATTGTTGAACTACTTCTTTTTATATTTCGCCGAGGAGTTTTAACGAGCAGTAAACTACGGATTGCGCCAATCCAATTTTATTTTAAATAATTAAAGAACAATAACAGATTAAAAACACATGATTTCTTTTCTCCATATAATTAAATAAGGTTGTGATTATTGTGTTGTGTCTTCTCAGTATTTATGAATATAGGGCTGCCACATTGCATACAAAACTATTTGTCACATTACAGTTTCTTTTTAAAATTCAAATATTTCAAGTCGGAAATTTTATTCTACCGAGGTAGTGAAACATAATATTTTACATTTCAAAATAAATTGAAAGTAACAGAGTTCACTTGTTGATCCCATAAATTAACTCTTGGGTTTAATTTAGATTGGACAAATTACTGTAAAAACATCATTTTGTTTTAAGCCAGTTGATATTAATTTTATAATATTGAACTATTAATGAACCGAATATTGCTCACTGAGTAGGTCATAAAAGGTTCTAATTGTGGTAAAATCGTCTTTGTTGAAACAAGTGAAACTGCGAGCTACTGCGAGCTGATGATACCCCCGCCGCAAGTGGATAATATTAATAGTGTAAAAATATGCAAGTGTTCGGTAAACAGGAAGTTGTCTAGTGATGAATCTGAAAACGCATCACACGGTATAGCTGACTTATAAAAATCCTGAAACCAAATTTCAGAAATCCTTGTATTGTAGTTCCTGAGAAAAATGTGACGAAAATTTTTAACTTGGTTATCATGTGTAAAATCATACAAGTGTTCGGTAAACAGGAAGTAGTCGAGTGATGAATCTGAAAACGCATCACACGGTATAGCTGACTTATAAAAATCCTGAAATTAAATTTCAGAAATCCTTGTATTGTAGTTCCTGAGAAAAATGTGACGAAAATTTTCAACTTGGCTATCATGTGTAAAATCATACAAGTGTTCGGTAAACAGGAAGTTGTCGAGTGATGAATCTGAAAACGCATCACACGGTATAGCTGACTTATATAAATCCTGAAACCAAATTTCAGAAATCCTTGTATTGTAGTTCCTGAGAAAAATGTGACGAAAATTTTCAACTTGGCTATCATGTGTAAAATCAGACAAGTGTTCGGTAAACAGGAAGTTGTCAAGTGATGAATCTGAAAACGCATCACACGGTGTGGCTGACATATATAAATGTTGATACCAAATTACAGAAAGGGTGGATGTGTAGTTCCTGAGAAAAATGTGACGAAAGTTTCATGGGACGGACTGACTGACGGACTGACTGACGGACGGACTGATGGACGGACGGACTGACAGACAGAGGTAAAACAGTATACCCCCCCTTTTTTAAAGCGGGGGTATAAAAAACAAAAATTATGACCTGATCGGACTATAATGAAAATACAAAATAAGTGTTTTATTCGTATTTTTATACGTCTGTACGCTGTATGTCATATGACAATGAAATGGGCATATACATACAAGAATAATAATCTTATTTTAAATAGAAATGTCGCACTTTTATCTGACAATGAAAGGACATTTAAATAACGTATTTTAAAGCACACAGGTGCAATCAAGATCGATTAAATGTACAAAGGTAATAAATCTGGCTAATCCGATGATGTTGTCACGCGTCATTAATTTTCAGAACATTCGATGGGCAATAAACCAATTAACAGCCACGCGGTGTTGGGAGAGAATCTTTGGAGGAAATTGGGAGTATAATCCGTGATTCGCGGTGTCACACCGCTACACTCGGAAATCGGTGATTAGAGTTCGCGATTACATACTCTCTGGGCGTACTGTATTTACCTCTGTTACAATTAGGATAACTGTCATGTAGTTTAAAATTTATTTTCTTCACATAAGCTGACATGTCCTGAAAAGAGAAATAGATATCTTTCTATGTTGTGATGTTACACTTTTGTTTCAGTTGAGGGTGAAGGTTTGGTACTACTAAAACATTTAAACCTGCTGCAATTGTTTGCACCTGTCCTAAGTCAGGAATCTGATGTTCAGTAGTTGTCGTTTGTCGATGTGGTTCATAAGTGTTTCTCATTTTTTAAATAGATTAGACCATTGGTTTTCCCATTAGAATGGTTTAACACTAGTAATTTTGTGGAACTTTATAGCTTGCTGTTCCGTGTGAGCCAAGGCTCCCTGTTGAAGACCATTCTTTGGCCTATAATGGTTTACTTATATAATTGTGACTTGGATTGAGAGTTGTCTAATTGGCACTCATACCACATCTTCTTATATTTATCAAAATTAAGACAAACAAAATAAGAAAGTTAATAAACAGAGAACAGTGATAAGGCCAAATAAAAATATATGTGTGGTTCCAGTAACCCTACCATCCCTACTTTTTCGGCTTGAAAATAGCCTACCCTAAAGATTTTATTGTCGTTTTTCATTAAGCACTGTTAAAGTCAGAATGTTGCTCCCATAGACTCAATGTAAAAAAAAAACATAAAATAAAAAAAAATCCCTACCTACCTACCCTAACTTTTTTTCAGATGTAACTGGAACCACACATACTTTTTTATTTGGCCTAAATAATGATTTCTTTAGGTTATGATATGTCATAAATGTATTTCATTATAATCATAGAAAAAGGTGTACATTGTACATTCATGGGCTTAAGGATGTATTCTTCTGACTTTTCAGTCTCGTTCAGTCTCGTTGAAATCTCGTTCTTGAATTATTTCCAAAACAAGTGGAAAATATCAATGAATTTTAAAAATATTATAATCAAACATAACTCCGTGAAAAAATTGTGTATTTACAATGATTGGTTTTTCAGTAATCCAGTTTTCAAATTTTACGACCAATCAAGTCAGTATTTCTAGCCAAAATTTTGAGAAAATGGGTTAGGGATACAAACATGCATGACAAAATGATTTTACAAGAATCATGTACATCCCATACCATTTTGGTCTATTCAAATTTCTTAGATATGTATTTTTTCAATTATTTATAACAAAAAAGTTGAAATAATATGCATTTGGTCTTAAAACTGAGAAAAATCACAAAAATACAAAATTGACAGCATGGTAAATTTTACACAAAAAAGCGTCAAAATATGATAAAACTTTCTTATATTAACACCTACCTATAGTTTTTTTAAGTAAATTTTATTCAGATTGGTCCAATTCATCTTTATAGAAAGTATGAAAAAAAGTTTAATTGTGGAACTGTGATTTTTTTCACGATAATAGCCCAAAAATTGGTAAAAATCGATGAAAAATGGAAAAATCATCAAAATTGGGCATTTTCAAAGGGCCGTAGCAAAATAAGAAGTGCACCACCATATGTTTTTTTCTTCACCAATTATTTTGTTACAGTCTTATAAACCCAAAAATCTGGTTAAGAAAAAAAGTTTAATTCTAAAGCTCCTCAGGGGTGTACATCCTTAACAGTCAAATTTATCAAAATAGGCAGTCTGAAATATGTTTTAACAATATTTGTCATATATGTTTTTATACATGTACATATAGTATGTTTTAGTAGTGAATCACTTTTGAACTGTATATAATTAATATGCAAAATTACATGTATTTGTTTAAAAAGTCCTCAGTAAAGAAAATGTAGTTATCTTTAATTTATCAACAAAAAACATTTAATAGAACTATACAATGCTAGGTTTAACAAACTTCTCCAGTTTATTGTAATTGATATGCAGGTTAAATTAACAAACCTCATTTTTAAATGGTTTAACATATACTGTCCACTGATGGGTGTGGCCATCTTCCTCCCTCTTCTTTCCAAAATATCTAGCAATATTCCCATAAATAAGGGGCTTCACAATTGTAACTCCCTGTAATGAGCATCATTATTGTTATTCTTTGTCCTTCGTTTAACAAAAGTTTTTCAGTCTTTGCCTTTTTCCTTATCAGACATTTAAGGAATGACTGTAATATTTTTTCTGTCTATGAAGAAATAACATAAACAATTTGGTGCACACTAAATAATGCGCGTAGCGGGTTATTTAACAGTGTACACCACATTTTTTATGTTATTTCGAATAGACAGAAAAAATATTACAGTCATTTCTTATAATTTAATTCTAAATTCCATTTTAAACCGTAGAAAACCATTAAAAAACATGGATGACGTCACGGTCACATGACTAAATTATGTCTATGGTCTGATAACAAAATAACGTCGGCTAATCAGAAGACGTGTTACATCCAAAATTAAATTATTATACAATAGCATGAATAGTAGTGTTGTGAATTGGCTTAAACATTATATAGAGTAATCGGAATAATTCCCCCCTTATGATTTTAATTTTGATTATACATGTTTTCGGTTTCAATACATATGCAAATTATGTAGGAATTTAGTGACATACTTTTCCCATCAAGATTTACATTTTACATATTTTATTATCTGTTTTAATTTTGTAACAATCTGACATGACAATGTTACAAGACATTCCAAATTTATATTTTTTGTTTTTCTTGTTCACCAATTGAGCTACAACTTCATGTATATTTGGCATCACTGACACATGACTGATGAGTTTTTTTTAATATGAAACCCACATCTCAAGCCTACAAATTTAATCATAGTATCCACTATGATTTTACTTGTTACAAGACTCACTTCACATTTTCTTTTATTTTCTCTACTAGATGCAAGATGATCTACAAAAATTTTTATACTGAAAATATTTTGAAGTTTTGAATTTGAGATGCTTTGTATAGAATGTACATGTAAACGTACCTTGACTCTACCTCCAGAATCAGCACCATACTCTGCCATTTTTCTTTAGCAAAACCTGAAAAATATAATGAAAACAAAAGATAGAAGATTTACACAGATATTCATAGGTCTGCCATATATTCTTTGTTTTTAAAAACTAAATGAATGTTAACCAAATGTGAACATACAACTGACACTTGACTGACTTATGTTTAACTTTTTATAAAACTAATCATGCTAATGATCCATTACCAAATCTAGACGACAATATCATACATATATCTATTACTTTCCATTAATTTATAAACATGATTAACATGATTATATTTCATATTATATAAAAGAGTAATAGGCAAATTGAAACTGCAGGATAAAAGGCTAAAAAAATAATTAATAGAGAAAAATAGGGGGAAAAAAAAAGTATACAGAATAAACTGATTGAATGATTCTTTAGCATGTCCAATAGCAAATACTTAAGGGCATACGATACAGTTACAGGGAAGATAATGACGTTGCTAACGTAAAATGTTATTTTCGCGACGTCAAACTCTGACATATCGGGAAAAGATGCATTTTTCGACTGATTTTTATCATTCAAACTGATTTAATTTGAAAACGAGTGCATGAACCCCTATTTTTCAAAACAGCAATTTGTTTCATTTTGCAAGGAGATTATGTGACCCAAATTTTATAAAACTGTAAATAGCGCATTTTTTTTAATTTTGATAAACATGCAGCAAAAATGACGTTTTTTGCTCTATTCATGAACGTTTGATAAATATAGAGTTATTTCGGAATAAAAATTGCATAATTTTTAATGATACTTATAAAATACAGAAATTACCGATTATTTAACAAAAACCATTTTGTGTTTATCTTTTAAAACAAAAAAGTTATGTCTTTCTTTCGAAAAAGAAAATACGGACACAAATCTGAATTTTGAGCAAATATACAAAATTTCGAACTCATTTTACTCAAAAAGTAGCACATGAAGGTATATTTTTTATTACATATTTGATTTAATGAGGTAAAAAATAGCCTATATGCAAATTTTCATCAACTTGTAAATACAGGTTCAAAACTGTATCGTATGCCCTTAATCAATGTTAATGACAATGAAGAATTGATTAACAACAAAAACAATAGGCATGATAGGTAGGTACTGTATAAGAGGATGTTGGTGAATTTTCAACCGCCACTGGAAAATAAGGGTATGTTGGATAGGGACAGAAATTTAGCTTTGCAACAGGTCACCTACAAAACTCTCAAAGAGTTGCTGCAAGGGTTCTTAACGTGGCATTCTCTATTCACAAGACTTTGGATTTAAAACCAACATTTTAACCAAGACATTAAAACAGAGTATAATGGACAAAATAAAAAAAAGTATAGAGAAAATGATCAATGATCTGAAAAATTAAGAAATAAAGAATAAAGGCCCTTTTTTTTGGAATAAAGCAAGGCAACCAGGAATTTTGAACCAGTTGCCCTGATATATAATTAAATGTAACACTAAAAAAATTACAGGGCATGCAACTAATGAACTAGAATTTTTAAATTTTTGTTTACCTATAATGTACATGTATACGCTTGATTTATCGTACACATTTCTCAAGTTAAATTTTAGTGGTACAACTACAAGTTGACATGGTACATGTACAAGTTTACTTTTGTTTTAGCAAGTGGTACATGTACATGTAGGTAGTAAATTTATAACCCTGTTGGGCAGAAGCATACATGTACCTGCCAAGCCTCCTGTTTTGAGTAGGATACTTAGTACAGAAGACAAAATTGAGGAAATGTCCCACTTTCGGATATTTTAACCTGGAATAAACATTTGTTATCCCTTGGGCTTCATCATTTCTTTTGATATAAATGAATAAATAATTGTCATGATCAGCAATCATTTGAAAACTTTGATCAGTAGTTATTGTGTTCGATTTGTAAGTTATCAAATTTCAGTTATTAGTGTTTCCTACGCCCTGCACTTTCTCAGGAAAAGATTTGGCGCCATGCCCCATTTCTGTCGTATTTTGAAACCCTGCCATACATGTACATGTAATTTTAATATCTGTTCTGCAAGTTATCTTTAACATGTTTAAGCAAGACCATTTCTAGTTATTTCCCCTGGAACAAAATCAAAAGGTTTAATGGATATATAGGAAGATGTGGTATGAGTGCCAATGAGACAACTCTCCATCCAAATAGAATAACAATTTATAAAAGTAAACCATTATAGGTCAATTTACGGCCTTCAACACGGAACCTTGGCTCACACCGAACAAAAAGCTATAAAGACCCCAAAATTACTAGTGTAAAACCATTCAAACAGGAAAACCAACAGTCTAATTTATATAAAAAAAGAGAAACGAGAAACACGTATAAATTACATAAACAAACGACAACTACTGTACATCAGATTCCTGACTTAGGACAGGTGCAAACATTTGCAGTGGGATTAAACGTTTTTATGGTACCAAACCTTCTCCCTTTTTCTGAAACAATAGCATAACATCACAACATAGAAAACCACACGATAAAATATCAATTGGAAGGCTTAACTCAATTAAAAAACGTAAATTAACACACTATGAACGAATAAATTTGATCTGTGATACCAGAATGCAAATGCAGTTAATAAAATATTAGGGACAAACATTCAAGGCCTACATTTTATTGAAATTCGTAATTATGTTTGAACAGTTTTGAAGAGACAGAGTACAAAATATGATTCATGATTGAATCTTATAGAGACAACAAAGATTTTTACCTCAACGAATGTAAAATATAGACAATTTAATAGGGAAGCAGGAAATTGTTTGAGTTATCATTTTACTATGCATATAATGAAAATAACCACTGTTTTCGTAAACAATCCAAGTTTTGTTTATATAATTTTCTATTTATACTATTTGTCATGTTTGTGGGTTCAAGAAAATTACAAAAGTGACAAGCGCTAGCAAAATCATGGTCCAAATAGTAATGACCTTTTGGAAGGCTATTTTAAATTTTTGGTTTGAGGCCTTCCTGCCATGTAAGCAAGCGTCAAAGAAAAAAATAATAGCCTTTCTAGATGTCATAATCAGTCAGGGGACTTACTGAAATAAGTGATTTTTAAATCACTTATTTGAGTATCAAATTCGAAGTTTTGTCACAAATTGTGATTTTGTAGTTTTACCAAAATTTTAAACACATAGGTTTAAAAAATATCTTTTCATTAGTAAAATTGAAAGAAAATGAATTTTTTGCTTCTTTTAAGTATCAAGGTTTATGCCTTTGATGCTATCATTTAGCTGCAAATTCTATTTTAGTTGAAAAAATGCTATAATAATGGCTTTACATAATGAACTGATACTTTCTTAACAGATTTTTCCCAGGAGTGGGAGTATTTTTCTTGTAAAGTTCAAGGTTTCATCTTTCAGATTATGTACTAAAATTCTACTGTTCAGGATAAAATTTCACTGTTCGGGGGTGTTGAAATTAGTGGGGGTTATTAAAATAATGATACTGAAAGAAGTGATTTTTGGGAAGAAAATTGAGGTATGATACTTAAACAAGTGATTTTTATGTCATTATCCTAGATTCAGTACAAGGTCATCCCCTGAAATGACCTGGTCATCCTAGACAACACAGATGTTGGTTCTGATAAGTTTAGAAACATAATTAGTCCCTGGATCATTAGTATTCTATATTTAAAGCAATTAAATCACTTCTTCTAGTGATTTTTTTGTACTACTTAAATAGGTGATTATTAAAGAAAGACAACTCTTACTTTCAACCATTATGGAAATAATGTTACTTGAATCAGTGATTTAGAAAATCACTCATTTAAGTAAGTCCCCTGACTGATAATTATTTGGACTAGCAAAATCACTGATATGTTGCCTCCTTCTCAGTTAATATCTCTTTTTCATACAACTTAATCTGTTCGTTTGTAAACATTTGTTTGTGTAAAATAGTAAACAAAGCCCAAAAATGAAGCTGTAACCCTATATACATCCCTGGCATGCACTTGTCAGAACTTTATCTTTTAACGATACGTATGCTGCATGACAGTAAAATATATGTAACACTCCCAAACGTGTCCTTCCCCCCAAACGTGTCCGATTCCCCCAAACGTGTCTTTTCTCCCTAAACGTGTCCGAAATGTACAATATTCCCCAAACGTGTCCGATTGCATAACCCCCAAACGTGTCCGATAATTGTTATTCGCCAAAACGTGTCCAATATTTAACGCCAAAACGTCACACGTCTTTTAGCGCTAATACATGTATCTCCTAAATAAAATCGCTAATAACGTTTACGGCAATTCTATGATGGGAGACACAGGTGATGAAGTTGTCATTTATCAGATTTAGTTAGTTCAATGTAGGTTTTAAATGATTATAATAATTGCAAAATTAATCTGTTACTATTAATTAGCTTTGACTGAAATTGCTTATTGTCCAGTTGCAAGTATTTCATATTCATTTAGAGCGAACATACACATAATTCTGGAGTTGAATTAATCGTTAACTTTGTTAATTATTTGTACTTATAAACTCCGATGATGCCTTTTATATTTATCCGAATATTGCATGGCGGGCTTTTAACAGCATTTTTTTCTCTCACTTTTGTCAATAGTTTGTGTGTATTTCAAAAGCTCATCAAATCATAAACTGGTTATCCGGTTACAAGTTTTTAATTTTTTACATTTTTACTGTACACATTTACTTTAGACTGTTGATTGTCCAGTTGGCGGTGTTTCACGATATTTAGAGAGAACATACAAATTTTAATGTGCAGAGAAAGGGACACTTTGACCCGTTAACTGTACGGTTTAACTAAACATTTTTGCTTACAATTTACATACGACATAGCCGAAATGACGCCCCCACTTTTACCCAGTTTAAAATTTTTCGGCCGGTTTAAAAAAGTACTAACCGTAAACGTACCTTATCTATATTTTTAATAAAATGGTAAAATTAGTACTAGTATACGTTAATAAAATAGCAATAACCAAATAACGCTTGATATGGACACGTTTTGGGGATTGGACACGTTTGGGGGTTAGTTGAGAAATGGACACGTTTGGGAGTTTATACAAATGACACGCTTTGGCGCTGTTTTCAACTAGACACGTTTTGGGGAATCGGACACGTTTGGGGGGAAGGACACGTTTCTGAGTGTTACATATATGCTGCAGGTAGAAGTATATCTATTGATAACCTATAATTGTGTTAAAAAAAGCAAAAAACATTGGAAACCTCAATCATACCGCTGCTCATCAAAAAATATTATTTCTTATAATTCGATACAAGCGCTTTAGTGATTGCGATGCGAATGCCGAAAGTTCATCTTTTAACCGAAATATGACAATAAAGAACAACGCACCATTAACAGAAGGTGCAAATAACACGAGAACAAATAGTCCAATAAATGAATATATATATAAGACATATAAAAAAGGTCAAATGGGAAAATTCATAGAGAATTCGGGAAAATGCATGACTGTAGAAATATTATAATATTCATAAATTGTAAATTCGTTACAAATGTAACATAAACTTGTCTAAATGTCCTTATAGGAGTATCCAATGGTTATTTTGAATGAAAATGCTTCACAAAATTTATATACAGCTCCTGCGTAATTTTTTTTATATATTTTTTCAAGTGTGGACACAGATAAGTGAGGATACTATGTTTGGTGTATTCTGTCAAAAAGGAGTTCTCTATTTTTCCCCATAGGGTTCTATATAAAACTGTAATACATAATGAACGCCAACCTGAGCCAAACACTAAACATTAGCAATATTATTTATTTGATATTTAGTTTTAATGTTAAAGACTGTCATGGAAGAGACACTACTTGAATTGAATACCAAATGATTATGATAAAATATACTCCATATCTTTGATTTTGGATAGTTAAGAGAGAAACACATAAGGTTCATTTCTGCATGATGTGATTTTCTATATGGAGACGGAATCTGAGAACATGCATGCATGTACTATTTGTATGGTTCTATTTATTTTAATTTTTTAAGATTTCGTTAAAAAGTCGAAATTGCTTCTCAGATTAGAAGATATTTAATGGTTTTGAATAAAGTCAATGCCTGATATGATGCTTGGGGCTAGATGAGCTGGAAAGTAAACTTCTGGTTTTCTTATATTAGTTTTATCTTCGAAAATTTTATTGCGATACAGTTTATATTGATTAATAATTTCCAGATAAATGATTATTTTCAATATTGTTTTGTTTCTGACCTATTGGATCAAGATGTTCTGCATTTACAATGATTTATGCATGTTGATTATTTTGTCCATTGCGGAACAGTAATATACAAAAAGAAATGAACACCTCCACTTTATACAAGGATGTTTCCCTAGTGGTCTTGATTTCTTGATCTAAGTGACTTATTTATATAGCTCAGTAGTGAGTACTAATGTATTGACATGCATTGTCATTAATATGTTCATAGTTATAAAACAACTGTTCACATACATTTTTCGAAATACTACCAAAGCTTTTCCACGATAAAAATATATTTCCTAATTAGTTGTATTTGTGAAAACCTTGCAGAATTTTGGATCATCAATGCTCTTCAACTTCGTTTTTTATTTGGGCTTTTTGACATTTTTGGATGCGAACGTCCCTGATGAGTCTTTTGTAGACGAAACGGGCATTTAAAGTACACAATTGTAAACCTGGTATCATTGATGAGTTTATTTATCATTTGATGTTGTAGATTGAAATTTGGACAACGGCCCACAACTTTTTATAGCAATCAGTGAGTTTACTCTTATGTTGTAGTCGATACAAATCATACAGATGTGTCAGATGGTAGGGCGAGGATGAAATTTGGGGGGGGGGGGGGGGGGGGGTGGGACCAGGACAGGAGTTTTAAGTTTAAAAAGACAGAATAAGACACTTTGCAGATAAAGGTAGGATGACAATAAAAAAAAGGCCAGGATAAATTAAATGTGAACATACAGACATACAGCACCGAATAGAGAGAAAAATAATAAGGCAGGACAGAAGCTACAACTAAACAAAAATGCAGAACAAAATATCATGTAAATACCCACATCAACATATACACTCCAAATCCCATTATGGATGCATGGGGGAGTGTTATGCCGACTGACGTCAGAGGGTCTAAATCCTAGGTATTAGACTCCAAATCCTATTATTGATGCATAGGGGAGTGTTATGCCGACTGACGTCAGAGAGTCTGAATCCTAGGTATTAGATAATGGACCGTCATATGGTCACTTTGGTTCTGATAATGCTTGCTTCCTGTCATCGTTAATACTATGCCCGAGACTCATCGACCAGTACTTCATCATCGCGGTTAGCAGGCTGCCAAACTGACAAACCTTGCCCTGAAAGCAGCCGAGTCCAGTCTGTAAGAAAAAGAGCAAACTAGTTAAAAAAAACATAACAACTCACATAAACCAAGATTGCCGCCTACCAAAATGGCACCTCCCCCCTGTTTCTGACCAACTGCAGAAAATATTGAAATGCTCACCAATCGTCTCCGGGCACGAGAGAGCTGTATAGCCAGTCAAGGTCGTTAAACACTTCCATCATCAAGACTGCTTCCTTCCAGAGTGTATGATCATTATATCATCGTCTTTTTATGAATCTGAAATTGAATTAATTACTGTTATAAACCGGTCTTATCAATAAGATTTAATACCGGTAATTGGTGAAATAACAATTGATGCCTATATATTGATAAACCATCATATAAAAGGTTATATCGAATGCAGGTGCTGAATGGGATATTAATTAAGGATTTGATGACACTAAGGACAATATATTCGTATTATTATAAACCAAGTGACAGCGTTTATGGTTTACGAATACATAAATAAAATGATGAAAAAGAGTTCAGCAAAAGAGGATGAAATAACAAAAAAATGACAGAATAATTATGGTATAAATAAATAGAATAGAATTATATAAAATCAGCACATTTTAACTGAAATGAACAACAATGAAACATGTCAGTTTACTTATGGATCATTACAAATTGGAATTCTTGCTGTAGTTTTAAGCTCAATTTCATTTTGTACAAATTGCTTTGCTTTATTTATTTTAGCAAAATCCAAAAAACTTGTTTCACAAATAAAAACGTTTATAAGCCACATCGCTTTGTCAGATGCCTTGTTTGGTATCGCAATCTTTTTACCAGGAATAATAAATTGCTTCTGTGTCCATATTTCTGTAATTTGGATAATAACCGTATCGCGATAGAGCGATTAATTTCTGTCGCATTTCCAAATGCCTATCTGATAAACATCACAGACGAGAAAGTAAAACATGTATGCAATAGTATATGGATATTTACAGTTTGTCATCTGGTGCTAGCAATTGCGTCGCTGTATCAGGAACATTATCACATGATTTTGGATGATGTTTCGGATGTTTTTTCCAGTATTGTTTACCTAATAATGGCTGTGAGCTTGACATCTTCTTCCATTTTATTATATCGATATGGACAAAGCCAAATTAAAAAAATGGCTTTTAACTTCTATCCGAGGAAGAGGAAATTCTTTCAGCAACATTATGGAAAGACAATTTCAATTCTAATATTATGTTCTCTCATGGTGTTTTGCACGCTTCCTGGTTTTGTTTTAACAGTTATTGAGATTATAGATGACGATGTTTATATACAAACCAAACATCTGCTGGCATATCCGATGAAAATCCTGGCATTTATGCAGCATATAGTAAATCCCTTCATATACATATTCAGATTTGAAGAGTGCAGGAATGTTGTGAAATTGTATATGCCATGCTTAAGCAGAAAGTCGAACAAACCAGTTATGACTTTTATAGATGCGTAGATTGTATTTTTGTTTGTAAAAAATGCACAAGACTGTGAAATGTATTCATGTGGTTTTTAATATTAAATCCAACTGTTGATTCAAAAGTGCAGATGTGATATGGGACATTAATAGTCATAAAATCAAATGTTTTAAAGTTTTCTTATTTAATTGTTAGAATCAAAGTAAATGCATTTTTTTTTTTCTTAAAATAAATGTTTTCGCGAGTTATAGAGCGATGAAAAATCAGTAACTTCAATATAATTGCCAAATTGCACAAAATGAGTATCGTTTAGCGTCCACAAGCCGATATATAACATGGGCTCACACGTATATCTATTTAGAATCTACTAAAAAGTATAAAATGTTTTGACGATTCTTGTTCAATATGTTTATTTGGCCAACATCTTATTTAGTTCATGAACATTTTAGTATGACGCCTAATATCATGATTTAATGTTTTAGATTTCTAGGAATAAAACAAATAATACATGAATTATAGTATAATACACATTTTTATTTTCTGTTTCGGACTAACCCAGTCATTACAAACCTAACCTAAAACGTACAAACTCGCAGTCGACATCCGGAACCGGTCGGGACAGGAATGACAAATCCGATGCCTTTAGTAGGGGGAAAGAAAGCCTCACTCTCTACACAACTAAATAAAACACCTTTTAGAAATAGCTGAGGGATCTGTATGTGGCCTGTTGCAATGTAAAATGTTTGCCCTTATCTTACTTATTTTGTTGACAATTCAAATTTCCCATCGTTCGCCCCATTCGCCCCATTTTTCAGAATCTTCCTATTGTATCAGTAGTGTATTTTTCATATTATGCATTTACCAATGGGCGTTAAGTAAGCAACAATCTATCATATCAGTCGATCATTTTACGCCATCACGAGTTGGTTGACCGTTTAACAAATGATATTGGATATGTTCCTTACGTACTAACTACAATCCGCTTCCCTTTCATGAATTTGACCTACCGAATTAGACTATTTACCGGATTTGTTATAACATGAGCAACACGACGGGTGCCACATGTGGAGCAGGATCTGCTTACCCTTCCGGAGCACCTGATATAACCTCTAGTTATTATCTATAGAGTAATTATATATGATATGGGTACAGGGGAATTGGAATTGAGTTTTTGACGTTTACATGTAGGTCCGTAATTTCAAATTATTTCTGGAAATAATTGGTGGTATTTTAGTTCCAGAATCTATAAATTTAGGGGTTAGGGGTTGGGGTGTCCGATTCCGAAACCCCGAATATAAAGAAACGAAATTCCGTAGTCCCGAATAAGTAAAGATAAAATCCTGTGTTAAAGGTTCTACCATTCCTTAATAATATCAAATTGGAATATGGGATATTCTCTCAATTTTTAAGGTTAAAGAAACATGGACAAAACTAATCCATGCATGTTTCATATTATATATTTTATCTATCTGTTATGAGAAAGATTAAAGTTCGGGAAATGAATAAGCAGACAGGACTGCCCCCTTGCGATGCCCAGTACTTGATTTGTCAAAAATTGGTGAAACAGAGAAATGAAAACGCAGACAGGACTGCCCCCTTCTGAAGACCAGTACTTTATTTGTTAGTCTACTTATCGTTTTTGGATTGTTCTAATGAAGTTATATGCAATCTCAGACTCTGTTCACAAAAAAACTAGTTTACTAGAATTATTCCTTCTTTACCTGCAGTGTCGCTTTTCCTTTTTCTGCAAGAGCCTGTTTTTAACTAGAGATCCATGATGATTATCGTTAGTAGGTTGATGCTATCGAGAAACATCACCCGTTGAGATGCTGAGTTATATCCAGGAAGAATAGTTTAAAAGGAATGATGACAAGTTATAGAAATTAAGGTTGAGACAGAACAACAAATGACTATTAAAAAGTCAATTGTTCATGAACAATTGAAAGGTCTTTCCTTTTTCTTTTATTAATTAGATATAGGAAGATGTGATGTGAGTGCCAATGAGACAACTCTCCATCCAAATAACAATTTAAAAAAAAGTAAACCATTATAGGTCAATTTACGGCCTTCAACACGGAGCCTTGGCTCACACCGAACAACAAGCTATAAAGGGCCCAAAATTACTAGTGTAAAACCATTCAAACGAGAAAACCAACGGTCTAATCTATATGAAATAAAAAAAAAAACGAGAAACGAGAAACACGTATAAATTACATAATTAAACGACAACTACTGTACATCAGATACTTCTTAGTTAAAAATATATGGTTTCTAAGGACTTTTATGTTCATAACAAGTGGTTGCTAAGGACAAAAATCATTCCTAAGGATAAAAATATTACTACCAGTATTAAAAATGTCATATGTACTATCATAGTATTTAAAGTTAAAAAAAAAATAAGTGATTGCTAAGGACTTATATGTCTTGCTAGGGACAAAAATGTCACTTCCAGTATTAAAAATTTCATATTTATATTATTCATAGCCTTCTAAGTTCAAAAATATATGGTTGCTAAGGTGTTTTATGTCGTTGCTAGGGACTTAACCTCTGACCTTGACCTAACTTTGTAGATCTTATTATGCTGAACATTTTTGCAATTCAAAGTTGCTTTCTATCTCTAACCACTTTTGAGTTATAAGCAAATCATTTCGGACCCCAAAACAATTTTGGTGCCCTAGTTCCATAACAGTTGGTCCAATAATTTTGAATCCAACATAACAAATGTTGATCTCGACAAGACATACATTTTCCGTTACATTTTATCAGCCATCTTTTACGGTTATTGAGTAAATCCGATAACAAGCTAAGGTCAAAATCTAGGTCATGACCTTGACCTTTGACCTTAGGTCAATTTTCATGGTCACGTGAATTGATGATCATTGGTGATGATCCTAGGTGGCTGCAACTTACGGTTTCGGAGTTTTAGTGGCCAATCGACATTGATTAATTTTTAAAGGGGCATAACCCTACCAATGATTCGTTGAATCTTTTCGATCCAAATGTAACGAAGAACCAGGGTCTGTTCTTGAACAAATTCCATCCTTTGTTTTTTTTCTACCTATTATGGTTATGGAATTAGAATGATAACAAGGTGTTCGGTGTTAGGGAAGATAACCGCTATAAAAGAAATGTTATGGGGTCGTGCCCTCACCACATGATAGCTGTTGTTCAACCCATACTAGATACTTAATATCATTTCAACATGTCGCATACTTTTTGGGGGAAATTTCGTTAAAGTTTGGCGGAAAGAATAATAATAATAACTAGATTTGTAATTGCTAGCAATAACAGATGGCACCCTTCCCCCATTGCCAGGCAAGCGGCAGCCATTTGAAAATTCAAAAGTCAAAAAAGCAGATCTTCAGATTTCTGTTAACATTTTAGTAAATTTTCATAAATTTTGGAGCATTTTGAAAATTTGTTGTTTCCATGGTAACGGCGGCCAATTTGGGAATTCCAAAGTCAAATACCATTTCTGCATATGCCAATCAATATATGTGTGAATTTTCATGAATTTTGGAGCATTTTTAATTTTTGGACATTTTTGCTGTTTCCATGGTAACGGCGACAATCTTGAAAGTGCCACCCCAATTGTAAATCTTCACATAGTGGTTTACATTATGGTAGAGTTCCATCATCTTGGGTCCATTCATATCAGAGTTCCAGACTGGACAAAAAAGTGTGGAAGAAAAATAATAAAGATAAAAAAAAAAAGAAACGTAGAATAACAATATGTCACCCCAACTCCGTTGAGGGTGCCATACTAATAATCAGAAGAAATACAGTAAGGTCTTTCCTTATAGAAAAGGGAAAGACCTTAATAATATTTATATATATATATATATATATGTATAAAAATAAATCACTTTCGAAATTTTAGTGTCGCAATTGGCTCACTTGCCTCAAGGGTAGTTACAGCCTTTACCTTTTTTATAAACTCATAAATTTACTTGATAAGTATTCCCGCCCTCTCCCAAAAATGAAGAGCAGATAATATCCAAATGCCCATCATCAGACAGAGATGATCAGCCTTGCCGATCCCCAAAATGTATATGGAAGATTTATATAACTAATATCTTAGTCAGTGGGAAGATCAGCACTGCATCTATTGATAGACTGCCAATGACTTCCTTGATAAGATACATGTATATTTTGGAAATGCAAAATGCACAGATGCCCACTTTTACAAAACACTTTCTTATTAATTTCAATGACACGCTCTTAAAACATCCACAAAAGACTCAATCTCGTGTCAAAATGAATTTGTTCTGCATAACATTAATTCTTTCGTTTTATAATCGCCAAGTATTTGAGATATCGTCAGTCATAGAATGGTCTCCTCGTTCGTGAACAATGTTTGATATCTATGAAATGCTAATAAAATGACCTCTACTATTTAAATTTTGGTAAGTGGGAGGTAGGTTGAAGATGTATAGTTTTAATATAGCAGCTAACTACACATTGCTTATAAGATTCGTAATAACAAGAGTAGTTCTTTTTATTTAGAAATGCTGGTTAAAAATCACCCTATCAATATCGTAATTATTCGAAAGTAATTGCCGCTTAAAAATGTTGTGAAAATCAAGCCTTTGGTATATTTAGACCATATTAAGTTTAGTGATTCTATTATTTCTAACTGATAGAATTTGTCTGAATATACGTCAATAGATGCGTTACATTAGAGTGTAAAAAAATCGGTTGACACTTTTGTGGGAGTTATTTCTCTTTGAGATGTAAAATACACAGAAACCAGTCTATTTTTCGCTCCCATGCCTTGGTCTTTAAATATATATCAATGAAATTAGATTGATTGGAAAACGAACTAAATTTCGCATGAAACTATCTTGACTTTCTACTTTTCATTTATGTGCAAAACAGGAAAGGAAATGCGCAGTTCAAAAATGAGGAAAACGTTTTTTCAGCCAACCAGGATTGTTTAATGCTAGACAATCGGGGATGGTTTTGATTTAGCTATCGTTATGAGGGAAATTGCAAAAGGAAATCACTACCAAGAGGTTTGTCACCATAAACAGACAAATTGAAGTTCTTTTTTACAATATAAGGTATGTTTGCTGATGCGTTAATCGGTAGAAAAATGCATGCAAGCAGTGGTTGTCGTTACTTCGTGTCGTTTGTTTTGTAATAAATTATGTCGTTTATTTTCTAGTTTAAATTCCTTTTACATTTTTCATGTCGGGACCTTTTACAGTCGACTGTTAGTATTATTATTTTATTGTTGAAGGCCCTACGGGTACCTATAATTATTAATTTCCACTTCATTTGAACTCCTGCCAATCAAACCAAATCGCTTTATTTTTAAATATATTTCAAGTTTGTGATTCGGCGTTCCGCGTCGTGTGTCTAATACACTGTCTGTAGTAAAAAGAAACATTTATTGATGGAAAAATGCGGGATTAAAAGAATACCAAGTCAGGAATATGACAGTCGATACGATTGATGTGTTTGAGCTTTTAATTTTGCCATTTGATTATTGACTTTCTGTTTGGAATTTTCCTCGGAAGTCGGTATTTTTGTTATTTTACTTTTTTTTGTATAACTCAAGACTTTATGAAGTGCTAAGTAATTCCATACATTTCATACAAGGCAATGCAATTAAAAGCGAAAGTAGAAAAATGATAAACAACGTTGCCACAGTAACCATAAGAGAAAATAAACATAAACAGTCCACAAAAAAAACCCCAGAAAACCAATACATGTATTTTACATTATTGAACTTATATATAATATTACTTAGATATAATTATAACATTCCAATATGATAGTCTTACTATCTTGAATTTTGTAATCATGTTTCCAATATTATGAAAATGCAAAATTATGTATTGTATAATTTTTGCATCATAAATAAATCAAAGTATAATTATCAGTGTTTTTCAAACTATTTTCCATTAATTGAACTTATATATAATATTGGTTAAATAATTTTAGCCACTGTTTACTTAACATTGTCATTTGACAAGCAAACAGAGCGATAATTTGTTTATTTAACACTTATATAAAAACCGTATTGACCCTTTTAAAACGATGTGAAACAAAAAGGACAATAAAAGTGAGACAAAGAAAACTATCAAATTTCAAAAAGTAGAATATTCAGGATGTTTACATATTTCCATTGGTTGATTGTTATTTGCTTAACGACAAATGACATGTCAAAATATAAGATATCGAACATAGCATGCATAGGCCTAATTTGCATTTCAATTTCAAAAGAGAAACAAAGTATCAAATTATTTGTCAAGTTCTGTAATTCATTGATTGACAATCCTCACATTCGTAATTTGTTTATACATTTCCTCGAAATTCGTAAAGAAAAGCCAGCATTAGAAGAAGACTTTTGATAAATAAAAATTCCAAATAAACGCATATATATATTATCACGTTAGAATAAAATAAACTTAACCATTGTTTGATCTTGATGAGTGTATATGCCAATATATGTACAAATAGTATTCCACGGGTGTCATTCGGTTTATCGAGAGAAATGATCGTGAAAGAATATCTAACGGCGGTCAAGTATTGAGAGACGATCGTGAAAGTTCTGGTAACGGATCGTGAAAGACATTTAATGTACATTGTAGTTCAGAATCTTTGAAAAAATCGCTTAATTTTCAAAACGCGGAACAAATCCGAACAAAAAAATATGTCTGTCAAAATGGTTTAACTTCCTCAACATAACTGTGAAAGAAGATAAAGAAAATATGAAGTACTTTTTGAAAAAAACACAAAAGGCTCAATGCGTGTCTATGAAATTAATTACAAATAACACGCTTTTTGTACCTATAATGGTCATATTTCAGTTTATCGGGATATATTTGAAATTTAATCTTTGGTGTATCTGATAGTACAGTACAATTAAGGTATGTTCTTCTCTTAAAAGCATTAATTTGTATATGAAAACCTTGAATTTGTTGAATATCCATCAAACTTGATCGTGAAAGATCAGGCAACGCATTATTTTGATCGTGAAAGATAATGCGTGACCAGACTTATTACAAGTAACCAGAAATCAGTATTTCTTTTACCATTTGACAAACCTGTAACTGGTTGAAGCCTGTAACTATTTTGATAAGGATGAACATCAAAGCTATTTTTTTTTATTCAACACTTTACCTCGAAAGTTAAAAAAACAACAACTAAAAACGTCTCTAAATAAGTTTGAAAGATTCAGCTCTGAGAATCAGTCAAGTGCAATTCAGGCAGACCGACACTATTTAGCCAATAATATGGATACGCAACGTTTAAACCAAAATGATATCCATCAAACAAAAAATTACAGCAAAACAGCTTCTTTCATGAGTAATTTGAGATTGAACGATAACCAACATTTTGTGCAACAGTACTTTCTTAAGTTCTGTATATACAACGCAAATGTGGATTGATTTAACTATATACTACAGACTATAGAATACCAGAGCGCAAATGCTGTAATGTCTCGTCTGCTTTACTTATGATAGTTAATTTTTGGAACGTCTATAATATCAAGGATTTTACTAGAAGTGTCAAATGCGCTTAATGCGCTTAATGTATTTTTGTCCATCTGATGAGTTACGCCTTTTCAATTGATTTTTATAGTTCGTTCTTATGTTGTACTGTTATACCACTGTCTCAGGTTAGGGGAGGGTTGGGATCCCGCTAACATGTCTAACCCGCCACATTATTTATTAATGTGTCTGTACAAAGTCAGGAGCCTCTCATTTAGTGGTTGTCGTTTGTTTATGTGTAACATATGTTATGTTTTTCGTTTATTTATTTTTATACAAATAAGGCCGTTAGTTTTTTCGTTTGAATTGTTTTACATTTTCATATCGGGGCCCGTTATAGCTGACTGCTGTATGGGCTTTGCTAATTGTAGAAGGAATACGGTGACCTATAATTGTTAATGTCTGTGTCATTTTGTTTTTTTTGTGGATAGTTGTCTCTTTGGCAATCATATCACATCATCTTTTTTTTAAATTATGAGTGTCAATAGTTCATAAAAAGAGTGCAAGGTTAGATGAACCATGACATACAGATCTCTACAAATATCCCGTAGACCAAATACATGTGTTCCGATCGTTACTGTGCCTTAGAAACTGACAAATGTAAAAGTTATGCTCGGCAAATTAATTCAAAACATAAGGTCAAAAGTATATGAACCCTGACCGACTGCCAGACATAGACATCTTACTATCATTCAATATATCAAATACAATTGACGTCATCATGGATTGTATATATGAAAGATGCAGACAGACATGTACACTATACACGAAATACCATGGCGCTATAGCATACAGGTATATATCCAAAAGGCTAGACAACATAAAACGAGCATTGCCGAATGATGCATGATAATGAGTTCGATGTTATTTGAAACCTTGCAGAAGTCGAAAATGTACACCTCACAACCATAATAACAGACAGTTATCCTAAAGCTTAACGAATCCGCAATACAGACAAAAATGAATCTTCATCCATGAAATAAGGCAAATTCGGGGTCAGGTGAATCCTATCTGACGGACATGTAGTTTATAGGATCCAATATACAAAATGTGGGTATCCTATAACTCGTAATAAGTGAGTACTTCACATGACAATAAAAAGCTTCATCCTACAATCATCCAACTATTTTACATTTCATTTTCTGAAAATATTAATACTTTGAAAAGCTTAAACCTATTGAGGATGTTGACCTATATAGCTTTTCTCAATATAAATAACAAATATTAATTATGATATAATTGAAGAATAATTTGAACGTCTTCGTAGCATCAGATCTTTCACGATCCTTTTCACGATCTTCAAAAATGCGGTACGTGATCTTTCACGAACCGAAAAATCATTTTTTGTGTAAATAGTTCTTTATTTGCCAAGTTTCAGATTATGTTTATATAAAATAACTATGAGAACCATTTGATTAATTCAAACAGAATGCCCTTATTTGTATTAAAGTAGTTTTTCTAGTCGAATTTGTGAAAAAAATCATGTTTGTTTACATTTTTTATGTCACTTAAATGTCGAGAAGCAATCTGCCTTTTGTTGTTTTGTAATAACTATGTACTTTTAAAACTGGATATTCTCACATACTGATCATAATGTTGAACCATTTTGACAGACAGTTTTATTTTGTCGTAAATTTGTCTGTGTAATTAATTAAATTATAGTATGTATTGACCTTTCATATGTCTCCTCGATTAAATGTCTTTCACGATCCGTTACCGGAACTCTCACGATCGTCTCTCAATACTTGACCGCCGTTAGATATTCTTTCACGATCATTTCTCTCGATAAACCGAATGACACCCGTGTATTCCTATAGAATAAAATAAAAACACACCAATGTTTTAATAACTAGATTACATATCACTGTCATGGAATCGCCAGGCATGTAAACGGCCTTTTTTAAAGATTTTAATCAACAATCGTTTTAGTTAATTGCTTTCATGAAAGCATAATAAACATAAACCAAATCCAGTCTATCACCTGTATAGTTTACAGCTTAACTATCATGCTGTGTCAATAGCACAAAGTAGTAGATAACAACAAAAGTATCTTTTCAAAACTATGTGTCCAGCATGCCTGTAACAGATGTAAACTTTTTCATGCTCTTATCGGCAAACATTTTTTTTTAGAAATTAATGAGCATTGCTTAATTTTGCTTTTTCTCTGATTCTTTGAACTTTCGTACTTGTTGTATTAGGGTTGACCTTCCAACTGTTTTGATTCGAGCAATAATGATGAATATTGTTTTAGACAAAACGTAATTGAATGTACCATATATTTGATGCGTACTCACACGATCCTGTTGATGTATATTCCTTATCTACATCAAAAGCGACTTCCTGATTTTAATTTTCCTTTGAGTTTGGTACTGTTGTTAATTAAGGAATGACTGTAATATTTTTTCTGTCTATGAAGAAATAACATAAAAAATATGGTGCACACTGAATAACGCGCGTAGCGGGTTATTTAACAGTGTGCACCACATTTTTTATGTTATTTCGAATAGACAGAAAAAATATTACAGTCATTCCTTAATTAACAACAGTTAAAAAAAGTTAGAAAAAATATTACAGTCATTTCTTATAATTTAATTCTAAATTCCATTTTAAACCGTAGAAAACCATGATAAAACGTTGATGACGTCACGGTCACATGACTAAATTATGTCTATGGGCTCATAACAAAATAACGTCAGCCGATCAGAAGACGCGTTACATCCAAAATTAAATTATTTCATTTTATACACACCACTGGGTCGACGTTTCTGTTGTTAGACGTTACGTGCCCGATGGTAACACTAGCTTAGAAGAAAACACCTTTAAGTTGACATGAAATGTTATTGTTATCTGCATTATCGGTAGAATTATTAACATTTATAGCATGAGTTTAATTTTGCCCAATTTTTTGGAATATTTTTTTTTTTTTTTATATACTTTTTGACTACGTATACGTACTTTATATGGCTTTCCAGCCGTTGTGATTCAAGCACACCTTGTGAGTTGGGCGACTGGTGTACAAAGTTATAAGCATGGTATCTTTGAACAGTTTTTAATATTTCATTATTGTCTTTTTATGATATAACCTCTATGTAAAAGGAAAAAAAATACTAATGCAATATTGTTTTAATTGAAAACAGGAATTGTCCTGTGATATAGACATCGGAAGATGTTGTATGATATCAATGTGACAGGTTTGTATCCACCAGAACTTCAAATCTTTCTTCGATTCAATAGACTTCTTGATGAAGGTTATAAATATATCAGTTTAATAGTAGTCTGTTGTTATTTATGTATTATTGTCATTTTGTTTATTTTCTTTGGTTACATCTTCTGACATCAGACTCGGACCTCTCTAGAACTGAATTTTAAATGTGCGTATTGTTATGCGTCTACTTTTCTACATTAGGTAGAGGTATAGGGGTAGGGTTGAGATCTCATAAACATGTTTAACCCCCCGAATTTTTGCACCTGTTCCAAGTCAGGAGCCCCTGGCCTTTGTGCGTTTTGGTTTTTTTTTAATTTAATTTCTTGTGTACAATTTGGAAATTAGTATGGCGTTCATTATCACTGAACTACTATATAATTGTTTAGGGGCCAGCTGAAGGACGCCGCCGGGTGCGGGAATTTCTCGCTACATTGAAGACCTGTTGGTGACCTTCTGCTGTTGTTTTTTCTATGGTCGGGTTGTTGTCTCTTTGACACAATCCCCATTTTCATTCTCAATTTTATTATTCATAGATAATAATGCAAATCCGTTTTTTAAGCAACTTCTTGTATAAATGTATTTAATGTTAAAGACTTATACCTGAACCCATCCTGGTTTTGTTGTTAATTTTAATGTGACGTGCTTCTTTCGCTTTGTAAACAAAACTGTGATAAAATTCTCGATATATCTATACTTAACGCAGACTCAGAGATATACACAATAATGGCTGTAAACAACACTGTGATAAAATTTTCGATATATCTATACTTTAGCGCAGACTCAGAGATATACACAATAATGGCTGTTACAATATACTTCCCACGTAAATCTACATGTATTGGAACCTATTTGCAGACCCTTTACCGA
Organism: Mytilus galloprovincialis; assembly: GCA_037788925.1. Taxonomy (NCBI): domain Eukaryota; kingdom Metazoa; phylum Mollusca; class Bivalvia; order Mytilida; family Mytilidae; genus Mytilus; species Mytilus galloprovincialis. Next base: position 18,682,007 of record CM075342.1, on the reverse strand, counting down.
TTTTATTGATTACAAAAGTGCAATTAAAAACAGAAAAAATAACTGTTCTTATTCGGATGCATGATAAAAATCATTAATGCACAAGAGCTCGGAGAAATCAACAAAATAAAAATAAAATAAAATTCCGCGAAAGTCTATTAATTTTTTTGGCGCATTTAGTCATTTCAAAACATGACGTCATACAAATGAAACCGCTAAAGTTGAAAGTTTTCTGTTATGTGAACCATCGAAATTCGTATAATATTGTATTAAAACTGATTTTTGAGGTAGATTTTGTTTTATTTTCTATTCTATTGCATTATTTGCATGTTTACTAATTTCAGCAAATCAACATGGCGGCTCCTTAGTTACGACATGGATTTTTTTGGATTTGTTGGAAGCTTACGAGAAAATCGTGTAAATTGAAAATGGCAAAAGTTGGGTTTGAGAATTAGAAGAATTGAACAGTTTTTTTTTTCTAGCGGTTATTCACGAAATAACCCATGCAAGCTACGGATTTATTAAGATATTTGAGCTTTATCTAACATGGATTTAAAAAGATCAGCCATATACACACCAACCCAACCCTCGCTTTAGTATCTAAATAACCGTATTTGTACTATTAGAATCGATATAATTCATGGAAGCCATAGATTGTTGGAATTTTACACATGGCATGGGCCGTTATATTCGTTAGTTTTATCCTCGTTAACGCTCAGGATAAATTCGAATATCACTTCCCAGGCCATGTGTAAATTTCCAACAATCTATGGCTTCCATGAATAATTTCTTAATTTGATCTTCCATCGTATTTTTTTCATCGAGGAATTTTTACATTATAACAGATCATATAGCATTGTGTACATGAAAACGTTTATAAGGCGGACTAATCATTTGATATGGTATTTAATTATATATGTTTAAGTCTTCTGATACGTCTTATTGTCCCCGAGTCTTTTATATACGGGACTTTCCTTTTTGAATTTTGATCGGAGTTTAGTATTTTTGTGATTTCACCTATTATTTAATTAGTTATCAAAGGTATCATGCTTATAATTTGATACGCCAAACGCGCGTTTCGTCTGCACAAGACTCATCAATGACGTTTAAAACAAAATAGTAAGAAAGACAAAACAAATACAAATTTGAAAAGCATTGAAGACCCAAAATTTCAAAAAGTTGTGCCAAAATACGGCTAAGGTAATCTATGCCTGGGATAAGTAAATCATAAGTACTACGAATTATTCATACTTTTGCAAACAGCAAATTTGTAAAAATCCTCATTTCATAGAAAATATTGAAACACAAAATATAAACTTTGTAATTATTCTTTGAAACTACAAAGGAATTAGAAAATTAATATTATCAAAGCTTTTAATTTGATTTGATTAACACATTCATACGACATATTGTTGTAATGTATTTTCGGAGGGCACTTACAGTCACGAAAGTTACAATTTATCAAAATATAAAACATGATCTCAAAACGTCTCGTGACTATTTTCTGCCAATCGAAGTAATGAAACCTTATGACAGATCTGTTATTATTCAAAAAGCCTCTAGTATATTTATATTGTTTTAATAATCACACAGATGAAATTAGCCGATTTTAATGTGGTTTTGGTACTTTAAAAAAGGAAAATAAACGCATGCAAATCGCTGAATATATGTGAAAATAGGCTCTTCAACAATATAAAGGTCAAGGTTCTCCTGCGGTCATATATAAGTCAAATCTGGTAAAAATCTAACTTAAATAACATGAAAAAGTGTTGAGAATTTTATTTGTACACAACAAATAGTGAAAAACAAATGAATCCGTGATTTCTATAGATAATTGTGTTACCTAAATGTTCAAGGGTCAATAATTTGACAGCCCATACAATTAAACCTATCTTTTTCAACAAATTTACTAAAATTTTGAACTTATCAATATAAACATTAAAATAGATCGATAACTATTTCCTGGAAATTTTAGTAGTAAAAGGTAGGTTAACACACGTTACTATGCATAAAACAATATGTTATGGAGATATATATCTAGCAAATATTTGATTCAGACTTAGTTATCGGTTAGTGACAGTAGAATCACTCCATCATTTCAAATATACTAATTATTCGAAAATTGTCGTTGTGGTCCACTTAAACTGATTGTTTAAACTATTGAAGCTTACACTCGTTTAATTTCTTTCTGCTATAATACTTTCGTATAAACTTGATTAATTGGAAGTTGTCGTCGAAGGATTATTCAAAAGTTTTATGTAAAATTTATTTCAATAGCAGCAATCTTTCTAAAATGAATTGTTTTTTGACATGCATTTGTATCGTTATATTAAAGTATGGATTTGTTCATGCTAATCGTAAGTATTATCAATTTCCGGTATCAACAGACAAATGTGTCACATGTAGTGAAAACAATCAGAATTGCTAGAAAACCTTGTTGCGAATGCATAGTTTTTAACAATAAAGATAGAGTTTTCAACTCGTATTAAGCATGCACCACTCGTCGTAGATATCTATACATAATACAAGACGTGTTTTGATCGGATTTGACAGTTTTTTTATTACTCATGTAAATCCAATTGAATTTGATATTCAAATAATAAAATAATGTAATAAAGAAATAATCTGATGAAACTGATTAAGAGAACAAAAAAAATAAGGTCAAATAAAAACTAAAAACGGAAATTCCTTTACTAAATGGCAAAATCATAAGCTCAAATACACGGAATGAATGGAAAACAATAGTTATATTCCTGAATTTTAAAATGCATTTTTTGATGTCGAAAATGGTGGACAAATCCTATCTTTATAGCAAATTAACAGATTTTGATCTGAAACGATAATTTTTATCTTTGCAGCTCTTTTTAGACTAACGATTCATTTTGAAGTCATTTCAAGTTTCAGCCAATTTTCAAACTTCTCTTCTGAAGTAAATTGTGTTGTGCTATGGTAAATATTTGTATTCCTGTCTTTCATTTTTTATTTTGATGATGTTCTTTGTCTATATAAAATTGAGTATGGAAATGGGGAATGTGTCAAAGAGACAACAACCCGACAATGGAACAGACAACAGCAGAAGGTAACAAATAGGTCTTCAATGCAGCGAGAAACTCCCGCATCCGGAGGCGTCCTTCAGCTGGCCCTTTTGCCTTTTTGTTTGTATAGTAGACATAATTGCTAGTTTTTGCTTGTATTGTAGACATAATTGCTAGTTTTTGCAGTGATTAAGATTATATCATAATGTTGACTGCTTTACCCCTATTTTTGCCATATTTTTTTACATTTGTATTTTGTTTGTTTGTTTTGTTTATACAACGTTGTCAATGTAATTGAGTACTATGTGACTGTAATGCAGGTGTGATTTCTACACAAAAAAATGTCCGGAATAAGACAGTTGTTATTCATTCGTTTAATGTGTTTTAGATTTTGATTTTGCCATTTGCTTAGAAACTTTCCGTTAAGAAGCAAAAGCTATTTTACTTATTGAGAACTGTTCAGACAATTTGGTTGCATTCCTGTGTTTAAAGTTGTTATTTACCTGTTTATCAGTAGCATACTGTCATGTCTAAAAAGCTACTGAGCATTATAGTACTGTGACAGAAAGTGACCAAATAGTATATCGTTCAGCTGGTTAAGCTGCTTTTCTATACTACTTAAATAACGAGGTTCAATTTGTTACCCGACACGACGTTAAAAACGACGAAAAAAAAAATTTCAACTTAATATATAACTAATATATGACATGAAGTTGATTAAAAATCAAACCATTCTAGGCCCTTTTGCTTTCGACATAATTAATATTACCAATACTTAATAAGTTCCCAGTAGAATCTTATACCGATACCAATAGTATATAATTTTATGAACTTTTATCTGCTACCTATAATCTGTACGATCTAACCCTGTCAGGTGCACCATCCAATGTGTATTTGGGATTTGCTAAATACAGGGGTTATTATCACAGACGTCATTATACAGAGATAAAAACTATATTAAATACAATCATTGTCACATGAAGTTTCCGGCCGTACGCGGATGAGTTAAAACAGAAAGGTGTTGTAGGCAGAGATTCCTGTACACCTTATTTTTTAGCATGACTCAATCAGAAGAAAATTACGAATACTAAAAACTATGCTTAAAAGTATGCGTAGGTATTTTAATTCAGTCATGAACCCGCATTGTCGCGAATGTGTTGTCGTGGCAAATATGTAAATAAAGACATGTTACAATTAGTCAAGTGACGTCATATTCTTACAGAAACCAAATGTTTAGTGACGTTTTGAAATAAGGGGTTTTAAAATACCTGGAAAATGTGTTGACGAACAAAATTGTAATTATGTTCAAAGAAGTGAACAATTCTTTGACAAAATGTTTGTAAAAAACGAATTATCTTGGGTATCTAGATACTATCAAGCTACTGTACCATGGTGTTCTTCTTGTAATAGATCTTGGAACATTTTTGCCGTTTCAGAATCTAATGCATACTGGGTTATATTTTCGAAAGTGTACATCAAAACGTCATGATTGGTTAGAAATTCATAAACAATGGAAATTCAACCAATGGCGTTATTTTCACTTTAGGGTACGAACAATAAAATTACCCATGATTCTTTAGATTCTGAAAAGGCCAATTCGTATCTTCTTCTTTATTTCTAGAACACACATACGAGTATGGTGATTGTCAAGGAGACGGAGCCTCTTATACATATGGAAATTTTGTTATATGTTACTGGATAGATTTTGTGCCTCTCCAGCATGGCACGACTCATTGTGGAGTTTATGATTATGCATGGGTACCAGACAGTGGTGCAAATGATATTTTGTATCAGTTAGCATTAACAAGGTATTTGTAGCCACTATTGTAGGCTTTACAATGATCAATTTATAAAAAAAGAAGATGTGGTATGATTGCCAATGAGACAACCGTCCACAAGAGACCAAAATGACACAGAAATAAACAACTATAGGTCAACGTACGGCCTTCAACATTGAGCAAATCCCATACCGCATAGTCAGATATAAAATGCCTTAGCCTACCTTACAATTTTTTTTCAACGTGCAATCTTATCATAGATGATTAAAGATTTGTCTAAACAAGGACTACGAAATGAAATAAAGTGACATAAGGGGGAGGGACTATTTGATATTCGTTTGGGGAAAGGGGCGGTGGTACAGGAGGGTTTATTTCGAATTGATCATCAAAATTCATTTGATCTTGATTTTATTTTTCCGTGGCTGTTTATTTAATCCATCTTTCTTTTTTTTTGTAAACTTATAGACTCAACTTTCCTGTATTTTATGCGACCATCCTGTCGTGTTCAAAGACATGCATTTTCAGTTCTTCCTAAACAAGTTACCGATCACATTAAAAAAAAATCTTCTCCATCAGATATCAAATGGCCGTTACTACATGCCGGTTCAGTTTAAGTATGTCTTGAACAAAAAAAAGCAAAATGGACTAGAAATAATGTTATTCAGAATATTAGAGACTTCTGTTTTTTAAAATAAATGAGGTTATGGGTGGGGGTTAACAAAACAGAGAAATACGGTTACAAAATATAAAGAATACAGAAAAAAAAAGACAAAACAAATTTACAAAAATGGAAATAATGAGGTGCTAAAATATGAATTAAAGAGAATAATGGAAAAAAAGGAGAAAAGATAGAACAAATGGTCAACATTTACAGAAGACAGAAATGAAAGGGCAAGACCATGGAATAAACGAGAAAAGTTCAACTGTAAACTTTGTCAGAATGAGTTAAAGCAATAAGAACATATAAAACATCAGTCATTGCATTCATAAGTTGACAAAATGTGCAAATAGTCAACCAAAGTCCGTTTTCAGAGACAAAGAAGCTGTGAAATATCTTGCATCTATTCACGATAAGAATATTTTTGTTCCTGCGGACAACAAAAAATAATATTGTCTTTGTATGCTTATCTCGTTACTACGAGTGTCTTGTCAAAGACTAAGGAATAAATGAGCAAATCCCAAACACAAAAACCTATCATTGACAAGGATGAAATGAACATTACATTGAACAGGAAATTGGAGGACTAACCTTGTTTGTTTTGGATACCTAAGCTTCACAAAATTCAATACAAACAACGGTACATTGCCGGCTCGGCTGCATGTTCGACTAAATAATTGTCCATTAGATTGACAAAGATTCTGTCTGCAGTGAAAGAGAAAGGTAAATGAAATAAATGAATTATATTTAAGTACACAAAAACAAGCAAACAAGCAAACAAACAAACACACATAATAAATATATAAATAAATCAATCAATCCATAAATCAAACAATAAAGTAAAAGATAAGATAAGGAGGATTCTAAATTTGATTTAAAATATTCGACGAGGAACCAGTTTAGCTCGATATAAAAATTCGTAGGGTGTTCGTACAACATTGGCATCAACGATCTTTTTGCAGGGGAACTGCAAATATCATGTATCACATTGGTTACACAATCAATTACAACTCAACATCAGAGTACACAGTTATAGGAGAGGGAAATGGTGAGCCACAGAATTATTCGGCGTTTATATCTGCAATGGATACTACTAAAACCTGTGTTGGCTTCAAAGACGGACATTGGGATGCCATACTTTGTACGCTCTACCGGGAAGCTTTTTGCTCATTAGGTAAACCCATTTGTGTTTTAAAAACAAAGTTCATTCGTCTTTTATGATGAAGTTTTTTTTCTATAGGGAAACAGATTTTACGACTTAAATCAAAGCATTGATACAATATATGCAAACATTTATAAATTTAACTGTTTGAGACATTTTGTCCAAAATGATATAGGGATGGAAACATACTATTTTAAGCACGGAGAAAATTTAGCTTTATTTATGATTTGAATAATTTCGAAAAAAGGTTTTCAAGCTTTACTTTCATTTTTTATGACATCAATATTTTATACCTAAAAATATTAGGTTTAATGATTTCTTTTTTTATAAGTTAATTTTCCATTATTACATTCTAAAAAGTAAAAACCAATCTTCGATGAAATTATAGTTTTAACTTTCCTGAATATTGAATAAGTAAATGTTAACTAATTGCAAATGAGATAAATATCCAAAAAGTGATATCACAAAAATACTGAACTCCGAGAAATATTCAAAAAGGAAAGTCCCTTATCAAATGGAACACTCAAAAGCTCAAACACATCAAACGAATGAATAACAACTGTCATATTCCTGACTTGGTACAGGTATTTTCTAATGTAGAAAATCGTGGATTGCATCTGGTTTTATAACTAGCTAAACCGCTTACTTGTATGTCAGACAGTCGCACCAAATTCCATCATATTATCTAACAGAGTCCTAACGTCGTGGACTAAAATAAATGTTTAGCATGTCAATAAAAATACGCTTTAAGTCAAAGCGTGTCTGGTCAGTTAATATAAGTTTATATTTATAGTTGAAATATTTTTATTTTAGTTATCGATTTTAACTATGGAGATTGTAGGGAGAATGGCGTGTCATACTTAGACGGCATAAATTTATACTGTTACTGGATAGATAGTACCCAACAACAATCTACAAATGCATGTAACCTTGATTACTCCGTTATCCCAGATGTGAAAGCACAAAGAGTGGTTAATTGGTTGATTAAAGTTCGGTATGTGATAAAGTCAATAAAATAAAATAAAGGCGGTATCTTATGTACCCGTGGAAATGGGCCCGTACCAGGGTCACCTCCATGGATTTGATGTGTTTCGTTGTTTCTGTGGTAATTTAAGCTAATTCTCACTCCGACATAACTATAGCTATACAAGCTAGACATTTGTTTATAACGCTTTCGTTTTACCTCTACTATATTCTTGTTGTTCAATATGGGAAAACTGCAATAAATTTCTATTAGATAGAGTACTAAAACTGCAAAAGAGTGTTCATTACCTTCACATATTCTTCTAAATTCAATTTCACTAAGCTATCAATATTGGTACTATTGGTAAAAAATTTCATATCTTTATCTATTACCATCATTTTTAAATTTGACCATATACTAGCAAAATTAGTACATGCACAACAAAATACTTATTCAAAGTAAAGACAAAACACTTTTATTTCTGTTTTTAATCTTGGAGCCTGCAATACGGAACATAAAAAGCCTCACCTCAATACAATTTAAAGACGACCCTTTGCACCGCTTTATGTGAAATATTTCTAATAATTTTGATGAATTTTGTGAAATGTAACACCACCACATGTTCATTGCGTAGATATATTTCCTTGGAATATTGTTTCATCACCATTTTGCCATTTTTTCTTCATCCTTTGATTATCATCGGCATTTTATGTCAATTACTTCGCTTTGAAGCATTGCTAGTATTCAAATTACTAATTTCAATAAAACACACATTTGTACATAAAAAATATTTAGCAATTAACGATCTCTGTCTTGGAAATAGATCGACGTACTGATTGTTGAACTTTGTAAAATGCATTTTAAAATAATTTATGAGGTCAAATTTTTAATAAATGGTCAAGTTAAAAACATAACGTACCGGTACATTAACAACTTATAATTTGTGAACTTATTAATCATTTATTTATTAATCAATTATTTTAACACGAAATATAAGCAAAAGTGTACACTAGATTGAAAAAAATCATGAAAATCATATAGGCGGTACGATTCTTCTTTTTGTCTAATCGTTTATCTTCATAGTAAATCTGATTGTTTACCCTGTTGATTGTCGCTATGAGCCAAATTAAGCGTTCACTGGTTGTGATAAGAAGATGGTCGCTTAATATTTTGAAATTTTATTTGGGGGATTTATAATTGCTTGGTCGCATTATACAGGTGGTCGTTAACTCAGGTTAGATAATATATTTTCTATTCACTTTATGAATTCAGAAACCTATCACATGCAGGGACTTATTACCATATAGGATATAAAGAAAACCCAAGTGGAGCAAATGTGGAAACACATTACGGAGTGTTACAAGACTGGATGAATTGGGATGTAAACGAGCCGATAGATAACAATTTAGACAATTGTGTTATCATTAAGCAGCCGTATGGTCTTTGGAGAGACTATACTTGCACTTTGCCACTCATGTCAATTTGCTCAACGGTTAGAAAAGGTGAGTTAACATGTTTTACCTCTATGCATTTTGTATGTGCTTGTCCAAGTAACTTCTTTTCAAAGTTAAACATGTATAATGACATATCTGTTAATTAGAAAAAAGAGGGATGAAAGATACAAGAGGGACAAACTCAAAGATCGAAAATAAACTGACAACCTCATAACTAAAAATGAAAAATAAAACTGACAAATATTAAGACACAACATAGAAAACTAAAGACTAAGCAACACACACCCCACCAAAAACTGGGGTTGATCTCAAGTGCTCCATAAAGGTAAGCAGATCTTGCTCCACATGTGGCACCCGTCACGCACAACTATCACCAGACCATAAGGAAAGGATATAAACATCTACCGCATTCATAAATTGTTAAAACACATACCGAAAAATAAGTATAAAATTATTTAACAACAAAATCTTTTGAGTGAAAGATACTTAGCCAGTCATAAGTAGTTGTGTTAAGGGGTACTTCATTTGCTCAGTCGGTTAGAACGCTGTTTCACAAAAGGAGAAATGTGAGATTCAAACTTTGTTAGAATACTGATTCTTTTCAAGTGAGGAACAAGATGAAATGTGTTTTTTTAATTACGAATCGCTAATGTCTGCCAAGAATGCACGTGTTGTAGCTCTAAGTAAAGCCACATCCGTCATTGAAAATATCTGGGTAAAAAGGTAGTGTTTGGCATATCTGCAGTTTTATAGAATCACTAACAACCAGCTGTCCAAATATTAACTTATTTTGTTCAGTTGTTCTAGAAAAATGTACTAGTATGCATAAAATGTTTTTTAGTTCATTTAACATATTGACAAGCTTGAGGTGGGTTTTTGACGGATTTGAAACATACTCACCGTTACAACTTACCACTGTCTAACTGCTGTGAGTTTATAAAACTTCACTTGTTGATGATCAGTCTATTGAATTATTCAAAGTATCGGCAAATAGGAAATGTGTGTCGGACAGGTACAAAAAGTGCTCCAACGCTACACTTTTGCTGTTTGTAGACGAATTATCATAGTCCCAATCATGTAGCTGGTGGCCATTAGAAACAACAGTAGCTTATGGATTTCAACAACAAAAAATATAAGATCCATTGACTCGACACGGCAAGTGTCTCCCGCTGTAGATGCATCACCCATCATGCAAATTTACACTCGGGCCTCCACATTGGGTTTATAATTATGTGATAACTTGGTCCTTTTTATATTGATCATTACATTACCAGAACAAATATTTTATGTTTGTTCGATTATTTGATAATCTAGGACTGTATTTTTTTTATTATCTTGCTTTAATTATAATTAATGATTCTGTTATTATGTGGTTACGTAAACATCACCATGAGGGCCTCGCAAATTTACAAATTCGTGATGGTGACCTAAAAAAAACCACATGAAAACTCTGTAAAGAATAACATGAACCCCGGTATAGAGTAACACAAATACTGTGTGTTCCTTTGTGTGATTCAGAGACATTGCTTTTGTAATCTATATCTCCCTTTTCCTTTTTAGTCACACGATGTCAAACACCAGTCGTTAACAACGGATCAACGTTGATAAGTCAAACTGGAGATATATATGGTGACACATGTCATTACGCATGTGACATAGGACATGTGTTGGTGTCCGGAAATCTAACGAGAACTTGTCAAATTTATGGTTTTTGGGACAACAGTCCACCAGTATGTCGTAGTAAGTTAAATGAATGCTCACGATTGCACATTAATATTCTTCTTTGTCATAGCTAATGATTGAATGTGTCAATACATTTAACAGCCTCCTCATGGCTTTTTTATTATATGATTACTTTGCCGTTTATATTGTGATTACGTTGCCGTTGATATTGTGATTACTTTGCCGTTTATATTGTGATTACGTTGCCGTTGATATTGTGATTACTTTGCCGTTTATATTGTGATTATTTGATTATTAGCAGACCAAATAGATCATGATAATTTGAATATCTTGTTAAAAAAAATAAGATTTTATGATTATATGATTTCTTCATTTAAATAGATATTCGACGTCAAAATTGCAATAGAAATACATAATGAATCTACCATCTACAAAATGCAGACATGGATGTAGAATATTGTATTTTGTACTTGATACATGTTGAAATTGAAAAGAAACTAAGGTTTTTTTTCCGTCAGTCAACATTGACATTAAATGGTTTCGCATTCTTTTTTCTCTCGTGAAACATCCCAAATTTTCATATGTTTTATCGATTTGAGCTTTCCTGGAAAAAGGTATATTCAGAAAAGCGCTCATTTGACAAAATAAGTATTAAAACAATCCATTTCTCCACTGAATAATATATGCACACATATCAGAACTCATAAAAATTATGAATTCAAAAATGAGATCTATTCAATAAACTGTTAAATAAAGTGATAAAAGAAAATATGGAAATTTTGAAGTGTGTAAAAAAAAATCTAGTGAAGCTTATTTCTTTATAACAACTATAAAGTCATTAGAATTGTACGGTGTTACATTAAATTAATATTTCCTCTTCATTTTTGTAGAAATACCCCAAACAACAACGAAAGTGATTACAACACCTGAAGTAAAATCAAGCGACTCATCAACATCAACATTAACAACCACCGTCATGGAGACTACAACCAATTACCAAAACGTGGAAGAAACGACCACGTTGTCACCTTCCGGCACAACATTTGGTCTTTGCATTTGCACATGCTCCCTGGTTGCAAATATAACAATTGATATTGAACAGAAAATTGAAGAATTAAAAAAAATCCTGACGGTTGACAAAGAGGTCTTATCGTCTACAATCCGCCGTCTTACTTGTGCGGACGATCCACGGCCGTCGTCGGCCTACATTGGGTATACTGGAGCTATCGTCATCGGTGCTGTGTTCACATCTATCATAATCGTTGATCTAATTAACATATATCTCTTTTGCAAGACATTTTGATTGAGATTCAGAGTACATATATATTGAAGAAAGGGATATAAAGATCTATGATGAGTTTATTTACAACCAGTGGGTCGATGCCACTGCTGGTGGAGTTTTAATTCCCATAGTGTATCACCAGCCAGGAGTAAGCACTTCTGTACTTAATTTTACTTTTTGGATTCGAGCGTCACTGATGAATCTTTTGTAGACGAAACGTGCGTCTGCCGTAAATACAATATTTAATCCTGGATTCTATAAAGAGTTTATATACACATTTTAAAAGTTATAAAAAGTTATTGTTAATATTATTGTGATTAATCTGCAGATTCTTGTTTGTCTTATCATGGCCGTCCCAATTTTGTAGTATTTTCAAGCTATCGTTATTGTTTGTTCCACTGATATTTATAACCAATGAATATAATGTTATTTATATACACACCAGAGATAAATTCTGATGAACAATCTAAGATGGCTTCCTGGTGACCTTATCCTGAATATCTGGTAGTCAAAACCTCTCGTATGAACAAAAGGTCAATATATTTAAATATGTATTCGAATTTTTTGAAAGGTCTGAGAGAGTTCTTGTTATGTAGAAGTGTAAATGCTGTACATCCACGTCATCATCATCATCATTTAAAAAACTAACGTTATTTCTGTTTCATCTTTTTCAATTAATAGATACGTAAAGTATTGTATATTTTGAATTATTGCAAGCTTATATTAATATTGTATAATAATGTATTTTATTCGGACAGGACTTCATAAGTTTGGCTTACCTGTGTTCAATCCACTTTACTTTGAGTAGATAAAATATGTTTAAACCAAAAACCAGCAAATTTTCAGTATAATTTTGAATTTGTTGGCTACATTTTCTATAATAATAGAAAACTAGACACAATGCTAATTTATTTAGATCAGATAGGCAGATGTGAAAACATGACTTATATTTCCGACGCGGGCTAAAAGTTTTAACAAAAAATAATGTCACAACCATCCACTTGGTTTTCTTTAATCTACAAAAGAGTTTTTGTCACCAGAATATTTGTTTTACTATATACCAACCACGGCCGTGAGATGCTAATGAGTGATGGAACAGAGTCAAATTTTATTGAAGCCGATGCCAACTAGTCCGACAGATAATCAATCTATCTGTCTGTACGACTAGGCATCTTCGAAAGGAGGGTAGTATAACTAACCTATAATAATGACTTCACGGTTTAGAAAGCAAGCAAGCTAACAAAATAGATTACCTCTACATTCACACTCAATGCTATCAACTGTAAATGACGTCCAAATGTAATGAATTGAAAAAAGAAATAGGATTAGATTATGTAAGCTTATTGGTTGAAATGAAAAAAATGTAAGGGTTATTTCTTAATGCTTGTAGTTAACACATTTGTTGGTTTGCTTGTTTTGTTTGTATGAATATTTTCTCAAGCAGTGTTATTTAAGATTGAAATCAGTAATCGATAGGCATAATGTTTACAAGCTATTGATTGCTGATGTCAATCTTTACTACAAAGCTTGAACAAACATTTTTTAAACAACAAAGCATGCAAGCAAACCACACATTTGAACTGAAAACATTTGACAAATAGCTGTATTGTGATTAAATAAAATCCAATTTACTTATGTGGTACATAACTGACTATGCATTATAGAGAAAGCCAATTATATATATTTGGATTTTTGTATATTAAAAATTTATAAATTGTTCGAGATGTTTATATTATTGGTGGCAATCTTATGAATTATACGACATTATATTTGTTCTATAAGTGTCAACATATTTGTTTTTCGTTCATTTTTCATTTTTTAACCCATTTGTTTTCTGAGCACCTGTCATCTCATCATATTATATCAAAATGACTTGAGTGTGTAGGCACATGTAATATATATTTGGTTAGCTCGCATGCAAGTTGAATCGTGAAGTCATTTTAAGGTAAGGAATACTACCCTCCATTAATAGTAGACAAGTCCGATGGATAATCAAACTATCAGTCTGTAGGACTAGAAAACTCCGAAAGAATGTTATATACATAACCTTACAATGATTTCACGGTTCAGCTAGCAAACAAGCTAGTAAAATATATAACCTTTACTTACACTCTCAAGTCATTTTGCTGTAAATTTTATAGAAGATATGTTTCGTTCGTTTTACATACAATGTGTGTCGTATCTAGTACTAGAAAAGTTTTCAAGTCTATATAATGCAGCGATGTTTATACTAATCAAAGATATAATGCAAATACTTTTTTACACAACTAGTATCAATGATTTTTATAATTTGATGAGTGGATTAGATTCTGATGATATTTATCAAAGCAATATTGTATGTCAAACATTTTTACCATATTTTTTGGAATTTTGGATCCTCAACGCTCATCAACTTTGTACTTGTTTGGTTTTATAAACATTTTTACATGAGCGTCACTAATGAGTCTTGTGTAGACGAAACGCGCGTCTGGCGTACTAAATTATAATCCTGGTACTGTTGATAACTATTGCATACCTGAAAGCACGCGACGTTTTATGCTGTTAATCAACTCTTACCTCAATTGCATAATTATGCTGTTTCATTCAAAATCCAATTCATATAGAAAAAAAACTAAAGTCTTATCAATATCGGATACATTTAGATCTTATTTTACATTAAAAAACAAAATCAACAAATCAAATAACGGATGCATATCTAACGGATGTGCTAATAACAGATATGTAATTGTCTGCCATTAAGGCAGACAATTCTTGACATAAAAAGTGCTCGTGTGAATGGTTTCATATGTGTGAATAGGACTGTAAATGGATCATCTTGTATGTACATTACTTCAAAGAAATACAGAGGATCCTCTTTTGTGTACCTTTCGTTGAGAGTATATCTGATTACCAAACACAGAATCGGATCAACAAAGAACGAGTTATTGATACATTATTTGTATATGACAAATACGGAAAAATAGCAAACAAGGCAGTTATTTTTATAGATAATTTTGTACCTGTATACTTATTGTTAAAACATCTGACAGTCATTGAATTAAACATTTCATCTTCTGAACAAATCAAATTAAAAATTCAGATTACCAATATAAACAAATAATTAAATCGATAACCATTTCATGAAGCTTTAAACAGTAAAAGGTACTTAACAAAATAAAAGCATGGGACATTCAATTGATGAAGTTTATAGCTTATATACTATAGATAATGGTATAGGTTTTCTAATGTGATAATATTTGATCTCTTTTACTTAGCTAGTGGTAGCAGCGTTTTCGATCGTTTTATGTAACGAACAACTGAGGAGTTACGTAATGAACTGGAATCTGCTTGTCATTAAAGCTTCGCTCATTAACAAGTGTAGAAGACAGCCAAGAACCAGCTTGATTAAATAATATACTTATATTAAGTGTAAACATATTGAAATGGTTATCAACAATATTTTCAAAATATTCCGTTTTCCGGCATGCATTTTTTTCTTTATGTGGAAAATAGGATTTTGTCAAGTAAATCGTAAGTATTATTATAGAAAATACTGGTATTGTAAAATAAAAAAAAGAAAAAAAGAAAACTCGCCAAAGATTTCAGTCTTAATATTTTAAAGATATTAACCTCATTCTAATACTTAAAATACCACTGGGTATCTCGGTGTTCAAGTGGTCAAATAGTTTATTTACAGTAATCACTAGCCTGTAAACGCTTACAAATGTAATTGTCTGTTCAAAACCCGTTCGTAGCAGATATGTTCGCTGGGTGCCACATGTGGAGCAGGATCTGCTTACTCTTCAAGAGCACCTGAGATCACCCCTAGTTTTTTTGTGGGATCGTATTGTATATTCTTTAGTTTTATACAGTCCTTGGATGGTGTAAACTTCCCACTAACACCATACACCACTACACCATACACCATACACCATTACACCATACACTTTGTACCATTACACCAAACATTACACCATACACGTTACACATTACACCATACACCATTCCCCATTCTATCTACACGATCTGAAATTACCCATAACGCAATTAAATAAGATTTTTTTTATTGTTTATGTTTACAATCCGAAAAATTAAAATAAAAAGAACTTCGTTTTCAACCAATGAAATGTTGTACACCGTTCATTCACACCATTCCCAATCGCACGTTACACAATCACACCATTCCTCAAACACCATTACACCATTCCCCTTACACCATACACCATATCACCATACACCTTACACCATTGCACCATATGCCCTACACCATTACACCATACACAGTTTTTTGGGAAGTTTACACCATCCAAGGGCTGTATGTTGTGTCATGTGCACTATTGTTTGTCTGTTTGTCTTTTTCATTTTTAGCCATGGCGTTGTCAGCGTATTTTCGATATATGAGTTTGACTGTCCCTCTGGTATCTTTTGTCCCTCATCTATATTGGTTTACTAGAATTGCCAGTGTTTCTACGTTCACAGAAGATCGGTGGTTTTCGCTGGTTACTCCATGTTCCTCTTTCAATAAAAAATATCCCCAAAGGCTGCTAAAAGTGGCATTAAATACTAACAGGAAATATGAATAGATCAATAAATATCATTGGTCTAGGTATAAAATTATGATATAATTTTCCTGCATATTACACGCGGTTACTGAAAACTCTCCAACAAGAACGTAAGCAGGAGACTAAATGGTTTGAAAGAAATACACCGAAAATGATGGAAATTATTAAAACCAAAGGATCTGAATAGAATACGAACACTAATATGTCCATAGTACACGCATGCCTCACTCGCACTATCCTGTTTTATGTCTCTGTTAAGTGGACCATGATATTTGGGGTCAAAACTATATTGACATTAACAGATCACAGATTAGAAAGATCATATTATAAGGAACATGTGTACTAGGTTACAAATTAATCAGTCTTCAAATTCATCAAAAAATACCTCGAACAAAAACTATTACTTGGCACATGACAGACGGAAAGACGGATGAACAAACGAACAAACAAGTAAACGCACACACAGACCGAAAAACATAATCTCCTTATGAGAGGCATAAACATATGCATTGGGTCAACATCGCTTGAAAAAAAAGCAACGTTAAGGTAAATGCACAATACAAAACTTTACTAATTATAAAGTTAATCAATTTAAACGAAGGATGGGAGAAAAAACAAAACAGCATCAATTCGTAAGGTCATATGAAACGAATTTCTTATAATTATAATGAAAGCTGTGTCGAATAGAAATAGACTTTATGCAAATGAATAATAATAATACATCTATTTACTAATGTTGTGTAGATAAACCTCTACGCATAGTCTGTAGCTGTTTTAAAATTTAGATGATATAATAGACCTACAAAACAGAACAAAATTCATCTTTGATTTCGTATTTCAATATTTAAAAATCAATCAAAATCTGATGCATGAATATTTGCATAGGTTGATTTCTATCCAGCTCAGCTCTGACTTGTAATGGAAAATTATTGAACCGATACATGCATACATTGTATCTGCTGTTTGATCGGGTTGTTGTCTCTTTGACATAATCTCCATTCCATCCTCAATTTTATTGCGTATAATAATTTATTTCTTAATGCACGTTTTTTTTTTCAACATTCATTACGAATCTATAACGTTTTATCGACAATTAATATTTCATGAAGTGATTTTGAAATCGCAAACTAATTATCTTTCGAGATTTTGTCGAAGTTTTCCGGATTGTGACACTGATGAGCAATCACCACAGAATTGTGAAGTATGTGGAAAATCATTGTATTGGTAATATTCTATATATTTTTTTTATTTTTCCATGCGTTCATATTTATTTTTTAAACTGATCCCTAACAGTTGTTAAACTATTTAGTGTATTTAATTTGTTTTTGTAAAATCAATAATTACCATTTATCCTACAGTGTACGTTTGTTTACTTTCTGTCATCCCTTTCTGTCATCACAGTTTTCTCCCGTGGCACATGCGCAAGAAGTACCAAAAGTTCTCACGTACGATATATTTCTTAATGTTACTACATACGGGAAAATATCTGCGAATTAGTATACGGGAAGACAATATATATTCCAACACCAATACATTTCTAAAGAATTTTATAAGATAAAAGTTTTTATTTTACAGAATAGTCCACGTATACTTATTTATAATAAAGCTTAGCCTCAAGTATATAAAACGCTTTCGACTTTTTTTTTAATTTGTAGTTTTATATGACTCTTCATGGGGTTTTTGATTATCTGATTACTTGGTCGTATTTAAAGTGATATTCCCAGACAAAATATTTTACAATTATTTGAGTATTTGATAATCTAGGACTGTATTTTTGATTATTTATATCATCTTGTTTAAAAAAATGATTATGTGAATATGTTAGAAAAAAACATTGATTATGTGATTACTTAGATACCCCTATCATAGGGGAAAGACGGACGAACGAACGGACGAACGAACGAACATACGACTAAACACACGCACAGACCAACAACATAATCTCATTATGATAGGCATAAAACTACGCATTGGGTCAACATCGCTTGAAAAGAAAGCAACGTTAAGGTAATAGCACAATACAAAACATTACGAATTATGAAATTAAACAATTTCAACGAAGAATGGGAGAGAGAAAAAAACAGAATATAGCATTAATATATAAAGACATATGTAACGAGTTTCCTATAATTATAATGAGAGCTGTGTCGAATAGAAATCGACCTTATGATAGTTATCAAAGGTACCAGTATTATAATTTAGTACGCCAGACGCGCGTTTCGTCTACATAAGACTCATCAGTGACGCTCATATCAAAATATTTATAAAGCCAAACAAGTACAAAGTTGAAGAGCATTGAGGATCCGAAATTCCTAAAAGTTGTGCTAAATACAGCTAAAGTAATCTATGCCTGGGATAAGAAAATCCTTAGAAAATGTAAAACATCTATTTACTTAAGTCGTGTAGATAAACCTCTACGCATAGCCTGTAAATGTTTTAAAATTTAGGTGATATAATAAACCTACAAAATAGGACAAAATTCATCTTTGATTTCGTATTTCAATATTTAAAAATCAATAAAGATCTGATTCATGAATATTTGCACAGGTCGATTTCTATCCAGCGCAGCTCTGACTTGTAGTAATGGAAATTTACATACATATCTGCTGTTTGATCGGGTTGTTATCTCTTTGACATAATCTCCATTTCCAATTCTGGATTTTATTGCGTATAATAATTAAGTCCTTAATGCACGGGGTTTTTTTTTCAACCTTCACTACGAATCTGTAGCGTATTATCGACAATTAATATTTCATTAAGTGATTTGTGAATCGCAAACTGATTACCTTTGGAGTTTTTTGTCAATGTTTTCCGGATTGTGACACTGATGAGCAGTCAACAAAGAATCGTGAAGTACGCGGGAAATCATTGAATTGATAATATTCTATGCATTGTTTTGAAAAAAAATATGCGTTCATATTTGATAATTAAACATTTTTTATAACAGTTGTTAAATTATTTAGTGTATCTAATTTATTTTTGTATCATCAATACCTACTATTTAACCTACAGTATACGTTTGTTTACTTTCCTTCATCACTTTTTGTCATCACGGTTTTTCTCTCGCATATGCGCTGTGCGGTGCAAAAAGTTCTTACACGTGATTTCGTAATTAAGGTTACTACATACGGGGAAATATCGGCGACCTTTTGTACGGGAAGACAATATTCCAACATCAGTACATATCTGCAGATTTTTATAAGATAAAGAATTTTTTTACAGGAAAGTCCATGTATACTTGTTTATAATAAAGCTTAGCCATTCAAGTATATATAACGCTTTCAACTTTTCTTTTTAAATTACAATGGAAGTTTCATATGACTTTAATGAGTCTCCTAATGGGGTTTTTGATTATCTGATTACTTAGTCGTATTTAAAGTGATAATTACCAGACAAAACATTTCACGATTATTTGATTATTTAATAATCTAGAACTGTATTTTTTATTATTTGATTATTTTGTTTAAAATATAATATACCTTATTCAATGAAAGACGCGAAATTGTACACGCTATACGGTATATACTATAAAGATAATGGAATATTTTTCTAGTGTGATAATGTGTGATCTTATTCATATACCTGGAGTATCGTTTTATGGAACGGGTAACTGAGAAGTGACGATCGTAACATAATTAACTGGAATCCTCTTTTATCTTATGCTAACTCAACTGTAAAAGACAGCCGCGATTCAGCTTAATTGGAAAACACATGTTTTAATGTGTTAATATATTGAAATGGTTATCAAAATATTTCATTTTCATTGGATTTTTCAAGGAATTCGTAAGTAACATAGACAGTTCTGGTATTTGAAAAAAAACATCAAAAATCTCACGCTTAATGTCATTAAACTTTTTACCTTTTACTAGTTCTAAAAAAACTTGGATACCTCGATGTACAATTGGTTAAAGTAGTTTGTTTACAGTGACCATTGACGTTAAGACCCATGTTGTCAGTCCGAAACCCGCTCGTTGAAGGTGTGATCGACTCCTATGTTGATTGACTAGAACTGCCAGTTTTCCCCACTGCTTTTCGCTGTGTAGTATGGGCTATCATCAATAAAAACAGCCTTCAACGATTGCTGAAAGTAGCGTTATAAATCGACAGTCAACCATTTAATCAATAAATTATTATATTTCATTGGATAGGTATTACAATATGATAAATAAATTCCCTGTGTGTCACACGTGGTAACTGAAACACCTCCAACAAGCACGTATGCTCGAGACTAAAAGCTTTGAAAGTAATACACCGAAAATGTTGGAGAGTATCAATGATTATGTACCCTTGTGTGGATTCAACGATAAACATATGGAATTTTTATAGAAAATCCACAGCCTTTCCCCTTGTACTCTTATATTTGGCAATTTAGTACATGATAGATAGAAGATTATTGCATGCAGTGCTAGCAATGATTTCCTTAAAACAAGTTTATGAATTAGATACTACTTAAAACAAATATAAATATAGACCAATTGAAGTACACCTTCTAGGGTGTACTCGACTTTTGTGACTTACCACGAGGTTTTGTGCATTTTATAGGTTGTTTAAGACTTTTGGTAAACAATGAACGTTAGCACATCATAAAAAAAGTAAGTAATCTATGTTTAAAATTTTATTACAAAACTTCCTGTTTTAAATTCTGTTGATTTTCTACAAAAATCAGGTTTTATTTGCCACAAATTCCCTTTTTTCTACTAAATGCAATAAAACAACGAATAACATTGCTTTGCACGAAGTTTCCTCTTGGTATATGTACAAAATGGTCCATCTATGTTATTCATTTTCTCTGCTGTTTTCATACAGTTGCAGTTTGAAATTTTTGTAATTTCATGGCTACAGAAGGGTCATAAACCTTAAAACCAAAAGTTTTACATTTTCAAAAACAGACCAAAAAAAACAGACAAAAAAAAAAAAACAGACAAAAATTAATATCTTATTTCGTATTTCAATATTCAATAATCAATCAAAATCTGATGCATGAATATTTGCATAAGTCGATTTCTATCCAGCGCAGTTCTGACTTGTAATGGAAATTATTGAACCGATACATGCATATCTGCTGTTTGATCGGGTTGTTGTCTCTTTGACATAATCTCCATTTCCGTTCTCGATTTTATTGCTATAATAATTAAATCCGTAATGCACGTTTGTTTTTCAACATTCATTACGAATCTATAACGTGTTATCGACAATTATTATTTTATTAAATGATTTTTGAATCGCAAACTAATTATCTTTCGAGTTTTTTGTCGATGTTTTCCGGATTGTGACACTGATGAGCAATCAACACAAAATCGTGAAGTACGTGGGAAATCATTGAATTGCTAATATTCTGTATATTTTTTTTCATTTTTCCATGCGTTCATATTTGATTATTAAATAATCCTTAACAGTTGTTAAATTATTTAGTGTATTTAATTTGTTTTTGTAGAATCAATAATTACTATTCATCCTACAGTGTAAGTTTGTTTACTTCTGTTATCACGGTTTTTCTCTCGCACATGCACTGTGCGGTGCCAAAAGTTCTCGCATACGATCTATTTCCTAATTTTACTACATACGGAAAAAATATCTGCGAATAAGTATACGGGAAGACAATATTCCAACAACAGTACATTTTCTAAAGATCTTTATAAGACGATGGATTTTATTTTACAGGAAAGTCCATGTAAACTTGTTTATAATAAAGCTTACAATAGCCATTCAAGTATATAAAATGCTTTCAACTTTTGGTTTTTTTTTTTATATTTGAAGTTTCATATGACTTTAACGAGCCTACTCGTGGGGTTTTTGATTATGTGATTACTTGGTCGTGTTTATAGTGAATATTACCAGACAAAATATTTCACGTTATTAAATTATTTGATAATGTTGGACTTATTATCTTGTTTAAAAAAAAATTATTATTATGTGAATATGTTGGCAAAACATTGTGATTATGTAATTACTAAGACACCCTTATAAAAGGCCTCTTTAACAGAGTGAGAAAAGGTGCATCAACATGATAAGCATCTTATGCTCTGTATGCGTCATTCGTCATATGATATCCACAGACATATCTAAGCATTAAATGGCAAACCAAAGATCCTCAAGAAACATTCAAATATATAGCCCTATCATACAGTATAAACCAGTAGTCAATAGAAATAAGAAGATTTGGTATGAGTGCCAATGAGACAATTTGTAAAAGTAAACCATTATGGGTCAAAGTACTGCATTAAATACGTAGCATTGGCTGCAACGGGACAACAAGCTATAAATGGGCCAAAAATAACTAGTGTGAAACAATTCGAACAGGGAAACCAACGGTCTAATCTATATACACAAACAAAATGAGAAACGAGAAACACTTACGTTCAACATCAACAAACGACAACCACTTACAACATGTTGGTTTATGTTACTAAAACCTAGAGTTACCTAGCTTTTACGAATGAATGATTGATGGGCGGTTTTTTACCCCTTAAGAAAACCGAGTATACCAACACTTAATCTTTGTTATGTGAATGATGCATGAACTAAAAGCTAGAATAGACCGAATCCAAGGGTAAGAGAGTCTGAGCACTCGTGAACGGTTAGTGATTATTGAAAATAAACTTCCAACCAGCGAGGTCCCTCGGTCGACAAAAGCTGTACATGTATCTAATGCCTTTAAATATCAACCTACTCGATAGCCATACCAAATTAATTTAGCTGATGTTTGCTTCAGATCTGCTCAATTACCAACAAGTATATGGTACTGAACAAAATAAACATACACACATAAATTGCACGGAGATAAATCTGAATGTTATCAATACTTACTGATTTAACTTAGTTATATATTGTAACCATCGAGTTTAGTATGTTATTATACAGTTATAGCCTGTGTATGAGGTCGATTCGAGAATATATCGAACTAAAAGATTGATATCGATTGAGCGAAGTCAGAGGTCGATACATGCTCGTATCGACATCATATACAGGCTACAATTGTTATAATCCTTATTGACAACAAACCAGAATTAGAGCAGCAATTCATTTGATTGGTTGTTATGATAGTGTCAATTATACTAAAATTAACACAACAACATCACGTTTTTATTTGCATTTGTCAGTCTACCTTTGAAAATATAGTTGAACATTGCATACTAGTATGTAACTCATCCTAAACAAATGAGATAAACCAAACTTTACACAATAATAATATACATCCTCGTCTGATGGTTTTTGTACTATCAAGAATTCATTCAGTCTTTGTGTCGTCACAGTTTCTATTGAAAAGACATACATAGAACGAATATATGATCTGATTATAATCTATCGCCCGGTCGTTGCAGAATCTAATGTTGTATGAGAGATTTCAATTTACGAAGTATCATGACGCCATTGGTTGAATTTCAATTGTTGTGAATTCACATCAATCAAAACATACCTGTTTGGAAAGTATAACCTAGTTTTGATTAGATTTTAAAACAGATTATTGTGATTTTTTTTATGAATAAAAAAGATGTACATTTAGAAATGCTTTATGATATTGATACAATGTAGACGATTACATTCGCGCCTCTGTGTATTAGAGTATTTTCTTGTACTCTGATTGAGAGCTTATATAATTTTTGTCTATATTATATTTTTTTCTAGTACCAACATTCAATTACGAAGATTGCCAATTGATGGGAGCTTCTTATACATATGAAAATTATGTCATATGCTATTGGATTGACTTTTCTCCTCAGCAACATAGCACTGCTCACTGTGGAATGTTTGATTACGCGTGGGTACCTGACAGTGGTGCAGATCATATTTTACACCAGTTGGCGTTACAAAGGTAAGAAAACACTCGTGAAACCTCAAGTGATAGGTATAGTAATTATACTTTAAAGAATCTTGAATAAAATTGTAACAGTTAAAAGATAAATAATTTAAAGGTCAGCAATGCAGGAAAGAGTACACGGTCAATTAGACGTTATAGTAGATGAATGAGTTTGCTATAATTATAATTGTAATTGGCATTAAACTGGCTTTCAGCAACTACGATTACTTACTCTTGAGGGTGGTACCATGTGTCTTTTATCTTTTTGTTAGTTTTTGCGCTTAGTATCTATATAGTGAGTCGAACTGTTCCTACATGTACCTTTTGTCATTATTTAGTGGAAGGTTAAGCGCTCGCAGACATTTTTTACATCCACCACATCTTTATATACCTGTCCGCAATTAGTAGGATCCTATAGTCCGGTGGTTGCCGTTTCTTGCTGTCTATCTAATTGTGTTTTGTTCATTGTTATAAACATGAACCTTTCGTCTTTCAATTAGAATTGTTTCACAAATTGCCATTCCATGGACCTTTATATCATACTACTGTCACATCTCTAATGTTAGATCGATGCTTTAAAGGCTTTTCAATGACGCTCGAACAAAATTCTATTTGTGGGGTAGAAATCCTTAGTATTTCGAAAATTCAACGGTTCTCAAACAGTTGATTTATCACAAATGAAACAACGTGTCATTTATTTCAAGCGTCCAAATCGTAACTGTGACCATATCAAAGAAAATTCATGTCAACACTAGACCGCTGTTTACGTGAAAGTGTTATAGAACAACCGAGTACAACATAGCGCGATCTTTAACCAGATTATGAGCTATCAAATGTTAACTCTACTGCTTACATTTACTCAGAATAATTAATACAAATTGCATTTCTGGATGCGTATCCAACTCTTCCTGTGTATCATAAAGAAACACATTTTATTGCAATATAATGGCTCAAAAGATAACAATGTTCGAATGAAGGCTCGATTATTTTGCATTCAAAATCAAACGTTAAAATGAATAAATAAAGAAATGCATGAAAAAAATAAAACAATGAAATAGACAAGTAAAATATTTAAATGAGTAATAACTCAGATATACAAGCAGAATTAATGATCGAGGAATCTATTTTTAAAGGGGATCTTCGAGCGGGGCTATATACCATATTGGATACACATTAAATTACACAACACCCACACAGTACACAGTTATAGACGTAAATGGAAAGCCACAGTCCTATTCGGCTTTTACTGATGCAATGGACCCGAGTAATACATGTGTTGCCTTCATCGATGGACATTGGGATGACATACCCTGTACGCTTTACAGGGAAGCCTTCTGCTCTTTAGGTAATTTCAATTGTTTTTAAAGTCATATGAACAAATCATCATAGATACCAGGATTGAAATTTTGTTTTTGCACCAGACGTGCATTTTGTCTTCAAAAGATTCAACAGTTAAAAAGGTCAAATAAAGAACGAGGTTGAAGAGCATAGAGGACCAAAAGTACTAAAAGTTTTGCCAAATACAGCTTCAGTACAATATTCCTGAAGTAGAAAAGCCTTAGTATTTAAAAAATCAAAGTTGTGTTGTAAACAGTAAATTCATAGTAATGGCCATATCAATGATAATTTATGTGACCACACAAGTGCTGAGTACGGGAAGAAAACAACATTTTTGAAGACTCGGATAAAATAAAGGAATTTCTGTGTTAAGATAATACATATATACGTTATTAGAGTAAGGCTTAGATATTTACAAGTAAACTAGCTGAAATATGTACTGATGTCCAAGGAAAATTCAAAATCGAAAATTCTTTATCAAATTCAAAAATAAAAAATGTTCAAACAAATTAAACGAATGGAAAAAACTTCCTGACTTGGTAAATAACTTTCCTTATATAGAAAGTTGTGCATTGTTATATAGCTAGCTTAACCTCTAAAACATTTTTTTAACGATCTTTTGTGTATTTGTATTTGTTTGCTTCTTAATATACCATGATCGAATTTGTTCTTTTTCTTCTTTAAGGATGTTTAGGATCAACTTTGAAATTTGAGAACACTAATGAAATATGTAGCGTCAGTTATATTTTCATATGCATTATATTTAGAATAAGTTATTATTAACTGCGCATATGACTCCAACAATTTAAAGAGATACTAAATCAAGTGTTTCCTTACCTAAAAAAGCCGCCATTTGAAATGTTCCCTTCATACGTAATCGTTTACACCTGCTCGGATAGGTGATTCTAATAAAGGTATAAAACCACTATTTCATAAACCCGTTGCTTTCAATGTTAAATTATTTATTATCAAGCATTATTCGCTACTTTTTCTAAAGTTCAAATAAAAAGGCAGTCATTTCATGTCAAAACTTTAACTTATACTGACTTATGCTGAAAAAAATTACACGTTTTTAATTCCATATTAGAGCGTTCTGGTTACCGAAAGTTTGACATTACAAACACAGGTACTTTCAATCAGGCAAAAGGTGCCTTCCTCTTATAATTTCATATACTTTTTTTTAATTATCCAAATGCAACTTTAAACAAGGCTTCTACAGTGATTCCAAGTCCCAAAGCTTTCATTTGATACCAAAACTACCCAAACATATCACAAGTTGACAAAGACACAGCAATGCGTAGGAACTATTTTTTTTAAATATGTAATACTTTCCCACCGGAAGTATACACAAATATCTTTTTTTTTGTAGTTATCAAATTCATCTATGGAGATTGTATGGAAAATGGAGTTTCATACACATCAGGGTTAAAACTATATTGTTATTGGATTGACACTACCGTTAGAACGGCTATAGGTGCGTGTGGTCTGGACTATTCCGTTATTCCAAATCTGGAAGCACAGAGGGTGGTTAATTGGCTAATGAAAATACGGTATGTTGTAAACACAAAACATTTCTAGTATTCAAAATAAAATTTAGCTTGAAAAAAAGAAGAAATGGAAAAAAGAAAAAACACAAAAATACTGAACTCCGAGGAAAATTCAAAAAGGAAAGTCCAAAATCAAAAGGCAAAATCAAAAGTCCAAACACATCAAACGAATGGATAACAACTGTCATATTCCTGACTTGGTACAGGCATTTTCTAATGTAGAAAATGGTGGATTTAACCTGGAAATGGTAATCACAACTGCATTGTCAATGCAAGTACGAATTCATTGGGAGAAAAATAGTTCGTTCAAATAAAATGTCTACCGCCTTACCAATTTTCTACTGATAATCTGGACTATCTTGTATCAATACTTGGTGGGGTTGTTTTTTTGGTTTTTTTTTTTTTTTTTTGGTTCATTAGTTTGAATATGAATTAGACAGTTAGTTTTCACGTTTGAATTGGTTTTTACATTAAAAAAAGTTGAGCCATTTTAATTACTAGAATAATATTTCGTTCCGTCCTATTTCTTGGAATAATAGCATATTATGAAATTACAGAAATCAAGAAGTATCAAGGATACTTTAAGACTCGGAGGAATCGAAAAGACCACTTACATGTCGCAAGACCAAGCACCTTAAATCTTCTAAATCACATATAAATTAAAACTAAACAATACATGTAACAATTAAGACAAAACATATTGCGGAAACAAATTTTGCTCACACATCGACTTTTCTTGCTCTGTTGTAGTATAATTATTTGTATAAAGTTCAAGCAGTTATTTATTCATTTGATATAGAAGCCTAACAACTTTCGGGACTTACTATATAGGATATGTAGAAAACACAGGTGGAGTGGAAACCCATCAAGGAGTGACACAAGACTGGACGAATTGGGATCCTTTGGAACCGGCCCAGTCTATAAATACAATTTGTATCACCGTTTCGCAGCCCTATGGTTTATGGAAACATTCTTTATGTTCATCACTGCTTATGTCAATTTGCTCAACGGTTAAAGAAAGTAAGTTTAGAATTTATTATTTTTGTGTTTTACCGCTTATTTCAATTTGCTAAAACTTAACAGACAATATTTTACGATTTTGTTTTCTTTGGTGTTTTATCGCTCATGCCAAATTGCTCAAAGGTTACAAACAATAAGTTGATGATTGTAGAAATATTACTTATGGTATAGTATATAGTTTACAAAATTACCTGGTTTTTTTTCGACATGAACATTAATATCATCTAGTTGATGATATCAATGATAATAAAAATTACAATTACCGCAATGAAGGGTTTTTTTTCATGACTGCACGTGCTTTCCTTGGTAACATGCATAAGGGGGTAAAAGAGAGAAAATCTTGATATAATTTTATAGTTTTAGCCTATAGATGTAAATCTTCAGCTGCGTACTTGTTTGATCTTTTTATTTTTTTTTGCGTCACGAATAAGTTTTTGAAGACAAAAGACAAAATCTAAGTCTTGTCTATATAAAGAGTTTAATTGCGAACAAATAATGTTAAAGAAAACTTGACTCGAATAAAAGTTACTTTTCGGCCAAGACATAAGGGTCTGAGTAAAGATCCATCATTTTTCTAATTTGTTTAGCTATTTTCTCTATTCTTTACATTTGTTTTCCTCCTTTATTTTTTCTCTATTTTAACACCCTATTATGTTTTATTCTTTACATTTTTGTCCCTTTAATCTGCACATTGGTCCCCATTCCCTAATGTGAGATCCTATCCAGACCCGCATACAATTTGGTGAATTTTTCAGTCATACCATGTCAAACACCAATCGTGAACAGCGGATCAACGTTGATAAGTCAAACGGGAAATATGTATGGTGACACATGTCATTACACATGTGACATAGGACACGTGTTGGTGTCCGGGAATCTCACGAGAACTTGTCTAATCGATGGTACATGGGACAGTAGCTCACCAGATTGTGAAGGTAAGATTATTAATGCTATAATGACTATGAATTGCAAAATTTGTAAGTTCGATTGCATTTACAAATGATGTTAAGATGTTCCGGATATTCATGTACATAGTTTTTTACATCTTCAAAACATACAATCTGGCAAATTTACACATGTCGAACATTTGCGTATCATTATCCATAGAGAGCTCTTTTTCCTATATATGTGAATGGTCAATTGTCAATTTTTGAATTGTGTTGCTGTTTCGTAAAAGAAGTGACCAATATGAACGTTCTTTATTCAAAACTGCCCAAAAACACATGAATGCTTGATTTTTCTGCATTTTAACTTACTATGCCGTTAATTTCATCCCTTTTATTTTGATTCTTGATAGCGAACCAACAAACATAATTGTAAATCTATGGACAAAAAACAAAATTTGGGTAACAAACTAAAACTGAGGGAAACGCATTAAATATAAGTGGAGAACAACGAAACAACATTAAAATGTAACATACACAGAAACGGACTAAGCATTAGACAAAATCCGATGAGAAAAAAAAAATATAACATCAAAACCAAATACATGAATTTGGGATAGAAAAGTACCGTGACACGTCTTATAGTAATGTGAATTCACACTCAAATATAAGAGAAAACAAACGACACAACGGAAACACAACGTTAAAATAATACACACACAGAAACGAACTATAATATAACAATGG
The DNA here is from genome assembly GCA_037788925.1 of Mytilus galloprovincialis. NCBI lineage: Eukaryota > Metazoa > Mollusca > Bivalvia > Mytilida > Mytilidae > Mytilus > Mytilus galloprovincialis. The sequence goes on along the minus strand of CM075342.1, from coordinate 18,652,137 downwards.
CCATTTTCCTGACTTGGTACAGGACATTTTTAAAGATAAAAATGGTGGGTTGAACCTGGTTTTGTGGCATGCCAAACCTCGCACTTTAATGGCAATGTTAAATATAACATTGAAATGACAACATAATATTACAGGACTACAATACAAATAAATAGGAGAACGTATTAGACAAAGAAACTCATGATTAATAGATAACAAAAGGCATCAGGTTTAAAATTCAATACGCCAAAAACGCGCCTCGTCCACACAAGACCCACCAGTGACGCCCAGATATAAAAGATCGAAAGTGAAAAAAGTACAAAGTTGTATAGCACTGAAGATTAAAAGTTGAAAAGATATATAATAAGATGACAAATAGTTGAATTGAAATTATGAAATATTGAAGTTTTTTTGCATTCAAAATATTAAATTTTAAGCTAAGATTATTAACAACATGATTTAAGATCGTGTCCAATCTTTCTTCGTACTTTCATTTAGAAATACTAACGTCTGATGCAACAACAGACATAGTATCAACAGCCGACACAATATCAACAGCTGAATCAACAACAGCTAAATCAACAACACCCAAATCATCAACAGCCGAAACATCAACAGCTGGATTAATATCAAGCGACATGTTAACATCAACTGTGCATCAACAGGTTTCAACTTCAACAAACATTGTCATGAGGACGACCTCTAATCATGATATTCCAGAAACAACAACCTTGACAGAAACAACAACTCACAACCAAGAAATAACAGAAACTACTACGGGTGTAATATCCGGAATAACAAATGGTCTTTGCATATGCGCATGTTCGTTATCTTTAAACCTAACAATAAATATTGAACAGAGAATTAAAGAATTGAAAAAGCTGCTGAAAGTGGACAAAGACATATTATCGTCTACAATCCGCCGCCTTACTTGCGCAGACGACCCACGACCGTCGTCGGCTTACATTGGCTATACTGGAGCTTTGATTATTGTTGCTGTGTTCTCTTTAATCATAATCATTGATATAGTTAACATATATGTGTTTTTCAAGACATTACGAACGTGATTTAGAATAAAAAGTTGAAGGTTTTTGTCAAATATTTGTTTTGTTATGTTTAGTGGCGATATATTCACAGGTACGTGTAGACTCGATGATTATAAAAAAGTTGTGATTTATAAAAACGCTCTTATAAAAATACTCGTTCATTTTTTTCGAAAATGTAGGCAACTTCAGATTGAAATTAATAATAATAATCAAACGATACGTCGCTGACTATTAAACTATTTAAGAAATAAATAGATATAAGCAGATGTGTTATGAGTGCCAATGAGACAACTCTCTACTAAGTCACAATTAGTAAAAGGTAAACCATTATAGTTACGGCTTTCAACACGGAGCCTCGGCTCACACCGAACATCAAGATTTAAAGGGCTACAAAATTGACTATTGTAAAACCTTCCAACAGGAAAACCAACGATCTAATCTATATAAAAACAAGAAACACTTATGAACCATTACAACAAACGACAAGTATTTATGAGATATAAGAACATAATTAACATCGTCATTTTTCCAAACACCATTATTTACAATTAATCAATGATTAATTACAAACAAGGCTTTCAGAGCTGATATCAAAATGGGTATGTCCATCAGCGCCATTGTTCCAAAAACAACAACCATTAACGATGCGCCAACGGCTCCTGCTGCTGTTGCTGATGGTCGTGAATCTGGTGCGGAAGTCATACGTCGTATTGAAGATGATAATGTCTTTCTATTTATACGTAGTTCTTTCTCTATTTCAGTCTTCTTTTTATCCAAGTAGCCGGACTTTTTAGCTTCAGGAATGTGAACAAAAGTCACCAACTTTTCTATAAAATAAAAATTCAAAACAGTTCATCAAATTGAATGCTGTACATGTGTTGTTTTTTTTTTTCTAACGCGTGTGTTGTATTTCACAATATTTGTTAGGGTTTGTGGTACTTATTTGAAACCTGTATTCACATGATGTTGACACACTTTTATTATAGCACCGCACAATGAATGATGTATTACGACTTGATAATCTCTTCGGCAAATTTGATTTGTTCGCTTAAAAACCTCTGGTAATTAATTTTACCAGGACGAAGATTGTTCAGTCAATAAAATCGTCGTCCGTGTCTTCGTCACCGTCATCATCGTCATCATTGTCATCGTCATCATCATCGTCGTCGTCATCATCGTCATCATTGTCATCGTTATCATCATCATTGTCGTTACCATCAATGTGTTTTGTCTATAATTCAATGTGGTTTTATAGTGTATGCATTTGTGGACAGACCACTGCATATTTAATAACATAAACGGCAAAAGATGCACATTTCGACAATTACAATTTGTTTTATTTCCAATGATCTGTTTTATAAAGAGAAGAAAAATACTCTCCTCCTCCTTGTCATCAATTTGTTATCATCAAAGTACGGTATGTAATTATGAAATTTGCTCAAGTATAATATACAGTAAACTAATTATAAAAAAGGAAACAGAGGAGAATGAATCATCATCATCATCATCATCATCATCATCATCATCATCATCATCATCATCATCATTATCGTCATCATCGTCGTCATCATCATCGTCGTCGTCGTCATCGTCATCATCGTCGTCGTCGTCATCGTCGTCATCGTCGTCGTTGGTATATTTCTCTGCTTATTTTTCATTAATTCAAATACTTACGATCTAATATGTCAAGACTCACGTAGTCACTGGATCCAGTTTTATCAATGTTAACAGCAAAGCATTTGTATAAAGCTTTGTCGTACAGAGACACACCGTAGATTTGCAATGATGGTACTACGGTCGTTGCACCAGATGTTTTAGTTGTGTGCATGGTTGGGTCAATTTTAATCACCATTCCATCCTGGTACTTTTGCCAGTAGACTGACGTCACAGGTCCGATAACATCGCACGTTAGGGTAACATTTTGTCCTGAGTTTGCAGATAAAGTTAAATATCTAGCAGAAACAAAAGGTGTCATGTTTGATGTGTTTGATAGACTATAAGTAGTTGCTATTGTGTTAACTGGAATAGGATTTTGTGCTGTTGTTGCTGTTGTTGCTGTTGTTGCTATTGTTGTTGCTGCTGTTACATTAGAGCCTGTCATAATTGATTGCCCACCATCGTTTACTGCAAAATATATTTTGATATGAAAACATGACCAAGGTGCACAATCACTACCTACCGAAATATGTATTAAAATGAAAGGTTTTTTTTTACATTATATAGTATACATCGCCAAGTCTGATAATTATCTAATGCATCTTGGGTAATATATGTAAAAAGCGTACTCCAAAACGTTAAGTAGTTAGTTAACAACATCATAAACAATATGGCGTAACGTTGTTTTCATGTGATGCTTGAAAAATGATTCTATTTACGATCCTTGGGTCGATTTCACAAAAAATACTTACGATTAAGACTGATCGCAAGTCATGAACAATTCTGTATACTTACGATAAGATAATATTGAATCTATTAATTATAAACCATACTGTACTTATGACTAGTCAAGCATAGTATTGTCATTTTCTCTGGATAGATTAATTATCAGTTTGACTTCTATATTCTTCTGTTCAAATATTCAAATAGGGAGGTTAAGTGCCGAATGATACAATCTTGAATATCAAATGATGTAGATATAAAAAAAAAACATGTACGCACATAACGTGAAGATAAAGACAAGAAAGTCGTGGAGAAAACATGAAAATTAAAATGAGACAACCACCGACAAGGTTTCTGATGTTTAACAATAATATCAATGAGAGAAGCATTGTATTACTCTTCAAGAACGAAAAAGTCACACTTATACCCTTCATGAGCCGCCTCTGAAAATGTAGGTTTTGTTCAATTGTTGTCACATAAAGCATAAATATATTTTGGCTCGACATGAGAATAAACATAACTGACTAATCGAAAAAAAAAATGGGTTAATTCACACATTCTATAAATTTACAACAAAATTATTTCGAATCTTACCGGCAGTGTTATCGTAAACTACCAATACCAAATCAGGTCCTTTAGTACTACCGACAGTATTGTTAGCGTGGCAGTTATATACTCCGGTGTCGGAAGTACGAGCTAGATCTATATTTAAAGAGGGTGAAGTAGTTGTCGACCCACTGTATCTAATTTTGGTCATGTCTATCATTTTATTGCTTGTCGTTCTTGTCCAATAAACATAGTCGACACTAGGTGTCGCAACGATAGCACATGGCAACGAAATGATAGCTCCACTTAAAGCTGTTCTATACTTTGGACTTTTAACATTAGGTTTCAAATCTGAAAAAAAGTTAACGTTTAATAATTTTGTGTTTTTGCTGCTTTCTAAAATTAAAGTTGTGGAATACATTTTATCAGATTTATTTGGTAATCCATGCAATTTTTGTCTCCTCCGCTACAATCTTAAACATTAAAACTAAATATTGAACAAATGACACTGTTATTCTTCTTAGTGTTTGGTACAGGTGGGCTGTCACTGTTTAACATAGTCAGAACACAACACACTGTCAAACATTCAAACATACATTCGTAGTATACACACTGATTTGTGTCCACGCTTGTTAAAGCGATTCTGGATAGTTTACCCTTCTCGCGCAACTAGCATTAGTTGCCAATATCCGTCCTCAACATGACATATTTTGTAATATCAAGTATATGATCAGGGTAAAAATATGTACGTATTTAAGTCACGAACAATACAAAAACGTGTTGATTGAAGGCTGTTATTTGTACTAACGTAATTGGTATTAAGTGAAATAACATAACGCGTTATGAATGATTGTGAGCGCAGGTTTCCGAGCTGACGATTCTTTGCTCACGCTTCTGATTATTGCATGCATGTTCAGCATAAAAGCCACAAACACAAATTTTAAAGTAATAGTTTTACCAATCCAGGGCTTTCACGACTCACCGAGTGCGGTTATAAACAATGATGCCAGTCCATCGTAACATCAAACTTTGTAAAGAATGAAACATAACGGCTACATAAATACATAATAAATAATCTTCTGTCGGTCCTGATCATGACTGATATAGTCTATGGACCTTTTATATATTGCTTATCATATTCGGTATGGGTTATGCTCATTTTTGATGGTCGTACGGTGACCTGCAGATGTTTACTTCTACGACATTTGGATAGAAAGTTGGCTAATTGGCGACCAAATCACATCTTCTTATTTGTTTATAAGGCTAGAGGTCTATTTATTTCAAATTATGAATTCGCCCCTGATTTAGAGAAATCTTACCTCCAAGAACATATAACGTCACGCTTACAAATTCGTCCCCAATATTATTACCAGCACGACAAGTATATGTTTTCTCGACAAAAGTGACATTGGAGATTGTCAATGTTGTGTTAGCTTGTCCATTGTTGCCTGCAGAGGTATCAGTCTCTACTGTGTACGATCCACCGGAAGTTATGTCAGTAAATCCTGTGGATGTGTTGATACCCCAGCTGAATGTCGTAATGGCAGGATGTGCAACAATAAGGCAATGCAGTGTAATATTGCCACCATAAAGGATACTGAAGCTTTCATTCGCAATCCTAATAGAGGGAGCTGAAGTTGAAAAATGATATATATTTATGTCAAGTTTGTTTTTATATACAAGTAAAACTCAAAAAGGAAAAAGACACCGAGGGACAAAGTTGAAGACGATAAAAGAGACACATCATTTATAATTTTTTCTAATGTATAGTTTATAATTAATTAATATGACCAGGAGCTGTGTTCTTCAATGTAAAAAAGCAAAGTGAACAGCATCTAGCAAATATAGTTATCTTGCGTCATGAGGAGGAATCAAAATTTGTATACTTCATTTAATACTACAAAGAATCACGAGCAAAGCATGTTAATTTTTATCTCTGATGCATACTAAGTATTCGCTCAAGCGCTTGCTGACCTCTCAAAGAGATTCTGTGAATGTTGTCGTGAACTTAAATGTTAGGAAATTACTAGAAAAAAAATCTCCAGCAACAAAACCAAAAACACAAACAATTACGAGAAACTTTTTAAGATCATGAAATATAACATAGACGCTTTTTGACTGCTAGATGTCGTATGAATTCTGTGACCTAGGCTTGATGTTTCATTGTCATTAAATTTTTCATTTTCCATCGTTTAATTCATACGAATAATGTATTCTGATTTATAACGGTAGTTTGTCTTTTGTCCTTTATACGTTATGGATCCTTAGAAATATAACGAAAAACAACATATAACGCATATGAAGTATAAAATTACAAAACATTGTTTTAATTGTTGTTCATCTCAAAGTTAATACTCGTCGCAGTTGTATGGTCCTTAACTACGGGTTGAGAGGAGTATTTAAACTAAATGTTGATTAATCTTCATCATTCTGTGCATTAAAGTAAGCTGATGCGAGAAAATATTGACCAATTACATCAATTGATCGTGGAAAGAGTTTGTCCATTACTTCCCGAGATTATTTTTAAGCATTTATAAAATTACTCAATTTCTATTTTTACTTCATACAGCTGTGATTAAGAAATATCTATGCCATATTTCTGTCTTTATTCCTTGAAAGACACTTTTCCTTTTCATTCGATAGGAAGCCCTGGAAACAAAAACATGCTCTACATGTAATTGCAGCACAGGGTAAATCTCTGCTTTATATCTAGAACCAATAATTAAGGACCCTTCCTCGATTTCAGAAATAGCTGTACTTTTTTTATTTCTGATATTAAGGTAACGATATGAATAAAAGAGGGACGAAAGATACCAAAGGGACAGTCAAACTCATAAATCTAAAACAAACTGACAACGCCATGCCTAACAAAAAACAAACAAAAAACAGCACACATGACACAACATAGAAAACTAAAGAATAAACAACACGACGCCCCCCGAAAAAAAACTAGGGGTGATCTCAGGTGCTCCGGAAGGGTAAGCAGATCGTGCTCCACATGTGGCACCCGTCGTGTTGCTTATGTGATAACAAATCCTGTGAATAGTCTTATTCGGTAGGTCACATTCATGAAAGGGAAGTGGATTGTAGTTATGACGTAAGGAACATATCCGATATCATTTGTGAAACGGTTATTCCATAACGGTCAACCAACTCGTGATGGCGTCCGTAAAATTTACGAAGGGATGATTTCAACTTCACCATTTGGAACTCTTGGTTTAATAGCTTCCTTTTGAGCAGCAACCCTCTATTAAGAAAATCATGATAGGAAATGCAAGCACGGGAATATCGTATCAATTGGGAGATATATACCCCGTATGCAGGTGCTGCTAGAATGTTGCTACTTAGAAATGGAAAGTTCACAATTGGAAAGCTGAAATCATCTCTTTTGTCGTAAAGTTTTGTTGTCAACCGACCCTCATTGTCAATTTCTAGATGTAAGTCAAGATATGAGGCCGACTTAACTGTATCTGTGGTATCCTTTATCTCTAGCTCGATGGGATAGATGCGTTCCACATAGTCACCAAATTTTGAATTATTTAGTGAAAGAACATCATCTATATAGCGGAGAGTTAAAGGATATTGCTAACTTCTTATCTTTCTTCCTAAGAAGTTCCTGCATGAAGTCAGCCTCATAATAATAAAGAAGTCGGCAAGTAGAGGGGCACAGTTTGTTCCCATTGGAATGCCGACAGTCTGTTGAAAAACACGTCCTCCGAACGTAATAAATATGTTGTCAATCAAGAAATCAAGCATCTTGATAATATCAGTTTCAGAGAATTTTTTGTTTGAATCAGAGTGGTCCTTTACAAAGTAGGATTTATCCCTCCCTAAGACAAGATACTTGTATCTACGTTGGCCATTCTTTTTTATAAAGCAAAGCAATACCAACTCTTTCAATTTGTCTCTTAGTTTGGAATGTGGAATACTAGTGTAAAGAGTAGAAAAGTCAAATGTTTTAATACTGTTACAAGATGAAAGAGAGTTAGATAAATTCATATTGAACCAATGAAGCTTAGTTGTCTTGTTGTATGATTAAACTTTACCTGAATATGGACAACTTGTGTTTGGTGTAATGCATCCTGGGATGTTGTTACCATACTTGCATGTCTGCAAAAGAAGAAAATTTTACATAGAACAAGTGTTATCCCCGCTAAGCAAGTGATATTTATTTGTCAGTTCTAAGAAGAAACCATTTAATTTTAAATGTAATATGTCTCTTTATGTGCTAAATTGTTTTTGTCTATCAGCTCATTGACCTAATTTTATCACGGTCATTGTTTTTTTTTTTTTATGATTAACTCCTCAAAATTAGGAATTCAAAATTTTATCATCAGGAGTAACTGTAAGATTTTTAATTGTCCATTCAAAAAAACATGTGGTACATATTTGTAAATTACCTGCTTCAGTGTGCACCACATGTTTGATGTCATTTCTTCATAGACAGAAAAAAATATTACAGTCATTCCTTAAGTGTTTGAGTAAAATGTAACACCTCATATTTTAGGTAACGTCACACGTCGCATATACTATATCATCTTATGGTCTATTGGAGTATAAATCATCTGTAACAATTGTAACGGGTCATTCACTTTCAAGTGTTTATACATATGCAAATAAGATTAGCATTATTTAAGAAATAATTCATGTAAGCAATAGATTTGTTTGAAATTTCCGTATGGCAGGGCCCGTGATATTCGAATTTAATCCAGAACAACGTTTGTTAAGTTTAACACTAGTAAGTGATATGTAATGAAAACAAATTTTTGATAGGTATATAAACTTATAAAATAAATTGAATTTAAATTAGTGATCGGTAGTGTATTGAAGTCACATTTGTGATTTATACAATGCTTTAGAGCTAATTTCCTAATGCTTGTAGTTCAAAGGTTTGGCTTGCTTGCTCACTCTGTATTTATAAATGTTTGCGAAAGCATCTGATAACATTATATAAGCGAAATCCCTCAATATCTATTGATTGCAGATGTGAATCTTATTTATAATTCTTGAACAAACCTTTTTCCGAACAAAGCAAGCAATCCAACCAAACTTTTGAATTACAAGCATTAGGAAAATAGCTAAAAATAATAAAGAGTTTATTTACCATATTTCTCTGGAAATAATGTCCTCCAAGAGTGTGTAAAATCAGCGAGGAATTATGTTCGTAGTATACATAACCACCAAAGTTTGCACTGGTATGATTTATTCTGTTGATTTGTCCTGGATCAGGGGTATATACCAGCGCCGAATACGACACACCACCAATGTCCAGGTCATTTGAACCTGTAGAAGTAGCCAGAACCGATTGAGAGTTTAGCATGATACTGCTTGAGTCGGACGTGAAAACCGTGACACCAAAAATATCCCACTGTTCATATGAAGGTGGAATGTAAAATTCATAAGATTTCTGAAATCCATCCATTGGAGTGGGGTAATACATTGACGGCTTTGACGTACCCGATTCTAAAATATGGACAACTGCTATTGGTTCACTGGATGCAATGAAAAGAATATCTGAGTTCATTTCGTAGTAATCCCAATCATTAGTATGACCCTTGTGATACATGCAACTATCTTCATTGTACGCTATTATTGAAGTATTATCAGAAGTTGTAAGGATAAATACACCTCCAAGATGATGAGATCCAAATCTGCTTATAATATAATCTCGTCCCAAGACGAGAGTTGGTGGTACTTGGTCGATCATAAAGATTTTAGGATTTCCATTATTAAGAAAGGTCATGTGCGCACACCCTGCAAACACTGCTATATCTGTGTTACTTGTAATTTGAAGACCAGTCAAATCGTCATCATACCACAAGGTAATCACATTGTATGCGTACTTTATATTGACCTCGGCGGTGATGTTGTTTACCAAAGTAATGCTTGTAGCTATTGCTTGATTAAAATCCACAAGATCAACCATTTTATGGAAGGTAAGAGTGATCTGGTTGCTAAAATCGGGGAAAACTATAGACACAAACGAATACGAGTCGTTCGACATCTTTGGTGCGATTACATTATAGGAATTTCCTAGAAGTGAAAGAGGGAACACGAAGAAAGAATCCGAATCATACGCAGTTAAGATGACAACTGTGACGTCAATGTTGACGCTGTTCGTCACTTCAATATAAATGCTATTTTCTTGTGCAGGGTCGAATAATCTACTGAACACATCTTCTGGAATTATAATTTTTCTAAAAGAGTTACCAGTGATGTCGAGTCTGTTATCAAGCAGTTTAGGGTCTTTCGGGGTTTTTACACTAACAAAAGCCATATTTGTTTCATGGTTGTTAATGATAATGTAAGATTTGTTAATTGATGACGAATTGTACTCAATCGGAACAGCAAAAAGAAATTCTGTACCAACTAGTGTTTGGTCTGCCATACATAATCCTAAAACAAAAATGCAAGTTTGACTATCACTTTATATTCAGTTAGTGATAAATCTGCTTTAATTGTATAAATAGGGATTACTGAATATGGAATAATGTACAGATCAAAGGAACGCAAAAAGGAGAGAGTAAATAGGTAAATAAATATAAAGAATACAGAAAAAAACGTTTAAAGGAGAATAGAAATCAATAATTGAGAAAAATGAACAGACTAAAAAAAAATCTAAAAAAGTATTTTTTTTTTTTAAATTAAAGCAATAAATGACCTCATCCATATCTCGTCAATGTGATTTTTTACCTTATGTAACTGGGTGAATTTGTCATCGATTAATTTGCACGAATCTTAATACGAGTCCTTTTATCCACCTGCGTAAGAACGTTGTAGATACAAAAGTATTCGGTGTGTTTTAAATAAAGGCAACAGTAGTATATTGCTGTTCAAAAGTAATAAATCGATCGAGAGAAAACAAATATGAGTGTGAATTCACATTACTATAAGACGTGTCACGGTACTTTTCTATCCCAAATTCATGTATTTGGTTTTGATGTTATATTTGTTATTCTCATTGGATTTTGTCTAATGCTTAGTCCGTTGCTGTGTGTGTTACATTTTAATTTTGTGTCGTTGTTCTCCTCTTATATTTAATGCGTTTCCCTCAGTTTTAGTTTGTTTCCTCGATTTTGTTTTTTGTTCATAGATTTACGAGTTTTGAACAGCGGTATACTACTGTTGCCTTATTTATAGACTAAAACTAAGGAAAATACACCAACTATTCCAGGAAAACAATGATACAACAGACACTGTGTACAAAAAACCGCAAATGCAACAAACATAGAAACGAACTATATTTTACCCCCTTTCCCCCCACATTGTATGTGCCTGTCCCAAGTCAGGAGTCTGTAATTCAGTGGTTGTCGTTTGTTTATGTGTTACATATTTGTTTTTCGTTCATTTTGGGTGAATAAATTAGGCCTTTAGTTTTCTTGTTTGAATGGTTTCACATGGTCATTTCGGGGCCTTTTATAGCTGAATATGCGGTATGGACTTTGCTCATTGTTGAAGGCTGTATGGCGATCTATAATTGTTAATTTCTGTGTCATTTTGATCTCTTGTGGAGAGTTGTCTCATTGGCAATCATACCACATCTTCTTTTTTTATATAAGATAACAACTGCCGTTTTCCTGACTTGGTACAGGACATTTAGAGAAAAAATGGTAGGTTAAACCTGGTTTTGTGGCTAACCATATCACGCTTTAAGGCAATGTTTAAAATACCTATCATTAAATGTGATGGCAGGTTGTAAAATTCCCATAAAACTATAACATAATATTTATAATATAAACAGACATAATAGGTGAGCATGTCAAAAATAGGAGTACACAGTGAACAATGTGTTATTATCTTAATCACTATAAAACAAGTAAATATGTAAACAACATTTACCATGGCACAAGTAAGTTATACTTACCCAATTTTAGAGCATAAAGAACCAAAACGCAAATCAACATTTTTTACAATTGAGAATGAATCATCTGACCACTAATTCATGAATGTCGGACACATCTAAAGCTTTATTACTTTAAAGAAATAATTTTGGGTAACTTTAGTTCTAACAAAAACAATGATTGGGGAACTCGATATTGTTTTCATCTTTGCAATAAAAACCCACTTAATTAAAAACACAATACAGCGGCAATATCTGAATTTTATAATACTTAGCATAAACAATCACACAATCAGACTAATGTTATTTTTACTGGTAATTAAGTTTAAAATGTCTCCGATTGAACTAGGGTATACCATCAATAATCAATAATCGACGACATATAAATTGCAATTCAATTCAATTCAATATGTTATTTAAGTCTCATCTCTCAATAATATATAATACAACATTAAATTAAATGTAGAAATATATAAATATAAAAGGAGAGCCATTCTGTACAGAATTACAAGAGACTATAACATTAAAAATTATATAAAGAATGCATCTATTATAAAACATATTGACATTAACATTATTTACAGTATAAAACATTTCTACGTCTGCATGTTGATTTAAGCGTTGGACGTTTTTGAACATGCACCTTTTATGCTCTACGATTTTTTGTTGTGTCACTGTCTTGTGGCTGTCGTGAGAGTGTCTTTCCACAGTCGTGCGATAAACACCTTGTCGTGGGTACCAAAATAAACGATTTAAATAAAAACAATCGTACGACAATCTGACGACTGTAGCAAGACACTCGTAATACAGTCGCACGATTGTCTAAAGATTACCAAATTTCGTACGATGCTCGCACAACATTAATTGTCTGTCGTACGACAGGGGTACGTTCGTTGTGCAACATATTTTGTTTTATTTAGAAAAATACAATTCGGCGGGAATGTCCTTAGATTCCTCCCCGTCCCCCTTCACAGTGACGACATTAACAGCAGGCTCGTCTCCTGGAGTTTCCGAATAGTCATATGTTTCAGCTTGTGGTAGGGGTCCTACGTCTAGTCAACATAACCCACGTTTACTGCTACCAACTTTCTTTTGTTAATTTTTCTTTTCGGGGTCATCCTGGTTTAAATTCGAAAACAATTACATTGAATAAATACGAAAATCATCGTTTATTTGGACCGAACTTATAATAACACTGAACAATATTGAAAGCAAATAGCAAATGGCACGCAATAAATCGGGCCTTCTTTATATACTAGTAGTTCTACTAGTAGAGACTGTTGTGCGACAGTCGTGCAACAGTCGTTCGACAGTGGCACGACAGTTACACGTGCATCCCATGACATGAAAATCTGACAAATAACCTCTAACAACTCACGATTGTCGTACGACTTTCGCTCGACTTTCGCTTGCGACAAACCAACGACAGTACAGTTACAATTCTTTTTTTCTGTACTGTACCCATCGTGAAACCATCGTGGACATGTCGAAGTTGATGTGACCACTCGAAATATTTTTTTGACATTTTGCAAGACAGTGTCACGACAACTATTTTATAGACCTTCCACGACAAAAAATCGTACGATCTGTTGTGACCGGGGCTTAGAAGGACACAAGGTGGGTTTTTTTTTTGGCATACAATAATTACTGTTTATATGTCGGATAAAATAAGAATCGGTTATTGAAAACAAAGTTATAAAAAAATTATTTGTTATTGGTCCCCTTTATTTGGATACATTTATTGTATTTAAAATACAGCTCAAACAAAAAAGTGATAAGTTACTACTCATTTACTTTACCATTAAATCATTGAGAAAGGGGACATAATTTTAAAACCTCAGCAGTAAAAGTAAACTTTTAGGTATTACATTTGATTAAGACTTTGTGCTACACTACAAAATCTGTGAATCATTCAAGAAAGAACATATTTTAAAAAATTACATGAACAATACTAATTCCAATCCGATTTTGAACAGTTATTTTGCTATCATTGAACATAATCGCCATATTGATTGATAATAAATAAATAACAGCACATAGTTGTCAAGATTATGGAATTTTATGCGACTGTCATACAATTGAAAGGTTAAGCTACCTATAAAACCAGGTTTGATCCACAATTTTCTGCATAAGAAAATCTTTGTACCAAGTCAAGAATATGACATGCTCTTCAACTTCATATATTTTTATTTTTTTTTTATTCGAGCGTCACTGACGAGTCTTTTTTTTAGACGAAATGCGCGTCTGACGTAAGTTTGAAATTTTAATCCTGGTATCTATGATGAGTTTATTGTTATCCATTCGTTTCATGTGTTTGAGATTTTGATATTGCTATTTGGTTAAAGACTTTTCGTTTTAAATTTTCCTCGGAGTTTGGTGATTTTGTTATTTTACTTTTTATTCATGACAAAACAACAAATATTATAGGCATCATGTAATCGATCTGACTGTGTCGTATGTATTTCTTCTATCCAGTGTTATTCCACATAACACTTATAAATATACTTCATGTCAAAATTCTTTATTTGGATATGTTGATAGGGTGATAATTTACGCCATCCCATGGTTCATTGGAGGACAATTTTTTAAATGCTACCCTCATTTCAGGACCAAAATTCGACCATTTAAAGAACAATGAATTGAATTTACATCAATAATTATAAATTAAAGTTGTACGTTTCAGCTTCGCCTCGATTGAAAATATTTTTTCGTGGCAACACTATACTCTATCCCTCCCGCAGCTTTCTGCTATTTATATATAGTTTGCTTCATGTCAACGAGCTGCTCATGACGAATGTAAATTTTTCTTTAAATAGCGTAGGTGTGAAGGTGCCTTGTCTGACATCTCTTCTCTATATATGCTTGTTTTGGCATTTTTTTCAACACAGCAACGAAAGACGTAAAGGTAGATAACTGTTACAGTCTGTAAAATGCTACAAAAAAAATCGAGATTGGTGTTATATACCATTGCAGAGGGTCTGGATGGGGTTTACAGGAAATAGTATGTAGCTAGCTATAAAACAAGATTTAATCCACCCTTTTCTACATAAGAAAATGCCTGTACCAAGTCAGGAATATCACAGTTGTTATATATTCGATTGATGTGTTTGAACGTTTGACTTTGCCATTTGCTTATGGTCTTTACGTTAAAAATTTTCCTCGGTGTTTGTTTTTTTTTTTTTTGGATGGAACGTGCAGAATAAAGGGATAGTGTAATAGAAAATACAGAGAAAAAAACAGAATAGTGAGGAATAGAGAATAATGGGGTTCTTCAATATAAAGAATAGAGAATAACAAGCAAAAGTTATAAAGAATAGAATAGAGAATACCAGGCATAAATTATAAAAAAAAATAGAGAATAACAGGCAAAAGTTACAACGAAAGGTGAATAAAGCTCAAACTTTATTACCAACAGAGAAAAATGGCTCTTAAAGAATTGACATATCACCACCTAGACCCTTATAGAAAGTGAAAAGACACTGATCTACCAGTGGCAACGTCGTGTTGACCGTGGTAAGTACAAATTTGATAATTAGTCTTCGACTCTCATTAAACTGAGATGTTTAGCTTGCTTTAAAACCAGGTTTAATCCACCATTTTCTACATAAGAAAATGCCTTTACCAAGTCAGGAATATGACATGTGTTATCCATTCGTTTGATGTGTTTATCTTTTGATATTGCCATTTGATTTGGGACTTTCCTTTTTGAATTTTCCTGGGAGTTCAGTATTTTTGTGTTTTTTTTTTTTTTTATGCCGAACCTACGATAGTAGGGGGTCGTTATGTTTTCTGGTCTGTGTGTCCGTTCGCTCGTTCTTCCGTCTGTCCCGCTTCAGGTTAAAGTTTTTGGTCGAAGTAGTTTTTGATGAAGTTGAAGTTCAATCAACTTGAAACTTAATACACATGTTCCCTCTGATATGATATTTCTTATTTTAATGCCAAGTTAGAGTTTTTACCCCAATTTCACGGTTCACTGAACATGGAAAATGATAGTGCAAGTTTCAGATTAAAGTTTTTGGTCGAAGTAGTTTTTGATGAAGTTGAAGTTCAATCAACTTGAAACTTAATACACATGTTCCCTATGATATGGTCTTTCTTATTTTAATGCCAAGTTAGAGTTTTTACCCCAATTTCACGGTTCACTGAATATGGAAAATGATAGTGCAAGTGGGGCATCCGTGTTCTTTGGACAAATTCTTGTTTCATATAAATCAACTTTCCTTATATATCAATTTATCAAGCAGCAATTTATTACTTACTGTTTCAAATTGATTTGAATTCGCTAGATTCTTATATCATGGAAATGAAATAAAAACTAAAGTTTTAGTGTAAGTTTTTTTTAATTTTTTTTTTATTGACCAGTATATCCCTGATCACAAAAACAAATAGAACAAATTAACATATAACTGATGCTATGTACTTGCTAATGTGAATTTATAGTATCAAATATCAGAAGGTATTCGAGGTATACAGACTGACCTTTACCATAGTCAGATAATGAAAACAAAAGAAATATGTTTGTTTCTAGTCATATCTATTCCGTCAATGAACAAGATTTTATACATTTTGTACAAGATCATGTGAATGTTTGAAAGTGTTGTGAGAACGCTGAGCAGCAAAAATATTATTATGGAATATTTATCTCTTAGATCCAACAATGACAATGACTAAAGCAAAAACTTGAAGAAGAAAATGGTAGCAATTTTGCAAAAGCGATTCGAAAGTAAAATCAGAACGTCAACGATGTTGTAACAGTTTTCACGGTGACGAGAAGGCTGCAAAAATTCAAAAGCATTTTGCCATTGGGGAATGGTATGAAATTGAATTTGACAGACTACTTTTTGTTAACTGATTGAGTTAAAAATATATTATCACATGTGTATTAATTCAGAAACGGAAATTGCTGTTATATAAAGGCAAATAAACAAAGGCTCACAAAGTAAATGTTAACAATAAAGTACGGGGGTATAAAAGTGTTTCTATTTTTTTACTGGTTATTATTTTACATTCAACTTAAGAATATGGTTGACCTCTATGTTGCAATTTATTGAATCATTTAACAGAATATTGACATATTTTTAAATGGTTAACCACAAAATATCCTAACAAATGCTATGAGGTTAAAATCAATATAGTTCACATAGTACTGTATATTTCAAAGTTTGCTATTTTGATTTATATTTTTTGAAAAGTCGGTAATTTGCATACTTCAACCTTCGAGCATATGTGCTTTTCAACTACACACATATACACAGAACAGTTTCTATTGTAGTATTAATTGGTATAATAGCACAAGAAGATTATCATTTAAGTCAATATGACAATATGACAATATCTAACATTCATACATACATATAACAATTATACGTTTAACACTAGATGTTGCTCTTTTGTCTTTTTTGTACTATAAATTGAGGAATAATTTACATAATTGTGTTTTTGATACGGGAAAATGCTAGAAGATATATATATATATCGATACAATATTAAATAGGATTTTGAGTGGTAAAAATCAGTTCAATTCATTCTTTAAAATAATATTAGCAATAGATAAACTCTGACTATAAATTCAGAATCAATTATACAAAGTTGTGTTTGTAAATAATTAGTCGAAAAGTCTAGAAGATAGATATCGATATAAAATTAAAAAGGATTTTGAATGGTGAAATATTAGAAAAAATAAGTATCACAATTTTTAAGAGTAATATTAGCACTATGTTATATTTTATCCCCATGGTATTTATTTTACGTTTTTGTCAAATACAGCACCATACATATAAGCAATAAAAACATATAAACAATCATCTCAATAATGTGTACAACAAATGTAAAATCTTTGATATGTTATGATTCCAAATGGATTTCTCAAATGAATTAACACTTGAATGATTCATTTAAGTGTTATGAAATTGATTGAATAATGAAATAAACCTCAAATGAACATACTGGCTTAAAATAGTCCCAAACTTTACAAAATGAATATTACAACAAATATACATAATAAATCATATTTTATGAACAGCCATAGCACAAAATAAATCTGACATACCATGAAAGAACTAATAATCCATTTTATATTATTAGTAATTCGTAAAGAATAAATTCAATTTTCAGTTCACCAACTAGAGACTATTCATTTGGCTGAGAACAACATTTGCACTATTTATCAATCGTCTAACCATTTGTTTTAATACATGTTTTGTCTTCGCCATCTTTCATTCGATCATTTATTTAAGGAATGACTGTAATATTTTTTCTGTCTATGAAGAAATAACATAAAAAATTTGGTGCACACTGAATAACGCACGTAGCGGGTTATTTAGCAGTGTGCACCACATTTTTTATGTTATTTCGAATAGACAGGGAAAATATTACAGTCATTTCTTATAATCTAATTCTTTAATTCCATTTTAAACCGTAGAAAACCATGAAAAACGTTGATGACGTCACGGTCACATGACTAAATTATGTCTATGGGCTCATAACAAAATAACGTCAGCCAATCAGAAGACGCGTTACATCCAAAATTAAATTATTCTACGTTGTGAAGCATATATAATATGATGTTCGGACAGTCTTATTATTACTGTGAAATACTGTATAGTATATCTATTAGCTAATTTTGAAAACATGCTTCTATCCTTTCCAGTAATATTTATATCTACGAACTAATATTATGCACGAAATACAATGTATTAAACTGTGATTTATTCTACTTTTCTCAACGATTGTCAACCAAGGATGACCATTGCGTGATCACCAATCGATAAGAATGGAAAATGCGTGTGCTAAGTAATTTTAAGATATGCAGTGTTACTTATAAAACATGCAATATATTTATGATGTATATATACATGATAATGATGCAACTTTCATGCACATTGACTAGAAATATATTTTTGTATAGATAATGGTTAGAATTAATACAAATAAATGAGTATTTTATTAAATTAAATTTGGATTTTTAGTGTACACATATAATTATCAATAATAAATGAGTCCTAACAAACGGCTAAAGCTCATCTCTTTTGTTATGCATTAATACTTTTAACATTACTTTCTTATTTACAATAAACCTACATTAATCTATATGCTTATCTAGAAATAACTACAATATTTAACGTTTAAATTTCCTTTGTCATCTTGATGTCCAATTTGGAATGTTCCAAGTCAATTAAAGTACGCTTTAAGAAATGCTTTAATTGTTTTAGTCTTTAGACCTGAGCAAAGACACATTACTCTTGAAAATAACTTGTAGATTTGTGTTAAACACTCTAGTTATTTTATAGTAAGTTTCCGAGGCATCAGATTATTATTTCACATGAATGCTTAAAAAGCATGTATGGAACTTGCTATTACAAATACATCAATAATTTTAAGAGGTTTATCTCCCTTTGAATATGTCAATCCCCTTGAAAAACAATTGTGTTTATTAGAAAAAATCAAAGCATATGCTCCTTTCTTCCTTTCAAGTTATTTACAAATCACAGTTAAACCAAATTAAAGCGAATATATAATGAGATCATATCAATGTCAAAATAAAAGATTGCATTGTAGCACCCAGCCGAGAGTAACCTCCCATTTTCAGAGTAGTCTCCCTTTGTTCACTTCTTTCCATGCCCATCATTGTAATATAGCAAAGCCCATGGTATATCACCTCTGATTGGACCATCAGGTGCTGAAAGATAAAAAAAAAACCCACATCAATTATTTTATAGATATTGCCGATGTTTACCATAACACAAACTAATAATTACTTATAAAACATTCAATACATGTTTGGTGTGTATATATAATAATGTCCCATTATATAGAAAAATTAATGAAATCAGGAGATATTTTTTTTATGTTTTACACTTCTTATTGGGATTTGAAATATTGTTTTATTTGTATATAATACAAAAACATTAAATGTTATGGAACGGATTTCATAAAAGACCCTTAAATATTTTTATATTCATCAATATTATGTATACAAAAATCTCAATATCTTATTCAGATAAACAAATCAATAAGTCTGTTTGCTAAATGCCAAATGTCAGTGCATGTTTCATGGCATTTTAATTTTGCATGACATATAAAAGGAAATAATTACATTTGATGTATGTTTCATTATAATACTTTATTCTGATTGGCTAACTGCACATCACGTGTTATTCCGTAAGCAGTTGCATTGCTCAATACAACTTTTCATTCATGCTAACACGTGGTCCAACAATAAAGTGCACAGGTGAAATAAATAAAAAAATATATGAAATTCGTGTTTTCATGATCATAGCTAAAAAATGTAATTATAAGTATTGAATGCTTCTTTTTGTAACTTTATAGGGTTGTAAAAGCGTTGACCGTGCGCACATTTTTAGAATGAAGCGCTTCCGCGCTTCATACAAAATGTACTTCGGTCAATGCTTTTACACCCCAATAAATTTACAAAAAGAAGCATTCAATTCTTAAATACAGTTTTATAAAAATTTCTTATATTGAATAAAACAACATGCTAATTAAGAGATTTTTTCAATATTTCTTTTTTTTTTTGTTGTGTTTTGTTTCTTAATTTAACTCATGTTATGGTATCATAAAAAAGTATAATTTAAGGAGGTAGACCTAGGTTAAGGGAAATAACTCTTAATATCATCAGTACGTTTGTGTCAAACATTTTCAAAAATATATTCTAAGCTTCTAGGTTACATAGATTATTTTCAATCTGTTTCAGGTAAATGCTTAAAATACATTGATGAACTTGACTTTTACAAACGCTTAACTGATTTAAAGAGTTATCTCCCTGAACCAAGGTCTAACCCCTTAAAGCTTTCTAATTTGGTAAAACTTAAACCAAGGTAACTAAAAATTTGAAAACAAACATATCAGTGAGTATCTTAAATGCAATAAATAAAAAATTTGAAAATGTATGGTTACTTTAAGAAAGGCACTTTTTGATAATTTTGATCATGTATATTTCTTGAACACACCTTGAATACTTTAATTTACTTAAACTCATTATACCATTCAATATATAATTATAGAAAACAACAACAACACCAAAAGCTTTAAAATTATCTCAACTAAGACTTTCATTAAAATATTTCAGTATTGAAAACAAAAATAACAGCAAAAGCGTTAAAAAACAAGAATGTGTCCATAATACACGGATGCCCCACTCGCACTATAATTTTCTATGTTCAGTGGACCGCGAAATTGGGGTCAAAACTTTAATTTGGAATTAAAATTAGAAAGATCATATCATAGTGAACATGTGTATTAAGTTTCAAGTTGATGTTACTTTAACTTCATCTAAAATTACCTTGACCAAAAACTTTAACCTGAAGCGAACGGACGCACGGACGGACAGAAGCACAGACCAGAAAACATAATGCCCCTCTTCTATCGTAGGTGGGGCATAAACAGTATCACACAGGGCTTATATTTAGTAATTAAGCCAAACACCAGCAAATTAAAATAAGTATGCCAAACAAAAATAGAATGCAATTCAAAGTCCAATGACACAAGCTTTGATAATAATAGTGATTTATTCATTGGACCACGCAAAATGTACTTTAACGAATGATAGTGAGTAATTAATAATTATAAATAAAACAATACAAGGCGAAAGGAACCAAACAAAACTATTATTAAATCATTAACTATTAAACCATTAGTTTGGACAGTCATTTCAAGCATGCTCTTATAGTTTTCAAATCATTTCACCTTGTAATGAACCGCAGTCATATGTTATAAAGAAAATTGTCCTGATTTCAATTGAGGTAAACTGACAATGTAAATTATTAATATGAAATAAATTAATTGGTTATCAACTTGAGAAACAAACATGAACCAAATTATTTTTTAAAATACATCAACATTCAAATTTCGCATCTGTACACATTTCGAAACTATAGCTTATAAGGTTAGCTAGTATAAAAAGTATTTTAAACAATACTGCCAATTAAAGCTTTTAAAAAGGTCGAGGTAAATCACGTTAAGTTGGCAGATCAAAATAATTTATGTATTAGAAGTAAAATATGCATGCATGCTTTTTATTGAAATGACTGTTCAGGATAAACAATGGCTGTCTGATGAGATCAAACCATGCATGAATGACATGTGCTTACAAATATATAGATTGCATCTGTAATGTGGTTTCGTCATCTGTAGGTAAAACATATGTAATAAGTTTTATGATATAGATGTTTCAGACAATAAGGAATTTATCTTCAACGTAAAAGTAATATAGCTGCACCTCAGAGTCAAATAATCATTTGATAGTACTTACAATTTTCAGTTTTTATTAGTTTACACCGTTCTTATAACATCATGTACATTTGTTATATAAAATACACAAAACGTATCGAACCATTTAACCACAATAGACAGTGCATTGTGAGATGAAATATAGTGTAAACAGTACATATAATCAAATGAAACAACACATTTTACCAATAATACATTTGTGTTGTGATATATTTCGGATTCAGCCTATTCATTATGTGTTATATATATTTGACTATCAATTTGAATTAGTATGTATAGATATATTTTCTTACCTGCGTTATATTCACATTTCGGACCAATAAATCCATCCTGGCATATACAGGAACCAGACGAAGGATCACATGTCCCTTCATTATCACAGTCACAGAAATATTCACAATTGGGACCAAACCGACCTTTGCTACATGCTGAAAGCAGACATTTTATATATTCAAATATTTTAACATATACAATGATATATAAATCGTTATTATTAACTTAGTTAATTATATGCTCCCACTTTTATCTTTACTACGGTTTCATTTATCTTAAGGATAAAAACAAAGATCTTCAAAATAACAGTCTGTAACATAATTATACTATCCCGGAAACTGAAGTATCAATTTTGATATTAACAACTACAAAAAAATCAATTATTTTTAATAACACAGTTCTATTCTTAGAGTAATATAGATTTTAATGAGGAACCTCTTGTTCTGTCGTTGTTGTTTAATAGTGTGGTTCATTAATGTTTCTCGCTTCTAGTTTTTTTATTCAGATTATAATGTTAGTTTTCCTGTTTTACACTAGTCACTTTGGGGTTCTTTATGGCTTGCTCTTCGGTGTGAGCCTTGGCTTCGTGTTGGATGCCGTCCTTTGGCATATAATGGTTGATTGTTTTACACAATGTGTCACGGAATTAAGAGTTGCCTCATTGGCGCCTATACCACATCTTGTTTCTATTTACTCTGTGGCTTGTACTGAACAGTTATTAAAAACAAATCGAGATTCTAACCTTTTCTGCAATCAGGACCTGTTGATCCTGAAGGACAAATACAGTTTCCTGTCATGTGATCACATTCTGCTTCTCCACAATCACATGTCTCTCTACAATGGCGGCCGAACGTTCCTCTTTTACATTCTAAAATTTTCAAATTCTATGTTTGAAGTATGAATTGCAAAATGTTATTCCATAATTAATTAATACTGCTTGTCAGTGACCTATTACTAGAATTACTTCACTTGACTGGGCGGGGTTTAAGAAGTTCGCTCATTTAAGACCAGTCCATCTATAGGTAGGAGTTTTAGGATACACTCATCAATAAAGTGTCCAGTTATTCGTCCCAAACCATGCACTCAGTTCTTTTGTATATGCGTTTGGTGACACTGGTAGGTGATTAGAATTCAATAATGATTATAACGGTCATCATCCTTATCACACACATCTTCAAATAGACTGTCCTTATGCAAATTAAAACATAAGCTCCGCCCGATCAGTTAAAATAACATTTGGTAATAATATTGATTGATTACTAATATAATCAAGTCGCACAAGTGATGAAAAATACAGGTTTGAAGGTTTAAAATATAATTGTTTTTTGTTCTTTTTAAAACTGATAGTTTTGTAGAAAATAGCTATTTTTAGCCTAAGTTATGACGTACGTGTTTCACACTGATCTCCAATAAAACCAAGAGGACATTTACATTGGCCTGTCATGGCGTTACATTTCCCTCCATTGACACAATCACATTTCTCTGAACAATATGGTCCATGGCTACCAACAGGACACTCTGAAAAGCGCAAAACATTAGCATTGGAATAACATAAATTGAGTTTTAATTTCAAGTAACTGTTTGTAAATTCTGGCAGTCAAATTTAACTGGATCTAGGAGAAAAGTCTATATGAAATATATAGTTTATATCCAAAGTATATATTGATGCAGTATATTGTATTTTCAGTAGTGATAAATGTAAGAATTTTTGCTATATAGTCTTACAATTCTGTCTTGATATCATGGAGGCAGATACAGAGAGTAATTGCATATTTATAAAACCAAATAAGTTCACATTGCACTCCACCAGATACTTATTTAGAAAATAATTTCTCTTTCGTGCTGTTCAAGGCAAAGGTTTTTAAAAAAATCGAAAAGATTATACAAATG
The DNA here is from genome assembly GCA_037788925.1 of Mytilus galloprovincialis. Taxonomy (NCBI): domain Eukaryota; kingdom Metazoa; phylum Mollusca; class Bivalvia; order Mytilida; family Mytilidae; genus Mytilus; species Mytilus galloprovincialis. The sequence continues at coordinate 18,627,936 of CM075342.1, read as the reverse complement.
ATGAACTAATGAAACAAAAAAGGACCAAATGCTCAAACCCTACCAAGGAACCACGGTTGCACATACTAGTAATGGATATACATTCCTAAATTTTAAAAAAAACACAATATCTGGTTTTTTATGACTGTTCTGAAATACAAACGTCACCTAAGAAATAAAAACATTGAAATATTAAACACACTTTTATGCTCTATATGTCTTGTTAGTTTAGTAGGTTTGAGAGGTTTTACCATTCTTTTTCAAACTGTGTCATATTTTTCTGCGTGTGCACTCGTTTGTGTCTTATCTCTTACCTAGTTCACAACTTTGACCATAGAAACCTGAGGAACAACCACAACATCCCGATATAGGGTCACATGTGGCCTTGTTTCGACAGTTGCATGTATGAATGCAACCTGGACCAAATCTTCCCTGCGGACACATCTGATCACATGATTCACCCATCCATCCGAGATTGCAATTGCACCGCCCAGTTACATGATCACAATGACTATTTTCTGAGCAGCGGCAAATTCCAGTGCAGTTAATACCGTATCTTCCATTTACACACACTGAAAGCAAAATAAAACATGTTTTTAATACTGTGTTTATGTTAGTGATTTTCTTTATATATCTTTATAATAACTGTAAGGTTGGGTGAGTATACTTTTAAAAGATTTGACTTACTTCTTTCAAAAAACAAATCGAGGCAGAATAGTATAATCATTATTAAAACACTCACTATTTTGACATTTGTTGCCATGGTAACCTGGCGGACAAATGCATTGTCCTGTTCTCGTGTCACATGATCCTTTATTCTGACAGTTGCATGTCAGACCACAGCTTGGACCATACCTCCCGGAAGGACATGACTCAGTACAAGTAGGACCAATATATCCATCTTTACACGTACATGCTCCAGTAACGATATGACAAAAAGCACCATTTTCACACTGACAACCCTGATCACAGTTGGCACCAAAGTGTCCTTCTTTACAACCTGTAAAATTAAAAATGTATTCAAATTACATATCAAAGAAAAAATGATATCGTAAGTCACAGTTGCATATATCATACATGTGTTCTACGTCATTAATTTTTGTATGAAGGTTGGAAGACTTGCAAATAAAGTACTATATAGGAGTGACAAATTGTACTACATTGTGCTGGTTTTAGTAAAACGAATTAATTCTAACAATTATGACAACTTTAACCAAGATACTGAACGCCTGAAACATGTGAAATGGTTTTCACAGTACTATTGCGATAATTAACCAAAAGATTAATGACTAAAAATATAGTTATTTTTTACTTATTGTTGGATAAAGCAGATTGACACTTAAGTAAATAGGTTTGTTTAAAACGGACATATGATATCAAATACAATTGTTGTGTATAAAACAGGTAACAAAGATTTTACCGGAATGTTCAAATTTGCAAATATAAACAATAGGACAAATGATGTCATTATTCACAGGCTTAAAGATTGAAGAATAATAGGAAGTAGATGTATAGAAGCAATACATATAAGTGTGTACCTAAGCAACAAAATAAATCTTTTGCAAATGATAAAAATTAACATACATGTAGCTTATGAATAAAATATGTATGTGTATAAAGTGCCATTATAAACGAGACGTTTGAAAACATCATTGCTTTATTATGATTAAAATTTAATAAATAAAAAGATCGCCAAAAGAATAGGTTGTACACTTTTACCTTCCAAAACCAATAGAAAATACAAAAATACAAAAGCAAAAAAAAATTATAACTCATTCTGGAAACAGTCAGAGGGCACACACATTCTAAGTATACAACATAATCTTTGAACTCAGTAATAAATTGTGCTAATCGAGCTAAAAAGGCTAAATGTATTTGAAAGACGCCGATGGTATTGTGTTGAAGATATCGATGTCGATATCGTTTATTTAGAAATATAGCAGAATTGTTTGTTTTGAAATAACACCTGTTATTTAATTTCAATCTGATTTTAAACAATATATATGTAAGTTTCTAAACTTAAACGTAAATGCTTGCGTAAGAATATATACAAATGCGTTTTCCTGCCTACCATGCTTTTAAAATACATTAAATTGCAAACATGTAACATAAAATAAAGAGTAAGTCATCGATTTTCTATCCCAAATTCATGTATTGTCACGGTACTTTTCTATCCCAAATTCATCTATTTGGTTTTGATGTTATATTGGTTATGTCACGGTACTTTTCTATCCCAAATTCATGTATTTGGTTTTGATGTTATATTGGTTATGTCACGGTACTTTTCTATCCCAAATTCATGTATTTGGTTTTGATGTTATATTGGTTATTCTCATCGGATTTTGTCTAATGCTTAGTCCGTTGCTGTGTGTGTTACATTTTAATGTTGTGTCGTTGTTCCCCTCTAATATTTAATGCGTTTCCCTCAGTTTTAGTTTGTTACCCCGATTTTGGTTTTTGTCCATAGATTTATGAGTTTTGAACAGCGGTATACTACTGTTGCCTTTATTTTTCTACCATGATATTTAAAAAAAAATGAAAGATTGTAATACTACATCTACATTCTGATTGTACATACCAGTCCATTTAAAAGCTATATTCAATGGATTGTTACTGTTAGTATTCTGCATGATATAAGTACTAAATACCAAATGAGACGGAGTGGTATTATAAAAAAGAGTTCTACGAAAACAAAGTCATAAACTTTCTTTCCAGCATGAAACGCTTATTAAATATATAGTCATTGACCACCTGTTTACGATCATTGTTAGGGTCATATCCATGATGTATACCGGTTGTATAATGGTTATGGTGTTTAACATAGAAAACTTTAATTTCGCAAAAAATGTAAAAACTTAATAAAGGTGTTTCATGTTATACATTTTTAGAGCTTAAATGATTTTCCTGTTATGACAATTATACATATAGTAAAATTCATCTGGATTAAAAATTGATAAAATAAAAACTAATCAATCGCAAATACTTGAAAATAAATTTCATCAAAAGAGCTTTATTCAAATAATGCACATACCCGATCTTTCATTTCTTTCCAACTCTAATTTAGCTTTTCGTCTCAGCTTTCTCCGATGACGAGTCTTTCTACCTTTTCTATGTTTTTTATTTGACTTAGTTGGCTTAATAACTATATTCCAAGCAGCAAATTAGTAGGAAATGTATATTAGTAGTACAAGAAATTAACAACGAGGAAGTATAATGTCATAAAGTTTAAAATGTAAATGCTTTCCTTGTTGAGAATATTCAATGGACGCAAGAAATTTAGTATGGTTGTTTTGTTAGGATCGAAGTATTTAAAATGTGAAAACATATTCAGAAAGTAATCGATGATTTGTCCTTATCATGACCAGATAAACAAAACACACACATGATATTTTATTGTGTTGATACAGTTTAAGCTGGGGTCACACATTCACGATTTTTACTCCGCCCTTGATAGGACCAAATTCCCGATTAAAATTTATCAAAAGTCTGATCAAGATCCTATGAATCGTGAATGGAAATTCAAACTGTAATTAAAATTTGTAAAAAAAAAATTAACAACGACAACAATCAGATATTGTTCAGGAAGCGTCGATATTTAAACGTTTCAAAGCGAATGTATCCCGATAAGCCCGTTCTAAATCCGCTTCTAATCCGAATTGTATCTTTCGCCAGGTAAAATTCGACCGAGTCTGTCACGACTGCGTCCCGATTCTGCCGCATGTAATCGGACAAAGATCAGATAGTGACAAGACAGTGAACCCACGCAGACGGAAGTTATCCGTTCGAAAACTGTCGGCATACTCGGGATGATCAGGTACCGTCGGAACGTAATCCTATCACGGTCCGCTCTATCGCATTGCAAACGGCTTTGTCTTGTCTCAGTTGTATTGTATTCAGTAATTCTCTGACGTGGGTATCATTGACGAATTTACAAGTAATAACGGGACTGTTTCGGAACGGTTTCGGCAAAAACGGTTCGCAATCGACAAGATCTGGATGCAATCTGGACTCAATCGGCAGAAAAACAGCAATGAAAAATTTCTCCAGATCATTCCCGTTCCACAGGACACCGTTCCGAATACACAGAACATTGTTAGGAATTCGATGCGATACAGAAGAATCTGTCACGAGATGAGCACGATTGTAATCCGACTAGACAAAATCGGCTGAGTTTCCCCGAATGTTACGGGACGCCCCTAACTGTCGGGTGCTTTGCCGAAGTAATCGGACCCTTCCCGACCAGTAGGAATATGTTACGAACTAAAACGACTGCTTTCAGACAATAATAGGAAATTCCAGATAATTGAGGATACTAATCCGACTTTTTCACTTTTCGTGTCGTATCGCTGTCTGATCTCTAACGGGAGAAATAATCGGCAATGTGTGAACCCCGCATTAACAAACAAACACTTGTAATTGAATCATACAATTTAGCTGTCTACAGTCAGACATACTCAAGCAAGTCTGATATTAAAGTATTGAAATCGTAGCTAGTGTACAAGAAGGTTAGTATTTATAAATTTGTAAGCATTGAACATTAGACATACAGTGATATCTCATTCAAATCCTTTCGGATTCGATGTTTTTCCTCCGAAAGACATGTGTTAAAACAGGTGAATAAAAAATAACGGTATACCCAACACTTCAATTTTTACATGTCTCCGATCTAGAAACGGATAAATTTAGATAGCTTTCACTTTGTAAACAAAACTTTTTCTCGAATGTTTGATAGTAAACAACACCCTATTAACATTACATTTTATACTATTGAATATATACAAACTGATTTCTACCTGCCTTCTTATTTACAAAAATATAATGATAAATTACTTAGAAATGACAATCTAAAATGATGAATGATGGCGTATTATTTGTAACGCACATGGTTCACATCTAATTACCTCTTGAACAATGTTTTCCTCTGTGTCCTGGTTTACATACACACTGTCCACTAATATGATTGCACGCGAAGTTTTGCCCGGTACAGTTACATGTCTGACTACACTCTTCCCCATACGTTCCTTCTGGACATCCTGAAAGAATAATAGTTGAAAATTTGTACTTAATGATCAAAATTTTAATACTAAGTGTACATGTAGGAAAAGTTGAATTTTAGTCAATGTTTAAAAGAATTTAAAAAATAAGTTTAATTTGATTCCCTAAAACTTTTGGAATAAACTTTACACATTCATTTCATATCAATTGAATTATTGTTTACACATATGTACGTACTTTGTTCACATGAATCCCCTGTCATCCCAGGATTACATCTACAGGCTCCTGTCATATGATCACATGGTTCATCTATGGCGCAGGTACATATTTCATTGCAATCATCGCCATATGAACCACTGGCACAAACTGCAAGGTAACATAATATTGATAGCAGGACATTGGAAGAGACTTTTTCCAATTTTTAAAAGAATATTTAATGGAAATGAATTATTTAGCGATACCCTAAATGACAAATCTAGATAAAGAAATATTACAAAACGGTCATGTTCTTATAAAGTACAAATAATACCTTTGTCACAAAAGCGGCCTTTCCATCCTGGTTTACAGATGCATTCTCCGTTCTCATGGTTACAAGTGGCGTTGTTGCGGCAGTCACATGTTTCTATACAATTGTCACCAAAGAAACCTTTAGGACACACTATATTTGGTAAGAAAAAAAATTAAAAAATGAGGCATATTTCAATACTGTACATGACAACAGAAATAATTGAAAATATCTTGAATACATCATGTGCAAGTCGCATTGCAAAGTTTACCTCCTACCGGCATTATATCTTACTAAACAATAACTACTGCTCATGACCAAATACATTTTGAAAAAAAAGACATTTTTTATAACTTGCTTATTTGCAGTGCATAAAAAATGAATCTTTGCACTAAAATGAAGCTAACTATTTAATATAAGACAATCCAATAAAAAACGTCTGGTGGAAACATAATAAATATTGATATCAACTTACCCTGATCACATTTATCACCTCGGTAACCTGGACTACAGCTACATTTACCACTAAACCTATCACATGACTCACTGTTGATACAACCACAATCCAGAGCACAGTTAGGTCCATAGTGGAAATTATCGCAACCTGAAAAAATAGACACGATGAAAAAACGTCCAGATGTTAAATGAATACGATGAAAATTGCGTGTAACTTTCTTCAATGATTTTGCATGACTTCAAAATTCTTATACATTAAACTGGTGTAGGTAAATTAAATAACTGTTAGCTCTGTAATTTCCTGAAAAAATGAAAGACAACATGTGTTTTGTCTAGCGTCATCATTTCTGTTATATGTATGTTCTGGTTTTCAACTAGTAACTAACCAAAGTCATTGCTACAGAACTCTCCTATGTTTTTAGGGGTTGTTGGTTCGAGCAAGGAGTCAGAATAATGTGTTCGAGTAAGATAACATGTCTTCCTACGGAATATTATCTACTAGAAGTGACGGCTAATACAGTGGCTAGGCTATTTTCAGGTGTACGTCCAAACCTCGGCGAGGGGTTTGATGGCCCCAATCGGGTCCAGGTTAAAGCCTCCACTGGTAGTGGTTTCGAGGGGGCGAAGCACCCTCAAGCTAACGAGTTATGGAGAACGAGATACCATTTCTGTCATTAATAGCTCATCAATAGCAACATACTTTAGATATAAAAAAAAGAAGATGTGGTATGATTGCCAATGAGACAACTATCCACAAAAGACCAAAATGACACAGACATTAAAAACTATAGATCACCGTACGGCCTTCAACAATGAGCAAAGCCCATACCGCATAGTCAGCTATAACAGGCCCTGATAAGACAATGTAAAACAATTCAAATGAGAAAACTAACGGCCTTATTTATGTAAAAAAATGAACGAAAAACAAATATGTAACACATAAACAAACGACAACCACTGAATTACAGGCTCCTGACTTGGGACAGGCACATACATAAATAATGTGATAATAAATAATAATAGAGTCTACTTTGTTTATCTCTTATGTTTAATTTATTCATTGTGTTGATTTGGAATCTAATGGTCATTGGTTTAAGAGAAAATGTCCAAACCAGTTACTTTAAAATATGTATAAAAGGAGCTGCACTCGATCAAAACCCCTTATTTGTGCAAATTTCGTTAATGGACATAAAGTTATTAATTTTCATAGATGTTCAGGTGTATTATGAAAATTCGTAAAGCGTTCCGTGGAACCCTGGTTCTTGCCTGTGATTACTTCCCGCGAAAAGAAAATCAATTATCAGTCCATTACAGGTTTTAAAAAATCAAACATTTCCTTAAGATATTTTTTCTTGATCTGGAATATTACTTCTACCCAAGTTTCATGACAATCTCTGAAGGTTTTCAATTTTATCATATATCCAGATGCTCCGCAGGGCGCAGCTTTATACGACCGCAGAGGTTGAACCCTGAACGGTTGGGGCAAGTATGGACACAACATTCAAGCTGGATTCAGCTCTAAATTTGGATTGTGATTAAATAGTTGACACTGCATAGGTTTCTGACACAGAATGAATGTGGTCTAATGAACTTAAAAAAAATGTTTGCCTTTGAGCAATTCACTATGCTGTTGAATATTAATCCTCTCAAAAAAATGTTTGAAGAAATTTTCTTTTTATTTATGAAATCTGAAATGAAAAAAATTGACCCTCCAATTTTTTTTTCACATCCCCCTTTCCCTTATTTCAAAACTGATCTCAATTCAAATTTCTAATGAAGTTTGCAACAATAACTACTCATTTAAATACATCATAAAATATTAAAATGTAAAAAAAGTGCTTGTTATCACTGAATGGTAAAGATTGTTTTAATCTATCAGTTGGTAGTAAAAGTGAATATACATTGTATATTGTATAAAACAAGGATTTAAGTTGATTCAACTACTATTCTGGACAAAGAAAGATAACTCCAATTGAAATCCAATTGGAATTTCTTGCTATTGCACAATATTGTGCAATTAGATATTTCTTGCTATTGTGGAATACTGTGCAATTGAAAATATTTGCTATTGCACAATACTGTGCAATTGAAGATTTCTTGCTATTGCACAATACTGTGCAATTGAAGATTTCTTGCTATTGCTGAATACTGTGCAATTGAAAATTTCTTGCTATTGCACAATACTTAATATAATAATTTTGGATCCTGATTTGGACCAACTTGAAAACTGGGCCCATAATCAAAAATCTAAGTACATGTTTAGATTCAGCATATCACAGAGGCCCAATAATTCAATTTTTGTTAAAATCAAACTTAGTTTAATTTTGGACCTTTTGGACGTTAATGTAAACCATTTTTACAAGGGGACCAAAAATTAAGAATCTACATACACAGTTAGATTTGGCATATCAAAGAACCCCAATTATTCAATTTTTGATGAAATCAAACAAAGTTTAATTTTGGACCCCGATTTGGACCAACTTGAAAACTGGGCCAATAATAAAAAATCTAAGTACATTTTTAGATTCAGCATATCAAAGAACCCCAAGGATTCAATTTTTGTTAAAATCAAACTAAGTTTAATTTTGGACCCTTTGGACCTTAATGTAGACCAATTTGAAAACGGGACCAAAAATTAAGAATCTACATACACAGTTAGATTCGGCATATCAAAGAACCCCAATTATTCAATTTTTGATAAAATCAAACAAAGTTTAAATCTGGACCCTTTGGGCCCTTTATTCCTAAACTGTTGGGACCAAAACTCCCAAAATCAATACCAACCTTCCTTTTATGGTCATAAACCTTGTGTTTAAATTTCATAGATTTCTATTTACTTATACTAAAGTTATGGTGCGAAAACCAAATAAAAATGCTTATTTGGGTCCCTTTTTGGCCCCTAATTCCTAAACTGTTGGGACCTAAACTCCCATAATCAATACCAACCTTCCTTTTGTGGTCATAAACATTGTGTTTAAATTTCATTGATTTCTATTTACTTAAACTAAAGTTATTGTGCGAAAACCAAGAATAATGCTTATTTGGGCCCTTTTTTGGCCCTTAATTCCTAAACTGTTGGAACCAAAACTCCCCAAATCAATCCCAACCTTTCTTTTGTGGTCATAAACCTTATGTCAAAATTTCATAGATTTCTATTTACTTAAACTAAAGTTATAGTGCGAAAACCAAGAAAATGCTTATTTGGGCCCTTTTTGGCCCCTAATTCCTAAAATGTTGGGACTAAAACTCCCAAAATCAATCCCAACCTTCCTTTTGTGGTCATAAACCTTGTGTTAAAATTTCATAGATTTCTATTCACTTTTACTAAAGTTAGAGTGCGAAAATTAAAAGTATTCGGACGACGACGACGACGACGACGACGACGACGACGACGACGACGACGCAGACGACGACGCCAACGTGATAGCAATATACGACGAAAAATTTTTCAAATTTTGCGGTCGTATAAAAAATACTAATCCCAGACCGTCTTTTAAGGTGATACCTAACACTACAGGGAGATAAATCTGTAAAGTCATCTAAATGTTTTAATTACGTTGTGTTGTAATGGGAATATTAAGCTTCTCAATGATCAAAATTGGTGTTTGTCAAACTGCTATATAACCAGTGTATTAATTCTGACAAAACGGTTGGTTCAAAAATTTTAAAATTTTGATATTTTTGTTAAAGGGTCAAAGTAAATACATTGTCAAAAATTTCTGAAAATTAAACGAGCCAAATTGATTTTAGTGAAAGTGTTGGATACCACCTTAATTGTGAAAAGATAAGTCCGTCTGTCAACTGAAAAATGAAAAAAAATACTTTCAAAACTTTACTTTAATCATAAAAAAGCTTCTGCCAAAGATTCATAAAATTCGATGAAGGTTTGACAAAGTAATTGATGTGTAACACACTTTAACCAAAGACTGTATCTACTTGTTAACTTCAAATAGAAATTCATTTTATCAGTAAAATAAAGGCAGATTAAAATTATTATTTCATCATTATGCTCTGGATACTCTAAGTCTTTTGATCACAAAAAGCTTCTGTTAAAATTTCGTAAAATCTCATGAAGGTTTGATAAATTTAATGATATTTACAAAAATCTTTAACCACATACTTAACCTAAATGGTGACGACGCCAACGAAATTTATGATCGCTTTTTCTCGCTTTCGTGACATAAATGTCACAGGCTCGAAAAAAATGCAAATCAATTTTCTCCACTCTCAGCAGATAATGAAATGCTTTAATAAAAGGAAAGTAAGTAGAATTCACAGTAGATTCAGACTTTGACAGAAAACGAACAAATATATAACACGGTACCATTAGATTGAAAAGTAAATGTCGTCACTTTTATTCGCAATTATAAAAGCTACTGGAGAAAGATTTACTAGGCTGATGTGCTTTTAACCATTTCTTTTTAATTTATTTAGTTTAAAATATTTTTTACCAAAATTCTAGTGTACTCCCGGGCGTTTTGACGTAAACGTTGCTACGCGCATGAGGCTAAGCGTTATTGTAATATAAAGCAATTTTCGTATTTATATCATATGATCATGTTCCTGTCATAATACGCGTTTAACATTTGTCAATGGACATTAAACATCAATCTTTCTATTGTTACCTTTATTGGCTCACTATTAACTCACCTAATTCGCACGCCTTTCCGGTGTACCCATTTGGACAATTACATTTTCCATTGATGTTGTCACATTTGGCATCATTCATACAGAAGCATCGATACAAACAGTTAGTACCATAAAAGCCTGGTGGACAACCTGAAAATTATTAGAAAGGAAGTAAAATCAAATAAAAAAAAACATTTCTCTAATGTTTGTGCTATTTTAACATTTCCTGACCGGTGTGAGAAAAATATAGAAAAATAAATTGGAATAATTAATATAGATGAATTTAAATACATTAGCCTTACATACTAGTTTTGGCAACCTAGATTTATAATACAGATACATGGTTTTTGCTAAAGAGTAATTCAAACAACTCTGCAGAAACTAAAATAGAGAAAGTAAAATTTCATTTACTTAAAGTTTGAGTTATTTTCAACGTCCTTTAAGTTATAATAGTTATTGATAAACTTCCTATTTGTACCTTCTTCGCAAGTGGTTCCCTTCCATCCAGAAGAACAGATACATGTTCCACTAACGGGATCACAGGTACCATTGTTATGACACACACAGGTTTCCGTACAATCCTGACCATATGTTCCAGGTGCACAACTCTTCCTACATCTCTCTCCCATCCAGCCAGGAGCACAAGCACATTTTCCATCAACATGGCTACATTCAGCTTCATTTCCACAGTCACATGCTTTTTTGCAGTCAATTCCTTGATAATATTAGATTAAGTATTATGATTTTTTTCTTGTTTGGATTCTTTTACATGTTATAAGTATTTGTTGGTTATAAGTGGTGTTTCTTTTTATGTCAAATGTTGTCACAAGTAATTGGAGGGAAACAGTGAGGGTATGCATGTTGCATGATAATCATTATTATTTTGAAAAGACAAGTAGGGGTTAATATTAAAAGACACATACCATAAAATCCTTCTGGGCACGCCTTTGTACAAAACTTTCCTCTCCATCCAGACGAACAAACACAGGCACCACTTATATGATCGCACATTGCTCCATTCACACATTTACATTCCTGTGTACATCCGGGTCCATATGTTCCTTCTTTACATTCTGTAACATTTTGTAAGGAGATTGATAGGCGATTAGACACATTGATGTTATATCGATGTTCAAAACTCATAAAATTTAGATGCTATACATCTGCGGTTACATCCTAGATCGGGATTTTATTAAAAAGTAAAATATATCAATGGGGCAAGCAAAAATTATAAGTCGAAACAAAATCAATTATATAATGGAAAATAAAGGAAAAGTATCAAAGGATTGTCAATGGGCTTTGTTATTCAGATTCAATGGTGATGTTGTAAATTCGATCATACTGGATGAAACTTCAAATAAAGGAAGCAAAAATATTTGATTTTCATAAAAGTATCGTAATATTGGTAGCCTAATTTCTTGATGAGTTTATTTTTTAAGAAAACAAATTTTGTATTGAATTATTGATAGCACTACGAAAAATAAGGGACCCGAAAGACTTTAAAGTATTGGACATTTCCTTCTTTTGACTATGAAGTCAAAGTGTTAAAAGAAGTAAAATTGTTATTATTTTTTTACAGTTTGATATCGATACAATAAGGTTTTGAACAATATGCACAAAGATGTACTTCACGCAGCGTTACTCTGAAATGATTTGAAACAGGAACTGCATCTGATATTCAACTATACTTCGATTAAGGATGTCTGATATTCTGTTTTAAAATGACAAGCTTTTTAAAAGACTGTTATAAATTAATAGCATATCAATGAAGGAGCTAGAAAAGCAAAAAATAATAAGTGTCTGTATGTTTGTTTCCCAGGTATAAGCTTTTGAACATTTGGAAGGATATTATTCTCTTTAGATTATTCATATATTTAACATTGGTGCCTTTTTCTTCTCCAAACCATGAAAAAATAACAAGGATTTTATAAGATTTTCGATTATGGCTTTTCAACTTTAGACATTAAGATTATGAAAAGAAAAGAAAAGAAAAGTAGGGGTTAGCGGGCTTAATTTTCAAATGGCACTACATTGATAACATCAGAGGATTCAGAAAATCTGACTTAAATCATGTGTCGTGAAAAAAAACTATCACTTACTTTCGCTACATCTAGATCCTCTCCAGCCCGGGGCACAGACACATTCTCCTATAACAGGATCACATTCGGCACTAGTATGACAGTCACATTTTTGGGCGCAATTTGCTCCAAAAGTACCAGGATGACATTCTGTTAGAAACATATTTCAAATAGTAAATTAATTACGAGTTAAATAAAATTACTTTTCTATAGTTCTTGTTTGGTAACACTGTATGTACTTCTAATGTACAATGAAGGTCAAATTCTAATATAAAAAATAATGCAATGTAGTTTCTGTAATCTCCTGCCGAGCCTTAAGCAATATTTTATTGTATTCCTGTAAAACTGCTGCCGTTGCATTAAGTACAAATCTGCATTTTTGCAATACATGTCTCCTTGACACATGCCCAGTTGCCATTCTCTATTATATGCTGCATTTCATCCTTCTCCTATAATCGTAATAACATCAACTACGACCCACTGATGAAATTTAATAAAAGTTTCAATAATAATTTCAATTTCGCATTACTTTTGTTTTGGTATATCTGTAAATATGTGCAATTATGATACAGTTATAATATAAATTAAAAGTTGAAAGTCTCCGAGGGTAATAACAGTCCAGAAGCCAGAATTTTCGTACTGGTATGAAATACGGATGTAATGTTATTTCAATTTGCTGTTACAAAATTTGGGAACTCATTTAAAATCAAGGAATGTATCTCCTTCATGCAAAGCTCTGATTCTTCGCCAAGCTTAGAATTTACATTTTGGTACTTTTTTGTTCATAGCTCTCAATATTTAAGCTTTTGATCGTAAAGTATTTTGGCCTAGAGTTACACTGAAAAGACATTGATTGTCGAATGCACATCTAGTGCAGGAAAAAATTGGCACCATTTATGTAATTAAAACCATCAAAATATGTTATTAAAAGTAGCATAGATTACCTCTATCACAGGTTTGTCCTTGCCAGCCAGCAGTACAGTTACATTTGCCATTCATAGGATCACAGTATGCTTTATTTTCACACTGACATCTAGAGAGGCATTGAGCACCAAATCTTCCCTGGGGGCAAACTGAATAAAAGTATAGTAATCGCCATGTTATATTTCAATAGTATGATATTAACTTTCCCATTATATTTGCAATGACATGTTCGTTTGTTTTGTGTGGTTTTTTTTTGGAAAATGATATAATCGTATTTTTTTCTTCAGATTTAAGATAATTTCTGATTAACAAGATAAAAAAATATATATTAACTACTATTGTCTCAAATCACTCGGAAAATGTCTTTTAAACACACAAAATTATATGATTTTAATCAAATGTATTTCAGGAAGATCACCTTCTTCGCATTCTCGTCCGAACCAGCCATCTGCGCAAATACATTCTCCAGTTTCAGCGTCACATTTTGCGTCATTTTGACATCGACATTTCTTCATACAGTTAACTCCCCAACTTCCAGGGTGACATTCTGTAATAAACACATTTTTTTTTATTTTTAAAACATGTGCCTTTTTCCCTAATTCAAGGGATTGGATAGGTGGTTTATGAATTTTTGTTTTATCTCTCTTATTAGATATCTCATCATTCTAGCACTCCCTATGAAACCATAAATTCACCAATCAGAATGTGTTGATATATACTTTGAAAATATTACCCAGAATGCATTAAATTTTAAAACGTTGACATACGACACTTTGTAATGTCTTGCCATAAAGCAAATTCTAGTTACAGCAGTAATTGATTAAGGATGTACTTTGGTGAGGTTTGGAAATTCGTGTCAAATTTTCGGACTCCTTGGTGTTTTTCCAATCAAAACAAGGTAAAATATTTTGCCCCATAACACCCATTTATTTTTTCATATAAGACAAAATAGCTCATGAAAGGTCATTTACCAAAATTTTAGAAGATTCTTAATTTTATTTCTTCTGTTTTGGGACCCAAATAATACCAATGCAATCATAAGTCATATTTAAAATCTCAAATATCTCGAAAAGGAGGTCCATCACCTATCAATATTTTTAGCTTATTTTTATCCTTGAAGAATGCTCTACCAGCTTATAGTATCAATTTTAAATTCTTGATTTATTAATTTTCACCTCACTTCAGATAAGTACATCCTTAAATAACTAATTCATAGTATTAGTAGTTTTGTTAGCTGTAACTCACTATGTTTACAATGTTTCCCACGTTTTCCTGCCTCACAGACGCAATGGCCCGTTTCTGGATTGCACTGACTTCCTCGACAATCACAATTACGTTTACAATGTTTTCCATATTTACCCTTTGGACAACCTATTCATGGTGTTAAGAGAGAGAAGAAAACAAACAAAAAACATCTGAATAACGTAAACATAAAGACAGAAATTAAAAATAATAGCACTACAATTTTCTAATTTTATAAAGCAAACATGAATAATAACATGATATGTCAACGCATTCCTTGCATTAATCGTTTCCTTACAATGATTACTTACTATAAAAAAAATAAAACCAGATGCTCCGCAGGGCGCAGCTTTATACGACCGCAGAGGTTGAACCCTGAACAGTTGGGGCAAGTATGGACATAACATTCAAGCTGGATTCAGCTCTAAATTTGGATTGTGATTAAATAGTTGACACAGCATAGGTTTCTGACATAGAATGAATGTGGTCTAATGAACTTAAATTTTTTTTTTTTTGCCTTTGAGCAATTCACTATGCTGTTGAATATTAATCCTCTCAAACAAATGTTTGAAGAAATTTTCTTTTTATTTATGAAATCTGAAATGAGAAAAATTTACCCCCCCCCCCCCATTTTT
This sequence comes from Mytilus galloprovincialis, assembly GCA_037788925.1. NCBI lineage: Eukaryota > Metazoa > Mollusca > Bivalvia > Mytilida > Mytilidae > Mytilus > Mytilus galloprovincialis. Next base: position 18,612,493 of record CM075342.1, on the reverse strand, counting down.
TTCACATCCCCCTTTCCCTTTTTCCAAAACTGATCTCAATCTAAATTTCTAATGGAGTTTGCAACAATAACTACTCATATAAATACATCATAAAATATTAAAATGTAAAATAAAGTGCTTGTTATCACTGAATGGTAAAGATTGTTTTAATTTATCAGTTGGTAGTAAAAGTGAATATACATTGTATATTGTATAAAACAATGATTTAAGTTGATTCAACTACTATTCTGGACAAAGAAAGATAACTCCAATTGAAAATATCTTGCTATTGCACAATATTGTGCAATTAGATATTTCTTGCTATTGCACAATACTGTGCAATTGAAAATATTTGCTATTGCACAATACTGTGCAATTGAAGATTTCTTGCTATTGCGCAATACTGTGCAATTGAAATTTTCTTGCTACTGCACAATACTGTGCAATTGAAGATTTCTTGCTATTGCTGAATACCGTGTAATTGAAAATTTCTTGCTATTGCACAACACTTAATATAATAATTTTGGATCCTGATTTGAACCAACTTGAAAACTGGGCCCATAATCAAAAATTTAAGTACATGCTTAGATTCAGCATATCAAAAAAGCCCAAGAATTCAATTTTTGTTAAAATCAAACTAAGTTTAATTTTGGACCCTTTGGACTTTAATGTAGACCAATTTGAAAACGGGACCAAAAATTAAGAATCTACATACACAGTTAGATTTGGCATATCAAAGAACCCCAATTATTCAATTTTTGATGAAATCAAACAAAGTTTAATTTTGGACCCCGATTTGGACCAACTTGAAAACTGGGCCAATAATCAAAAATCTAAGTACATTTTTAGATTCAACATATTAAAGAACCCCAAGGATTCAATTTTTGTTAAAATCAAACTAAGTTTAATTTTGGACCCTTTTTGGACCTTAATGTAGACCAATTTGAAAACGGGACCAAAAATTAAGAATCTACATACACAGTTAGATTCAGCATATCAAAGAACCCCAATTATTCAATTTTTGATGAAATCAAACAAAGTTCAATTTTGGACCCTTTGGGCCCCTTATTCCTAAACTGTTGGGACCAAAACTCCCAAAATCAAACCCAACCTTCCTTTTATGGTCATAAACCTTGTGTTTAAATTTCATAGATTTCTATTTACTTATACTTAAGTTATGGTGCGAAAACCAAGAATAATGCTTATTTGGGCCCCTTTTTGGCCCCTAATTCCTAAACTGTTTGGACCTCAACTCCCAAAATTAATCCCAACCTTCCTTTTGTGGTTATAAACCTTGTGTTTAAATTTCACGGATTTCTATTTACTTATACTAAAGTTATTGTGCGAAAACCAAGAATAATGCTTATTTGGGCCCTTTTTTGGCCGCTAATTCCTAAACTGTTAGAACCAAAACTCCCAAAATCAATCTCAACCTTCCTTTTGTGGTCATAAACCTTGTGTCAAAATTTCATAGATTTCTATTCACTTAAACTAAAGTTATAGTGCGAAAACCAAGAAAATGCTTATTTGGGCCCTTTTTGGCCCCTAATTCCTAAAATATTGGGACCAAAACTCAAAAAATCAATCCCAACCTTCCTTTTGTGGTCATAAACCTTGTGTCAAAATTTCATCGATTTCTATTCACTTTTACTAAAGTTAGAGTGCGAAAACTAAAAGTATTCGGATGACGACGACGCAAGACGACGACGCAGGACAACGACGACGACGCCAACGTGATAGCAATATACGACGAAAAATTAAAATTTTTGCGGTCGTATAAAAAAGCATAAACTAAATATAATTTAAAGACGTCTACTAAATAACTACATATACTCAGGTTGTAAGTTCCTACTGTTCATCCCCAGCAATGATGTTTTTTTACTTTGTTATAATGCTTTAAAATGCGTGATACGTTTGGTTTCTCAAACATTTAATAGCAAGCGTGGAAATGAAAGTGCTGCATACTGTCGTAAAGAAAGGGGCATCACATATGATATGTCTCATACTGCTTATTCGGTGATGTCATCCATGATGAAAGAGGGACCGAATTTATTCTCAAACGACAAGTGAATGAAATCTATAGTAATCCGGGAGATGTCAATTGTCGACCAAATTAAGATGGCATTACAACATCATAACAACAGTTAAATAAATTATTAATTAAGAGAACAAAGTGTATCTACAATATGAAATATAATAAGCGTTTGTTCAAAGTTCAGAAATAAGATGTGTGATATATACATAAAACGTATATGAAAAAAAAATAACTATAAATTTAGCATGCAATAAAATTAACAATACAACACTGTTTTTACTGTTTTGAACTTAAAAAAGCAATAAATAAAGGAAAAACATTCTATTTGACTGTACAAACAAGAGTTTGCTTTTCAAAACCTGGTTATAAATGAATCCATGGAGATCGATTTCACGTTGTGTTTTGAAAAAAAATAAACTAGATATACTAGGAGCGAAGCTAAAAAAAATGATACCTTCGCCCTAGCATAAATAAATTGCAAAGTCCTTGATTTTCGATGGGAACCAATGAGGATTTATACATTGAATGTTCTCAGAAAATTTGAATAAATTATGATAAGAGGTTTATATTGCATTTCTTATACTTCGATACGGATACAAAAAAAAACACAAATGTTCAGGTAAAAAAGGCCATTCTTCCAGTAGGATATTTTTTTCTGATATGAAATTTCAAGCTTTAAAACAAAATGGCAAAATGTATTCCTTCCTTTTGGTCTGTTATGTGTTATTGAGTACGTTACTTGTATGTTAAAATGTACAAAAGGTATTTTAATTCAGAGATGTAAATATTTATAGTATTTGTTATATCTATCATATATTTTCAGGAAACTATAACAGCTTCTGCACTTACAATGAATGATGTTCATGATAGCAGGGAAATAATAGATCCATAATTCTGCAATTTTTACATTCAGTTCATTATTTTCGAATCTTATCATTATGGAAAATCATTCATTTTATATAAAATTACAAGACACATCATGAATTAAAGGCTTCATAAAACAGGTTTACAAAATCTAAACAAAATAGTTGGTTCCAATTCATCTACTATTCGAGTATCTATTTATGTACCAGTAAATGGAAAGCGTACAATACTATGAGATACAGGCCATTTAAAATTGCAATTAAACATTATGCGCAAATGAGGTTTTGGCCTTCGCTTTTGGTATCGCAAGATTGTTTCAATCTCAAGACAATTTTTAAACATGGGCATTGTCTTCTTTAACAAATTATGATAACTCATTTCTTCTTTTAAGGACAGAATATATTTTTAGCTTTTTTTCAGATTATACGAATCTCTAAATTGCGCAGTCCGTCTTTTTCATAATTAAGAGAAAACCGTTAAAACATCAAACAACTATGATATTGAATGCAAGGTTGTCAATTTTCTTACTCTGATCACATCGTTCTCCTATCCAACCAGCTGGACAGTTGTAAAGGCATGTTCCGGTCACGTGGTCACATTTGAAGGATGTTGGACAATTACACTGCTGTTGACATTGTCTACCATAGAAACCATCTTCACACTTTTGGTCACAATTCTTACCATGCAATCCAGGTTTACATATGCATTTTCCAATCTAGTAAAGGAAAACTTAATTATCAATTGAATATATATGTAGAAAATAATGTTATGCATCATCGACATGTGTTTCTCGACAAATAATTAACGAAAATAAACTGAGATGAATGCGAAAGCACATCATAAATGTAAAATGTAAGATGGTATTCTTTTCTAAAATTTGTAAACTAGTTATTAATTCTAGTTCACTCCTTCAAAATGGATTTGAAACATTTTGTCTGTTATTCTTCAGTTACCGTAACCCTAAAAATATGCTGTTGAAATGGTTGTAATTTTTAATAACAAACAATATTATTATTTGTTATCAAGTGCAAGAAGACAGAATATGATATCATAGATAATTGTCTATTGTTGCTGGTCGTATTCACATGTCTAGGTTCTGTTGTTTGGTTGATTGCAGCCTCATATCCTTATCCTTAACATCAACTTTCAATTCGAATAAATAATTCAGTAATATTTAAGAACTATCTTTGAATTAAAACTTAAATGTATATCGTTTTCAATATTTATACTATTAAAAGAAAAAATGTCTGACCTTATTATCACATGTCTCTGTATTTTCATGATGGCATGTACACTGTTCCAAACAGTTTGCTCCATACGTCCATTCTGGACATGGATGGTTACATGACGGTCCGAAAAATCCAACAGCACATTCACAAAAACCAAAAATTCGATTACAAAAGCCATTAGGACAATGTTGCAGACATTTTTGGTCACAGTTTTGTGTGTAGTACCCAGGTGGGCAACCATCCTCGCAATTGTCTCCCTTGACACCTGGTGGACAAATACAAATGCCAGTAACAGCATCACATGACCCGCCATTCTGACAGGTGCATAGAGCATTACAACCATCTCCAAAATGTCCCTAGAGAAATAAAAATACGTATCATAGCAATACTTGAAAAAGCTTGTAGGTATATTGCATTTACATTCCATTGAACTTGTAGATTCGAGACAACAAACATGAATGGCTTAGCGTAATGTTCATGCCCATGATATTAAAAGCTTCAAAACGTTTAATAAATTTTGTTTAATTTTCCCCGTTTGATATTTTATTTCAAAACACAAGTCACACTCCCTGAAATCGTTTTATGAGCAACACATTCATAATAGCAGTAATGTTTTGGCAGGTAAAACGTGAAACGAACTTGAATTTTACATTTAAAATCCACAACAAGTGATGCAATTTACGGAGCACTAATATTATATCAACCATGCCACAACAGAACCGTCTACGACAATCTTTTTTTTAATTTTATCGAATTTTCGCCTGTAATAACATTAACGGTACCAATTTTTCTGCACAAGATGCGCATTTCGACAATAGATATCTCTTCAGTGATGCTCGTGGCCAAAATATGAAAAATCCAAAGCTTATCATATAAAAGATGTAAGTCGATGTTTGTGGTGCGCGATGCATGCAGAGCAGGAGATTTTTACCCAGTTGAAAACCACGATCTCTTATTTTTCTTACAGTTAATTTGATTCCCTCAAATTTGGTTTATATCTTGAATCGTATATTATAAATGAGATATAAGCCCTCTGGAAACTACTTTTGCATCTAATTTACCTTTGGACATGTATCATTACAGATCGGACCTATCCAGCCAGTTGTACAAATGCATCCATCTTTCTCTGCAGTGCATCTTGCATCATTCTGACAATTGTAACAGTCATACTCGCATTCGTCACCAAATGTTCCAAGTCTGCACTCTATGAAAGAAAACAAAATAACAAACATCTATGAAGAAAAGAAGTATTTTGAATTCGTTATTATTGTCATGGGCTACCTGTTTTCGTGTGTTTAAGAAGACACGAATTCAAGTACTCGCAAAAATACATTTTTTTGTTACTTTATAGGACACAAACGAAATATAAAAAAACTTTCTAAATTTTTAGTCATAAAAACAAGGAATTGGGTGTCATCGGAATGCATTGTGTTCTCAAATTACGAAAATTAATACTAACTTAGGTAAATAAGTCCACTGTCAGTTAAACACAAAACTTATGATTTAGCTTAAATAAATTGAAGGGTACATATATAGTTTATTATTTAACTTCAACAATGTAGTTTATCTTTAAAGCAAATTCCTTCGTCGGACAATTGTTTCCGATTTAACATATAGAAAGGGAATTCAAAATAAGGAAAGATAAAACGTCAGTTATTTTCTTTATAATGTTAACAGTAATCGTTTAAAAAGTGAAATGAAATGTAGAGCAATAGTTGAACTCCGACAAATAAAAAAATTAAAACAAATAACTACACATCGAAGCCAAATAAATGTGTGGTTCCAGTTACACAACCGATCTCACTCAGTACCCCTTCCCTACCATGGCCCTTTACCTTTTTTACTTGCTTCAATGTTCTGATACCTTGTCAGACAACTAACATCAACGCATCATACACAAAAGTTACACACCTAAATTTAAAAGTTTTTTTTCAAACCAACCTATCGACCCTTTTTTCAGGAAGTCACTGAAACCACACATATTTTTTTGTCCGACAATAAAAAACTAGAGGCTCTAAAGAGCATGTGTCGCTCACCTTGGTCGATGTGCATGTCATATACGAATAAAAATTTACAAAATTTACAAAACTTATGAAAATTGACTATAAAGGTCAATAACTCCTTAAGGGGTTAATTGACCATTTTGATCATTTGGCTTATTTGTAGGTCTTAATTTACTGTAAATTATTGCTGTTTACAATTTATCTCTATCTATAATAATATTCAAGATAATAACCAAAACCTGCAAAATTTTCTGAAAATTACCAATTCCAGGGCAGCAACCCAACAACCGGTTGTCCGATTCATCTGAAAATATCAGGGTAGATAGATCTTGACCTGATAAACCATTTTATCCCATGTCAGATTTGCTATAAATGCTTTCATTTCAGCGATATAAGCCAAAATCTACATTTTTCCCGTATGTTCTATTTTTAGCCATGCGGCCATCTTGGTTGGTTGGCCGGATCACCGGGCAATTTTTTTAAACTAGATACCCCAATGATGATTGTGGCCAAATTTGGTTAAATTTGGCCCAGTAGTTTCAGAGGAGAAGATTTTTGTAAATGTTAACGGCGACGACGACGGACGACGGACAAGTGATGAGAAAAGCTCACTTGGCCCTATGGGCCAAGTGAGCTAAAAAGGGCTGAAACTGAAAAGTATAAATTTGTCGAAAGTCATTTAAATGGTGTAATTTATTTATGTACAATAGATCTGGATATAAAAAATATATATCTTTGTAAAAAATTCCAAGAAATTCTTACCAACATGTGTTCCGTTAAAGGCTGCATGTATAAATATAAAATATATCAATATTAATATATTGAATAAAGAAATACTTGAATGCTGTCATATATAATCTACCTACCAAATGTAATTTTACTCTGAATAACTGCATCTCTTAAATGTTCTGATTCCGTGATCGGAATAACAGCTTTAGGTGTGGTGTCAAATCTAAGATCTGGAAGGTCACCACGACCAGGTCCCAATGTGGGAGCTGGAGTCGCTGGGGTTAATACTAAATCAAAATAACATAACATAAATATTATGCGAAGAACAAATTTATTTTCCTATGAACTTAGTTAAGGTTCATGACAATCATACCTAATGCTACTTTTTTCTTAAGATATTTTATTGTTTGCTACTATATGTAATAAATCAAAACAAGTTTCTGGATGTAAAAACACATTATGGTTAAACAATATTTTCGTCTATTCTGCTTTATGCAGAGCATGGTCGAATTTAATCCGTTATAGATTACCATAAACGGTCATGTTCTTAATCCATTATTTTTCTTCCTAAATATGAACATAATGAAACCATTTTGTTTACTTTAAATGCCACTATTACATCAATGAAATAGAACAAAACATACGTAGACATCTACGTCTGTCTTGAGCCAATCGAAATCCTTCTTTACAAGCACAGCTATAAGAACCTTCTGAGTTCACGCATATTTGTTCACAGGCGCCATTGTCATTCAAACATTCATCAACATCTGGAAATAAAATTGTATACTTCTAGGGTAAGTATTTTGAAGTAGCACATACACAATAATTGACATCTACAGAACACAACAAAAGTATTTGTTTGTAACACATATATTATTAATGACATAAACGGAACACACAACAGCATATTGGTTCTATTGTTTTAAAATGTGTGTGTCTTAATGGTTGTTATGTTTAGATGATCAGTTGTATAAGAAATTAACATTGATAGGTGGCTTTCAGTTGTATAAGAAATTAACATTGATAGGTGGCTTTCAGTTGTATAAGAAATTAACATTGATAGGTGGCACTCTGTTTTTATAATCTGAACTGTATCTTATGTCTGTGCAATCCACAGTCTAAATGAAGTTAACAACATTAAAAACCAAATATTATGTAAAGAAGTTTTATTGAAATTATATATAAATGCTGTGAAAATATCAGACATTTTTTTTTAAATTCTTGTAGTCATATATTCTAGGAAGAATATGATATCTTTCTTTTATTTGAGACAGACTTAAAACGTATTAAGGCTAAATGCTTACCTTAACCTCAAGTCTATTTTTGTTAACTTTATGATAACTTAAATTTTAATATTGCCGTTATATACAAATTATCTCATAATTTTTAGACAATTTGTACAATAAGGAATCATTTACTGTACTGGTTACTAGCGCATCCAGTGAGAAAAAAAAAGAAGAAGAAGAAGAAAATAGTTGAATGAAATGAGTTAAGGGAGTTCGCTTCTCAGTTTCAAAGTTATTAACTTTTCAAAACACTAATTTATATTGATCGAGAACTAATAAAGGAATCCAAAGAGCAAAAAATATATATAGGTCACCGTGCTTGTTTTCGAGATATTAGTCATTGAAATTTTGGCGGGAAAATATTCTCTCTTGACTTTTCATACCTTTATCATTGACAGGTTGAAGTTCTCAAAAACTGTTAAAAAAGTAATTAAAATCTTATAAGACTTTTACAGATGGCTTATCATTAAACATGGAAAAGATTTATAAAAAGAAAAATGGGGATCACCGGGCAAATGTTTTTCAAGGCATTCAAATGGATAAAACCAGAGGATTCCGAAAATCTGACGAACAATCCAAAACATGATAAGCCAGCTTCCTTAAACTGGTGTGTTAACAGGACAAATTCCATCTTATTTTTTAAATACAATTTATTTGGGCTTTTTTGTATGTTCGTGAATCATTCCACTTTGCATAAACATAACATAGATCAGTAAAATGTGTAAAGTTCTAAAATATTCGACCTTACAAGACGCTAATGGGTAACCAAGAACGTTAAACAACCCAATTAAGAAGTGGTAGCCTTTTAATAACTTACCATCGCATACACATCCATCATGGTTAAGTACAAACCCAGGTCGACATCCACACGAGTATCCACCAGGTTTATTATTACATAACTGTGTACAACAGTCGTCCCCTAATCCACACTCATCTTTGTCTACAAAGGAACAGGTGAAAGGGGATAAATCTTTTGTTTGGAGTAAGTTTGATCCGCATTGAGAGTTTGTGTGTAGTATTTCACATACATTTATATATCATAACATTGGATAAATATTTATGCTGATTCTTTAGTTTGATTGGCAAACATCAAATAGAAGGGTGTTATATTCCATTACTCCAGACTCCATTTCAAAGTTACAATAATAGGTAGAGAAAATATTGTTACATATCATATCAAAACGCTTGACGTTACTTTTAATTTTAGGTTTTCAACAGATGACTATGTTCTTACTTGATATTAAGCGTCTGGTATAAAATAAGCTACTTAAAAATATTTTGACTAATAAAAGTGTATTTTGAAACATGAAATGAAATAGCTGTTTGGTTTAATCACATTTTAAGTCCTTAAAATCGAATATCACTATTTGTGGATTTTGAAATGGAGGTTATTATAATGATCAAATGGCCTATTCCTTATTCAATAAATGAGTATAACGGATTTTTTGTTTACATCTACAGACATACACATGTGCCTTAAATAAATAAACCAGGAGTCTTAAATGCTCTGAGGGGTTAAATATGTACCTGCACACGACTTTTCATCAGCTTGTAAGAAGTATCCTTTCCTGCAGGAACATACGGGACCTTTATCACCATGTCGACATTTATGAGCACAACCTCCATTTTGTATTGCACAACTGTCTACTAGTTCTAATTCTATTCCTACAAAAAATAATATCCGTGTTTTATTTACTAACAAAACCATATAGTTAGTGTTGTGTTTTTTAACAAAACCATATGATTGGTTTTATTTACTAACAAAACCAATGCGTGTTTTATTTACTAACAAAACCATATCATATTTAATAACTAAGGAAATGTAAAATATTGAACGTCATTAGGTGTTATCCTACGTTGAAAGTATTTTTATTGCATTTTTTGTGGTATTATGTTCAACTGACGAAAATTATGAAAGTCTTTAATAATCAAATTAAAAAAAGATTTGATAATTTAGATCCCCCCCCCTTTTTCATTAAACAAATACTGGGGAAATCTAATTTTTCTATTGAGTACAATAGACGTACCTCATTGGACAAGTACAATATGTCCACTAGCACATATAAACAAACAACAATAAATATTCAAATTACCTTTCATAAACTCTAAATCACTGGCCTTCCTTACCTCTTAAAGTAAGCATGTTAGAATAAATGACATACGTTTATTTCGACACACACATTACTTTGTAAAATTAATGTATAATTGATCATTATTATTATTTTTTTATAAATTCAACTTCAGGGAATTACTTTTGTATGGTTTGACTTTATAATAAATTGTGTTGGTCTTAATCGTTTTCATGAGATTAAAAAAAGATACATTACTTTGTGAGTATTCTCATGTACAGTTTAATTTTAAATAATTTAAAATTGTCAATTGCAATAAATAGTATGCCTTTAAAGTGCTTCTTTTGACTAATGAAGCAGAATTACTACAAGATAATGTCTTTTAAATTTCTTTTATGTTTATCAAGAAGTGTTATGATTAAAAGAAAGGTTTTCTTTACCTACCATAATAGCATCTAGCATCTTCATGCAGCATTAAAATAATAAATATCAATATCATTTCATCAAGAAAATATCTGTCTTTATCAAAACAAATATTATAATTTTCCTCTATAAATGTATTCACTGTAACTGATTCTTTACGTATTACAAAGGACATCTGATAAAGTATTGATGTTGTAGTTCCTTTCCCCTCTACAGATTTGATATCTTATTTTACCGGATTTGTAATCACATAAGCAACACGACGGGTGCCACATGTGGAGCAGGATCTGCTTACCCTTCCGGAGCACCTGAGATCACCCCTAGTTTTTGGTGGGGTTCGTGTTGTTTATTCTTTAGTTTTCTATGTTGTGTCATGTGTACTATTGTTTTTCTGTTTGTCTTTTTCATTTTTATCCATGGCGTTGTCAGTTTGTTTTAGATTTATGAGTTTGACTGTCCCTTTGGTATCTTTCGTCCCTCTTTTTTTAACTACATGTGAGTAACACATGGTTTGGATTTGCTTCATTTAAATATTAAATATTATGTTGTATATTGCACCTCATAAAATAAGATGAGAAGTATTGAAGATTGTTACATCTACCAGCTATACATATTATCATATATGTTTAATGCATGAAACAGTTGGTACAAATAAAAGCAGTAGTCTACAGTCTTGCAGCTGATGTCCGTTTTCTTGCTTTGTTAAAGGCTGTCTAATATTTGAAGCATTCCCTATTTCCATTCTCAATTTCATAAAGCACTTTTATTGAAAATACCGTATTTATTTACACGATGATTCCTAACAGCCAATATGCTACTAGCTTTTCTCCTTGCTTTTTAACTGATAAGGGCATAAGACAACTCTAATAAATTAGCACTTACTGTAACAAGATCTACCATCTACACCTAACTGGTACCCTGGTGTACAGGTACACTTAAAAGAACCAGCAGTATTGATACAAGACTGTGTACAACCACCATTCTCATTAGTGCATTCATCAATGTCTAGAAATAAAATAAGATATTAATGTTTATCATCTTCTGATAAAACAGTTTAAATAAAAGTGAAAATTCTGTATTTGTTCTTGAGCCCTCTCTTTTCGTATTTTTAACATTATACGCGTATGTGACCTTTTTACTGTGTGATGTTACTATCATACGTTACGTTTAGAATTTGAAAAATAAAATATTAAAATTTCGATCGTCTCATTGGCACTCACACCACATCTTCCTATATCTACTAACTCTAGCTCAAGTTGAAACACATCCAAATTTGTTAGTGTAGTAAAATATGTAGAACGGAACAAAATAAGAGCAACGTTTGCTAAAAATAAGTACAACGTGTACTAAAAATTAGTGCAATGTTTGCTTGTCATTTCACGTACTTCATATAAGCTAGTGCTGTTGTCGTCTTAAATTTAACCATAACATGGCCCTCCAAATGATTCCATGAAATAACAAGACCTTTGACGAATATTATCAAAATTATTCCCGCTTAGAATATTAATTGCACTCGCAAGCAGTATTACCCAGACATTTTCTGCTATCCCTAGACAGTTTATATCCATCCCGACAGTGACACGTTGCTCTACCATTGTCATTTTTACATATATGATCACAACCACCGTTTGATACACGACATGGATTAGATACTGAAACAAAAATGAATAGAATTTGAAATATAAAATTCTTCCATGCTTACTTTGTTACCATGAAAGAAGAGAAATGCAAGGTTTAAGAAAGGCAAAAACCACTTATACATTCTGAATAAATACTAGTACATTGCATTTGTATGGAAAGATTCCTGCAATCTTGATTACAATTTGTTTGTATCTTCTTTATGTGCTTCAGGCACAAATCAATTGAAAAATATAATCAAAGGGTCTACAAAGTACATGCAAATTCTTGGTAACACTTGTGTTTGCAATCTGCAGTCAACGTCAGGAAATCCGAAAACTAGATAATAGTATTCAACATGATATTTGTTCGAGTGTAATTTTTTTATGCAAACAATCTAGTTTCATTTATACTTCTATGGATATAATTATTTTATAATATTTTATTAAAATTAAATTAATTGTAGTAAAGATCATTTCTATGAATTCTTCTATTTGGTACTCTGTCATCCCTTTTAAAATTTTGATTGAATATTTTTTTTTTTGACTCGTGTTGTGAGTGAGCGAGTCCGCCGAGTATAACTTCAATAATTTTTTCTCAACAATTTGTTATTAATATACCTCTACATGATTTTCCATCGGACTGTAATTGGTAACCTTCTCGACACCGACAATAAAAATGACCGTTATAACTGTCTACACAGATATGTTTACATCCTCCTTGGTTTCTGGTGCATCCAGATACAGCTGGAAAAGGTTAAAACATAGTGTGTTACTTATCATTTCACTGCAGATTTCATTTGTATTATCAAATTAGTCTGAAGCTTTTCCGTACTTTAAATGTCTTTGTCAGACTGATAGACCCCTGCAGGATTTTATGAGGAAGTCCATTAAGGTAAAACATACTACAGAAACAATCATCTAATGAAGCAATCAAAAAGGTTGTCCCCAAAACCTAGTCTTTTTGACACATTCCCCATTTCCAATCTCAATTTTATGAGTTGTAAATCAAAAACAAATTTTGAAGTTTTGTGGTTAAGTCAAGCTAGAATAAATATCGTTTAGAGTCAGATGATAATAAATAAAAGTAAAAAATTGTCCCATGCTAAATCTGTTCATTGTAAAAATTCAATTCAATTACTTTAATAGCTTCAATTCATTGGTCGTTAACAAAGATAAAATAAATAATTGTACTTAACAAACATATACATGTTCTTAAAAATAAAAGATACATCATTATCTATTTTTGATTTTCAATTTTTTTACAAACAACTCTTGAACATTCACATTGCAAATATTTCCTGTCTTTATAAAATGAACATATACATTGATTTTCTCATCACGTTAAGACATTTGAAAATTATTGGCAAACATAAGCAGCTGAAAAGAAACAAACAGATTATTTAAAACAACTATTATTTATGAACAGTTGTTATTTTCATTCTATATTATCAATTGTATGTTCAATGCATCGATCTCAAAACCAATGGATGATTGTGAAACAGTATATCCTAAGAAGACACAACAGGACCAGCTCTATCTATCCATTGTATCTCGTTAACCATATCACATGACGTCCAGTAACTGTCAATATGAAAATATCAGATCAAACGCTGCTATATCATTCCAATGTGTTATAATGAACATTCAATCAATGTTCTTTCGCAAATTTAACTTTAAGAGTCTATGGTGAGTGACGTCTTGAAGAATGAGAAAGTTATAAAAGAATAACGTTCCCATCAGTAATGAATTTACAAACCAATGTTATAACAACTACTTAATCTGTCAACTATGGAAAACATACGCAATAATGCGACAGTGATAAATAGTGTTAAACAAGGGATTATTATCTATAGAAATGATACTTCCTGATAAATCTATTTAACCAGTAAATTAAAAAATTAAAACGAGGAGGTAAAATGCTCTCTTACATACAAGCCATTTTCCAGTTTATTCCTTATATTTCAAAGTGAGTAAATTAGTAATAAATTCCATCTGTTGGTATTTCAATAAAAAAAATCAAATATAACAGCATCAAAGACAGGCAGAATATGCAAGATTTCTATAGTTTCTGGTAACAAAAACAAAGAGAAATGCATATTATTATGTCTTCATACATAAAAAAACCAATCCGTTCACTCATTCATTCATACATAATGTAAGGGTATGTTTTCATGTAAATGTTACCGCAGGTTTGATTTAATTTGTTTTTTATTGATGAGATAATGAAATACACCAATTTAAACATAGTAAAAGGTCAGTAAAAGTTCAAAATGTTCAATGGAAATGATGCTCATAATTTCACAACCAAATACTAAATTTAGAACGTATATATCATTGTATCCAAAATAACAATCAATTCAGAATTCAGATGTACAGCTCATGATTTCTCGCATAAATGATTCCTCATATCAAAGTATTTACCCATGCAACAGCCATTTTTCACAACGAGGGGTTAACTTTCTCAAGCCAAGAAGAGTTAGAGACGAGTCAGTATAGCAAACACTGGATCTCAGCACTGGATAGTATAAGTCGTATATCAAAACCATCCATAATTGTTACTTTGAATTAGTATAAGTATGGACATGCTAGATAGTTAATAACTTACTTTTACATTTAACCTGTTAACCCTGTTTTACAAAGGCAGGATCAAATCCCTCTACGAAGAGGCAGAGATATTGAATGTTTAGAATAGAGTACAAGCTTTTGACATATAAATGTTTCAAACATTCAGGATGAGTCAGAGACCTACGAACAACTTGCATGGAAAGTTCAAGAGTTTTACATATAAATTGAGTTAGGCATTCATGATAGAGGATGCATCAGAAGATTGAGTTTTCGTGTTAATAATTTGAAATATTTAGTAAAGACAGCACATGCTTCAAAAAATCATATAGGAATGGTAAAACATCCAAGGGAGGCAAATACATCATATATTTACCCTTCACGCGCAGGTCAACAATATGATAATAATGTAAGGGTATGTTTTCATGTCACTGTAACCGCATGTTTGAATTAAAGTTGTTTTTATTGATGAGATAATGAAATACACCAATTTAAACACAGTAAGAGGTCAAAATGTTGAATGGAAATGATGCTCATAATTTCACCACCAAATACTAAATCTAGAACGTATATATCTTTGTATCCAAAATAACAATCAATTCAGAACCGAGATGTAGAGCCCATGATTTCTCACATAAATGATTCCTCATATCAAAGTATTTACTCATGCAACAGCCATTTTTCACAACGAGGGGTTAACATTCTCAAGCCAAGAAGAGTTAGAGACGAGTCAGTATAGCAAACACTGGATCTCAGCACTGGATATTATAAGTCGTATATCAAAACAATCCATAATTGTTACTGGATCTCAGCACTGGATATTATAAGTCGTATATCAAAACCATCCATAATTGTTACTTTGAATTAGTATAAGTATGGACATGCTAGACAGTTAATAACTTACTTTTACATTTAACATGTTAACCCTGTTTTGCAAAGGCAGTATCAAATCCCTCTACGAAGAGGCAGAGATATTGAATGTTTAGAATAGAGTACAAGCTTTTGACATATAAATGTTTCAAACATTCAGGATGAGTCAGAGACCTACGAACAACTTGCATGGAAAGTTCAAGAGTTTTACATATAAATTGAGTTAGGCATTCATGAAAGAAGATGCATCAGAAGATTGAGTGTTCGTGTTAATAATTTGAAATATTTAGTAAAGACAGCACATGCTTCAAAAAATCATATAGGCATGGTAAAACATCCAAGGGAGGCAAATGCATCATATATTTACCCTTCACGCGCAGGTCAACAATATGATAATAATGTAAGGGTATGTTTTCATGTCACTGTAACCGCATGTTTGAATTAAAGTTGTTTTTATTGATGAGATAATGAAATACACCAATTTAAACACAGTAAGAGGTCAAAATGTTGAATGGAAATGATGCTCATAATTTCACCACCAAATACTAAATCTAGAACGTATTATATATCTTTGTATCCAAAATAACAATCAATTCAGAACCGAGATGTAGAGCCCATGATTTCTCACATAAATGATTCCTCATATCAAAGTATTTACTCATGCAACAGCCATTTTTCACAACGAGGGGTTAACATTCTCAAGCCAAGAAGAGTTAGAGACGAGTCAGTATAGCAAACACTGGATCTCAGCACTGGATATTATAAGTCGTATATCAAAACAATCCATAATTGTTACTGGATCTCAGCACTGGATATTATAAGTCGTATATCAAAACCATCCATAATTGTTACTTTGAATTAGTATAAGTATGGACATGCTAGACAGTTAATAACTTACTTTTACATTTAACATGTTAACCCTGTTTTACAAAGGCAGGATCAAATCCCTCTACGAAGAGGCAGAGATATTGAATGTTTAGAATAGAGTACAAGCTTTTGACATATAAATGTTTCAAAGATTCAGGATGAGTCAGAGACCTACGAAGAACTTGCATGGAAAGTTCAAGAGTTTTACATATAAATTGAGTTAGGCATTCATGGAAGAGGATGCATCAGAAGATTGAGTTTTCGTGTTAATAATTTGAAATATTTAGTAAAGACAGCACATGCTTCAAAAATCATATAGGCATGGTAAAACAACAAAGGGAGGCAAATGCATCATATATTTACCCTTCACGCGCAGGTCAACAATTTTAATATATGATCTATCTTTATAACGTGGTTTATATCCATAAGCTAAAAAGAATAAAGTATTATAAAATGTGTACAGTATAAATGACCGATTGTTGTACAGTATCGTATTTTATTCAATAACCTAAAAAAGAATAAAATATAAAAAAAAAATGTGTACAATATATATGACTGATTTTTTTTAAATTGTTCCCAAAAGTTAAGAATGGTAAAGTATAATAAGACTGTTTACTACTAATATACAAAAAACGAAAGATGATATGAAAATAAAGATTTCAAAAACATGAACAGACAATTGACTAAAATCAAGTTGAGTTATCCTTCTTTGAATCGATATAAGATACATACAATGGCATTAATTATGAAATACAATAAAAGAAAGAAGCTTACATATTAAAGCTTAAACAGTTAAACTATTTATATCTAACCAGGCATGCGGAGAAATATCAAATGCTTAAACACCATACTTGACAGAAAATAAAAACATCATCAAGAAAAAATAAAACTTCGCAAAATAAAATACAGATTAAAGCAATACAAGAACCAAGAGAGGAAAACAAATTAAACTTTAGATTAATGTTTGCAGTATAATGTAAAGAAGGAAACAGGAAATAAGAGAAAGAAAATATTCAACAAAGAGGTCCGTTGAGGTTGAAACGTGCAGAACAACATCGAAAACATGGCAAATCTAGACGTGCAGAACAACAATAAAAAGACGGATAATCTAGACGTGCAGAACAACAATGAAAACATTGAAAATCTGTAAAAACAAATGAAACAACACAGGATGCAGTTAGTACCATTATCAATGTTTTCAGATGGAAACTGGTTAATGCGTTGCCTGTCATCAAGGTTACGTGCAGGTTGCTGTATCTGGTTTTCATAGATATTACCTTGAGGATTTATTGCATTACCGGAAACAAATTGTGGTTCTTTCCTTTTGCTTGGTGCGTATTCTTCCACAGTATTGTTAATAATTGAAATTGAGTTGTCTGAAAAGTTTTATTCATAAAAATAACTGTCAAATAATGCAATATGAATGTTATCGTATAAATGTCTTGTTAATTAAGCCGCGCAGTTGAGTGTCATCGGAAATGCCATATAGACCAATCAGAACGTGCAAAACTATATCGAAGACAGTCCTATGAAGAATGTTTCGTTGCTCCGTTCTCCAGTAGTGCATAAATATTGATCAAAATGAAAAGTATATACCAGAAGTCTTTTTATATTCAACACAATGCTACAAATAAGAATTACATTTTAGCTGTTTAAATTAAATTTTCTGTGGCGATCGTGGGTTGACCGTAAGAAGCGAAGCCGAATTAACAGAGATTTGCTAATTGTATCAGGAATAGATATATAAAGTGTGAAAACAGGAGTAAATAAACTAATCATAGATACCAGGATTAACATTTTATTACGCCAGACGCGCGTTTCGTCTACAAAAGAATCATCAGTGACGCTCGAATCAAAAAATGTTAAAAAGACCAAATAAAGTACGAAGTCGAAGTCATTGAGGACCAAAAATTCCTAAAAGTTTTGCCAAATACAGCTAAGGTAATCATTTATCTTAAAAAGGAAAAAATAATATCGGATCAATTAAATGAAAAGTAAACAAAGCCAGAAACTTTGAAGAATGATTAAAAAGAACTGTGCTCAACGTATCATACTAATATAGTTCTGCGATTAATGACATCATTACTCAAAGATGAAAGATAGAAATACCAAACTATCAATTCCGGAAATCGTTATTATTGGAAGTTGAAGCATCATATTTAACATAGAGCTTAACGAATCTTTTCAAATAGAAACTTGAAACATGAATAAAACAAATAATCGAAGTAGTAATACTCTTAAACAAAAATGTACAGGCTCGTTAAAATTAATCACTGTGATAATGAGATACTTTGTAAATTATTTCACCCTCCAATAACAATAGAATTCACACCTTTCAAATATTTACAAACAAACTTCAATAAACATTTGCCATCATGGATACTTGAAACACCTGGGAATTCGATAATTCGATTTCATGGCTGAGAAATTAAATAGATCTTTGTACATAAGAGGAGATTTCACTGCTATAGCACGTATATTAGCGATCTATATACAGCTTCATTTCAGAATTTAATGTCTTAGAATAGGCACAAAACAAATTAAACTTGATCTTTATTGTATTTAAACATCTTAAAATAGAACATATGGGTGATTGATCAGATGTCAAAAACTAAGGAAATCATACCAATGCATAATAATGGAAACATGTCCATCTACAGTTTCATTATTGAGTCAAAAGAATTCCGAATTGTAGGCAAAAGGTAAATAAATCACCACAACAGTAGCATGTTTCGGAAAAGTAATTTGAGAAAGAATAAATTGTTTTATTTAAATTTACTGTTACAAGATTTTGAAGAAAGAATTACTTAAGTACCATATCTTTACTTATACCTTTTCTCGAAATTTTTTCTCGAAAATTAAGAAATGGTATCAATGTATTTTTTCAGTACGGCTTCATGGAATCAATTAAAACAAACTTATTGTATGCGGAATATGAATATCATTAGATGCGTTTAAGGATTCAATTTGGTACAAATAATTCAGAGGCGACGCTAATACATGTACAAGAAAGTGATTGGACATGAAAATTTTGAACTATTGAACAATGGTACTACTGTTGACTTTTTTAGCCATACTAAAAAATTCTTGTATGAATGTATACCTATTAACGCGGTTTGAATTTCTATTTGGTGCCAAAAAGTCACAAGCCTCTAAAATATTCTCAAAAGCTTACGAATATATTAAAAGACACAAAGACGCCATCTGTAGCAACACAATTTATCATCGGTCATCACTAACATCTTTCGAAATATCTTTACACATAGTCTTGCAGAATATGTTCCATTTCTGTCAACTTTTATCTATTTTGCAAAAAGACATTAGCAATTGCATATTGATAAACACATTTGTTTTAACACAAATGATGTTTTCAAATAAACTAAAAATACAATAATTGCTAATTTGTTCATATACAATTAACGCTATGTTTGTTTTCGTTTTGTGAAAATCACTATTACAATCGATTCGTACCACGACTTTGTTTATACATACCCTTGCAACCCTTCAAAAGAAATGTTAGTGATTCATCGAAACATATACATTTGTTTATTGTTTAAAATAACATCTGGCTGTGGGAACAATAAACAATAAATAAGGGTGATCTATAACTACTCTCATAAACTTTTTAACATAATAATAAAAATAAAATAAATAGCAAACTGAAATTCTAGCGTTAATAATTGAACTGACTATTTTTAAATGATTTCTTTTATATGGCCTCGGTTTACCCGTGGAGATACTCGATATTAACAATAAAACAAGAAGATGAATTTGGTATCTATCGGTATGAGCAACCCAATAAATTATAGTTTGAATACTAATTGAGACAAGTCTTACTGACAAACAAGAGATACATTCTTCCAAATACAAGTGCTAATAAATCGGCTCAACAAAAAAGGATCAGAAAACAAACAATAAACCTTTCGACTGATGTCTTCAAATCAAAACACTTAAACAAGAACCTGTACTTAAAATCGCCATAATCAAATTTATAACTTGTTAGGACCATAAAATGACATTTAATCCATTATGGACACACAGTAAAAAATGAACCACGATGAAATTGTTATTATATTCTGTTTGCTACCTGAGAACGGTTTAAATGTCCTATTCAGTGTCCAGATGACCCCACATAAAGGTGCAATACAATTGGTTCAATAAGTTTTAAAATACCACACCTAGAAGATTTTTAACTAAGAAACATTACTTTTTTTTCTATTATTCACAGAAAAATAGTGATAAAGTGCTCAATTACAAAGGGAAGAAAGAAGAAAAATACGATAATAAGAATGGAAAAAGACAAAAAGAAAACCTTTTTTAACCAGACATCTTTAAAAATTCAAATTTACTATTTTAAACAACAGTGATTGCCTTAAATTGTTCGACCCCGATTTATGATTTTATTGAATATGACTAGTATCAATTTTTCAAACCTGGTTTAATTTTTCATTTGTTCTTTATAATTCTTAGCACAGATCTTAGCAATTGAATCAATGCAGAAGATGAATTTGAAGAGGTACTACCCGATTTACGTTATAAACACGATAGATGATTAATATAATGTATTCTATAAGATATTTTAACACTTTTATATGGTTGTGGAAATTTATGGAAGATTTGCATTCGATAATATTTATTCCTTAATGTGCTACAAAATTTTTGGAAAATATGTTTTTCCTCAGGATCCCCAAGCCTATTATCTACGCAATAAAATATGCACGATTTGTTCTGAAATTTAAAAGAAATATTTATTAACATCACAGAATGTAAAGCATGCGTGACATGTTTAGCTTGTTTTATTTCAATAGTTGACCTACTACATTCGAAATAAATTCCATTAAAATTAAATCCAGATGTTATAAAGCCTGAATAAAAGAATTCGATATAAAACAACTTTTTATATTCTATTTTTGATATATTTCTTACGAGTTTTATGTTTCACGTGTATTCGATAAACATGCATAATTGCATAATCAAAGAGGTATTTTATCACCAAACCTGCATCCTTTGAAATCAAACTTATTATATAATTCTTACTCATAGTAGCAATATCAATCAATCTGAAGCTGTTACAAGCCAATAAATTGTTTTATCGTATGATTTCCCCTGTGAGATGCTAAGTAGTTGAAGTGTTTATACTTAAAACACCTAAAATGTTTCATATAACATGTATAAATAGGCTAAACAAGTTCACATTTTAATACGCGACGAAGGATAGAACTATCAAATAGTTACTACGCCCAGTTTGTGTGGGCACAGAAAATTCCAGTCAAACATATCCTTTTTTTAGAATTGGTCATTAAATGATGATAAATTATTGATTATTGGTTTTAAACAGCTCTTTCAGCAATATTGACCATATTGTGGTGGTCAGTTTTTATTGATGAAGGAAGTCGGAGTACCCGGAGAGAACCATTGACCTTCGGCAGAAAAATGTAAAACTTTTTACTCAAGGCACTGTCAAATCTAAGTGTAGTTTTTATTTATTCATTTTTTATGTATATCTTGTGAATCTAGGACATACGAGCAATACATTTTAATAAATTTCTAAAACAGCTAAAATATGCTATGAAAAAGGCATACATTTGAAATCTAGATAAGTTGTGTGATTAATTTTTTTTTCGATTTGAAATAAGAAGTTTTACAAAAATAGACAGAACCAAGAAAATATATGATATGTATAAGTGTTTTTTAAAAAAAGTGAATATTGAACGAAACTTGAAGCTTCCCACCGAGCTGCGAATAATTTAGACTAAACAAACATAAATGTAACGACACATTTTCGTAACCTAAATCGTTTGATGCGATGCTTTACAGAATTTGTTACTTAATTGAATGTAATAACACCGAGACGAATTTAAGATAAAACATGCTATTTGTAATCATGAACCAATATTTATATCATACATTTCATGTTTATCTCGATTTTTCACCCATTTAAAACATGTTTAATTAACCGATTTCATAATGACATTCACCAACTTACTGTTCTCAATAGTACAAACGAATATTTTAAATTATTCAATTATTGGGTTCACGTTTTCTGGAATTGATTAAAAAAATTTATGAGATGCTGTTCTACTTATAACTCATTTTCTCATATGTTTAATTTGTTTGAGATTATTAACAGATGTCATTTTTATTAGGAAATTCTTACAGTAATCCAGACAAATAGTTTGTGCTATTAATAGAACGAAACACAGCAGCAATGATACTGCCGGATATATTTTCCAAATGTCGTCTACTTTGAAATTACAAAATCTTTCAATAAATAGACTTTGCAGAAGCGATCAGTGAAACAACTTTCTATATAAATCAGTGAATTGCATATTTTTCTGTATAAATTAGACAGAAATAACGCATTTGTGCTAGCAAATTTGACTATTACAAGTTCAATAATACCATATGATATTCAGTGATAATATTAAACTTAGCATGGTATGTTTCCTATCCTGTCCTACTCTCATGTGAAGGTTAAGTCGTATAATAAATCTGATTAAAAGAAAATAAAAAAGATAGAAACCTATTGTTATTTAACCGTCTTTACGGCACCAAATAAATACACCCGATTGCATAACAGAACGCGCCTTCGTCTTACAGTTATCATTTCACATCAAAACATAACCGACACGACCTGAAAAATAGAGTCTATATGAAACGAACTGTTACAGCCCTTGGATGGTGTAAACTTCCCAAAAAGCTGTGTATAGTGTAATGGTGTAGGGCATATGGTGCAATGGTGTAAGGTGTATGGTGCTATGGTGTATGGTGTAAGGGGAATGGTGTAATGGTGTATGACGAATGGTGTGATTGTGTAACGTGTGATTGGGAATGGTGTGAATGAACGGTGTACAACATTTCATTAGTTAAAAACGAAGTTCTTTTTATTTTAATTTTTCGGATTGTAAACATAAACAATAAAAATAATCTTAATATTTGAAATTTAATTGCGTTATGTTTAATTTCGGATCGTGTAGATAGAATGGGGAATGGTGTATGGTGTAATGTGTAACGTGTATGGTGTAAAGGTGTAACGTGTATGGTGTAATGGTACAAAGTGTATGGTGTAATGGTGTATGGTGTAATGGTGTATGGTGTTAGTGGGAAGTTTACACCATCCAAAGACTGTATATGCAGTTGGTCTATATGATACGCAGTGGTTTGTTCATTGTAACGAAATAGCAAAGTAGGATACGAATTAGTAGTTTTAGGTACAAAATTTTTAAGGTACGAATTGACTAGCTGCTTACCAATACATGTTCTGCCATCGGCATGCAGACGATATCCATCTGGACAAAGACAAATAAACCCACCATGGCTGTTTTGACATCTGTGTTGACATCCTCCATTTTTGGTTGAACATTCATCAATATCTGCAAATAGATTCAAGAAATAAAAAAATCTCATTTCAGGCCAGAATATTTTAATATTTGATTGATAGTACTTCAAGAGCTACTTATATAAACTGGTATAGTTGTCAAAGACTACTTTCTTCCAGAGACAAAATGACATTGCATGCGTCCGACGCGTTTTTCTGATAAAGAAGCAGAATGAGAAAAAGAAATTGATTTTATCGCGCTGTCTTGTAGGGTTCCTGTTACTTAAAACTTGCAGTACCTGCTTACCGATTAAAAGCACCTGAGATCAACCTGTTTTTTTTTTCATGGGATTCGTGTTGCTCAGTCTTTAGTTTCTATACGGATTAGTGTTGACCTCCGTTGTTTTTCTTTTTATTATGGTGTTGTCGGTTTCTTTTTGATATATAAAATATGATGTTGTCTCTAGTGTATCTTCCGCCTTTTTTATCTATTTTTTACGGAGATTTTGTACAAATTGAGAAATGTCGGTTGAACTGATTGTGTTTTAAACTGTATTGTATAATAATTTATCTGTATGTCATATATAGCAATTATATACAGATTGTTTTATTCAAGTTTGTTCATGTTCAATGTTTCGGAATTTTTTTATTATTATCGTGTCTTTCTTACCAACACATCTTTTATTATCCTCTGCCAACTGGAAACCTTCATGACAACCACAGTAAAATGAACCAATGGAATTGAAGCATTTATGTTCGCAGTTGCCGTTGTTTGCTCGACACTCGTCAACATCTGAAATAAATCAACCGTTAAAACTTAAGATAAATATTTTTGTCTGTTGTTTGGGAGGGTGGGTAACACATTTTGCTTTCATTATATTTAAGAATTCAAGAAATTTTTTTGTTGTACTCGGCCGACGTCAAATCGTTGATTTTACTGTCGCCAAGGTAAATCTGAGAAAGCGACTGTAAAATCAAAAGATGAAGTCTTGAAGTATTACATCCAGGTTTTTTTCCTTTTCTATTGCATTTGCTCAATCATGCCGGATGAACGATAGTTTTTTTTTTATAAACGGAAACATAACTTGTGATTGTGCATATTGTTCAAGCATAAATCTTGCATTTTACCTAGCAGAAGGGGCAACAACATTTTGTCATTCCAAAACCCAAACGCGAACGAGGCTTAATTTCATAGGGTGACATCAAACACTTGTAGTATAATTTACTTATAATACGTACACCAACGATATCAGGTGTGAATGTATACTTTGACGGATAACACAAAAGTTAATTACACGGTGTTGTTTGAAAGAAAATTTAAAAAAAAAGCAAAAGTTGAAATTTTCAAAACTAGACTGGATTATGTATTTTAACACTTTTCTCGTTCAACAGCATTCAAAGAATGTTATATAGATAAAGCTTGTTTAAAATCTGTACATGTACAAGATATATCTGTTCTTTCTATTTTGCCATGAAGTCAATCTCCTATATTATTTAACAATATGAATTTTGAAACTAGAGCATAAACAGAAGAGATTCTAAAATTATGTAAGACAAGATAAATTATAAATGTTGAAACACTTAAAGAATATTAATCATAGCAAATGAATTTATCGGTTAACGTTCTCGTTTTGTGATGGATTGGATAACTATATAATGAAGGCAATGATATAATTTATTCCAGTCAAAATTTAAATGAAGCAGAAACTATAGATAAAAGAACAATTATAGAAACTTTAATATATAGAATAATTTTACTGTTGACATACTGAATGCATATGTCGAAGTTGTGCGCAGAATTAATGTTGAGTGATGTCCCCTAGCTTGATACCGATCAGATTTGAAACAGATTTATCAGTCTATACGCAGTAAGGAAAAGATACGATAAGATATTTTAATTATAAACTGGAAAAAAGTATTATAAATATTTAAATTAACATTATAAATATGTTCCCAAGATACCAGTCTCACAGTAACTTGTCTGGTGTTTGAAGATATTGATATCATAATGTTTTGATTTTGACTGGGCCTTCAAAATTGCTGCAAACGTCAAAAGCAGTAAAACTAATCTAATGTTTACGCTTTTGTCATTAATATCACCAAAAAGGCAAAGGAATGTTTGATAATAGCAACTTTAGATATTCATATTTTCATGTACTATCATACAAAAAATTCAAGTATGAGATACTAAATTAAAAATGTCTTTACAAATGCAATGAATAAAATGACGACAAAAGTAACTAAATTAATTTAACATTACACATTTATAATTATTTCTTACCTGTTTAATTTCATTAAAACATTTAAATTGATTACACAAAAAATGAAACAACATGTGCTTTATTGCGATATACTGGTTATACACTGTAAATAAAAAAAGTAACAAAGGTCTTTTCATTACAAATCTTGTTTTTTATCTGTATGTGTAGAATGAATTAGCTTAAGCGGCACCGATTTTACTGCACTATATGTGCATTTCGACATAAAATGTCTCCTCGGTGGTAACGGTGAACGTTGGGCTATTTATCGTCCAGTGATACATATCTAAGACAATCGTGAACCCTGTTTTACTAAACGCTGAGCCGGGTTTTTTTAGTACTAGTTCACAAGGTAACAGTCAACAAGAAGACTTGTCACCCTCACTGACACATCATCATAACTCGGGAGTTTTTTTCCTTCCTTCTAATGCCATACATATAAATGTGGTATGATTGCCAATGAGACAACTCTCCACAAGAGACATGTGCTCTTAACAATAATAGCATATATCTAACAAAATGTTCACTTAATAAATAGGAGAAATAACCACTGTTTTAAATGTACATGTCATTGTCAGTTAGTTTTTTACATTGACGGTGGATCCATTTTGTTGAATGATGGTATGTAAATAAAACACAAATCTGTTTTGAAAAAAAAAGTTTTTTAGCAGTTTGTTTCTCACATAAGAACATTTATTAGTATAATTGCCTCTTTACTAATAACATGTATCTTTAATTTCCGATCCTGAGTGTACGCTTCGATTATAAAGATCTGTTTTACTCTATGTTTAATTTTTAACGACTTTTCGAGATACTCCTGATATCTATGATGAGTTTAATTGACGTAATGACACATGCTTACAAAGTTTTGGAGACGATTTTATATCCTTGTTTTTTATCACATCCCAAAAGCGTGTCATCCCCCTTAAACAAATACAGCCCACCGTATAATTTTTTAAGGAAATATATAGACAGCTTTTGAAGGCATCGTGATAGTCAAATGTTAAAAGGCTTTCTTAGGGAACAAATAAAGACAGAATCGATAGCTTTGCATCTCATGATGAAATTTCAACGGTGTTTTCGAAATGTGGTGTAAATAAGCTATTATTGCTCTTAAACTATCAGTTCCATTACGTGATGAATATATGTAGGTGTGTGCTAACTGTTATTATTTTCTAAATGGTTTCTCCTTTCTTTTTTATATTTTAAATGTCATACTACTAAATATGTTAATGTCTATTGCAAAAGGCGTCTTTAAAATATCAAGTTATATAATATTCTTTAGCTACAGTTACTCTTATGCAAAATATCTATTTGTGAAGTGTTCATTTATATACAATTACAAGCTAATTTAGTGTATTACACGTCCTTACACTTATTATAATATTTTTAATCTGCATTTAATCAAAAGTATCCTTTTACATTACATTACTAAACTATACAAAAGATAAACAAAATGAGAATATAAAATATTCTTAAGAAGACAAAATATGAACCAAAAGGTTCAAATTGAAATAAGAGCTAAGAGACCTAAGGAAAAATGGTCCAACGTTTAAGGTCTAAGGCGTTTGTGCCTGGATATATCTAAGTAATATGCCAACATGCAGAATTTCGACGTTAACTATCAAAAAGTTTTTCTCTCAATCGATTTATCACATTTGAACACCTGTTTACTACTGTTGCCTTTTTTAGTATGTTGTTTTTTTGTATTCTATGTTTCCTTTTTTAAATCGTCAGGAGTGTAGCAGATACATGTGATGTGTTAACTGAAGTGCTAAAATGACAAAATAGAGGGCCAAAAGCGAAACAAACTCTAGCTCATGAAAATACTTCAGGGTTACGCTCCCGGACTATAACGATCATTAAGATCGAAATAATTTGCAGATTTGCAGTTAATTCATGTATGTTTTTCTTGACAGTTATCTTTAAACAGAACTGTACCCTTGTTAACAAGATTCACGTTTATATTCATTACAACATAAAGGGCCATAGTGTATACTCGAGTGTTATAAATGAAAAAAGTAAGTATAACAGTGTATACGTTTCGTGCGTCCAAATCCCTTTTCTTGGTTAATTTTTATCAAAGAGCGATAAAACCAAACAATTTGAAAACCTGGGATGTATAAATATGTAAAAACTTTACAAAGCTATATGACTTAAAGGGACATAAAGAGAATAATCTAATAAGCTAAGTTCAACATCGGCTGATGGAGTTGGAAAGCTGAGAATATCATACTAATATATTATGTCCAAGATTACAGGAAAGAACAAGTACGGTATACTTTCTTCCCATGTGGTTGTTAAGAAGTAAATCGACGATCTGACATGTGCTCTTTACAGTAAGAAAAAATGTTACCTTAGAACCTTTTACTTGTCAAAACCCTGATCTCGTGTCGAGGAGGAAAAATTGTCAAATAGGTTCTCTAATTACAGCAAGACGATCTGACATGTTTACAATAACATTTATAGTTGATTAATGAAACAGAAGTGTGTGGGTCATAAATTAATTGTTGAGTTCAGTGACGTTAAAGTATTCAATATGAAAAATGTCAGATTTTCCTAATTTTGATTAAATAAAATACTTTGTGAGACAGGGTGATGTGATTTTATCTCATTTAATGTCAAATTTATCATTTTATTGAAGCCTTAACGAGACAAAAAGGTGTTTTTGATAGGATGATATATCATCATATATATGGTGGTATCTATCAAAAAAACGTACCAATGAAATAATGGCCAAGATGCATAGACATTTGATCTACTAGGGATTACTTTCAAAATGAAACGGCGTATTTTGTAAAAGGGCGGCAAATTTTAAATGCCTTTAGTTGACCTTAAGATGGAATAGGGGTAGTGTTTTGCAACCATTCTAATTAGTTATCAAAAGTACCAGGATTTTAATTTAGTACGCCAGAGCCGATGTTGAACTTAGCTTATTAGATTATTCTCTTTATGTCTCTTTAAGTCATATAGCTTTGTAAAGTTTTTACATATTTATACATCCCAGGTTTTCAAATTGTTTGGTTTTATCGCTCTTTGATAAAAATTAACCAAGAAAAGGGATTTGGACGCGCGTTTCGTCTACATAAGACTCATCAGTGACCCTCATATCAAAATAGTTATAAAGCCAAACAATACAAAGTTGGAGAGCATAGAGAATCAAAATTCCAAAAAGTTGTGCCAAACGCGGCTAAGGTGATCTAAAATTTTCCATAATATGATAAGAATAACATTCTTAACCTTATTTTATAATTTATTATGATAATTAAGTTTAAATCTTTATGACGGTTCGCCCCCAATCTTCTCCCCATTCTATGCCTGCTACTCATACAGATAATCATAATACAAGTTAGTAAAAAAAACATGTGATATTGTACATTACGAAAGTAGCAAGATTGTATCGTCATCAGCAAGGCTTAAAACTATAGATGAATAAATATACTTATATATAAATACAAGGATGATTTAAAAAGAATTTCTTTCATAAGTGGTGTACACATTACACTAATGATATAGTGTAAACATATTACATGAAACATGAAATAATTGCCTATTACTGTTAAGGAATAAAGATTTTCGCAACATTCATTTTGTAAATACTTCTTATATTTTGCAATGTTCAGCGAAATAATCGTTAATTGCCAGGATTACAAGTAGTTGAATGGGGCATTTGTATGAATTTATTTCATATGTGTATCATTATAAGAACGTTAAATAATCATTTGATATATATTTTACCTTATGTATATCTCACTAACCAACGCAGCTTTTTGTAAACACTTCTTATGTTTTGCAACGTTCAGCGAAATGCTTATTAGTTGCCAGGATTACAAGTAGTTAAATGGGGCATTTGTATGAATTTATTGCATATGTGTATCATTTTAAGAACATTTAATAATCATTTGATATAATAACCTTGTTTCTATTTTACTAATAAACCAAGCTTTTTGTAGATACTTCTTATGTTTTGCAACATTTAGAGATATGATCATTAATTGCCAGGATTACAATTAGTTGAATGGGGCATTGGTATCAATGTATTACATATGTGTATCATCTTAAGAACATTTGATAATAATTTGAAATATTTATTTTGTTTCTATTTTATTAATCAACCAACCTTTTTGTAGATACTTCTTATGTTTTGCTTCGTTCAGCAAAATTATCATTAATTGCCCGGATTACAAGTGGTTAACTTGGGCATCTGTTTAAATCTAATTCATATGTGTATCATTTTAAGAACATTTAAGACATGTTATATGTTTACCTTGTATCTATTTTACTAGCCATGCTGATATAATAAATTAATGAGTCAGTGTAGAAAAGACTGAACATTATTAACCATTGATTACCAATTGGTGTTTTACAGCGTGAACTTTCATTTTTTTTAAATGTTTCAACTGCAACGATCACGTGCTGAAGATTATTTTTTTTTTTGTAAAAAGGGGGTATCTCGTTTGATACTTACTAGACCGACAGTGTATTTCTCTCAGCCACATTGGTAAGTAAAGACCAACCATGGCAACAGCGTAAGCTTGTATTATCTTTATGGTTCAGTATATAGTATCTAACTTTTGAAAGCGTAAATGTCTCTCCGTATCGCGTAGTTAAGAGCCTTTAATGTTAATAGAGAAGACTATTGTCGCTACCACTGTAAACCAACTTATTTTCGAGAGCGATTTATTTTCGCTAATTTCGCTAGTAGAAAAACAACGCGAATATAAATCGTCACGAATATGTAAAACTTAAGATCTTTTCCTATTACACTACTTCGAGTGGATTAGAAAAGCGCGAATTTAAATAGCCGCGAAGTGGACTAGCAAGGATAAAACGCGAAATAAAGAACCCGTGAAAAAAAAGTTGGTTTACAGTTATACCATCCATGTTGATATCGTTTTAATACTTTTATTACATCGCTCAACGAATATTTACCATGTTGACATCTTGTGCCTTCAAAGTTTGGTGTACATCTACATCTCTGATCATAACCACCATAACATGTACCACCATTGTAGCATGAGTTTGGATCACATTGACCTAAAATATAAACAAGACACTACTATTAATATTAATGATGACAGACTCCGTTCGAAAACTGAAAATAAATATTGTGAAATTAATTGACAATAAAAAGATATAGATGCTGTTCTATGTAAGAAACGATAGAAATATGTAATAAGACGTATTACCAATGTGTAGTAGTTAGTAAAGTTTAACCCCGCAACCCTGTTTCTGTACAGTTATAAAAATATTAATGAAAATATTCAATATGCTACTTTCACCCTCTTAGTGTTTTCGCTGAGGCAAAACCCCGTGAAAGTGTCAGGAATCTGATGTTCAGAGGTTGTCGTTTGTTGATGTGGTTTATAAGTGATTCTCGTTTCTCGTTTTTTTTTTTTATAGATTAGACCGTTGGTTTTCCCGTTCGAATGGTTCTACACTAGTCATTACCTGAGCCCTTCATAGCTTGCCGTTCTGTGTGAGCAAAGGCTCCGTGTTCAATACTGTACTTGAAGTATGATGGTTTATTTTTACAAATTGTGACTTGGATGGAGAGTTGTCTCAATTTTGGCACTCATACCACATCTTCTTGTATCTATTGTATAGAAAAAAAGATGGTTGCGATATATTACTCGTTGGAGTAATTAAATACCTTGACACTGTCATACTTTTGTTAAGGGAATGTAAAGTATACGTCAATCAGACAACTAACTACCCAACGACACAAAAAGACGGAAAAATGCACAGATGACATATGTCAAGTCACGATTTCCAAAAAGAGACAATTTTTCATTAATTTAGTAATGTTAAATAAATAAAAAGAGACTAACAAACACATGTTCGTAATTCAACATCCCTAAAATGAAAAAATGAAGCATTCAAACAATACGACAGAACAAAGCAATGATGGTATTCCTATATCTGGACAGACAAATACACGTTTGGCGGGGTAATATTAAAAAATTTAAAGATATCCACATGTATCTTCGGAGGATACATCAATCTATTTACTTATAAATGCTTTTCACTACAGTGCAACAAAATACAAAACTTTAAAAATGACACTTTTATTTAATGATTACTTTGAAATATAGAAAAATTACACTATAATGTTGTAATATATTCAACCCTTTAACGCTTGCACTTTAAGTAATGTCCCTGTTTATGGAAAAACAAGGTAGCATTGTTATAATATATAATCACAGGTGAAGAAGGATTTCTAATGTCAGTAGTTTAGCTACATTACCCAAATCGTATATAAATTAGACGATAGCATAAATCCGAATGTAATGTAATGTATATAATAACGCCAACTGCTAATTTTTTTAGGTACTTGATGTCTAAACCACGTTTTGACAATTGAGCAGAATCTAGTTTATGAATTTTCTTTTCCCATCTTCATAAGAGAAATTTATTCATCTATTTATTTTTTTGGAAGAAAGGTTTTCAATGTGTGTTGTAAATCCAAATTGTGAGCTTGAAAAAAAAATATACAAACAAAAAATAATACCTCACTTTCAAGTACAAAAATATAAATGTATTACTATGACACCTTCAAGGGAAGTCTGTTATCTCAAACAGCTTTTTTGTTTATTTCTTAAATGAACAAGGTTTTGTGACATTAAAATGTTTAAAGGCAATTAAAATGTCTATTTTGACAATGCAACTGCATGTTTAACTTTTATAATGACAATATACCTCCTATTTCACTCAACATTTTTATAGTCAAACATAAGGTAAAATAGGTTAACAGAATGCACTGCTAGACATATTTCAATTATCAAAGTTTGCTTTGTATTAAGAAACGGATATGTAGCGGAACAAGCATAGCAATAGTTACATGCTGAGGATATAATAATGCATGAATTTATAACCAAGGCTACTAATTCAAGAACGCCCAAATCTTCTAAATAATTAAATATTTATAGAAGATTTAAGAATTTAATTAGGTTTTTATCATTTGGACAGAAATTAACAAATTAACAGCTGAGGTCTTTGCTGATTAGTTGTTTCATAATTCTACATTTCATTGTAAAACAATTTCTCAGCAATATATCTGCAACAACGCCTTATATTTCTTAAACTACCGAGGATTTTCAATTGTGTACGGGGTTAAAGCTTCAATCTATCGATCAAGACTGGTAGTAATGAAACAGTTATATTAAAGGTTAGATTCTTAATTATATTTAAATTATAATAATGTGATAAGACATGTGTATAGGATGTGACTTGTTTACATTTCAATCATTCATGTAACGGCAATCCACTCAATATCGTCACCTGTAATTAAATACTTCAAACACCTTTGATCTCCTCGAGGTATTACCTAATACAACAAAGGTGAAGGTGTTACTTGACACATATATACATCAAGATTGTGACACATAGGTAACATAGACACAAAACTGCACATATTTCTATGCCAGGTTGTTATGCTCAGATTAGTAACTTTAGCACGGTTTTGTTAGCTTTTTGTTGTCGTGTCAAAATTGATACTTTAGTTTGAATTATTATTTTATTGCTGTGACACGATTTTTCTTTTTCATTTACCTTTTGCATGCTAGACTGTACAAAAACGTTTATGTAAGCTACACAGCTACTTTTGCATAGGTTACCAAAAATCTGTAGTACTGGAAATCTTCTTTTAATATTCAGTACTATTTTTTTACTTTTAAATCAATGTAATATTTAGGTACCTGTATTTTATAGTACTTGGTTTGTACTTGAAATTTAAGTTCTACAGATTTTTGGTTGCACGGTTAAGTTTGTCTTTGTCAAATCTCATAAAGGTATGCTGTTCAAACATGGAATACTGTGATCATTGTTGGTATTATTTTTGTACTAATATTTTAAGTACAAATCAAGTACGGGAAAATAAAAGTACCTAAATATAACAATAATTCTGAAGTAAAGAAATAGTACTAAATAGTAAAAGTAAATTTCCAGTACTACAGATTTTAAGTACAGAAATAGTACCTATGCAAAAGTAGCTGTGTAGTATCATACTTAGAATACAATAGCTTAGGATTTCTCAGAAAGAGGCATGCATTACCTAAGCGACAATCACAAACCATAATCCATTGGAACTGTAAAACACTACATCGAAAGCTCAAGACCAAGGAACACAAACATCTCCAAAAACAACAGATTTCTATTCAAGGCACATATAAGAAGACCCTGCTCACATTGGGTGTTGATTCGCATTTAGGGTCGATTACACAAGTTTAAAAATGCACGTCAGAACTGGCTATCCTATGTAAACCCTTCTTCCAAAACTTTGAAAGCATGTGCAAGTGATATGAAAAACAGAACTGGCTGTAATTTATAAGTCTAAACCTGGCAAAACTACATATCTATTTCTGAAATAAACATGACAGTGGTTGATGAAGACATTGGAAATACAAAACAAATTAATGCCAAGTGAAAATAGAGGTAATACTGTATAAGCTTTATCCACAAAATACTGTCATCTTTAGAATTGCAAAAGAGGCAAAAGCAATACATGATGTGTCTCGGGTATTTGCTTTTCGGTATTTTTGAATGAAATGTTCTTCTACTAATTATTATCTGCTAAAATGATAGTACATACTCGAGCATCACTGAAGAAACATTTATTGTCTATATTTTATCGGTAATTTTGTTACATAACGTTACAATAATATTTTTGTTTGAATTTTTAGATTTATAATGTTTACATTTAGCAATATTGGCGTGAAATGTTTGAAAGATGTGCTTAAAACATGCATGTATCAACAATTTGAAGGCATGTTCAAACAATGCAAAACACGTATGCCTATAAAATGCAATTTTCAATTGCTGAGTTAAAAAATAATCGTGTGATTCATTCCTCTTTTTTGCACCTAGAATTTGCTTATCTCAACATCATGTACACCAGGAAAAAACATTCTATAATTAGAATAAAAAGGACAGCTTTATGTTGATTGCATGTATGTGCAATGACGAACAATTAACGTTAGAAAGTGGGTACATAAAATGTGCAATAAAGACATAACAATTGATACTTCACAGCCGTTTTAACCAATAAACGCATGTGTTTGCTCTTTTGTAGATGGAAACAAATCTAAGTTTACAGTTTTAGATTTCAAAGAGAATGTCAATTGCAACATTAAAATGTATCATTCAATATGCGTTCATGACTATAAAATTTGAAAAAGAGGTAAAAAGTCATCTTAATTAGATGGTATTGCCAAGAGCTTGAAATTGTTTACCAAAAACTAAACACGATTGACACATCTATGTTTTCTGATATACGGTTCATCCGATGTAAATTACTGCACTAAATCAAGGAGAAAAGGAGAATCTCAAAACAGCTGATGCAATTTAAAACAAGTTAAACCATTCTAAAAAGGTACGTACGGAGTGTTTCATAGTATAATAAATTACGTCAACAATAAGCAATAAGTATTGTTTGTAAAACGCATATTGTAATGTTATTCCTTATCGTCCCTATTTATTGTCTTCTGTTGTCTTGGATAAATTCATAGTTTTACATCACAGAATAACCAATAGAATATTATCCACATCTTAAAAACACACATGGCGATCAGTATTATAGTATTAATGAATGGGTGTTTTTATAATGGCCCTGTTATATGTCCAAGGTCTGTAATAATGGTCGAGGAAGTCTATAATGGCCCGAGGCAACGCCGAGGTCCATTACAAACATCCGAGGCCATTATTACTGACTGAGGACATATAACATAGCCATTATAAAAACACCCATTTCTTAATGCATTTATTAACCAACTGAATAAAGTGTATGTGTTGATATACCAAATATCCAAGTTAAAAGTTGACAGAAGTTATGTGTTGAAAAACAGGATGAACAGTGATCCCTATATACGGTTCTTTAATGTTGGTTGCTGGTTACTAAATTAAATAAAATACAAAAAAGTATTATACTCTTTACAACTTAATTTTATTAACTTTATTAAAAACCCTAATTGTGCTTTATACAGACTAACCGGGCATTAATACAGGGCCATTACAGAAAAACAGGGCCATTACAAAAATAACAGGGCCATTACAGAAAAACAGGGCCATTACAGAAAAAAACAGGGCCATTACAGAAAAACAGGGCCATTACAGAAAATATGTTATTTTTAATAACCAGTCATTTTTGGCAATAATGTACTTAGTTGGTTAATAATAAAAGGTATGGTATAAATACCATTGATATTGTCATATTTATATATTTATCTGTTCACAAACATTATTGGAAAACTAAGGATGTCCTACCTCAGGAATAGATTACATGAACCTTAGCTGTATGTGCAAATTATTTTATTCTTCGATGCACTTCAGGTTCTTTCAACTTCATGTTTCATTTGACTAGTTAACTGATTTTTATTCGAGCTTCACTGTTAAGTCTGTAGACAAAACGTGTGTCTGACGAACAAAATTATGAGCCTGGCGCTTTAGCTGAGTTGTTTTGTATATATAAACGTATTTTACACATTAGATATTTTTAGTATGAGATATAATTCAAATAATATGTATAACAAGAAGTAAATAACAATAATACCGAACTCCGAGGAAAATTCTAAACGGAAAGTCTCTAAGTAAATGGCAAAATGAATCCTAGAAAACATCAAACGAATGCATACCAACTGCTATGTACCTGTCATTTTTCTTATGTAAACAATGTTTTATAGGTTGCTAAACCTCTCACTTGCATGACAGTCGAATAAAATTCCATTATATTGACAACGATGTGTGAACCAAACACACAGACATGAATGGTAAAAAAAGTCAAAATAGGGGTACAGCAGTCAACTTTGTGTTATAATCTTTATCACTATGAAAACAAGCAAATATGTCAACAAAGATAAACAAAAAAAAAAACAGATAGACAAACCCCATTAACAAAAGCGAAAGACAAGAATACAAAAAATTACCATAGCACAATAACAGGATGTATAAATACTGAACCACGTCTGATAAGAATTGTACACTCAATAAGGACAGATTTTATTTCTGTTTTTGGTGTTTCGTAGTTAATGTTTATATTCATTAGATTTTGCTTAGAAAGATTATTTGATTTAGGAACATATAGTATCCTACTTGATTAGAAATACCGGCAATAAAATTGTCCTGAAATCCTGGTTCAATTAAATTAAGAGATTATTTATAGATCTGAGGCATTATGCGTGCTACAGTGACATTACGGATCATTTGAAAGACAAAAACATTTTTATAGTGATATGGTATTTAGACGAATTGCCAAGCATCTTCGTTTTAATAACGAGGATAATTTTCACTAACTAAATCAAGGATAATAGCCAAAAGATGCTAACGAAATCAATTATTCTGACGTTTGTCATCTGTGTTTTCATAATTATACTAGAATTAATATTCGAAAAAAAGCTTTGGGAAGCAGAAATATCGATGCACATTGCCAATAATGAAACCACAAACAATAAATAATCAACCACTCAAAACTTTTATAACTCTTAACAGAAAACGACTTATCCAATAACTGAAGTTAGTAGTTAAGACGAAGGTAAAGGAATTAAGATTCCACAACAACTCCCTGTTGATTATTATAGGTAGCTCAAGTTTATTTTTGATATTTGAAATCTAAGCTTATGAGTGTGATTAAAATATTCGTATTTATTAATAAGACGAAGGGAAATCTCTGAGTATGATATTCCGAATATATTTTACTATATGACGTGTCACGGTACTTTTCTATCCCAAATTCATGTATTTGGTTTTGATGTTATATTTGTTATTCTCGTCGGATTTTGTCTAATTCTTAGTCCGTTTCTGTGTGTTACATTTTAATGTTGTGTCTTTGTTCTCCTCTTATAGTTAATGCGTTTCCCTCAGTTTTGGTTTGTTACCCCGATTTTGTTTTTTGTCCATAGATTTACGAGTTTTGAAGAACGGTATAATACTGTCAGATATGCAAATAGTATATGGATGAAGAAAAAACAGGCTTTATTTCAAACGCGAGGTGAAAACATCTAAAGACAGTTGTTATGTGTACTAACTGAATATTGTATACCACGCAGTACAAGCCCTGTTCATCTGTTTATACTCAGTGAATATTTGTATATGTATTCCATCAGCACAGATGCTACTATACATTATGTACTGTGTTACAACAATAGATGATGTCAACGAGGAAATAAAGCACTCGACTAATTATATTTCTATAAAGCCTAGAAAACCAAGTGGTCTAATGCGCTGGACACAATCTATGCTTTGTACACATGATGCGGCATACACATTTGATAGAAGAACGCAGTTGGACTTGGTGGGCCAAATCGACATAAGTGCCCTTATGGGTATAGGAAATGAATTTGTTATCTTCTAATATGTATGAGTATAAGTAACGAAAGTTTCAATAATCAAGTCATACATTTCATAAACTTCATAAACGCAGGTGTTGATAGTTATACAAAATACTTATCAAAATTTAAATTTTACATGCCAGTGAGGTAGAAAATTGAATTTTACGCGTATTACATACAACAAATACACCAATGCATATATAACTCAGTGCTTTACATATTTAAAGTTAAGTATATAAAAACTGACATGTTAAATAAATATGAATGAAAACAGATACACTTTTAGCAGGATTCAAGACGACCTGTAATATCCATAACATAATATGATATTAAGTTAACCTGTTTTAATATAGTGAGGTATAGTGACATCTGTCAGTCTTGGTTGAATTGTACAATCAGTTCTTATTAGATTTCAAAAGATAACGCCATTAATGTAAAAATGATAGGCTCGATACGGTCTTTTTGTAAACGAATATGACAGTCTGTTAGAAATCGAGAGTTTAAAAAAATTAAAAGTCATAGTGCAAAGGAAAATAAAATGTGTATATTTCTAATTGAGGATCATCTTTAGAAATCTAAATTTTAAAAGTCACAATGCATAAGAAAGAAATGCTTACATTTCTAATTGATTACTTTATTTTGGATATATAAATTTTGAAAAAGTCATAGTGCATAAATAATTGAATGTTAGTATTTATAGGTGAGGACCATGAGAAATGAAAATTTTATAAATTCCTTGTGCATTAGAGATTATTCAATCCACCATTTTCTACATTTGAAAATGCCTGTACCAAGTCAGAAATATGACAGTTGTTGTCCATTCGTTTGATGTGTTTTATCATTTAATTTTGCCATTTGATTAGGGATTTTCCGTTTTGAATTTTCCTCGGAGTTCAGTATTTTTGTGATTTTACTTTTTAACAACTTCTCATATTTCTTACTGAGGACTTTTTGGAAATAAAATTTTAAAAGTTGCGGTGTATAAAAAAAATAACTGTTTGTATTTTAAATTGATGGACAATTTTAGGGGAATCAATCCCGTTGATTCATTATTGTTGATGTTTTGTTTTTACGCGCCACTTTTGGCCTGTTTCGTGGCGGTCAGTTTTATAGGTAAAGGAAGCCGGAATGGCCAGAGTGCCCGGCGAAAACCACCGACCTTCGAAGGGAAAACTGCCAATCCTAGTAAATTAAGATCGGAGTCGAGTGCACCCACACGAGCGGGTTTTGAACTCATAACCTCAGTGTTGATTGGCTAGTGATTACAGAAATAGAACAACTTAGACCACTGATGTCCCTCGCTCTCGTCGATTCAAATGACACTAACAAAGTATTATAAAAATGAAATATGTGTATAAAAGAACCATTTCAATAAATATTTTGATTAAAATTTTAAGTTTTTACATTAATGTGTCTTTTGTGTTCGAATTAAAGATGTGAAATCTGCGTAAATAACACAGGTATCAAGAAAAAAACTCCTTAATTGATGTATAACTTAGATAGTTTGTAATTTTAAATTTAATTGCAACAAAGTTATGCGTCCGGTTCGTTCGTCGCAATTTTTGTTACACATAACTATTTTTTTAATTCACATGATTTAAGTTTTGGTTTGGAACTGTATAATGTGTAAGTGTGTAGTCTAATAAAATTGAGAATGGAAATGAGGAACGTGTCAAAGAGACAACAACCCGGCCAGCAGAAGGTCACCAACAGGTCTAAAATGCAGCGAAAAATTCCCACACCCGGAGGCGTCTTTCAGCTGGCCCCTAAACAATATATGTATACTAGTTCGGTGATAATGCACGCCATACTAAACTCCAAATTGTACACAAAAAACTAAAATTAAAAATATTAACAACACTTTGAACTTTTTTCAACAATCATTCACTAAATATTGAATATTTCGATTGGGTAAATACTTTGCACGATATCGTGATATCGTGTGCAACACGTGTTGCTTCACGGTGAGACGCTATGGTTTTCATTAATATTCTCACCATCTTGAAAACAACAAATATCGGTTCTGATTGGTTGGCTAATGATGTGGCCAAGGTTCGATTGCTGATAATGAGATATAGAATTGGGAACATGTCTCGGACAGGAAAAGATATTAAATACGGACTATAAGGAGGGAAATTACACTAGGGGAGTCCATTAACAATATTTTTCATGTTGACGTAATTAATGATATTGCGTCAAACATCGTTAATTGCCTGTACATTTATACTTTTACAAGAAACTCATCTTAACACAAAATACACTCTTCGTGATTACGGCTCTAGTCCGTTATTATTATATATATTCAAGATAATAAAATAGCTTTCTATCAGGCTTTTTTGTTAGATAAATAAGAGAACATGGTTTCTAAATGATTCCTAAAGAAATAATTGAGGCAAGATAAACCTCGCAGACTTCAAAGTTATTGCGGTAAAATAAGCATTTGCAATTTTTAAAGTTTTATTTACGACTTTTATCAGTTAAAACAATTTATGACCATATTAGCAAAGTTTTCTAAAACCGCTTACGTTATGACGGTCTAATAGAAAGAATTTACTAGATAGTTTCATAATGGCCGATTTTAAACTATAAAAATTAACTAATGTCGCGCCAGTTAAACCTCGTACCGCCGATAAAGATGATATGATAAATCGTACGTTACACTCCACTATAGAAACTTATTGATTTAAATGTTTTTTTCGGTTATTATCTGTCCCATGTTTTACATAAAAACTATATAGAATTTTGTAATGATAATGATAATTACCATATTGTTCAGGGCTTGATTATAGTTATTTTACAAAAACTGGATTGAAAAACATAATCTATTTGGACAGTTTTATATATCAAAGACAAGATGTATTTAGTTCAAGTTTTGAGGTAAATGAGTGTCTGTAACATGCGGTTTAAATCAACGACCAAGGCCAATACGATGTTTGTGTCGAAAGTATATCTTTATTTCTGAGTGGTGTTTCTAATTTGCAACTCATTTTTAATGAAAAGTAAGTGCCAATTTCCCCTTAGAGTATATCACACTCAATGGCAAAAGAGATTTAAAAACGTAATGAAATTTGAGATCCTTAAGATCGTGTAATATTTGCCACTGGACTTCATACCCTATGATTTGCTTTAAGTATAGCATTATCAGTAATATCTCAAAGATTCAATTGTAATATATCATTGCAAATAAGTTATTGGAAAAAGAATTTCCCTTAATTTAAATAGACAGACTCTTGGATATTGAGCGCGTTTTCTTTCCTTTTGAGGCTATTCATTAAAGTCAGTTCCTTATTTCAAGTAAACAAAAAGTTGACATGTTCTTTCCTCTTGAGGCTACTTTTTCCTTTTATAAAATTTTAAAAAAAAGAAGTCATTTCCTTTTTTCATATAAACAAAAAAATAGATATTGGATCCATTTTCTTTTCTTTTTGGGCTATTTAATAAATTGCTTTCATACATATTACACAAAAAAGTTTAATAAACAGAAAATTAAATATTGAGCGTTTTTCCTTTACTTTTGAAGCTATTTGATAAATTGCTTTCATATGAATCAATATGTTGATTTTTGAATATTATCTGTATAATTCACCTGCACAGATCCATATTCTTGGTGCTAAGACATTGTTATTAATTTTTGAGTGACAAATATGTTTGTTAGAATGTGATTATTTCTTTTGTGCTGTAATGAGACCATAACAATACCTCTGCTTGTTGAACGAACTACAGAAATTCTGCATATTCTTTTGTACTGTTATGCTAACCATAACGATACCTCTGCTGGTTCAACAAACTGCAGAATTTCTACATATTGAAAAAAAACTATACAAATAAATGAAAATACAACACTTAATTATTAACGATTTCGTTCGCCCAGAGCATTTTTCTTAATTTACCTCCATCAGGAAACCACAAACCTAAGCGTTGGAAGCCAAAGATGTCTGAACCAAAGGAAAAATCACGTAAAGAGGTAATTTTCCAAAAGAGACAGAAAATAGAACAATTCGTATGAGGTTAATTTTGTGAAAGTCATCTAACTAATAAGGTCAAATATACTTAATAAACTCATCATAGATACCAGGACTAAATTTTGTATATACGCCAGACGCGCGTTTCGTCTACAAAAGACTCATCAGTGACGCTCGAATCCAAAAAAGTTAAAAAGGCTAAATAAAGTACGAAGTTGAAGAGCATTGAGGACCAAAATTCCTAAAAGTTTTGCCAAATTCAGCTAAGTCACACTATAAGTTGCAAACGGAAATTGAGTAAAGGACATGTCATTATTTATATAAATAGGTTTGAAACTTTTATTTGTCTTTTGAATGGAATTCCAAAAAAGAAAGTATATTATTTTTCGTATTAAGTGTTTGAAAAAGTATATGTAATTGGTCGGAAAAGTCGTGTGTCTCAAATTACACAGCTCAAAATACAATTGAAAGTAAATCAAAGATTGGCATAATCTAAACGGTAATCTTTGCCACCTGTCTCAAAGACAAGACAACGAAACTTTATAGTTATTTACAGACAATAATTCATTCATAATATGGATCTCACTACATAAACTGTCAATCAAATTATAGACAGAAGAACCGTTTGATCGACCTTGCATTTTTTTTTATGGTCATTGGTCTGTAAACTGGGTCGACTAACTCACAACCTAACTATAAGTCCAAATGTAAACTTGATGAGTCAGCGACGAAGTTCACGCTTCAGTGTAAATACGCCTTAGTTACGGCCAAACGAAGGAGCGGTTGGCCTAGGCAAAAAAGTCCCTCAGTTAATACGATTGTTTACGCGCTTTTTTAAAATAAAAATTCATTATAAATGAGACAGGTAACTATGACAATGTTCTTTTTTTTTCTTCAATAACCAGAAATGTTATAAGAGAAAATATAGAGTACATTGTCAAGTAGTTTCCATTTTTCCATTTTTTTATGAGACCTGCAGTAAATTTGAGTTTTATTTTCACATTTGCAATTTTGCTGTTTTCAACTCCTATTTGTCAGATTTTAGTAAAATACATGAAATTCAACTTCATAAAAGCACAAATAATTACTTAAGACAAAAGTATTACAAATTACATGTAATTTATTTTGGCATACTTTTAAAAGAACTGAGTAAAATACTGACAAATCATATATCATCAAATGTTGACTTTTTTCAACAATACGTATCATTCCTATATCATTATGATCATTATTTAAAAAATAACTTGACTTTTAAATCCATACTTGTTCATTTTTTGAAGTGCTTTTAAAGGGTAATGTAATTTCAATCGATTGTTTCCTAATCTCCAAATGAATAAATATTTTAATCTTATTTCAAGTCCTTATGAAATAGACAGTACAGTGTAAGTATAAGTATGATATTACTCTTTGCTTTAATGTGATGTTGTATTGCCAAGGGATTAAGATTTTTAAAAGTTTAATATATTTCTTGGTTTTACATTTAGGCGTGCCTATATCTATATTCTGGTATCACCCATCCTCTCTAGCCAAGGCCTATGATCCAGTCCCCTTCCTCTTCATTTTGTCACCATATCGTTCCTCATTTCTTTAAACTGAAATAATCTTTTTTACCAACTATTGAATAAAACTATTTCAAATGAAACGAATTTAACCAATTATACGTCACCTTGCGAAATTCAACTAAAAGCAAAACCCATGCCGTATAGTTAAACGCTCCCAACATGAAAAAATGTGATACAATTTCAACATATAAAAACAAAAAAATTAACG
Source organism: Mytilus galloprovincialis (assembly GCA_037788925.1). Lineage (NCBI taxonomy): Eukaryota > Metazoa > Mollusca > Bivalvia > Mytilida > Mytilidae > Mytilus > Mytilus galloprovincialis. The sequence continues at coordinate 18,568,330 of CM075342.1, read as the reverse complement.
CAAAATATTTATATAAACGACAGCAACCAATAACAACCACCGTATAACAGACTTAAAAAAACATTGACCGAAAGAAACCAACGACAACTACTGAATAAATGGTGTCTCGCTTAAGTGAGTAGACCTTGGTTCAGGGAGATAACTCTTTAAATCAGTTACGCGTTTGTAAAAGTCAAGTTCATCAATGTATTTTAAGCATGTACCTGAAACAGATTGAAAAAAATCTATGTAACCTAGAAGCTTAGAATATATTTTTGAAAATGGTTGATACAAACGTACTGATGATTTTAAGAGTTATTTCCCTTAATCTAGGTCTACCTCCTTAAATCATATAGAATATGGCGGAGATGAATATGTTTTTAAGCGCTAAATGGTAACATGCGTGTAACACTGAGCACAACATAAGAACAACAGAAAAAGGAAATTGCTTGATTTCAGATTCATCAAAAGACAAAAAGTTCTGATCTAATAGTAATCTCGGTCACTGAAACCAATTCAAAGCCAATAACAACTAATAAATAAATCATGTTTTCCCAGACTAAAGTATCAATCAGTCCTTACCCAACTGTGTTACTGTACTGATATCCAACTTCTTATTTACCCCATAAATTGTATTATTGAGTAAATAGATTACTCTTCTTCTTTTATGATATATTCAAGATACCCTCCTCCCCTGCATTCCACATAAATTATATATGTTTAGTCTTTCTAAAACAAAATTTACAACGTCATATATTGCCGATAAAATATTTCTCCACACTTCACATGCAGTTAAATTCAAATCTTTTAAATCATCCGCAAGCTTCGTGATTCAAAGTTTGAAAAAACTAATGGTTTTATGCGAAAAAAAATGTTTTGTATCACTAACTGCAGCGATATGATTTATATTTCTGGTTCAAAGAAATAAACAACCAGCAATTTACAACTTGAGAGCCCTTTTAATATCGTTCAACAATTTCATAAAGAGCTGTTAACTTCATTGTCTGCATTAAGATATTTTTTACCAAAAAGAATGTATATTAAGTTTTAAGTATATACTTATATCAAAGAAACTATTTTCTATGAGAAATGTATCAACGAATAACCAGACAAGTATAAAACGTTCTGGTGATGCAGATACACTGACAACAGCTGTAATCTGTATCTTTAGAACGTTTTAAATGAAAATACGATTCTTTCACTCCTATTTATGCAAGACAACTGCAAAAACATGCAGATGCATCGTTGATTATAATACCTGCGAACCTGAGACAGGCCAATTAAGAAAACCAGCTGACTCTTTACACCTGTGATGAAAAGTTAAAAGCGAATTTCTTTTTCGCAAAACGTTGTCTTATAATTGAGAATTTAGCATTTAATGTGCTTTATAAACATGTATAGACTAGACATATGGATCCACGCATTAAGTTTTTTCATACTAATTAAATACCAATATCAATTGAATACTTTCAGAAGTATGTGATATGTAAGGGTTTCACTCACTGGAAAATAAGAAATCTAAAGAATGAATGTAGACAAATAGTAGGGCTCTTTAGCACTGAGAACTGTGCTGAAAAGATTGAGGTATGAATTTTAAAAAATAAAAGTTGTCACGTTAACAAGAGAATCGAGAGCTACATGTACATTTATGGGTAAAACAACAGATCACTAAAAAAACACATACACAGATTTCAAATTTAAACTTTGAACGATACGATCACAAGATTAAGCTAAAATTGAGAAGTTGTGATATGATTGCCAATGAGAAAACTCTCCACAAAAGACCAAAGACACAGTAATCAACTACTATAGATCACTGTACGGTTTCAATAATGAGTAAAACTTATACCGCATAAGTAGCTATAAAAGGTTCGAAATTACAAATGTAAAACAATTCTAACAAGAAACATAACGACCTGATTTGTGCACAAAATAATGAACAAAATCAAATGTGATATATAGCAACAAACGACAAGCATATTTCGCTTTTTTTTAATATAAAGAATTAGAATTGTATATTTTTAGGTCACAGTGACCGACTTATGAATAAGTTATATCCCATCAGGATTTTATTAAGATTTCTGATAAAAGAAAAAGTGAGTCCGATGATCAATTTAAGCAAATGAACAATCATAAAATGCATTACGACAATAACAAGAAATAATAATAAAAAAAGCAATGAGAGCCAATGCTTATATAAATACTGCATTGCTCGACACAAATAATTACCGGTAAAGTTATACTGAGAAGGTCCTTAGATCGACACATAAAGTGTAAACTATAGTAGCTCATTTACCTAAACATGCCAACGGCTTGATCACATATTTCGATGTACTATACAAATAAGATGTTGTAATCTTTTGAAGTAACTTTGAATTTTTTGTTTCGTGATTTGGGCTTTTTTTCTTTCATACATTTTCTCTTTATACCTTTAAACATAACTCTGTCTCATAAAATTATCTTAAAGCAACAAAACATTATAAAGTTAAATGATCTCTTAAAAAATAAAATTATGTAATATCAAAGTTAAATCTGCTACTACTCATCAATGGATTATTTGGACGTATATTTAAACTTTGAGCATTTTTATAAGGATTGTCAACACATTTTACAAATAATTCGAAAATCAGGCAAACCTTTCTATTTCAACGACAAGCATGAAATTGTCATGGAATGCGCTAATATTAATATAAATAAATTATTTCAATCTATAATCTTGATGCATCAGACATTTCATCCAAATACACCCAACACAATTTCATATCTGGAGTATGCAGAAAATTAAATTTTGTTTGACACTTTTAACATTTTTCAAAAATAAATCCCTATCTATGATATAGGAAGTTGCTTATCATTATATTAAACCATTTTTTTACAAATATTATGAAAAAAAATCGAATTATTAATACAACTTTGAACTAATCTTGTATCAAAATGCAATCACTAAAAAGAATACCATCTGTGTTTTGTATATTGCAATCCCGACTCCGACTCAACGGAAGTGATTACATTTCATTTAAAATATATATCATTCACAAGTGCAAAAAGAGTAAACATGTTTATATAAAAAAAAGAAAAGAAAATAACAAAAAAAATAATAAACGGATATAAAAAATTGGCCGATGTACAGCAATGCAAACAAAATACTTTTTGACACAAATAATTTCTTGTGAAGTTATACTTAGAAGGTCCTTAGGTCGAACACATAAAGCGTAAGGATGTAACCTATAACCAACAAAAGACCAGCGGCGTAATCGTATGATACGCGATTTTTTTGTGTGTGTAAGATACAATTACTTGCTATTTAGAAAGTTACTGTTTTAATAAAATTTTGATTTATAGCCTAAAGTTTGACCTGCTATATAGGTCAGATTAAAGGTCGTTTTCTTAAAGATCATATTTCTTTTTTTATTACATCATTATTATAATTATGCTACATCGACCGTACGGAATTACAAGAAAATATTGCATGCGTTCATGCACCTGTAATAAAAAATGAAATCTAATAAAATAGTGAAATATCGAATATCGATAAAGGAAGACAAAAACACAATCAAATTGAAAAAAATTCTTAAGTAAATCAGTGGCTATGTCATTATGTGGAATATTAAAGGCACGTATTCATTTTTAAACTCAGGTTTAAAGTCAGAGTGAAAAATTCTGATCAAAGTAATACTTTATTTTTAAGTTTCAAAATGTGGTTATGGCAAAGTTGTCATGTCCTGGTTAGCATGCATCAATACTCATATTAGTTTTTGTGGTGGGTCTCGTGTTGCTCAGTTTTTTATTTTCTGTGTTGTGCTTTGTGTTCTGTTGTTTGTCTGTTTTTTGGGGTGTTTTTTTTTTAGTATTGGCGTTGTCAGTTTATTTTCGCCTTATGCGTTTGAATGGGCCTCTAATATCTTTCTTCTCTATTTCTAAAATCAGATGCAGTTGAAAATGTCAGAATTAGGAAAAGAAAAAAACCGGCTATAATATCAGATGGACTATAGTGATATTCTACGAATACACAGAATACTTTTAACTACAGTAATTCGGAATTCACATAAATTTCTCTGTCCGACCTTATATTTTCAGTGCACAGGAGGGTGTGGTATGATTACCAATGAGACAACGATTAACCAGAAACAAATAGGTCACAAAACAACCTTCAATAACTAACAAAACCATTACCGTTTAAAAAAACACCTTTATTGAGCCAATATTTAAATGATTTTTTAAAATAATTCCCACTTGATCCTTCAACTCTGTAAATGTTCAATTTCATAACGACGAATTTTTCTTACACTTTAGTAGGAAACATATTGTATTTTAAAAGCATATATGTATATGCTTTTAAAATACAATATGTTTCCAATATAAAAAAAAAAGAAGATGTGGTATGATTGCCAGTGAGACAACTCTCCACAAGAGACTAAAATGACACAGAAATTAACAACTATAGGTCTTGGGACAGGCACATACATACAAAATGTATGTAATAATTTACCCAGTTATACATGATAGATTACGTTCGTTAAAATCAAAGCTTAATAATTTACCCAGTTATACATGATAGATTACGTTCGTTAAAATCAAAAACGTCACAACAGACACGGGCATAGCGAAGGAGTTGTGAAATATAAACACGGTAAGATGGTGCCAAAGGAACATCCCCATCTAAAAACTGAAAATTAACAATAGGGAACGAAAAATCGTCCTTTTTGTCGTTAATTTTAGAGTGGATTTTCCGTTTAAAACCGAAATATCTAAATCTAGGAAAGGACCGTTATTAATTTATTTATTTGAAACCGTGTTCAATGTCACATCCAAAGGTTATATTTCGTATATTTCATCAATACATCTGTGATAAAAAAGAAATAATATGCTTTTCTTTACCTACAATTCCACAAAGGCGGTATTATATTTGATATTTAGTTTACATTACAAATGCGAGACGAAAGATGCCAAGGGGATATTCAAACGTACAGAATGTGACCAAACTGCAAACTTCAGTGCATAAAGCACAACATAGAAACTAAAGACTAAGCAACACTAATATGTAGACTCAATTCAAATGAATACAATCATGAAAATATTCGATAACTGTTCCTCAGACTATTCAAACATATACTGCAGTTATGTGAGTTTTGAAGAACTTTGAACACAGCATGTTCTGATTATTTCAGTTTAAGTTTCAAAGATATCTAATCTCAAAAACTTTTATAGAAGAAATCGTTAATTGGAAATTGATAGATCGATATCAGTTCATTCTTTAAATTTCATTTTTTAAACTTGTATATTGATCAGCATTGTATTCAAATCCATGTTGGTAAAGACTGGTTGTGTCACTGTGGAGATGTATGGTTATGCAAACATTGATCTAAACAATTCTAATCTATTATTTGTAAATTATGCATGTTTAACAAAAACTAAAACGATTAACGAGAAAGAATTTTCTTATAATAATAACACTGTATGAAAACAATTGAAATAATTGGTAGCAGGCAAAAAAATTCTGAAACATAATTACTGTTAGACAACCTGAGGTTACTAACATCAACATTTTGCCAAATTTACGGAAATTATAAGATTGCTATAATACTGCATCATTTTAACATGTACTTCACAACTTGGTAAATGGCCATTTCATTAATAAACTTTAGAGCCGATCAACTTACTGCGAAAAACGCACGACGTTCTGTAGGGGACTTTGTATATTAAGGACACATATAATAACGAATAAGATAGTTTTTGTTGTAATATTTTGCACTCAAATAAATATAACGTCTGCTACCCTCATCGACAAGAAAAAGAGAGAGTTACTATCAGTCCGGATACGGAATCACCCTTTCCGATTCCGGGGTGATACAGATACCAGACTGTGAACTAGCAAACATTATTTATAACGAAATATGTATATAACAGACGTTAACTTGCTTCAGTCATGCAAGCAACTGGGATAACAGAAGTGCCATTACATTTCATAAAGTACTTACGAAACATGCAGCCAAGACCATTTACTTCCTGCCAGCCATGACAGCATTTATAACGTGTGACGTATTGGTGTTGGTACCGTTGTCTCGTTGTCTTGTAGTAATGGGTTCTGAAACAATAAGTTGAGATAAAATTTTCAAAAAATATAGTTTAATCTTTTGACAAAAACATTTTAAAAAGACAAACATTGAATTGTATTAGATTTTTAAGAAGTAAAATCGGTGATATATATTTAAATAATAATAAATCGGTCGTTGCTGCTGGTTGATTATCTGGCTCCCAATCGTCTCAACTCGGCCGATTCCGTACTGGATAGAAGGAGAGTAGCGGATTTTACCGAAGATTGCCGAGTGATCTGGCTCCGAGAGAACTATCCCCTACCAGACGCAAATGCTTAATATCACTTAAACTTGGGTAGTAGGTCGAATCTGTTGTTTCTAATTCTTATAATTTTTTCTGTTTAGATACTTTAATATGAACATAATGAAATGGTGTATGATTGTCGATGGGGAAAAATCTATTAGAGATCAAAGGACTATCCACCAAAAACCAAACGACTATTCACTATAGACCTAAGGACTATCCATCAGATATCACACGACTATCCACCAGAAACTAAAGCGACCAAAGAATAATTTCTCTGCTAGAAATGGCGCCAAACTGTCTATATGCAACGCATGTCAGTTTAATGGATTCGTTTACATTCTAGTGTATTTTTCTATCTGCCTGGTTTGTAGGTATGAAATTTAACTTCAATCAAAACAAGAGACAAAAGGCATGCCCTCGTTCATAGATTTGTACTTTTTCTCCGAAACTAAATTGATGATGTAACTAGATTTAAGATGCTGTTTGTTTATCGACAAACCCAAAGGCTAATTTGTTAATAAGTTAAAAAATAAATGAAATAAGGAAGTTTTGTAAATAATTAATAGAGAAGTCAATGGACCTCATTAATTTTAATGCTTATAGCGCCGTCTTGATTTATTTAACTGCGATCCTATTGACAATTATACGCATGTGAATAAATTGTAGTACGGGTAAATTTTATTTGAATCGGGAACTTAATTGATGGGTTCTGAATGTTAAATTATACATATACATAGGATACGTTGCGTAATTCCGTATATGGGTTCTGTGCGTCTCTTATTACAGAAATAAATCTTGCTATAAAAATAGATAGTAAGTTTTACAGAAATGTTCACTTTAAATTTATTTTGTTTATATTTTTTTCGATGGATAGGCGATTAGTAAGTTTTAAAGATCGATGTAACATTTTACCTTACCGATTAAACATTTACATTTATCCTTTTTATTAACTTTTCCCCTCTTTTTTACGAACCCTCCCCTTCCTTCGAATATAAAATGAGAATTGGATAAAACATGCTTCAAAGAACTTCATTTCTTCATAAAAATATTTAGCTAATATGATAAATCTTTAAAACTGTTACATGTTTTTGAACAAGTTTGCATCAAAGGAAATCCGGAGACAAAATTAATTAGTCAGCGTATCTTAATTTCGGTAATACTTAGCTTCACTTCCGGTGAACGTTTGTATTTTATTAAACAAATTGCTTTATGGTTTTGATGTAACATCAGTGTTGTCCTATGATCCAAAAGTTTTTAGCTGTAAAATTTCACATAGACCACCCAACAAATACTTTTAGAACAAATTATTCTTTGCACTTACACGTTTCGCTCTCAATTACTTGTATACTTAATGTTTCATTTTGTTTATTGTTACGAGGTTTTATATTTATTAGTTTTAAAAGCCCGTATTACCCGTATTTATCTCACAATATGTGCTCAAATGATAGGCTTTAGGAAAGATTTAAATATTTTATATCTTTAAATTCACAATGTCGTTTTATTTAAGAATTGGATGCTTCTTTTTGTAACTTCATTGTGGTGTAAAAGCGTTGACCGAAGTACATTTTGTATGAAGCGCTTCCACTAAAAATGTGCGCACGGTCAACGCTTTTACAACCCTAATAAGTTACAAAAAGAAGCATTCAATACATATAATTACATTTTTTTAGCAATGATCATGAAAACACGAATGTTATTATTGTTATATTTAATTCACCTGTGCACATGTCTACGCTAGTGGCGATTTTTTCTGTAGTATGCAGGATCGCTGAACAGATTAAAATTATCTAACTCCCTATACAAGTTATTTTAAAGACATTTTTTCTGATTTTTTTTAATACGGGGTTACAATTTGTAGGCAATATGTTTGTGGACCGCTACTCAGTGTTTTGATTGGTTGTTACGAATGAAGGCAACAGTAGTATACCGCTGTTTAATATATGCTGAAAAGTGACAAAAGTATGATAAATGTTAAATGTTAACACTGTATTTAAAGCTGTGGACGAAAAACACTAATCTATTTAGTATATCATTTTGTAGTTGTGGGTGTGTTTGGATATACGCCTGAGGCGGCCTATGGTTACCCAAAGGTACCTATGGTTTGATATTTTGTGTATTTGGATATACGCCTGAGGCGGCCTATGGTTACCCAAAGGTACCTATGGTTTGATATTTTGTGTATAAAATATCAAACCATAGGTACCTACATGTATGGGTAACCATAGGCTGCCTCAGGCGTATATCCAAACACACCCCCAATCTTATTTTCATTATATAGTTTCTTGTTATATTAAACCCATATCATGTGTTTAATTGCAATTACAATATTGAATTGAATTTAAATTATTCAAATGAAAAAGGAGTTCCCCAAAACAGAAATCTAGCTGTTTCTGGGTCACCAAATGGTTATGAAAAGAATAGACAACCGTATGACAAGCTGACAGCTTTAGTGAAAAGCACACGAATAATTTGAAGACACACCCTCGATTTAATATAATAGATTCCAATAGCATAGTTGTAATGAACATATATAATTCCACAGTCCTATACATTGTAACTGTTATTGCACAGCTTTGCCATTTTAAACAAACACAGAAGTTGAAATTAAATACGAAAAGAGTATTTGATTGGAGTTTTTCTTTAGTTTTCTGTGACTAGCTTTGTGAACTGTTGTATGACTTTTCGATTTTTTCCGCGTTCGGCGTTTACCATGTTTTCTTCAATTGATGCTGCAACTGCTCCATCGTATTTAATCGAACTGACCTCGCTAAGTTGTTTTCGCTTGTAACTGTCTTTTTACCTTCGAAACTCGATTACTCCCTTTGCTTGTCATTATGTTTATCTTAATGTGCACTAATATAACCCGACTAATCCAGTCGTTATATTTCGACTAATTATGATATCGATTGCTATACATCCCACTGACCGATAGAGGGAGCAGAACCATTCGAGTTAAATGTGTACTGCATACCTCATGCTGAATACCTCACACAAACTTTATTCGTATTTAATGTCATTTGCAATTTTCACTTATTGTTTTCCACTTCATAATAATGTGACACTTTCAAGATAATATAAATGCTATGTTTGGTAATTCGATGTTATGTTTATTTCTGACAAGAACATGACATCTCGTTATGGTAGGTCACCGACCCATCAAGAGACCATTAATTTATTAATTATTTTGCATTTAAAATTCATCTCGAATTAAATACTCGAGAAATCTTTTTTTCAAACTTCAATTATAAACTACTAAAACTGAACCTCTTAAAAAAATAACTTAATTTGTTTTCAGTTTAATAATAGTAAGGTTGATGCACCATTGGGCAAGGTGAAACTTAACTTTTGGGATTTTATTTGTCGCGAACGTTCACTTTCTATTACCAAAAAAAAATTTATGAAAGTACAAACAGACCGTCTAAACCACCAACCCTGAACTTCTTATAGAAAAATAATTGTTCGCTAGCTTCAGCCTGGTTAGAAAATAGACGTAGAAAAGACAAATCGCGACACGGTATATTTCAGGATATATGGCATCATCGTGTATTTTTATGCCCGGTTTAAAATAGAAGGGGAGCACTTTATTTTTCCTGGTCAGTGTTTCTGTCCGTGCATCCATCATTTCGTCCGTCCCGTGTGGAGTTGTTTTGGTCACATCAAGTTGAAAACTAGTACACAAGTACATTAGGGAGCTACCATTTGATTTTTATGGGGGGAGGGGGGCTAGGATGCAAAATTTTGTCCTGCATTTCTTTTAGCTGTTATCTCTGTCCTGTCTTTTTATTTTTCACTCTATTCGGTCCTGCCTTCTTTTTTTTTTTTTTAGTTTATCCTGACTTTTTTTACTTAAATTGTCGTCCTGCCTATTTTTTTTTCAAATTTCATCCTACCTCCCCCCCCCATAAAAATCAAATGGTAGCTCCCTTACAATGGTATGCAACTTGTAACGCTGTGATAGTGTGAAGCAAGTGCTATATCATGTTTATGTTATTTGTTAATTTTGTCAACGCTGATGTTGTGGTCACATCAACTTGAAGCTGAATACACATGTTACTTTTGATGTAAACCTTTTGGATGCTGAATACACATGCTAATTTGATGTAAAACTTTTGGATGCGTGAATATACATGTTAATTTGATGTAAACCTTTTGGATGCTGAATACACATGTTAATTTGAAGTAAACCTTTTGAATGACAAATTGAGGACCGGGATTAAAGAGTTCATTGAGCAATAAAGTAGTGCGAGCGGGCACGGTGTCCTTTAGACACATCATCTTGTTTCATAATAGCTTCAATGGCACAAAGTTCCTTAAACGTCAAGTATAGAAAACCGCTGATGGAATGCCGCACATGAAAGTAGAGAGAAGACAAAATACTTGACATTATAGTTGTGTAGGTAATTAGAGGTTACGCTGATAATGTCATGTAAATTTCATTGCAGTATGTCAAAATTGACAAGATGTTCGTTACAAGAAGTGACCCATAAAATATGTCTCAAGGAATTAGGCAATTCGAATGGGAACTTTATTTTTGTAAAGGTTCTTTCTTTTCTGTGACATTAAGACGAAAGGGTTGTCATGACATTTGTATGAATAATGAATAATGAAGCCATACTATATGATTCACAAATAACTTATAGATGACTTTAAATAAAACGAGAGACCGGGCGAGGTTAAACAGGTCAATGGCGTTAAATTATATAGTTGAAGCCAGGTATATTGTCTTGTTCAGGATAACGTGACTGGCCCATGGTCTCGTTCAGGATAACGTGATTGGCCCGAGTGCGGGAGGTTATAGCGTTCGGTTCTCGGTCAGAGACTTAAAATTCGTTATTGCTGCTTCTAAGCTAACTGTATTTCGGGGTAAGATCGGAGAATTGTAGGCGGGCTTTGAGCCGAATTAGTGTTTCCGGTTAGCCTGGCATATCTTTATGTGTACTTTACATTACGAAAAGTGCGTCGAACATGGTGTTTTCTAAATGTCCAGTGGCAAATATTTCTGACTTATTGCATGTTGGTCGACACACGCATACATGAGATGCTTCTTGTGTCAATCCATTATAAATGGCCAAACCAAAATGGTTTCGTCGATAAATGTCAAAGTTCAAAGTTCAACAAAAGATCAACCCGGCAAATACAACATATATGAAGGATTTTGGGGAAATATTAAAGGAGATTTTTCCTTTAAATATAAGATTATGAGCCATTCTAACATCAGATAATCTTTTGCACTGTCGTGTGGAATTTGTTGTAACTATTTTTTCATCCTTCTACTTAGGTTTGATTTTAGCATTTATCTTATGTCGTAATTAATAACTATTATATTGTATTCATGGCATATCAAAACCGACCTAAAATGAGTTTGTATTAGTAGAATGCCTTATTTTCATGTTGCAATTTTATCTTAATCAGTTTGCTTATTTATTTGTTACATCTTAATTGGATAAAGTTTTTTTTTTATAATGCCCAACCTAATGACCTCTCTTCGTAAATAAAACAATCTAATGATCTGTCTTTCAGAAGTTTCAATTTACGAATTATCCAATTATTCAAACTTGAAAGAAATTGCGAAGTCTGGAAAACAATCGAAATATATCAGTGGAAACACAGGTAATTATGAAACGCTAGTTAGTTCTTTAATGTCCATGTGTTCGTAGACATAATTGCATGTCTCATTTCGTTAGTTCAGAAGGTACAATTATTGGACATCGATGAACATAAGCGGCTTTTTTTGTATCGAACAGTCAATTAATGAATAAGTACATAAGGGACTGCACTTGATTTAGAACTAATCAATTAATCCGTTACAAATGACGGTTACATGTAATTGTAATACGGATCGGAAATAGCAGATGTGTTTTGTCAATTTTCTTTTATTACGGTTTCTTATAATTATTAAATTATTTGGTATTTAAGGCACTGGAATTGAAGGATTATTTAACGAAAGTGAAGTCTCACGCAAACTTTGTCAATAAAATACTGCATAGGTTTGAAATATGAAACAGCTCACGCTATGGTCTTCTATATGAATCTTTGTTCTGATTTCTAAGTAAACGATAAAACATCAATAAAGACATATATTCAAGCAGTAAAAATGTTGCTTTATATCTTGAGTTCTTTGTTTCTTCTTGACGCGTCATGCTAGGAAACTACATCGTAAGCTATTCGCCGTCTTTAAAAAGTACCAAACAACGTCGGATACTAAGTCGTAAACAAAAACATGATACTGATAGAACATTTTAATTGTTCTTTTAACAAGATTGCACAGCTTATTCCGAACATCAGATACTTTGGAACTCCTCGCACTTTCGTCATATGAAATATACTTTCACTTATTTTTGTTCTTAATGCATTAGTGTTTTATTTCATTTGCAATATCGATACCATATTAGTTTATTTTCCATTTATGCGTTTCTAATAAACCATCTTTAAGAAATGGACAAACATACTTTTCTGAGTTATAGTATTCAAATATCGATTCAACAAGTGTTTTAAATAGCAAAGTTGCATGTAATTCTCTTATAGTAAGATAGTTGTTATATGTATCCATCACAGAACAGGACTTATGGTTATATTGGAATAATGCGGCCCGGTGAGTGTCGCAATTATAACACATTTTGAATTTTGTTTGCTTCCAAATAGCTTTAACAGTTACAAAGGATAACTTACCTTCGTTCATGGCCTATGCACCACTTTTTTGTACCTCCGCAATTTGGTTTCCATACTTTAACCATTCTCGTATACCTTTGAACACATGGGACTCTGACTAATATCATTTGTACATCTTGATAAGGACACACGTTTGGCCTGAAAAATAAAAATGCATTTTAGGGGCAAAGAAATCGTTGACAATTTACCCAAGCTGCGTGATTGTTTTTAAACCTAAAAGTGAAGCATATATTTTTTATTTTGTTTCGTTACGAAAATGATTAACGAATCCGCCAGTCCGCATGTATAATAAATTCTGACAAGAAGTGAAAGCAATCACTCAATTCTATTTCATATGCTCCTTATCCACTACCCCCCCCCCCTTTTTTTTTCCCCGACAATAAAATAAACACGTCTACAAAGACTTAAGTAAACGGTACACTAAAGGCTGAGCAACACGAACCCAACCAAAAACTTGAGATGGTCACATGTGCTCCGGAAGGGTTATTACTGTACTAGTAACATTCGACTCCACTAACGGACAACATTCTTAAAATACAATCCTCTTATTGTTGCAATAGTATATTTGTTTATTTTTAATATAAAATAAAAAGATAATACTTTACTGATATGAAAAATAGATATATCTATTCGATTTAATTTCAAACTATACTTCATGTGCAACTTTATGTCTCTTATATGTGCATGTTAGGAGTATATTTTCGTGGTGTTGTAAAGATAGTGATCAAATTTATTAATATTTGTCAGTAACTTATAACGATATAAACCAAATTTTGTATTTGATATGAGCATAAATCAGATTTGATTATAATCGCTTTTTGCCTTCCCATCGTGTTTATTAAAAGCATTAGACTTGTTTTGCAATATTAGAGTAATATATATTTTGCGTAATTATTGTATAAATAATGTAGATAAGGTTCAAAGAATTTACTTGAAGTTCTATGAATTGTTTACGCTCGTTCGTTGAACTTGTGACGATTTACGTTTTTTATATATAACGCTTAAAATTTGATAATAAAAATGAATAACAAGTGGTGCAAAAATTGGAAATTAAAATTAATAAATCGCAAAATGATGCTTAAAATAGAATTAAAACACTGCGAAGTGTTGCAAAAATGAGGAAACAAACACCAGAGAGGATAACCATGCAAAGCGATGTTCTGCAAAAATTTGAAAACCCAACATCGTAGTGTTGCAAAAATTACGAATAACGACAAATTGCGAAATATTGCAAAAATTAGAAAAACGACATCTAAGTGTCCCAAAAATAAGATGAGTGCGAGTTGGTGTATATTGGGCATTGAAGAAAGAAACCTTAAGAAATATATTGACATGATTGCATGAGTCAGGTATTTTTACGACATGATAGCTGCAAGATCATCATTACGTTTTAAAAATCGCCAGACTGACTTCTTGACTTGCAGACGACAGTACATGGACTGGAATTTATCTGATTTGTTTAAAAATACAAATATTAATTGATAAGTACTGACATATTCCATATGTTTTATAAAGACACTAATTTGTTTAAATTAATTTTAAATGCATCTACTTGTTGTACATCAAATGATTAAATATTTAAATGATTTTATCACACGAACAATGATGTATGATATCAGCGAACGAGGTTAACACAATAGCCGTTGTCAAATGAGACATTCCAACCACCAGGTTGCATCTGATAAATGGTTGTGCGAAATAAATAATTACTTTATTGATATGTCTATATCTTATAATTATCGCGCATTATAACTCATAGTCTTTGCAAACCGCGTAACCTTTATAAATTAAATCGGTATTTTCGGTATTTTTTTATTATTTTATGTCTGTAGTAAATTTGACAGTAGTACGTACATAGATGGAAACTATCAAATAAAAATTTCAAAAGATATTTATTCACCTCTATGCTATACTTAATTTTTAAAGGGGACTAAAACACGCGTTTAATAACACTATTATAGCAGTTATTGAAGATTAAATGCATTTCAATTAACAACTTATCTCAAGTTAAATTTGTGCAAGACACAATATTGTATTTGAAGATTTGCATGGCAATCACATTGCCAATACTCTATTTGCGACAATCAAATCATTTGTTGGTGTCCATAAATCTTCTAGTACAGTACAGTTATCTTAATTGTAATGCAGAAAACTCCAATAAATCCTAGTACATTTTAAGTTCGGTCAAAGTGAAATGTGCACTTGGACGCGCAATATCGGACCTCCATCAATTGCGGAATCAACTCCATTAAATATGTGGCGCTCTCGAATTAAAATGCACATTACAAACAGTGCTGCTTTAGAATTGTTTTTACTGTTGTGGTCTACAATTGTTTCATAGTCGGTTTAAAAGCTCATCAGAGCTTATGTTTGATTCTTATTGTGTATATGTACATGTATGCCGACTTTTAAAATGCTTACCGGCATACTTATTTACAATTGCATACGTTCACAAACGCCAAGACCTTTTCTTTGACAAAAAAGAATATGTTGATGTGAAACATATTACAACCTGTTAACTATGAATTATTTACGCTACAAAACAACTGTTGACAATGCTTGTAAATTTCAATTTGCATGAAATTACAACCACTTTTGTCGTTAAAACATGAAATGTGATTAGTAATTCATTACATAACCATAAAATAGACACTATAATGACTCAGTGAATGTGTTAAATTTGATAAATTACACGAAAGGTGGTCTTTAATACAGAAATATGAGTATGCATTTCACTTTAATAGTACACACAACGGTAGGTGCATTTTGTATTGACGAGACGAACAAATAAAATCCGAGGCTTGATATGTGTAATTCAAGCATTTATACGTGTCTTGTGCATTTCCGATTAATACGGTACACAAACCGGTAGTTGGCATTTTGGCATAAACTCAATGTCGAAAGTGAAACCCTTACTTTAAAATACGTGTTATCAAGTATCTATACATTTATGATGCATTTCAATACAACGGTATGTTGCATTTTGCTTTGGACACGATGAACAAATTGATGCTTGATACGTGTAATTCAAACATCTTTACGTGACTGATGTACTCAAGTCAAATGCGGTACACAACGGTAGGTACCGTATTTCTTTGTATTGACACGATACCAAAAGTGATATGTGTAATTCAATTAGCTATACGTGCCTTTAATTACATTAGATGTATGTTTCATTATAATATTTTATTCTGATTGGCTAACTGCACATCACGTGTTATTCCGTAAGCAGTTGCATTGCTCAATACAACTTTTCATTTATGATAACACGTGCTCCAACAATAAAGTGCACAGGTGAATTAAATAATAAAATATATAAAATTCGTGTTTTCATGATCATAGCTAAAAAATGTAATTATAAGTTTTGAATGCTTCTTTTTGTAACTTTATAGGGTTGTAAAAGCGTTGACCGTGCGTACATTTTTAGAATGAAGCGCTTCCACGCTTCATACAAAATGTACTTCGGTCAACGCTTTTACACCCCAATAAATTTACAAAAAGAAGCATTCAATTCTTAAGTGAAAAAGTTTAAGATGAACAAAATGTCTACACAATGATCTAAGCGGTACCAACTTTACTGCACCAGATGGGCATTTCGACAATTAATGTCTCTTCAGTAATTCTTGAGGCAAAAATATTTTTAAAAGTTCAAAATCTAATACAAACGTGTAGAAGGGCTAAAAAACTAAAGAGGCCAAACCCAGACAAGAAATGTAGCATCAAGATACAATGGGCAGATCGATTTTCTTTATAGTCAGCTAGTGCCCACAGTTGATTAAGAAAAAAAATGTTTTCCTCTAACGAAAAGAAAACGGTAGATAATTTTTGATTTTGTTAAGTTCAGCAAGATAAAAATGCAATAAGATTGCTGATCATTGTCTTTCGTATTCAATGTATGAAGGGTTTGTCCTCTATTGCCCCCAATGAATAAGGGGGTTGGTAGTCTTCTTTGGGCAACATTGACCCTGGAAGTTCTGCTTTATAAATTTGAGACAATTATTAACTGTACCGATATGTACATGTTTCTACTAAATCATGCCTGTTGTGTTCTGAAGCCAAACTACAATATATCTGGGTGGATACGTTATCGAAGTCGACAGGTTCGTGGCAGTAATAATAACATAAGATACTAAGTACACATGATTCATCCAATTTGCTTGAGGTAGGAGGTGAATTATTGAATTGGGACCAAGAAGTCATCTTTAAGTTAGAAACATTATTTGACTAACACATACGTTTTCAATATAAAAAAATAGGAATTGTAATAATTGTTAAATCAGCTTTGTCGGAAATCACTAACTGGATAAAGTACAACATATTTGTTGAAGGAAATCTGGACTAAATCCGTGTTTAATTATATATTGTTAGGGTAATGACATCGTATCTGTCTAGGCAGTTTGTTAATCTGTCAAAAACAACTTCACAAATTGCTGTAAAAACACGTACAAAATTGACAATATAAAACCATTACAAGTTTTCATAATTACAAATGAACACTTAATACAGACTTATTAACCTTTTACGACAACCTTTTACGACATTCCACAAATGGAGATCTTTTGTTTGTCATTGGAGGACTTGTTAAAATTGCTTTGTTTTCCCATAGATAAATATCTTAATGACTTTGCAAAACAAATACTAATATTTAAATCCTTGTTATTGGAATACAAAGTCAGATGGAATGCTTGATAGTACCATGTACCATTTTCGGATTATTTCCGTGTTTTTAATATCGATGCTTAAACGATAAAAAAAAAATACCACATATTTGCGCTTAGGTTCACGAGGACTGGGTCAATTTCATAGTTGGTTTTTACAAAAATTAAAACAATGCCAACCTCTGAGTAATATCAAGACGATATTATAATTCAAAAACATCAACCTATCAACAAAAAGTACGACGCACGTTTACCTTTTTAAACTACTGGTTGTGCAAAATGACAGATGTGTAAGGATTATAAAGCAGTTTTGTGTAACAAAAAAAAAGATAATAAAACGATATAATCTTTAAAAAAAAAGCATATGTGCATTCAGAAAGCAAACAATTTGTTTATGTGTTACATATTTGTTTTTCGTTCATTTTTTGTACATAAATTAGGCCGTTATTTTTCTAGTTTGAATTGTTTTACATTGTCATTTCGGGGCCATTTATAGCTGACTATGCGGTATGGGCTTTGCTCATTGTTGAAGGCCGAACGGAGACTTATAGTTGTCAGTAATTTCTGTGTCATTTTGGTCTCCGGAGAGTTGTCTCATTGGCAATCATACCACATCTTCTTTTTCATTATTATAAATGCTCACGGTAATTAGACTCGCTTTCTTACCAAAAAACAAAACAGGTAAATTTATTGTACATCCCTATACCGATATAAAAGTAAATTATATGAGTTATCTCCCCTAATAACACTTTCTGTTATTGGAAGATAAAATGTATAATCATTTCATTCAATTCATTTCCGTATCAAATTTGCTTATCTTAATAATCTAGACAGGTCTTTTGCAGCTATTCACAACCTAAAATTTCCATCTACCGGAAATATTAAAAATAAACTTGACACTAATCGGAAGTGTAACATTTGGTTACGAAATAAGTTTTGATTTCATAACTCTCCTTACGTACAACATATATACCAAAAGCTAGTAAAGCATTAGAAGAATTTGAAAATGTTCATTACAGAGTGCCGTTATCAATTAAAGTAGCACCAAAATGACCAAGCAAGAAGGGAGGGTCATTACATTTGATTAAGATAGATTATAAAATGGATTTAAAATAGACATGTCTTAAATTATTTATGAAGATAAAAGACTCCTCATATATTATAATTCAAGCCTTCTATACGGCATTGCAATGTCGTTTGTCAGTTCGTCATCAATAAAGTTTTCCACTACAAGATGGGTTAGTATATATTAAACCTTGATGTTGCGGCATTAGTATCATTATAAGTATCATTATCATCTTTTAGGACAGACAAAAATAGCTGATCTGAAAGGTACATCACCTACTTGCTACTATACATTATTAAGCAAAACTTTTAGTAATTTTGGTCCTCAAAGCTCTTCAACTTCGTACTTTGTTTGGCCTTTTTAACTTTTTTGGATTCGAGCGTCACTGATGGGTCTTTTGTAGACGAAACGCGCGTCTGGCGTATATACAAAATTTAGTCCTGGTATCTATGATGAGTTTATTTATGCACTGTGTTACCATGGTAGATAGAGGCGACGAGGAAAACCGAACGCAATATAAGATATAAGATATAGGTGGTCAATTGGTCTAGGGTGCCCACCATGTCACAAACCCAATGGTTCAAACCCCGCTGTTGGATGAACAAAAACCTGATAACGCAAATTTGAAAATCTATCATTGTTGGACTCAATTTGAAAAATATATATTTGTATATAAAGTGCTCCATTCTTTATATATGTTTTATGCCAGTGCTCTGTATCGTGTTAAACGTAGTATTTAAAGTATTAACGATAAAGATATTCTCTTTGGTGAATGATAAGATCTCGAAAAAAATAAAAACTTATTGAAAAAAAAACTCGTGGTGACAGATTTAAAACAAGTAATGCCTTGTTGCGCAAAATCTGCTGATTCAGCAATCAATTGTAATGAAATGTTGCATTCAGAAAAAATAAATATATTTGTAATATATCTTATATAATATAACCATTAATTTAAAAAGTAGTACTACTAACCTCGTAAACGAAATATTAAAGCTAAAAGTACCGTTTCTACACAATGGGTGTCCTGTATTTTACTACTTCATTGGAAAGTTTTTAAATATTTTAAATCGGGTTAGTAGAACCATAACGACAAAACAGTCTGGCGAAAAATGTCTAACTTTTCGAGACATGCAAAACGTTTGAAGGAATACCACAAGAAAGAAAACATGCAGCAATGACAAACAACAACAAACATCATATTGTCATTATAATTGAGGGTTTGGATGGGGTTAAATGATTAAAGAATAATGCCCTTAAAAAATGAAGATTAGAGAATAACGGGCAAAAAAATGAAGATTAGAGAAAAAAGGGGTTATTTTTTTAAAGATTAGAGAAAAAAGGGGTGAAAATTAAATGTTTACAGAATAACAGACCCCCCCCCCCCTCCATCCAGACCCTCATAAATGTCAACATTTTAATCACTCTAAACTTTAAACATTTCAACCAACGAAACCAATGAACTCTAACTGTTATATTTGACTATTTACATGCATACAACGCGTTTCGTCTACAAAAGTCGTTCTGAACATGCATACAAAAATTTGCCACTGGACGTTAAGCATCCAACAATCAATCAATCGTCTACAAAAGACTCATTAGTGACGCTCGATTAAAAATATTACACAATATACACAAATGAAATAGCCTTGATAAACTTAAATTATACTTCATTTGTGGTAATGCAATAATCTTCTTCGAAAATACTTCAAACAGTTGAATGTGAAAACCAACTTAATATTTCATTCTAAATGCAAGACTCACACTGATAACTGGAGTCGATTGTAGATTTGAGAGCATTAAATTTTATAGCAGTTTGTTATGTATATTTTGAACATAGATAATGAATCCGATTAAAGGTTCATACCAACTTAATATTCAAGTATTGTAATTCACATTCTTACTTTAATATTTAGTTCTTTGTGATATTATAGTTTTAAAAAATGGACGCGGAAAATACGAAATTATATATATTTTTACTCATGTTGAAGACAAACAGATATCACAATGACAAAAAAAAACGAAAAACGACGAAAAGTCGAACATCTACACAATACAACATAGAAAACTCAAGACTGCCTCAAATTAAAATGTAAACATAACATGTAAACTACTTTTTAAGTCTCCATCAGATAATGCGGGGTGTGTTTCAAAATACGCAACCACGTCCGGACAGAAAAGTTTTGATAAATCCGATGCCCTGTGTAGCAAAGTTAACATTATCTGCACCTTAGATTGTAAGGCAGATTATCTGCCCCTATCCTAGATAATCACATGAAGGAGATTTCAAAACTCATAAGTCGAGGAGACATTGACAACACTATAGCAAAAAAATACAACGACTAGAAGACGAAGAACAGTCGAGAACACACTACAAATAAAACACAAAAGACTGATCACACGAGCAACAATAACACCAGCGGTAAACTCAGGGCTCCAGTAAGGTTAGCAATTTCTGCTCCAAATGTTGCACCCGTTGTGTTTCTCAAACGAGTACAAATAAGGCGAATATTTCATCAGGTGTTGTCACGAGTAGCAAATTCCCCAGTCTCCATCTACTCTGTTCAACCTGTAGATATACGTTAGAGATCTTGTTTTGTCATTTTGAACATACATGGAATATTTGCCACTGGACGTATTGCAAGCAGCAATCACTCGACCAACTGATAGATGATATATTCAATCGATATATAAATTAATTGTGGAGGACTTTCAGATGCAAAGCAATGAACATCGCAAAAGTCCGATGCAATTTTCTCACACATTCTCTGTCTCCATTCTCAATTTTATAAATTAATATTTTTTTCAATTCAAAGTAATTAATTATGTAGTTGATAACAAAGAAAACAAATAAGAAAGATAACTTTCAGTAAAAGATTTAAGATGTGTTTTGGAAAAAAAAAAGAAAAAGAAAAGGATATTTTAACAAACGTAACGGCAATTATTCAACTTGCCTTTGTCAATGGTTAACCAAGAACAAAATATTTCCAGAAACCCAGCACCATGAACCGATAATTATCGTCAGAATTACTTGGGTTATTTTTTAACAAGGATCTAAAAATTTTACAAAATGTGCTCTCACGTCGATACAAGAGTTTTAGCCTCAGTAAATGTTTTTTTTTTTTTTTATTTTTACAAAAAATTAAAAGAACACTTGCTATACTACAACCTAATCTATAATTGTGTTTGAATAAATCAACCCCTTAAAATGCATTACACGTATGAAAAAGAGCTAGTTCTTTCTTTCTTTTTTTTTCTTTTCTTTACCGCCCTTGTCGCTATTGTGTAGTAAGATACGGTTTAATTTAAGATATTGGGAAAAAAATACATTCAAGAATTTTTCGAGTAATTTAAATGCATAAGAAAACAATCAATTATTCTTCAAATAGTACGGCATGGTAAAAAGGAAAAACGTAATTGTATAATAGACGGCTATCACACAATACTCAGTCTATTTATTTAACCCGAAAATCTATTAATTATAGGGAACCAAAAAAGAAAAAGCTCATCGAACCGTATGTAATAATATCTAATTACAGTAGAAATCGAATGTCTCCGAAGTACTTTTCAGTGGTATCCGAAGGACATAATTACAGCTTCCAGTGATTGTAATTTTAAAGTAGAAAACGTGTGTGACAAGAAGATTGTTCCGGTTACCAAAAAGTCCCTGTGTGTTTGATGAGCAATTTGTTTAGGTCGATTTTTTTTTCTTACAAATGTTTTTATCATGTTGGTTTCATTTATTTTTAGCATTTTTAGAAGACAAAAATATAACGAAAAATTATACATGTCAGTCCAGGAAATATCCAAAAATGTTTCTGTAAAATAGAGATAGAGACGACATCGATATTATAGCTTTTTATCGCTCATCTAAATATTTTTCGACTGTTATACATATACAGAATAGGGTAACTATGAAAAAAATTACATTTTATTGAAATTTTTATAAAAATCTTTAGAAAAAATGAAATTTACAATCTTAAATTGATCCAGACAAAAAAAGCTTTACTAATCGTAACTTGAAAATCTTGAAAATAAACTCTTTTGCAACCTCATTGCACATGCAGTTAACGATGTTTGATTCTTACATGTTTCAAATTTGTTTATTGATTTTAAATACAACGTATACAGAACAACCAAACTGTTTTAATTTTAAATTACAACAATTACTGCGTAAGTTTCCCATTAATCAATTCCTTAAACAATGTTCCTAATCGGTGAAATTGCTCTACGATCGAATACTACCTCATTAAAGACATTTCAAAACAGCTATTCCCAAGCATACACACAGACACAGACAAATTCCGTCCGTTATTCTAATTAAGAAATGCAATATTTGTTTAGGAAACGAACTTTAAACATGAAATCGGAAAATTCCGGTAAATGTCACACAATGTCGTCTATCTATACCTGAACAAATGGACTTTAATAAATTGTCACTGAATTGGCAATTTCTGTTTAGTGATTTGTTTATATACATTTGCTATTTATAACATTAATGTGTCTTAGTAGTTTGATTCCTGAATAAAAACAAGTAATGACTGTGACATGATGCTGTTTGGAAGTCTCCCACACGAAATTATCATATACATATATATACCCCTGGGGAAGCACCCTTTAGATAATCCGATTCAACGTGACTTGTCGTTAAAGAAAATATATCTACATGGGTTAGGATGGGGATCTTAAAATTATTCCAAGAAATGTGAAACTTAATGACAGGGACTCGCAATAACCCCTGAGTAAAATATGCAAGGGGTTAAGCGGAGGGGATCTCAACCATTTTCAAGATAATTGAACATTCTTAAAAGGGAGGGAGTAGGGACAACCACTCTATACTCGCCTTATATATCATTCAATAAAACTCAGCAAGTCGGATAAGTGGTTAAGAAGGGGGTCTCAGCCATTTTCAAGTTACGTGAACATTCTCAAATAGCAGGGAATGAAAGCGACCCTTTAGACAGACCCTATATAGCGTGAAATACATCATGTCTGACATAACAATCAAAAACCGTGTAGTTGACGGGTATGAATCTCAATCATTAATATAGGAAATTTGGAAATTCTAAAATGGCAGGGGTAGAGGGACCACTTATAGCTTTATTTCATTAAATTCATCTTGACACGATAAACAAGAAAGATATGATTTAGAGAGGTAAATCTCCGTCCTTTTATGACGCTTAAGTGAAAATTTATATGTTTAAAATAACTTTTTATATGCATACATTTCTGCAGTGTTTACCATTGATAAGGTAAATAAATATGTAAAACTGATCAATCAATCAATATTAAGTGCATTTTCTAATCCAAGATTATATATAAATGCATATACAAATAGAGTAAAGATAGATAAAACCGCATTGGTCACTAGACCTACACATTTACATAAATGTACTGCCAAAAAGTCAAATTAAGTGTCAATGATAGATAAAATTTATCCAAAATCTAAATATCCCATGTCTAAATTTTGATAGATCAATGCATGCGTTTGTTTTGTTTTGTTTTTTTTTTGTTTTTTGTTTTTTTTTTTTTTTTTTTTTGTTTTGTTTTGTTTTGTTTTTTTGTTTTTAGTGTTTTAGATTGAGTATTGAAATTCCTAGTGCATGCAGTATGTGTATATTTTTAATTTGTCTTTGTAAATCGCTATTGTACTCGACTTTGTTTATATACAAAAAAAAGTATAAAGGTACAGAACGTCCGGATTAATTCAATAAGCTTAGTAGGGGAAAACCATACAAACTGATAAAACCAAACGCTATTAATCAACGGAACAAATGAGCTATATTCCTGACCTGATATAGGTATTTCCCTAAGCAAAATAATGGGTTAAACCCGATTTTATAGATAGTGAAACCTCTCAATTGTAAGACAGTTGTTTAAATTTTCGTTATATTGACAAAATTGGGAAGTCAACTCTAACAGATTAGCATATATACCTTTTGCATTTTTTGTAGATATCTGTTGTTTTGTTTTGTATTGGTGGGGCTGTTGACTCATTGGTGGATTTCTCGCATCTCATTTATTTCTAATTATTTTTTCAGAAGCTCTTTAAGGATTTAATAAAATATCAATTGGTTCTATTCGTATGTGTTTTACCAACCCAAAATATTGTGATATGGTATGATTGACAATGTAACAACTATCTACCAAAGACCTACTTATACAGGAATGTTTACATATTTTTGTCTCCATACGACCTTCAACAAAAAGTCAAACCCAAACCGCATCACAGATTCTTTACTCGTTAAAAGCTTACAACCGTCATTTTAGAAATGTCTTATTACTTGTTAAATATAAGCATCTATCAACAAAAGCTAAAGGTGAAAACATTACGTATTGACACTGCCAAAATAGAGAAATTAACCAGAAAATTGCAGTAATTATAGTTTGCTAATTATATTCGTTTGTTCAAGGTAACAAATTACTAGTTAACATTTAATTTTTTGTGTCTATATGCCAATTTTGTAAGAACAGTAGTTTAAGTTGCCTCTAATTTTCTTGTTTTCCGTTAGCGAAGCCCTTCTCATGTCTCATCCCCGGTCATTGATTTGGTTATATTGTCCAAACTTTGATTTTCCGTATTGTTGTGTATACCGTTGTCTGTCTATTCGTCCTCAGTATTTTAGCGTCATATAACGTCGCATTTTTTTGTACTCAGTACTAGTATTTGTTTGTTTATTGTCCCCCTTCTCCTTATGGCCACAGAGAAAAATATGTATGTCATGTCTTCCATAAAAAGGCATATCATGAAATTGTACTATATGGCATGGAATGTTATAACGACATAATAAATTTTAAATTTATAATGGTGTCATAGCATGTGATTTTAACAACTTTTAAGTTAAGAAAACTTTTGAAATCCGTTTTTTACAGCACGGAATATGTCTTATGTTTAAGTCACATAAACCTGTCCTGCATATTAATTATTGATCATAAAATGTCACCTATATTCACAATTCCAGTTAACACCAGTTTCACATCATATAACAGTGTTCTACGTCTTAGCCCTTGTCAATGGATGAAAACCATATGTTGACCTGTAGATGCCCAATAGGCATTTTGATAGACTTGCATTTATTTGTTGAGGTTTTATTGAACTTTTCGAAACATGCATGCTTCAGTTTACAGTATATCAGTAAAATGTCTGTATCGCTAGTGTCGACCACAAATTGGGATAAGATTCGTCAGCTTTAGATCGCAAAAATCCATGTTTTACCAGAAAAGTTGAAAGTATTTCGCAAGCAATACAAACAATTCCTACACATTCATTAGCTGACTGTGCGTGACTGGTTTTGCTCATTGTTAAAGGCAGTACGGTGACCTAAAGTAACTAACGTCTACGCCACTTGGTCTTTGCTGGAGAGCTGTCTCTTTGGCAATCATATCTCATCTTCCTATTTTTATATAGTTAGTGCGTCAACGTTCACCTTTATATATCTTGTCAGCCAGTCATAATATTACTGCATGCGTTCCAAGTCTCGCTATTTTCACTTGATACCTCCGATATACTTGTCAGTGTTTGTCACTAAGGTATACTGGTGCACCAGTCTACTGGTATGTGATTGCGTTTTTGTTTTGCCAGTCGTAAACACCATTATTATATCACATGTAAAGCTGATAGACATAGAACTGTACCAGAAAAATTAAAAGTATTACACAAATAAAGCAGAAAATCAAATTCCTAGACAAAGATTTTGTAAATGATACACGCTAATGAATCTTAAAACAACTCGTGCGTGACAAAATGTCTCATTTTGAGCAGGAATACAGATATCCTAAATAACTCAAATGCTATGGTAGGCAGAAATGTCTATAAAAACTCACTCAACATGCATTCATTCCATTTCAAAGACATAGTACTTTGATTAACTTAATGTAATACTCTCCTAAATGACAACATTTATATTTCACTTCATTGTAAAATCTTCAAAGTTCCGAACGCAATCTGTTGCACTGAAATATCTCGAAAAGGAGCTCCACAACCTATCAATATGTTTAGCTTATTTTGCTCCTTTATACTAATGCTCTTCTGAAATATAGTACCAATTTTAAATTATAGATTTCTTAAATATCACCTAGTAAGTACATCTTTAAATTAAATGAAAAGATTTTTAATGTGTCGCATGTTCCACTTAGCAAGTTCCAATAAGGCTTATACTTATTGCAGAAATTATAAGTACAACAGCACCTACTCAATTTAAATGCACATTTACATTTGTCAACATTTTTGAAACGCGCAACTTCTGATGAAATGAACATGATAAGTCATATAAATAGCATAGCACAAAGGCGACTTCAACGCATTCATTAATCAACTATCAAATGAAAAAGTTTTTTTAGTGCAGAGGAAAGGTGATTCGCTGAATATTGATTGTTCTTGTAAAGGCTTGCAAAAAATAATCTATTGATTTCTATACAAATTTGAAAAAAAATTATTAATTAAAATTATGTTGCGGCCTAACTTTGCCATTATCGTTGGGAGGTCTCTTTTGAAGTTCCGGGGATATACATTGCACATACTGCCTATGTAAACCAACGACAAAAAACACATATGTTAATGTATCAAAATGTATGAAAATCTTGGAATTTACCGGGGAGAAAAAATAGATCGGATGATGTCATCAGCAACCAACAGTGTACCGAGCAGCAAGGGGCTTGGTGTCATCGGAACCAACAGTCCACCACGCGACAAAGTTATCGACATACCGGAAGTATATTCTACCGATTTTGCTGGATTCAAAACGTACTTTTATACAGCATCTCAGTGTTCTTCTTTTATTAGTTGTCTCTCTAATAACTTTATATTCTAATAGAATCTTTTTTAAATGTCAAGCGAACATTCGGTTATTTCCAGTACTAAGCTGACGTCATGTATCAATAATATATATAAGAGCTCCCATTAATATTCCAGATTGCGTCTACACCCCCATCTCGTATCGCAAAATCTGTCCAATAACCAATCAATAAACAGAAAACGATAAAGAAACACGTATTTTGCATTAAAAAGTGAAGTGAATCTAGAAGAATAGCTGATTGCTATTTTAAATGTAAAACATTGTCATTTACAATCGTGTCACGATAGATGACAATTTAGAAAACAAATGTACATATAACATATAGGGCTCCAAAACGGTATCACTCCCGCACTTTTAAGCAAACGATACAGTTCTACACTTATATCTGATTCACTGGCTTGAACAATTTTTAAAGTCACAGATCTTTGTGAAGAAGGCTGTTAGGTTACATGGTCGCCCGCCAAACGCCTTAAGGTTACAGTACGGATTTGATCATTTTGGTGGCACATACATAGGTTGTATGCATTCGAAGAAAATCGACCAATGGACCATTTTAGCACGTTATTTAAACCATTCTTATTTTTGTTCTTTGTTTCTAATTTCTAAATCATATCGGCCAAGGAGAGGAGAAAAACACATAAAAACAAAAAAAAACTTCAAAGTCAATCATGTTCAAAAAGTTTATCACACAAACTACACATCTGTTTGAAGAAGTATTTTCTTTTGGACCAAATAATGATTTGGGGTATACTTCTGACTAAATTCAAATGCTCCCTTAAAAAGTCCTTTTTTCAGATTTTCAAAAGATGTTTTTAAACATTTTTTTTTCCTTGTGTTTTACCTTAGATCATAAAAAACCTCTCAGCAAGTGCAAGGACAACAGAGATGATCACAACCTTGGCCTTAGGAATTACTTAAACATTTAATTCAACAAAACAATTTTTTGAAATAGGCGTTTTACAAACCCTATCCACAAAAAGGTTTTCTAAGTTCTTTACATTCCCATCCGTTTTATACATCTTTGGTTATTTGCCTTCATATATCGGAGAGTTTTGATAAAGCAGGGACCAGAAATGCTAATTTAACACAACAAGAATATTTAAAACTATATCGTTTTCTAAACTTTCTAAATTCTATTTCTATTTCTGATTTTTATTTTTATTTATTTTATAACTGTAGAAAAGGACATTCTCAGATACTTCAGAAATTCCCTTGACATTGCAATCATTTTGTAAGGAGAAGTAAATGGGGTTTACTCATCTCAGATAAGAATGCAGCCTATAATGCATGCCCATTACAATAACCGCATACAACGTATTATCAATGTAAGAAATTATTTAACAGAAACCTGTCTATTTCATACTTTCTCCTTGTTTAGTAACAAACTTAATGTTGACTGTATTTGTTTTCGTACAGATAAGGATGTTCATTTGTTTTATGCTGCAAAAATGCGAATATGTCTGCCACTTTCATCAATTAAAGGAATATGCCCTTTAGCTTGGAGAATCTCTTAAGGTAGATAACTGACGAATTCAAAATAACAACATTTTCATAAATGATGCCTTTTTCAATTGATAACCGTATCAATATTATGGAAAAGTACATTTGTTTTGAGAATAAAAACAATCGGGGAAATTGTAAAAGTTTTTGCTTTTTTTGGCGGGAAAATATTGTTCTTTATTTTGATAGTAATGCATTGGATTTCATAATGCATGGTAAGCTGTATATAAAGGATTAAAATAAGATATACAAAACTTCATGCTTCGTTAAACCCTGTATAATTCTAAACAAAATGTTCATAGTTTTAAAAAAATAATTCAGTCATGCAGCTAAATACAGTTTCTTTTCGAAAGTAATATAGTGCAGTCCTGTCTAAAAAGTTATGGAGATAAATCGAGTGCAATATAAAAATAAACTTCAACATATTAGTGTCAAAAAATGACATGTAAATCTGCTAAAGATGATTGCGGTTAAAACATATGAAACATACTATTTTATATGTATTTTAACATTTTAAACAAGATTTTAAAACAATTTTAAATAATGTAAATTTTCGATATTTAGCCCTCTTTATGCTGATAGCTTGGCAATTCCAAAAATTATTCCATTGTAAATGCAGATCCTTGTTCACAATTGACAAAGATTTTCTGTTGTCACGTAAGGGGTCAGCATAAATCCCATTTGACTGTGATTATTTTCAGCAAACCCTTAATACGTTTTTCTTCTAATCAGCAACTTACTGGCAACATTTAAAATAAGAATGTTCTACCAGTGATATCATAGTGTACTAGGGTACCATGCAGTCATATTCAAATTAGTAAAATGGATTGTTGACCTACATAGCATCAGTTCAAGTCTCTTCAACGAGTATTGTCTCGCTTTAATAATTAAATTATCCTTTGCATGACTAGCATGGTCACCTCTGGACATACCCTTGCTTTAAGTAAAGATTGATCGTCAATTCTTTAATTGAGTATATACAGAACCAAAATAGTGATCCAATGCTTTATTTCGTGAAATGATCACATGTGAGGTCATCAGACATTCCATCTGTCATGGTCAAGTCTTGTCAAATTGTTGATTCCCTATTGAAAGAGGCAATATTGCTAATGCAACCCAATTAGGGTAGAGAGTGTCTTCTTAGTCATCATTGTGTTTTTTCTTTTCATTTTTCATCTAGGTCGCTTCGAAGCTTTTAAGTTTGCACAATGTGAATAAAATCCTGGTAGACACATCAAAATACCACACTGTTTGCGGTCAATTAGGACAAATTACATGCCTTACGAAACGGCAGGTAGACATTGAAATTGGTGTTACTGAACTTGTAAATCATATTTGTTCGGATAATAATGTCGATTTTATGTGATGGTAGGCAACTTTCAAAACATCAAGGAACCTTTGAAGAATAACAATCTACTGAACATGTAAATCAAATTCGATTTGAACCGTTTTTAAATTACATCATGCAGAGCAAGAGATACGGTAAAATAAAGAACATTTCCAAAATAAACTTATTAATAATTTTTTGTGACGCTTCGATATAGTAAGTATACAACTTTTAAAACATCGAGCTAGGAATCCTTCCAACACAAACAGAAAAATAACAATTAATCAACTGAGCATGAAAATCTAACTCAATTTGAAAAGTTTTTTAAATTACATAAAATAAAACAAAGGGTCAAGACAAAATGAAGAACATTTCCAAAATAAACTTATAAACTTTGTTTGGGGTGAAGTGTCGACTTGGTATGAACTTACAAAACATCGAGGAATTATTCCAACACAAACAGAAAATAACAATCAACTGAGCATGAAAATAAAATTCGATTTGAATAGTTTTTAAATAACATCATGCTAAACAAGTGATAAGTCAAATTGAGGAACATTTCCAAAACAAACTTATAAATCATTTTTTGGGGTGATGTGTCGATTTGGTATGACGGTAGGCAACTTACAAAACATGAGGTAATCTTTCCAACACAAACAGAACAATTGCAATCAACTGAGCATGAAAATCAAATTCGATTTGGATAGTTTTTAAATTACATTTTATTAAGCAAGTGGCAAGACAAACATGAAAAACATTTCCAAAACAAAATTGTAAATCATTTTTTGGGATCTTTAAGATTTTTTATGAAGATAGGCATCTTGTAAAACACGGTAAACACCGTGGAACATTTCCAACACAAACAAAAAATAACAATCGACTGAGCATGTTTATCAAATTCGATTTGAATAGTTTTTAAATTACATTATATTAAGCAATCGAACTTTTAGATTTTTTATGAAGATAGACATCTTACAAAGCATCGAGGAATATTTCCAACACAAACAGAACAATTTCAAATCAACTGCATGAGCATGTATACAATCATATTCGATATGAATAGTTTTTAAGTTACATCATGGTAAGCAAATGACAAGAAAGACCTGAAAAACATTTCCAAAACAAACAGATATTTACTCATCCATCAGTATAGGTTTTAGATAAACTAATAATAAAACGACATCGGAATTCGCTAGTAAAGACATGATCAAACGTGCAATTAACCAGACGAAGGTACAACAACCTTCAAACTGCTGTAAGAAAATAAAGAACAATAATGAGTGTAAATTGAGTGAGTGGTTATTGTCTGTGTCATTTTGGTGTTTTGTGGATAGTTGTCTCATTGGCAATCATACCACATCTTCTTTTTTATATTACTAAACGAAATATTTTGCTATTTTTCTACAATTTTTCAGTTGAGGTCAAGGTTCTACATAATATTTTTTACAATAATTTATATTTTAGTAATGACCCTATGTCGGTAAATTGACCACAATCAACCTATGGCGTGAAAAACATCAAAAGTAAAAATGTGACAAGCTTGACCTCATAATGACCAGAAGGAAACATTTTTTTTCCAGATTTAATTTATTAGACCTGAATGTTTGTATGAAAAAGTTGTACTGAGAAGTTAACACGTCGTTTTTTTTTTTTTTGGGGGGGGGGGTTGCAATCATAGTAATGATGATAACTCGGTTGTAATTGATTGATTGACTGGTTAATTTGTTAATTGATTATTTGATTGATTGATTAATTGGTTGATTTGTCGATCGATAAATTGGTTGATTGGCCGACCGATTGATTGATTGATAGATTAATTGGTCGATTTATTGATTGTTTGATAAGTATGTAAGTACATCTAAAATGAGAAGATGTGTAATGATTGACAATTTAATAACTTATCTTAATATTTTTTTGATTTCTGTATATTTTTAAACTGTTTAAATAAGGATCATCGAAATTTATGTTTTAGATATATATTCGTTAAAAGGCATTTATATTTGGAAATTGACCCCATGTCGTTAATATTGACCACACACAACCAGTGGCGTGAATATCATCAAATGCATAATTGACCATCTTTATACCTGAGATTGACCTAAAGATACTTACTTCTTTCATATAACAACTTTTTTATTTACACAATTTATAAGGCCTTAAACATATAACATTTTTAAAATGTCTCTATGAACTATATATTTAGATAACTGACCAATAGTTGGTCATGACAATATAAAATAGTAACCAGCCAAGGATAAATTCATTACTCGAATACTTATGGGGCTGCCATTAAAGGATAGCCAAATCCATTTATTCATTGGTTGAATTAAAATACTAGTGCATGTTTGTGATTTATGCATATATCGAGAATCAAGATTAACATACATAAAGCCAAATTAGATGCAACATTTGAAGCAGAATGTTCTTATCGTTCCGTAGCTATCGTAACTACTCGGCCATTCTCGCTACTTCTACAATAACGTTATCGAAGGCGCCGCGAGAATGAACGAGTAGTTACGAGAATGACCGAGTAGTTACGATTGCGTTCCGTAACACCCTCGCTTTTTGTTGTTGTTTTTTTGTGGTTCCGTTATACTTCATGTAGTGTTTTCTTGATTACGATTAATGAGTACATGGTTCATCTTGTATCTGTTCAAAAATGACAACATATTATTTGAAGAGCTAATGGGAGAGTTCCTATGAATGAATAATCATGCACCATAAAACGTGTTTTCTTAATGAAAAGAGCATGCTGGTATTTACATTCGACTTTCATCTTGCACTTGTGGCCTCTCAGTCTTGGCAGTCTACTTTTATATGAACCATTTATACAAATGAAATATATGCCATTAAGTGCGGGATTGAATATTTCACATGCTTAAGTTTTTACATTTTCTTAGCTGACATGGGCATTCTTAGTCTAAATTTTATTTTAGCTCGGTTATAAAACCTTAAATTTTATACTAATTTACCTTGTATAATGTGAAAATATGTAAAAACTTTAATACATAAAATCATGGGATTAAGATCTAAAAATCTGATTTAACAATCTCGCCACGGGTTCGTGTTTCTTTATCAAGACAGTGGTTGTCTTTCATTAAATCGTAAATGTTTTCTTGTCAGTTGAAGGAATTTGTTATTTATTCAAGTATATATCTTTGATAGTCACTGTTTTTATTTAAATCTTTTCTATAGCCGGAGCGATTTAGAGTTTAAGCATCTTTAGATTTTGTTTCGTTTGGCTATTATCCTGATCCTGAATCAAGCCGTGATCAGTCAGTGGCGGATCCAGAACTTTGCCTAAGGGGGGGCCCGCTCCAGTCATGCTTCAGTGATTCCCTATATAATCAACCAAATTTTTCCCACGAAAGGGGGGGGGCCGGGCCCCCCAGGCCCCCCTGGATCCGCCTATGAGATTCAGTCGTAAGAAAACTGACGATGCCATGACAAAAACTCGAAAAACGACGAAAAGACTTTAAAAATTATAACAAACTGCTGGTCTCAGTATTATAGTATGGTAAAAGCATTGAATATAAGAACATCGCCTGCTATCGATTCCCATTGCAATTAAGCAGAGAGTAACGCCATTAAAGCATGTTTTACTTAATGAAAGATACATGCTTTCGTTTGAATGTTACTTTTATCTCAAATAAATAACAAAATTGTTGTCAATTAAAGTTTACATGACGTTAGGACTGTGATGGTTATCTCCAAAGAGGAATGTCTTGCTTAAAGACAGAAACATGCTTTGAAAACGACATAGTCAGATGCCTATAATTACCATATATATTTAATGTGAATGAGTAGTATAAAGGAAAACCTTAAAAACTCGTACTGAGCTTTAGGTGCAAATGACTAACAGATCCAGAAATGGTGGCTTTATTCCTATGTATGCGTTGGTTGTGAACTTGCTTTTATCCGTATTTACGCATATATGGTCCTTTTAAAGTACTGGCAAGTACAGAGTGTGACAATCTTAGGAACTCGGCCAAACAACTCTAACCTAGCTTAATGGCGCAAATGACAAACAAAACTTGAAAATTAGCTTTATTTTTATGAAATAAAAATGTTTTGCGTTGGTTGTGCACCTACTGTCCTTTGAATTTAACGACGACGGTCTTGAGATAAAAGTAGCAAACTTCCGCCTTTGAAATCAATTAATGGCCAGGGTGAATGAATAGTTTTATGTTTAAAAAAAAAAAATGAAAAATCGAAAAAAAGGAGACTCTTGGAGATTTATATCATTAAACGTGGTATTATAGAATAGAAAACATTCTTAACTGGTATTTGTTCAAATCGGTGTCCAAATGATCCAATGGGTATACGAGTGACTCTTTTTACAAAAATTGATCGTAAGTGAAACTGAAATATTGATGACTTACACGAGGGTTTTTACCGCAATATTTTTTGGTGGTAAAGGTCGCTGTGTAGATGTCACACATAATAACTATTAAATAACCGACTTCAATGTGTTGCCGGTATATTATTTGAGAAGTAAATATTCAGAATTAATCTTTTTTATTTATTTCCTTCAGCGTCTAATTGAACCATATACAATGACATTACAAAAACTATCGTACCGACTTTTTTTCAAATAAAAAAAATATAATCTTAACTCAACAAGTGCCTTCTTAAGAAATTATAATACCACTCATAATTTTAACAAGATAACCATCTAACATTTAAAATTTGTTAAAGTTTTATGACCTCTCTACGCTTGTTAATTTTTTTGTTGAAATTTATGAAAGAAGCACTTGATATGTGCATACTTTAACGAACAGTAATCATACTTATCGTCTGCTTACCGTAAGTAGGAACTTTGTTGTCGTAAAAGTACAGTTTGTGACAAACAAATTACAAATTACAAAATGTACATTAAACTTATAATATACAACAAATTTAATATTGTCACCTTAAAAAACTTTAACCAACATCAATAGTACTTGTCGTAAGTGGGAACTTTAATACTGACAACTCTCAAATAAAATATTTAACAATTAAAACCCATTGCACTGTTTAGTAAGTCTTTATATGTTGCCTTTACGTTACATAACGAGAGCAAAGAATGTCTTTTTAAAAAGACGTTTCATTCAAGATCAAAAGAATAAACTACAGTTATTTCACTGATATAATTACAGAGTTTTGATCAGACAGGAAAGGAAGACTGTGATTTATAATTTATCCTTAAGCAATGAAGTAGACAACTACTTATAATGATAATAATAAATAAATTTAGAAACGTACTGATCAAACTCTAAAATGTTCCGTCTATGTAATTTTCTTATTTTTTTATTACTCAATCGTTAAATATATTTGTATATATCAAGCTTATGAACTGATTTTTTTCATACGTGAAACTATTTTATGAAATAAATATCTCTAATAAAGATAAAAGAAATTATCAATTTACTACGTTTATATGCAATAATCGTTAAAACTATCCAACTGTTAAAATCGATTTGAACCAAATTGCCAGTATAATTGGAAGGTGGGACTCGAGAGATACTTCAGAGAATGACTGTGTTGGTATACTTTGTAATTAAATGAAATCGAAATAAGTAATATATACACAGTTGTGTCTCTATACGATAATTCTCAACCGTTTAGCCTTATACAGGAGGGCCCTCATGGGGTTTTTGATTATGTGATTACTTGGCCGTTTTTTTAATGATTATTTGATTATTAAGCCAAATATTTCATGATTATTTGATTACCTAGGACTGTATTTTTAGTTTATGATTATTTGATTACTAAAGATAAGCAAATATTTAATGATTATGTGATTATATTGGCAAAAAAATGGTGATTATGTGATTACTAGGACCCCCCCATGAGGGGCCTCATACAGGGTCATGAAAATGTTAATGGAGGTTTTATGGACTGAAGTTGACATAAACTGTCTACCGTTTCAAAGATTTCGAGGACAATTTTATAATATGTCCTGATAAGGTTTTGTTTAGTTTTTCAGTATACAAAAATAGGACTAAAATTGAAAATGTTGTCACATACTTGTTCTCTGTGCCAAATGAAATAATCGAAGAAATTTAGCTGGAAGATTATTGAAAACTCACATTTTTATTTGATTTTTTTAAAGTTTATTTTGTATTATATTTCTAAGGTCATCAAGAATAAAAAATAAATAGTTACCCTGGCAGTTTTTTTATCATTATATATCATTCATTTATATATCTTATTTAAAAAAAAATCAGATTTGTTTTTATTTGTGTTTGTGTTGACCTCTCACCACCACGGAGCTATATCTGTCAATATATTTATGGTTGCCTTATCTTATATACTAGTAGCATGTTTTTGGTATTTGCCCAGGACCGACTAGATATGGTTAACCTCCTTTTGTCTGCCGGTAGTAAACAAATAAAATTGAGAAAGAAAATTGGAAATGTCAAACAAACAACAACCTGACCAAAGAGAGAGCAGAAAAACAACCGAACGCCAACAATAGGAGTTTTTAAGTTTCGCAAATTCAGTTACAAAAAAGGGGTTGGGGTGGAAATGACTGCAATCGTTTGCACTCTGGAATATCGATCATAAAAATATTCTCAAAAATGTGTTAGAAATGCCAAATCAAGTATCAAGATTGCTTGATTTCAAAGTCTGAGTACGATATTTGTGCTTCTTAATTTTTAGTGACAGCAAGGTCTTGAGTTTCGATGATAAACTTAGTACTCGAGTTACAAGATGTGTGCTCGAAACAACAAATAAAGTACAGTTAACTCTCGTTGTCTCGAACTCGGTTGAATGTATTTTGATTGGTTGATTTCTGAATCTGAGTATGATATTCGTTTTCGAAAAATTAAACGACTTTATAGTGAAGACGTGCAAACAGAGCAGGCATATCTTCTTTGAACTACCGAAAATATACTTGTAGGCGGAAGTAAAACAACTGCTTATGTATTGCTACTAATGTATTGCAATCCGATCTGGTTACTGTTCAGTCTTTTTATACAGTAAAGTACAAACAGATAACCAAGAACAAAAAGATATACAATGTAGATAAAAAATATTTATTTACATCTCTTCCTGTCTGCTACACGTGTAAAACTAATTATGTCAGGAACACATATGTCATTATTAATATCTAGTAATTACATTCATTATAAGAAAAAAGCAAAGATTTCTTGGTACAAATTCCAAAGTATATGAACTTCAATGAAGACAAATGCATTCTGCTTCAGATGAAACCAGAAATAGATGAAAATTTCAGTATAATTGCAGTAAATAATGAGTGTTTCATTGTACAACAGTTATATTCATTACATTTCTGCAATAATCATGTTACAGACGGTCAGTCAAAGTTCTGTATCGTAGGTTACTGTTCTGATGAATCCTTGACTATAAAATATTCGGCTGTAAACGTTATTTCATGGAAAAGGAAAATCTAGGAAGCGCTTCGGACGCATAATGTTGTTTTCATTTTTATTAACAATTTTAATCTTTATATGTTTTAAAGTTTTATTTTAACTATCAGAACAAAGCTTTGCTCATTGTTGAAGGCCGTACGGTGACCTATAGTTGTTAATGTCTATGTCATTTTGGTCTTTTGTGGATAGTTGTCTCATTGGCAATCATACCACATCTTCTTTTTTATATGTTGACTTGATTATAGAAATATGATTATCTGATAATTCTTCCATTCAGCAGTAAAATGCATGCGGAAGCAGCATATTTTTGTTTTGCTTTGTGGGATGTATAAATACGCATCCACGTCCTATTGGATTTGGAATTAAATCCGATGCTAGGTAATAAAGTTATAGTAGTTTTTTAGAGTTCCCTTTAAGATGAGATTTATGGTGTAATTGTTAACTAGTTTATAATATGAATTATATCTTCCGTCATCAACTCAGACAAGTAAAATAACTCATACCTTTTTATCCTTTTATCAAAAATCTAACACAGATACTTTTAATGTTGTGAAAAATTTAAGATAAAATATCTTCTGTTAAAAGGATTGCATGTGATGTTTATGTTTATTCTTTTTTGACGACTATAATCCGTTCATAAAGAAGGTTGCAGGTTTTGCTTATTCAGTAGTTGTGAAATAAAACGATTAAAGTCCTGATACTTGTTTCTTATGATCTCTGAGATGGTACTGAACTACGACAAAACTATTTTGAATCCCGGTTTATTCTTTACGCTGAAGTTCTATAGTATTTAGACAGTTGCAATAAAACTGTCGTACTATAAATGATAAGAGATTTGTTTTATTTTACTACAGAAATAAAAATGAAATCAAATTTATTTTTTACGACATACAACAGGTTATAAGTAATCATATGCACACATAAATCCATCCTTACAATGTTTAAGTAATTTTATTTCCGATGTAGTGAACTGGTTCCCTACAAAACAGATTGCAAGAGGTAAACATGTTATCAATTTAACAGACAGTTAATAAGTTTTGAAAACATTAAGAACAGATAGTCCAAGTCACATAGTAATTAACCCATGGTACCTATTGTCCGTTATCTTATTCTGGACAAGGGTCAAATGAGGTGAGATTCAAATTTCCCAACCCAAGTCACATAGTAAATAGCCAATGGTACATATTGTCCGTTATCTTATTTTGGACATGGGGTCAAACGAGGTCAGATTTAAATTTCCAAACAATGTAAAATAGTTACTTCTCAGTTTTGTTTGTCCAGTGGCAAGATTATAAATTATACAAAGGAAACCAAACATATGATTAATGCGTTGGATCAAATACTATGACTTTTATTTTGAAAGGTAAAAGAAAACATCGTTATATCTTTAGAAAAGGGTGTCTCTATTTAGATACACCAACCTCTGAAGTCAAATTTACATGAAAATCATTCATGTGTGACCAAGCAGTTTATTTCTTTTTTATAGGTTTCTGCTTGGATAATAATATAAACATTTTAATTATATTTAAAACATAAATTTTAAATTAGAAAATCTCAACAATACAGTTTAACTGTTATGGTTGCATTTAAAATTACATTTCAGTAACATGGGACTATAAAATTTAAAAATTACTGTACATGTTCCCTGTAGCTTAAACTGTGCAAACTATAGACGTTCTTTATGAAGGGTGAATATTGACAGAAGCCTGCCTTCTTATGTTAAATTTTAATATTTTTATTTTATGTACCATTCATTCATACTTATGATCCCACACTGCATGCAAAAAACAGATAATACAATGTTTCTCAGTGTATGGTGTATTGCATGATTGAAGGGGACGACCTAAAATTAAAAAAAAACTAATCTTTATAGCTATTCAACTTTGTAAAAAGTTTCGTCTTAAGATTATGCAAAATAGTTTTTTTAACTTTAAATTGTGAAATGGGTGGCCAAAAAGTCTTATGCAATAAAGATGTCAAAGTACTAGAGTGTGAATTGGGTGGTCAAATAGTGTTTTGCAATGAAGATTTCAAATACATGAGTGTGGTCAAATATTTAGTGACGTAAAGGATTGGGACATCTGAATTGATTCCTACCGACAGTTCAACCAACTTAAAATTAAGAGGGACGTCTACTTTAAAAAGGTGTTCGGGATGTTTGAATACACAACCATATCAAACAAGAATAGCTATGTTCGTTCCATTGTGAAGATAGATTGTCATGCGATCTGTGTCTTAAATCATCCTTACACTAATTCGTTGATGTGTCCCAATGTGACGTGATGTAAGGCAAAATTCCTGTTTCTTACCAATATATCCATTTTTTTTTTTCGAGTAAAATTTTACGGTGATTCATCCCAGTTGACCCTTTCCTCAAAATCCGTACAGTGATCGTTTCCTTTCCGGAACTATTTTTGCTTTACTCCATTAGAATAGAGTAGTATTAGTATGCGAATCGGAGCTGGAACTGCCGGTGAATTTGCCATTTCCTCAGAACCTATTTTCTGATAAATGTCCTTGTCCTAAATATGCATGTCATATTTATAGGGATGATAAGCAATCAACAATCAATCTCGAAGCATTAAATGTCTCTGTTGCAAATGACATATGCATGCACATTTATAAAGTTTGGTATTTATTTCTCAATGATAATGCTTTACATCTGTATGCTCTTGGGATTGTCTCGACTTGTATTGCAGAAAGCATTTTTGACATGTTTATTTTCCTTGCGACATTTCTTCAGTGCCAATCTCATCTCTGCTCGTGTATATTCTAATAAATATCACTCTGATTTTCTATACTGATGAAACGAGTGCTTCGTTAGTACATGTCGCACTTATTTACTAACAAGAGATCGACAACACACTGCTTGTGGACTATGGGACCTAGAGTAATAAGCAGTCAGTAAAGCATGCTTTATTACAATGTAAAATTGAGAATGAAAATGGGGAATGTGTCAAAGAGACAAAACCCGACCAAAGAGTGTGCATACAACGGAGAGTCAATCAATTTATTTTATTGAATTATCAAAATCTGCATTTAAAAATTTGTTTTATAAAGCAGCAACTTTAAATTTAAGAGCCAAAAAGACTACAAATGAAT
Source organism: Mytilus galloprovincialis (assembly GCA_037788925.1). Classification (NCBI taxonomy): domain Eukaryota; kingdom Metazoa; phylum Mollusca; class Bivalvia; order Mytilida; family Mytilidae; genus Mytilus; species Mytilus galloprovincialis. The sequence goes on along the minus strand of CM075342.1, from coordinate 18,527,516 downwards.
GCCCGGGAAACTGTCTTCAATGTTCCATAAAAAAGGTCAATGCAGCAATCACAGAATTATGAGGGTCTTTATGGAAATGATTGGACTATCATTGTCCATAGGTCCGGATGATATGGATTTATATATTGTATTCAAACTTTTATTCATTCACAACCGTCTTTAAAGAAGTTAATATTTATTATAGGTTATCTTATTCTATCAATTATCATCTTCTGTTTGCATAGTCAACATCAGTGGAGCAGTCAGAAGACAAAAAGTAAACTTATCTTTCCCCATTACACTTAAGAATCATTAATACACAAGTAGCTGAAGATAAAACAAGTATCTGTTACAGAAAATATGTATTGTTACCTGTAATTTATGAGGATCAAAGTCAATTTACCTTCCAGGTGAGATTAAGGGTGTGATTGTCAACAGGTAACCTCAAGTATCAATTATATCTTCTGTCGTCAACTCAGACAAGTAAAATAACTAATATCGTTTTATCCTTTTATAAAAAAATCTAACATAGATACTTTCATATTGCACAAAATTTTAAATGTTGACGTCTTCTGTATTGTTCTGTGGAAATTGGAATGCATGATGCTATCTTATAGGTTTGCATTTTTGATACTTTCGTGATGTACTAAGTTTTAGATACTGTCTGAAGTATTGTTCTGTATAAAATGAAAGGATTACACGAGGCTGTCTATTGTTTGTCTTTTTGATACTTTCGTGTTGCACCTAATTAAAGATTAAAATTGTGTCTGCAGTATTGTTCTCTGTTGATAAAGTTACATGACGATGCTCAAAGTTCGCCCTTTCCACGACAATGATTTGCAGTCTGTTGTAAATATAACAATAAGAAGATGCATGAGGTATAAGGTATGATTGCCTTTGAGAAATCAGCAGAAACATAAAAAAAAACCTGCATGGTGTATTTGAAGATCGGTCGGTTATATCAGAATCAACGTCAATTCCATTTATCCTCTGTACATGCATGTTTACATGTCAGCTGGGCGACATGGAATCAATGGCGGTCTTACAACATACTGCGAATCTTAAGAGAATTCAGATAGAAGAAGGATCAGGTCATTAACCTCACAAATCTCACTTAATCATACTACCGTTTATGCATAAGATCAAAGTGAGTCTCACTCTTATTACTAACTAGAATGTAATTTGGTTATGCGGTAACCAAACTTTGACTCTTGTACAATAAAAGAAAAATCTGTCTGCATAAGCCGACTACAAAATAGTGACGTTCTATTCTTTTTCCTTTTCTTTTTTTGTTTCATTGTTAACATTGCAATACTACATCATCAGCATCTTAAATTCTCTTCTATCCGTAAATTCACACTTTTTAAAATTCTACACTAATGTTTTAATTAATTTGCACTTGAACAAAAATAAAATACGCCTCCATTGTCAGCATCTGAGGTCTACCACAAATCTGAGCGGGCGGTACTTGGTATTTGATATACTGACGATAAAACGTGTGTAAATTTGGGAACATAATAACATGAAGCGAAAGCCGAACTGCCGTCCATTGATTTGTTTGGAACATTTTCTGTTTAACTTTATAAATGTTCTGGTAACAAAGAATCTTGATTAGTAGTGACCTAATTTCAAACAAGTAAAAATCGAAATCAGTAGTCCTAAAATCATTAACAACGTATTAGTATTGTTACAACTTTACCGAGACGTTTTGCAAGACGAGATAATAAAATAACATTAACAATTCGTCCCTGAAGCACTTAAACGCAAACTGAATTCAAATGTCTTTAAAATTCAAATTGATTTTTTTTCTTCAAAATAATACATCAAATATGCATACATGTACGTAGTGCACCTTTAGTAGGGTTCATTTCATTTATGTGTTTATTCGTCAAGTCTGTTCCGACAATTCATTCTAAGACTAATAACATTTTATCCATTTTAAAATTCACAAATTGCTTAATTTACTGAAATATAAAAGAAAAGTCAATACCGTGACGCTGGATGAAACGGATCTAATTACGTTTTCTTTCAGTTTAACATTACAAAAATCATATTCAAAAGTACTTACTATCTATAAACGTGCAAAAAATGCAAAAACTATGATCATATTTCAATCATGCTCTGACAATTTACAAAATCATTCATAAAAGATAGATTATGTAAATTCATCTTTTTCATTAGATTTTATGTTATCAAAATAAATATCAAAATATTAAAATGATGCCATCTTGACACAGGTCATGTCAACCTTACGTTCGGAGTACAGACAAGTAATTCAAAGCTTTCGGAAGTCTTCTAATTAAACATTGTTTAAACAGTAAACATGCAGAAAAAATTAAAAACAAATAATTCTTTGGAGGAAGTTAAACAGGACAATTTTATACACCTTAACGACTATTTTGTTAAGATACTTTATAAACAGAAAAATTTGGAATTTAATTATTCAAAAATAAATAAATATGTTAACCTTCAATCAGCTTTAAGAAACGAAAATAAGAAACCAACATTCTTTAAACTACATTCATTATAGATTATATATGAAAAACTGTATATAGGGGAGTTGTAAATTTTTCAAAGGTTCCTAAATGTTTACTTAACTTTTCCCACATTTCATCAATTACTTTTTTAAGTTTAAAATGTTCGTTCAATGGTCACGTGTTTTTATTGTCTAACGTATGATTTTACAGTATGAACTCATTATATTTTTATCCTTAAGACTAAATATTTGTCTATTGGTCCCATCAGTTCTTAATAGTGAAGAGATAAGTTTTCCTTCTACTGCTCAAAAGTCATGTAAAACCTTCGCATCTAACTCATATCGCCACATTACATTCAATGAAAATAGATTCTTAACTCGGACTTAAGTATTTGTCTATTGGTCTCAGTTCTTAAAATAGTAGTCGAGATTTTTTTTCCTTCAACTGCTTAAATGCCATTTAAACCCTTCGCATCTTACTCATATCGCCACATTCAATAAAAAAATATTCTTAACTGGGACTAAAGTATTTGTCTATTAGTCCCATCAGTTCTTGATAGTGAAGAGATATGCTTTTCGTATCCTGCTCAAAAGTCATTTAAACCCTACGCATCTATTTCATATCGCCACATTCAATGATAAAATATAATTATATATGCAGGTATATATATATATATCAAAGGAACATCTTTAAAGATCTTCTGTTTGACAAACTTATAAATCTCATGTTTGATTTATATCTTTAAATGCAGAAATTTAAGAGCATATGCATATATTTACTTTGTAATGTTATTTAAAGCGTCCTTATTTGTGATAAAGTGCAGATTAAGTCTGACAGAAAAAAACATGGAAGTTAATTTTTCAATGAATGAATAAAGTTTTCCATATGCATGGATCATAAGTAAAATTTCATTCTATGTGAAGAAAGTTAAAGTGAAATCTAAATATCATACATATATATATATATCAAATAATTTTACGTAATCCATTTACTATACAAAGTCAACGTGGAATGGTACAAAAAATATCAAACTATTTTACTATCTCTTGAAACTGCACATAAACATGTTACGTAACTTAGCACAGTTTGATTTTGAAATTGAATATACATGTATTACTTACATGCAATTTTATATAATCTATTTACTATACGAAGTTAAAGTGAAATGTATATAAAAAAAATCAAATTATTTTATCATCTCATGAAACTGCACTTAAATATGTTAAGTAACTTAGTACAGTTTTATTTTAAAATTGAAAATATACATGAATTACTTACATCCCGAATTTGTTTACAATTGAAAATATACATGTATAACTTACATCCCCAATTTTTACAATTAAAAATATACATGTATTACTTACATCCAATTTTTAAAATTGAATACATACATGTATAACTTACATTCCAAATTTTTAAAATTGAAAATATACATGTATAAATTACATCCCCCATTTTTAAAATTGAATATATACATGTATTACTTACATGCCCGGTCGTAATCTATATTGTTCGTAGTTTGGTGCAGGTACTAAATCCCAGTTACAGGAAAAAAATATTAAAATCCAACTAAGTGAAATTAAATTATCCATTTTATCACAATATATACTAATCCACTATCTTGTACTAATCTAATATCACACTTCTTCTAATCTCATGCAGTCAACATATTAATGACTACGAATTTGAATATTAAATACACTTTACATTTCGAAAGTTCAAAACTTTTTTCCAATACCGCACAAGTACAATTTTATTTATACCGGTTTGTCATTTTCTCAATATTTTTTATCCTATTAAAAACTCCATGTGACAGAAAATTTAAAGTGACTATGATTGCCTCACATTAAATAAGTACTGACTAAATCGTTGTAGTGTAAATATTCTGTATTACACCTGGTTTGAGGACAAAAATAAACAAGCTAGGCTAATCTATGCTACTGTCTTACTTCAAGTATTGAAGAACACATAATGTATTGAAGTAAATGTAATGAATACTTCTGGCAGACGACACGCAAGTCGCGCGCGAGTTGTCAAACCGAGGCGGAAAGAATTCAATGTTTTGTCTCGCCTTGGATGAAAATTAAAAGATTTTTTTTCAAACAACAAAACTTTGAATATAGGTTGAAATTTTCTCCCTTAAAGATAAACAATCCGCATTCAAATTGTTCGTTTAAGTTGTAATTAAAGGGTATGGATTGTACTCTACTATCTTCTGATTACTTAAACAGGTGTTTAAAGGGGTCGTTGTGACAAAAGTAATTGCAGACGTTTGAGGGTATATAAAGAAGTATAGATTGAAACATTTTTGTCAACCGATCTTAATATTTCTGGCTTCTTAAGCTTACATTCATAAGGGTAAATCAAGATTAATAGTATAAATCAAAGTAAATGAGTGCTCCATTTAGACTCGTGTAATAAAACGTTGCATTACTATTTTCTTTGGTATTTCATGTAATGCTTTATATCTTTTTGGAAATAATGAAATTATTAGTAGATTCAGAATCTGCATGTATTCGCTTTGAGGAATATGTTTATCAGAATTACTTTATCTATATCAACTGACATTCATTATTGTGCAGATTATAAATGTTCAAAGATATACGAAAATCTAAAACCTTTTGTAAATATTTACATAATTTATCCGAGACTTGTTTAACATTTTCAACACTCAAATATTCAATTTTCAAAATATCACCGGTTGTGGAACGTTGCTGCTCTTGCAAGCTCATTGATGGACACCGTTTTTGTCTACTGTGGAAAAGATTCAATTGTTTTCAATGCAATGACCCATAATATTCAGCTTTTGAGTAATTAAGGTATCTTTTTCATCGACATTTAATATAATTTTCATTAAAATAAAGGAAGGAACCTCTGTTTTTAATATTACAGGGATGACTTCCTCACACCTGCTTTTTAAGTTCGGCATTCACCATCATTTTGGAAGATTAATATATGCACATGTTATGTGGTGTTGTATTATTCCATGCAGTGGAACCAATAGTTCACACCCTAAATTTTACGCCAGCACATTTTATTTACGGATTTTAACTGTAGGAACAAGTGAAAATTCTTGGACCCGCATGCTCCCTGAAAAGTCAACCGCTGCTTGTGATTCACAAACTGAAAATAGAAACAGCATGCTCAAGCGAGGGTATTAAAAAAACACAATATTTTTGTTGGTAATCAGATAAACTCTTCGATCGAACTCATTAGGAACTCCTACACTCATACTTATCGCTGTCGTGCTTAATTAGCATGAATATTTACATGTAATATAATTAGTCTTATATTCACGTCAATATTATGCAAAGCATGAAAATATCTGACTGATGATTTAAAAAAAAAATCGGCGGTTAATCAACTTTACCTGCCATACTGTATCTGTACTTTCGTGTCAAAGTAAACCGCGCCATTTTTTACTTTGTTTAATGTTGACACGGATCTGAACTTTTTAAACAAGCTGAAAGTGGTTCTTCGACATGAGCTTCGAAGTGGAGAAGGGGTTCCAATCTTATATCCACTAATACCCCGTGATTTTTAAATCTATTCCCGGAAAAGTTTTGTTTCACAGTTTATGGCGCGAAAAAAAACCACAATTGGCCCCCATCCTCTGTTGGATAGGCCACTATTCACATTATGCATAAGCCTGTCCCAAGTCAGAAGCCTGTAATTCAGTGGTTGTCGTTTGTTTATGTGTTACCTTTATGTGTGTCGTTCTTTTTTTGTACACAAATAAGGCCGTTAGTTTTCTCGTTTGAATTGTTTTACATTGTCATTTCGGGGCCTTTTATAGCTGACTATGTGGTATGAGCTTTTCTCATTGTTGAAGGCCGTACGGTGACCTATAGTTGTTAATTTGTGTGTCATTTTGGTATCTTGTGGAAAGTTGTCTCATTTGCAATCATACCACATCTTCTATTTTTACATTAATTCAAATAGAGGCAAATATTTAAAAAGGCAAACAATGAAAAAAACCAAAATAAGTTTGAATTGGTCAACTTTGCCTTATTGGGTTACCACATTGACATTTGCAAATTGCAGCAGAATACAAAAAAAAAACACATTAAGAACCGAGAATGTGTAAAAGTGTTTAAGTTATTAAGGGCTAAGCTGGTCATCAGGTTAATCAACTGTTGACGCCACAAAATATGTTTTAACTCGTCATTTTACATCAAAGCGAGATGATATGCTTTGATTTTGTATGATACATAGTAGATCATTTGATTGATTGTTGGTGTTAAAAGGGCCACTTTCATTACTCTTGGCTATATTGGGTGTCCAGGTTCTTTTGATGAAAGGAGCCAGAGTATCCAGAGAGAACCACCAACCTGTCAAGTGAATACTTTTTTATAAGTTTATTGAATAAATGCACATTTTTACCCAAATGGGGTTGAAGGCATACATAAATCAACATAATAATTTTACAATACATCATACAAAAAAAGAAAAAAAGAACAAAACATTATATACATATATGTATCTATCATGCAATTATTCAGTCCACCCTCCTCAGTGACCATGACTTTTTAACAAATGGAGCACCATACTGCATAATTGACGAACACGAAAGAATACTGACAATACTCGTCTGTAAAGATCGGAGCCGAACACTATGCCATGAATTTCGTTCAAACTCACATCCTTATGAGTTGACAGAAATGTGTTCACGATATTACACCGTCAAGATCAATGTCACACTACAAGACTCTACCTATCTGATCTTTCACAATTTCTTCTCGAAGGATTCGCAGGATTCTCAAGAACCGAGTTAAATAATGGAATTTAAAACCTTTATAGGCAAGAGCAGACATGCTCAAAATGTGTAAGAGTATGAACATAATGACTTTACACACAACAATACAATTTCGTATGACAACATTATTGGCACGAAAAGGCACAAATTCATAACTTTGTTAAGTTCATGGAACATGTTCTTGTAATACACACAACTATATTATTTCGTATGTCAACATTATTGGCACGAAAAGGCACACATTCATAACTTTGTTAAGCTCTTAGAACATGTTCTTGTAATATAAAGCTATACGTGTTTCTACAGCCAACGTTAACTTGGCAATGATTCGAAACGTGTAATCAGATGGAATTATAATTGGAAATGCATGCACTTCCGGTCTCCGAACATTCAATCAACAATTTTTGATACCTTACTATAATTACATTACATCACGTTTTTACAATTACGAAATCAAATATTAGTATACTATAGTCTATATCTCTCCTTGATCTAAAGTCAAAATTATTATAAATCAGATACTTAGATCTCCAGCTGTGCAACACATGCAGACGTTTAGGTATGACTAGTTTGACAGTAACATTGCTAAGATTTTCCAACTTGAAATTCGCTAAGGTTCATTAACTTGTTATTTTATCACTATAAGTGATGATTGCGACATGTGTAAACAACCGCTGTAAATCGGACAGCTTTTAGGAATGTCGGTCATTGTGAAACACAACAAAACGCGCCAATGACATATTTATCATATCTTTCAATTCTCATTCCATAAATCAGTGAAATCTGTGAAGTGTTAAACTCTTTTGTTAATTCTAAACAGGTGTTCTCTTTATACATGTACTAAGGATTGATTGGTTAACGATTTCTTGAACGTCCAGTGGCAAGTATATCATGCAAGGTCATGACGGTACCATAAACGATGATATTAGAGTTAATTTTCAACATTTTTCTTACATATATGCAAGGTTTAGGTGATTATAAGTCTAATTTCGCAATTTCCCTCGCGAGTAACGGAAGTCTATTTCGAGTTTCTTTCTTGCAATTGTAAAAGAAACTTTTCAAGAGGACAAATCAAATTTGCTCCTTACAAGAAGATCCTTCAAACGAGCGGTAGATCCAGGAAAAAGGAAACAAAGAGACCTAGGCCTAACCTAATAGCCGAATATGTTTGTTCCTGAAACTTGACTTTCCCCTCCTTTAATAGGCAATATTAATGTTGTTCGATATTCTTGTATCCAACACAACATACTCGCATACCCTATATGGATTATTGGTGGCATTAGTTAAGGCCATTTTTCTTATAAAATAAAACATATGTGTGATCCAACATTCACTTAGCGGTCACATATAGTTCTCGTCATAAATATTGTCGTCACAAAAACTGGGATACCGGTCAAAACTACTAATTTGATCCAATAGCCAAGTTCAATGAACGAAATCGGATATAAATGATTTAAATGAAATATATGTAAAACATGCATCAATGAGACATCAACACAAAATCGCGTCAATAAAAGTAGACAAACTGATGCATACTTGCATAGTGTTACATGGTGGTAACCATTTATTACGAACGGACGTGTGGTAATTAGGTTAACCACAACATCTTCGTCACCAATAAATAAAGAAATTCATAATGAGTAAGATTGTTTTAGCTTACGAACTTGATCTACCACGCCAGAACAAAAGTATAACTTGCGAGGCAGGAATTTGCCCTGGAACATAATAGCCAAAGGGGAGGGGTGCAGTATTAGAATTATTGTTTCAAAATGTCATTATTTCTAAATATTACTACATAGGACGAAAAGGAACCAAAGGAATTTTAGAAAAAAGTAATATAAGTGGTGGGGCAAATTAGAGAAATTATATGTGACAGACGAAGTGCATAGTTATAACCACAATAAAGCTTTCATCAAAAAACAATATACTTAAGCTCATTGGTTGCATCTGTGTTTGACCGAAAGTATCTGTTTTACTTCACAAGAGGTCCGTAATATACTTGACCGCTCACAAAGCCACATTCTGTGTGTGTCTGTCCATAGTCAGTAGTCTGTAGTTCAGTAGTTGTCTTTGGTTCGTGCCTGTCATATTTGTTTTTCATAGATTGTTTTGATATAAATTAGCCCGTTTGTTTTCGTAATTGAATTCATTTTTTCATACTTACATGTCGGTGCCTTTTATAGCCGACTATGTACAGTATAAGTTTTCTTGTTGCATATAGTTGCTTACATCCACTTCATTTGAACTTTGGTGGATAGTTGTATCATTGACAATCGTACCATATCTCTGGATTTTTATAAACAGTCCACAAAACAATTCTCAGAAGGCCTATCATTGTGCAACAATGACACTACCAAAATCTACATCGGGTTGTAGAATCCTCAAATCTATGGGCTTCAATTCAAGAAACGAGGCTATATGTTTTTATATAGACATTAGAATTCGATATTCACAAGTAAATGTAACGTGTATCTTTAAAAATGTGACATCTCATTTGTTTTATAAATGTTTTGTTTACTTCTTAATTTTCTGGCACGACTTCGATCATAAGTTGAATATCCCCATATAACATGATGTCATCTTCCATTGACTGTTGTCTTCATAAATACAAATGTCTGTTTCGTTTACTGCATGGTATATGTATATGACATTATACTTATTATTTCTTTAACAACTTTCATAAGTTTTTTTAATTCTGTAATATATAAATGCCATAGATTTAATTTTTTGGCAGTTTATGTAGATTGATTGATTATTTTTTGCCTAACGTCTAGTGTTTTAAGTTGCTGGTTAATTACCATATTTTCTGTGCTTTGTGGCACCGTTAAAGTCCACAATTCCTCTTTAAAAGTCAACAACACCGCTAAAGTCCACAACAATTTTCCGCTAAAGTCCATAACGCCGTTAAAGTCCACAAACTTTCCGCTAAAGTCCACAAAATGACCTCCGCTAAAGTCCACAAGAAAACACCGTTAAGTCCACAAAAACAAGTTCCGCTAAACTCCACAAAAAAACACCGTTAAAGTCCAAACATTTTTTTTAATTATTAAAAGATCAATTTTATGTTTTTTACACCCGATATCATAGATCTAATTAAAAGCATGGCTTTTTGTTCTTAGAAAGTATATATTGTCAGCATAAATTATATTTTTGATGAATGAAAAGATTATATATATAGTATTTGCTTTATCCCCATAAATTTGATCTTTATGTTGCGATTTTCTATCAATTAAACAGACAATATTTCTGAAAAGTTATCTAGCTATTATACTCTTTTTATTCTTTAGTAAACATGCATTTGTTCATCCACAAGCAACTCCAACATATAGTTCTCTTTATGTATATGCTGGAGACATAATTTGGAGCCTATATTTGACATTTAAATTTCCTTTGCAAATATCTATAAAACATATGTAAGATTTCCATTCAGTGTCTGTTATGCTCCACAGAAACCAAAACGGTCCGAAAACAGACTTTGAACCATCATGTTCTTGTTTGAAATCAAAATAATGATTAAGAACACCACACATTCATGCATTTTCTGGTGCTCAGCAGATTTCCATCACTCTTTGGTTTGCGTGTCTGTTTTGTTTTCAAAAAGGAAAATGAATTTGTTTCAGAATGAATGATGAATTGAATAAAATATACGCGGATGTGTTTCTGTATTGTGTATTATCCATGATGAGTACAAGTATAAAATAAAATATTTCAACAATGCTACATGCATATATGTCCTAGACAATATGAGTATTTGAACCGTACGGTATGGACCATATAAGTATACCTGAACGTATGCTCGTACCGTATGAGTATACTCGTACGGTTTAGGACGAGCTCATCCGTAAATGTGCATTTGTCAAATTTATCAAGAGTCAGCAAATGTAAAATAAACATTAACCAAATACAAAAGTGACGCTACATTTTTTAGTATGAAATTGAGTTCAAATGCTCAAATTGCAATTGAAGTTATTGGAAGTACATACATGTATATTTTGGAAGATAAGTTTTTAGAACATTTAGGAACGTTACTTCAAAAACCGTCAAGCCAGTGAAATATAATGGTCAAAAGTATTTGTCACCTACTTGTTGTTATATATATCATGAAAATCTACGTTTTTTCTTTTCATAACAAAAATTTAGGGACTATTTCATGTAAGATTTTAATCAAAATTAGTACCAATAGAATCAGAACTCTCATAGGTGTGTTTGTTTGTTTGGTAATATATCTATTTCGAAGCTTTAATTATTAATTTCTGATGATATAACACAAAGTTTATATTTTATCATAAAATTTGATTTGCACCAGGAGAAAAACAAAACTAACCGAAGAAAAGTATGACCAAATAAACAAATATATATTCAGACAATTCTGCGCCTTTCAACAAATGGTTTGTGAAAATCCAACTGTAATTAAATGCCGTCAAATGTAATTTTTTTTGGCATTCACTTGCCGATGTGTTTGTGTGTTGAGAAATCCAGAACTAATAAAAAAAAACACATGTCTATGAGCATTGGAGGGTGTAGATATAGGACAAAGGCAGGGTGTGGATATAGAATAAAGGCGATAGGAACGTTCATCTTGCATTGAGCCCAAACACCGACAATTGTTGAACTATTCTATAGGTGTCAGACCACCTTTCTACATGCCAATTTTCAACCCATGTTTAAAGTCTTATAAAATAATTCTGATGGTACTACCAAATAACTCCCAGTTTTCTGGAAATCTTAAATTAGTATACTATGTAGCGCATTAATACTGATTTTTTAATGCAAACTCATAGACAAGTGAATTTTGGATCAAAATGGTCTAAATATATTTTTTCCTTTCACCAAAAGTTTAATTTCTGCAAATTTGTTGGTTAGTTTAAGTGAACTATGCCATCAAAAGCACTATTTTGTGTCAGAGTAGGGCTACTTTTACGTTCTAAATTGGAGGGAGTAATTGGTGGTATGCCCCCTAAAATCATATGGATTGATAAAATGTACGTCACATCACGGTATCACTTTCAGTGTTACTTTCCTTTTTTTATTCTCTTTTAAAGTTACTTTTTTTGTATTTTGAAAATGCTAAATGGAAGACTAATGTGAAGTTTTAAGCTGAAACTTTTACGAATTATATAATATCAAGAATTTTTCTGTTCTTTTCAATACAATTTTATTGGTTACTGTAGAACAGATTTAGCGTTTTGTGAGTTTATACATATTTATCTTGTGAGTAATTTGACATGTGATTAAAACCCTTTACCAAGATAAACAACTAGTGTATGTATATTTTTAAGCATTATTTATGGGCATTGGTTTTCCCGTTTGAATGGGTTTACACTTGTAATTTTTTGGACCTTTATAGCTTGCTGTTCGGTGTGAGTCAAGGTTCCGTGTTGAAGACCGTACCTTGACCTATAATGGTTTACTTTTATAGATTTAAACTTGGATGGAGAGTTGTCTCATTGGCACTCATACCACATCTTCCTATATCGATCAAAGCAGGTTTTATTGTGACATTTTGGTAGAAACCCATTCAACGCATCGATATCTGATACTAATCGATAAAAATATAATTTAAAACATAGAATTTTTTTTTTATTTAGAATTTATCATGCTGGCTTCATTTTTCCGTTCTGAAAATCATAACACATTATTTTTCGTTGTTTTCTATAACGAACGCCGAAATTGATAACGTTAAACGTTGGTTGAATGTTTTGCGACAGGAGATCTTTGGGAATTCATAAACTTAGTATTTTTTGGTTTAATGATATAATGAAGATTGTTGCCTAAATGAATGCCGTTCAAATGTTATATATTGGGAGACATCTTTGCTTTTTATATTAATTATGACAAAAAGTGATTATATGCAAAGAATAAGAGAAAAAAAGTACTTGTAGAATGCAGTAATAATAACTAACGAATTTACAAACTTTTTTAGAAATGATATCCAAATTGGCCATCATCATCATAATACAAAGATCAAAATTAATGGAACAAAATCATATACAGATACTGTACTTTTTTCATGTGTCAAACTGATAAAAAAAAAATACTACCGAGAAGAAAGGCCCATGATTTTTATTGTACTAACGGGATAAAAATAACGAATAATATGTTTTTAACAATAAAAAAATGGTGTGGACTTTAACGGTGCTTTTTTGTGGACTTTAGCGGAACTTGCTATTGTGGACTTTATATATGTATACCCCACTTTAAAGAAATCTGTTATGCTGTTATGCTTTATGGAACACATTAAAAATATTGTGAGTTTAAATGGTAGAATGTGACGATCGGGTTCAAGTGTGGGTACTTTGACTGCCTTAGGGGAAAAGAGGAAATATTGGATCGGGACAAGAATTTTGTCTTGCAACAACCCATTTATGACCCCTAAAAGAGTTGTTGTATGGGTTTGTTAATTAAAGTGAATGTGTTGCTCTCCTTGCATGATACATACAATTTAACTTTACTATTGCGACTGAACGTGAGTGCGTATTATTACATCATCCACAGCCAAACGGATGCCCTCTTTATAACATGGATTTTATTGTCTGATGGGATAATTCAAGTGATAATCATTTAACTAATCCCTATATTTAACCCTTAATTTGAATGGTTGCATTTTCAAGTATCATATTACTACTATGTTTATGCTTGCTACGCCGAGTTCGAAATTTAATATTTTTAAGGCATTTATGATGAAAACAAAAACTTTATTAGCTTATTCCCTTTCAATATTTTTTTTTTAATTCCCCCTGTCACATCTGTTCATCTTCACATTTTCTACTCGAACGCCATTGTTATTGCCTGAGATATCGACATAACAACATAATTTGAGTGGTATAAATAAATTAAAACACTAATAATTATCAACATTGATTCATTGGTATAAACACGACAATACCACCACTGCTACTATCTCAGTACTATCATTATAGTTATACCACCACTGCTACTATCTCAGTACTATCATTATAGTTATACACATATTCACTATAGTCAATATGAGCCTATGTGTTAAGTAAAAAAATTAATATATTAAGGCAGCAGTAGTATACCGCTGTTCAAAAGTCATAAATAGATTGGAAGAAAATACTTCTTGATTACAAACTAAAACCGAGGGAAACACATCAACTATAAGAGGAAAACAACGAAACATAAACACTGTACAACACAATACAAACGACAATGCAACACACACAGAAACGAACTATAGGATAACAATTGCCATTTTGCTGACTTGGTACAGACCATTTAAAGAAAAAAAATGGTGGGTTGAATCTGGTGTTGTGACTAGCAAAACCTCGCGCTTTATGGCAATGTTAGATGCAACACTTAAATGGCCAACATTACATGGCAGGAATACAGTACACATATGCACAAATAAACAATACAATAGTACATTTCGACATGTTAACCACAGAGCAAAACCAAACACGCAAAACAACTAGGACATCACAAAAACATCATAACAGAACCACAAACTGTCCGCGACTGGATCAACGTCACAAAATTGACGTCAAAGGTAATTTCCAAAACATTGGATATGAATAAAGATTAGGTTTGTAATTATGTTACTGTGGATTCATTTATTTTCGTGGGTACCAATTTTCGTGGATTACGAAAAACTTGCATGTTCGTGAATATTTAAATTCGTGGTTTTGCCGAAGTCTGCATATAAGTCTATAAGAAATTTGTTATTCGTTGAACATTTAATTTCGTGGTTCACCTGTACCCACGAAAGCAACGAAAATTGGTATCCAACGAATATAATGAATCTATAGTATTTGATAAATTTTATAACAATTACAAGAATATTGATATAAAATTGTTGTGTAGTAATTTGATAATTAATTGTATTATGTCGGTATTTCTTCTAAATCAAACTGTAAGACAACATCTAAAGATACTTAGGGGAAGTAAAAAAAAATCATTAAAGTACAGCAAAAAATTACCAAAAAAAACCCAAACAGAACATAAAAACTTTGATATTGACACAAGAAGAACAGTTATCAATAAAGGCTACTACATGTATGGTGTAGATGGCAAAAAAGGAAAGGTTTTGCGCTCGTATAACTTGTTAAACTCTACAAACGAAATGTCCATGTAAAAAGCCAGGCTATCTGGACATTGTGTTGTATATCCACTTTGCCTTTGTTTATAAAATAAAAGGAAATGTGGTATGATTGCCAATGAGACAACCTTCCACAAGAGACTAAAAATTTATAATATAACTATATATAGGTCGTACGGCCTTTAACAATCAGCAAAGCCCAAAACTGTTTATCTATTGTTAATTTCTGTGTCATTTGTTCTCTTGTGGAGAGTTGTCTCATTGGCAATCATACCACATCTTCTTTTTTATATATCTTTTTTTTTTTTCGGAGAGGAGTCGTGTGTTAGTTGTTGTCGTGGTCTGTTTTGCTAAAACATTATTTTTGGTCATTCTGTTATCTTTTGCATGTCTTAACATTTTATGTCAGGAAGACAGGAAGGATACAATGCAATGTTCCAGTTGGCACTGGGCAGGATATATCTGTTCAAATAAATTACAAATTACCAAGAAGTGATTGTGTTGAAAATAGAACAGTCACATTGTAGCTAGATAAAATAAAGAATGTGCCAAAGAGACAACACGCTGACCAAAGAGCAGAAAACAGCCCGTAACCACCAATAGGTCTTCAACACTGAGAGAAAATTACTCACACGGAGGTGGTCTTCAGCTGTCTCCTAAACAAAACAGTGTATAAGGTCTGCAATTCATTCGTCAGCTATTCTTACGCTTCAGAAGTTCTCAAGTTGGTTTTTGTTTGCTACCGTTTGGTCGATAAGTTGTATGGTATTGACTTAAATTGTTATAAGCTGAGTGATGAATACCACTTATTTCTAGATTGTAAACTGAGCAAAGCTTTAAGTAATCGTTCATTTTAAAGTAAAACCAAATATATTTAAGCTAGCTATACAAAGTTTCAACATCTTTTTTAATTTAAAACAATTTTGAAATCCTGAAATTTATCTCTAAAGATTACTTAATTGCAGAGTGTAAATAATACTAGTAACTAGTGCTGAGATCTTGACACTCTCTATCAACAACGCAATGAACGTGGCTATGTATTTATACATCCCGCATAGCCAAACGGATGCCCTGCTTTAGAAACAAATATGAATGTCGAAACTGGAGAAGTACAAGAATAGTCACAACAATATTACTACTTGATAAGCCACCTATTGTTGAAGATCGAATGTTGATCTAGATATTTGTTTTTATTTTTATTGATGGGTAACTGTGTAGTTGACGTATACCACTCTTCTCCTTTAATAAGAAAACAAACAAAGATGTGGTATCATTGTTAATGAAAAACTCTCCAACAGAGACCAACACCAAATGACACAGAAGTAAGCAACTATACTGTCACTATTAATTATGGAACGCCATCGCTGCCTTATATGAACACATGGCATGATGCAATATTGTAGCTTACATCATGTCAAAACACTATTACATGATATGAATATTTCATTACATGATGTGAAAGGTGAGTTAATATTTTCAATTTATTGTGAGAAAAATAATATATGTCATTCTCAGAACGTCAATGCAGCTAGTTTGCACATTGGCAAACAACAAAGAAATTAGTCCCTTTTAAAAAAAAATAATTTTTGAAGAAAGTAAGAGCCCCAAACTTTCCAAACTGACACGAGGTCAAGGTTCAATGTTAAAATGTCTCGACATATGAACAAAATGTCGTTACTACTATCTAAAATTGGTCCAAATTGGTTGGAAATTGTTTTGAATTGGGACAATTAAATTTTATAGCAGTCGAATTGACCTTTAATTGGTGGGCTGTCTGAAAATTGAATAGAGTTAATCGTTCATTATTAAGTTTTCATTTTCAATTGTTTGATGGGCGTCAAACATAAATTGTATTGAATGTTTTACAATAGAATATTGAAATATTTGATAATAATTTTAAAATTTATAATTTATAATGAAGATAACTGCAAAAAGAATAATAGAATTTGAAGGGTGAAATAATAATTATGTGGTATTGAATTTCCAAAGCATTGACTTTTTACTTTTGAAAAATTGAAGAAAGCACCGCACCAAGAATAAATTATGAAGTTTAACGTCAAACGATGAAAAAGTAGTTTTTTGTGCATTTACAAAATATAATTTCCTTTATACTAAAACCATTCCACTTTAACCTGTCAAGCTTTTCGTGAAAAATTGTTTTGCTTACTAATAACTGAACTGGTTTAAATGTGACTGGTAAACTTCATAGTCGTGCTGTTAAGGGTAGCATGGGTGAAATATCCAAGAAACAGATTCATTTTGAAGTCATTCTAGATCTGAGGGTTGGGTACTCTGTTGCCGTGTGGTCGAAGTAGTTCATCTGATATTATCAACTTCCGGTCAACTTAAAGAGGAATTCGCACCCTGCTCTTCCTTTATTGACCAACGTTTGTCAGCTTTTCTGTCGATGATCGGTGATTCTCTCCGGATACTCTGTCATCCTCTGTCAGTAAAAAATTATGGCTGCAATAATATCCTCAAGGTTTTATGACAGTGGTTTTATTTGAACGACATAAGAAGTGGAACTTATTTTCAAACTGTGTATATACCATGAATTATGTTCAAGTTTTGAGGGCCCTCATGGGGTTTTTGATTATGTGATTACTTGGCCGTTTTTTTAATGATTATTTGATTATTAAGCCAAATATTTCATGATTATTTGATTACCTAGGACTGTATTTTTAGTTTATGATTATTTGATTACTAAAGATAAGCAAATATTTAATGATTATGTGATTATATTGGCAAAAAAATGGTGATTATGTGATTACTAGGACCCCCCCCCCCCCATGAGGGGCCTCATATACCATGAATTATGTTTAAGTTTTATGTCTTTATATTCTCTATTTCCTAAATGATATCAATATTGACAGAATTGATTTTGTGAGAAACGAATTTATCTTAATTTTTCATGGCATGTTTTGGGTTTCTGTTTTATTTATTTATTTTATGGTTTAAGGTACCAGTGTGTTGACAATTGGCGATTGAAGCTTTTATAGACGAACACATTGAAATAAATACAGTAAGTTAACCCTTGTTTGTACTTTTAACTTAAGTTATAACGGACAGGAGGACCGCCTTTCAGTCTCATGAGCAAATATATTATTGGTAATAGTATATTTCAATTTATCAAAAATGTTTTTTGGCAGACGAATGCAGTCTAATGCATGATAATTGGTAAATGTATGAGACTTCACACAAATTACACCTAAACACACCTCCTGTGCACTTTTCATTGAATACAAATAGTTTGGGTTTTCGTTGAGCAAAAAAAGTTAGAAAATATTACAGCGCAATAAGTTATCACTGACTGGGTTCATCCGGAAAATCAGAGATTGTAATAAACTGCCAGTTAAAAATAATCACAACTTAATAAAAAGTAGAACGACAGCTAACAATTACTGAATTTCATCTTAATTTCCACTGCCTCTTGGATGATAATGTCTGCAACGTAACCACATTTAAGAACTGAAATTTATTATCTATTTATTGCAATATTCGTTAAAGTCCTCTTAGAACATTGACCTTAGACTATTTGGAATGTTTAAGTCTTCTAGTGCGTAAGCATTTGTTTTCAAAAGAATGGAAACAGATAATGTCTCAAATAGACATTAACCCGACCAAAGAACAAACATCAGCCCAAAGTTACCGATGTGTCATCAACGCAGCAAGAAAATCCCGCACCTTGAGGCTGCTTTCAGATGTTCCCTTAACAATTATATATACTAGTTCAGCTAAATGGACGTCACTTACGAGCCTTCATGTAAAAGACAAAACTTATAAAAATATAGAACTTTCATGACTAAACCTTCCGGAGTTCCTGATCTCATCCGTGTTGCTTAGTCTTTAGTTTTCTAGGTTGTGTTTTGTGTAATATTGAGTTTCTGTTTGTTTTGTTTCTTTTTTGGTCATGGCGTTGTCAGGTTATTTTAGACTTGTGAGTTTGAATGTCCCTCTGGTATCTTGTCTCTCTTTTATAATAAAACATACGCCTTCCATGACTAAATCTTGCTTCTTACAACTTCATTTTGTATAAAAAGTTTGCTTGGTGCCTGTTCGTATACGTCTGATTAGTCTGTACTCGTTGTTTTTCTTTTTGGTTTTGTTGTCTCGATTTGGTTTTAATTATTCTTTGAACACGACCAATTAATGATATTGACGATGGAAAACAGTTGGATGCTTGTGTGTGTTGTTTACAGGAGTTACAGTGCGGGGCTCTTTTCAAGTTTATAGAAATAGTTTACACTTATATTTTCCCCTTCAGAATACAGTGTTTTGGCCGTTTTTGCACTTAAGCCTTTCAGAATCTAGTGCAGAAAGGAAATAGTATACCGGTACTTCAATTTAGTTTAATTGTGGTTTGCAGACAAATGAAAGAAAACACACCTCCTTAACATGGAAAACAAATAGTTGAGGTTTTTGTTAAGCCAAAATAGAAGAAAAATATTACAGCGCAATAAGTTATCACTGACTGGTTACATCCTTATAATCAAAGATTGTTATAAACAATACTGCCATGTAAAAATAGCAGCAACTTAATAACAAGTAGAACGACAGCAAGCAATTATTGAAATTTCATCTTAAATTCCACTGCCTCTTGAATGATGCTGATATATGAAACGTTACCACATCAAAATTTTACTGAAATTTATTACCTATTTATTGCATAATTCTTTAACAAAAAAAACACCTTCTTAGAACATTGAACTTAGACAATTTGGACTGTTCAAGTCTTTTAGTGAGTATGCAATGTTTTGTTTTGAAAACATGTATATTCGTGAATGATAACGGGGAATGTTTCAAAGAGACAACAACCCGGATGAAAGAGCAGAAAACAGCCCAAAGCCACCAATGTGTCGTCAACGCAACGTAAAAAAATCTGCACTTGAGGCGGGCTTCGTATGTCCCCTGAACAATAATGTATAATAGTTAAGAAAAATAGACACCATATTTGAGCCTACATATGAACGATAAAGCTTATAAAAATGTAGATCTTTCATTATTAAATCTTGTTTCCTTTGACTTAATTGTAAATAGAATGTGTGTTTGTTTGATCATTTTTTGTATACGTTATTTAATCATGGTATCTATGATGAGTCTATTTGCTATTGTTGGTCTATTTACAAGCCTATACACAATAATATACACAAGCCTCGTTGTTTTTTTTTTTTTTTTTCTTTTGGGTTTTGTCGTCTCAATTTTGTTGTAATTGGTCAGTCAACACAGGAAATTAATGATTTTCTACATGATATTGACGATGGAAAATAGCTGGATTCTTTGTCTGTGTCTTTACAGAGGTGACTGTACAGGACTTTTAAGGTTTGTAGATGTGTCGAACTAGTTAACGCATACATTTTTCTCTTCAAATAAAGTATTTTGACCGTTTTTACACATTTAGCCTTTCACTCTTAACTGCAAAAAAGTAATATCATATTTCAATTTATTTTTACTGGGTGTTTTTCAGACTAGTGCATGAAAATTGGTGTTTTTATGGGACTTGTTCGAAACTTGGAACACACAAATTACTCCTAACACACCTCCTATGTACTATGCATGGAAAACAAATACCGGTAGTTGAGGTTTTCGTTGAGCCAAGATAAAAGGAAAATATTGCAATACGTTACCACTGACTGGGTTCAACCTTAAAATCAAAGATTGTAATAAACAATACTGCTATGTAAAAAAAAAACAACTACAATCTAATGGCATACAGAACGACAGCTAACAATTACAATTACAATTACAATTTAATCTCAAATTCCACTGTCTTTCGGATAAGAATGTGTGCAACGTTAAAACATGTAAAATCTATCGAAATTCCTTATCTATTAATTA
Source organism: Mytilus galloprovincialis (assembly GCA_037788925.1). Taxonomy (NCBI): domain Eukaryota; kingdom Metazoa; phylum Mollusca; class Bivalvia; order Mytilida; family Mytilidae; genus Mytilus; species Mytilus galloprovincialis. The sequence continues at coordinate 18,506,413 of CM075342.1, read as the reverse complement.
CGTAATTCGCAAAAAAAAACCTCCCTTTCAGAACATTGAACCTCATTGACTCTTCTAGTGCGAAAACATTTGTTTTCAAATCATGTATATTCGAGAATGGAAACGGGGAATGTGTCAAAGAGACAACAACCCGACCAAAGAGCAGAAAACAGACCAAGGGCCAGCTGAAGGACGCCTCCGGGTGCGGGAATTTCTCGCTACATTGAAGACCTGTTGGTGACCTTCTGCTGTTGTTGTTTTCTATGGTCGGGTTGTTGTCTCTTTGGCACATTCCCCATTTCCATTCTCAATTTTACTTCAATGTTTCATCAACGTAGCGATTTAATTGCGCACCCTAAAGGCGGGATTCAGCTGTCCCCTAAACAACAATGTATACTAGTTCACATACGAGCCTACATTTCAAAGGCGGAACCTTCCCTTTCGGAGAACCGGAGATCACCCATGTTGTTTTGTTTTTATTTTCCTATGTTGTGTTTTGTTTACTTTTGTTTTTTTCTGTTGGTTTTGTTTCTTTTTTTGGTCATGGCGTTGTCAGGTTATTTTCGACTTGGGACTTTGAATGTCCCTCTAATAACTTGTCTCTCTTTTATGATAAAATATAGGCCTTCCATGACTAAATCTGGCTTTCTACAGCTTCATTGTGAATAAAAAGTTTGTTTGATGTCTGTTCGTATACGTTTGCTTTGGTTAGTTTGTACCTAAGCCTCGTTGTTTTTCTATTGATTGTTTTTGTCTCGATTTGGTTTTATTTATTCTTTGAACACGACAAATTAATGATTTTCTACCTTATATTTACGATGAAAAACAGTAGTATTTTGGTTTGAGTGTTTTGCTGAAGTGACTGTACTGGACTCTTTCAAATTTGTAGATGTGTCGATCTAATTTACACTTACCTGTCTCCCCCTTCAATATACTCATCACAGATACCAGGATTGAAATGTTGTATTTGCGCCAGACGCGCGTTAATATATATTTATTAAGAAACTACCCCTTTACAGCGGGGGACACTTGCAGGCAGGGTATTTACACATGCGTCTAAGAGCATTGCTAATGCAAAATGTACAACGAAATAAAATTTAATTATTCTTTAAACACGACAAGTTCATGATTTTCTGCCTGATATTGACGATAGAAAATAGTTCGACGTTTGTTTGTGATGTTCACAAGAGTGACTGTACAGGACTCTTTTGAAATTTGTAGATGTGTTTACACCTTAATTTGTTTCCCTTCAAAATACAATATTTTGAACGTTTAAGCACTTTTAGCCTTTCAGTCTCAAGTGCAATAAGGTAATATTATATTTCAATTTATTTTTACTGTTTTTTTTCCAGACTAATGAACGACAATTGGTGTATTTATAGGACTTAAGTATATTTATCGAAATTTTGATCAAACAAATTACTCCTAAACACGCCTCCTATATACTTTACATTAAAAACAAAGATTTTCGTTAAGCAAAAAAATAGAGGAAAATATTACAGCACAATAACTTATTACTGATTAGCCTCATCCATAAAATTAAAGATTGTAATCAACAATACTGCGATGTAGAAATAATAACAGCTTAATAACAAGTAGAACGACAGCTAACAGTTACTGAATTTCACTATAAATTCCACTGCCTCTTAGAAGATAATGTCTGCAATGTAACCACATGTAAAAACTGAAATTTATTATCTATTTTTTGCACGATTCGTTAAAAAATCTTTTAGAACATTGAACTTGGACAATGTTGACCGTTGAAGTCTTCTAGTGCATAAATAAAGGCAACAGTAGTATATCGCTGTTCAAAACTCATAAATCCATGGACAAAAAAACAAAATCGGGGTAACAAACTAAAACTGAGGGAAACGCATTAAATATAAGGGAAGAACAACGACACTACATTAAAATGTAACACACACACACACACACACACACAGAAACGGACTAAGCATTAGACAAAATCCTATGAGAATAACAAACATAACATCAAAACCAAATACATGAATTTGGGATAGATAAGTTCCGTGACACGTCTTATAGCAATGTGAATTCACACTCAAAAATAAGAGAAAACAAACGACACAACGGAAACACAACGTTAAAATGTAACACACACAGAAACGAACTATAATATAACAATGGCCATATTCCTGACTTGGTACCTGGTTTTGTGGCATGCCAAACCTCCCTCTTTTATGTCCATGTGAAATATAACATTAAAATGACGACACAACACTACAGGACTACAATATCAATAAATAGGAGACCACAATTGACAAAGAAACACACGAATAATAGCTAACAAAAGGCAACAAGTTTAAAATGTTTAATACGCCAGAAGTGCATTTTGTCCACACAAGACTTACTAGTGACGCCCAGATACAAAAGTTTGAAAGCCGAAACAAGTACATAGTTGAACAGCATCGAATACCAAAAGTTCAAAAAAGTTGTGCCAAAAACGTCCAGGGTTTTCTGTTAGGTACCAGAACATCCCTATTATTTAGAATAATTTATACTTTTGCAAACAGTAAATTATATAAACATTTATTTTCAAAACATGTATATTCGTGAATGATAACGGGGAATGTGTCAAAGAGACAGCAACCCGACCAAACAGTAAACAGTCCAATTTTACCAATGTGTCATCAACGCAGCGAGAAAATTCCGTACCTGGAGGCTGGTTTCAGATGTTCCCTTAACAATAATATATATACTTAGCTAGCGAAATGGACGTCACATGCGTGCCTTCATGTAAAAGACAGAACTTGCCATTCCGGAGCTCTTGAGATCACCCGTGTTGCGTAGTCTTTAGTTTTTTCTATGTTGTGTTTTGTGTACTATTGTTTTTCTGTTTGTTTTGTTTCTTTTTTATCATGGCGTTGTCAGGTTATTTTCGACTTGTGAGTTTGAATGTCCCTCTGGTATCTTGTCTCTCTTTTATAATAAAACATAGGCCTTCCGTGACTAAATCTTGCTTCTTACAACTTCATTTTGAAGGGAAAAAAAGTCTGTATCATGCCGGTTCGTATTCGTTTGCTCTGGTCAGTCTATACCTACAAATGTAAGTCTGGTTGTTATTTTCCTTTTGGGTTTTGTTTTCTCGATTTGATTTTGATTATTTTTTAAACACGGCAAAAAATTATGATTTTCTACCTGACATTGACGATGGAAAACAGTTGGATGTTTTTTCGTGTTGTTTACATGCAGTGCCCTGTTTACGTTTTTAGATGTGTCAAACAAGTTTACACTTTATTTTTTATCTTCAAAATGCTGTCTATTAACCACTTTTAAGTTTCAAGCGGGAAAAGGTAATTGTATATATATTTCAATTTATTTTTACTGTTTTTGCCCGACTAATGAAGGATAATTAGCATATTTATGGGACTTAAATACATTTATTGAAATTTTGAACGCACAAATTACTCCTTAAAACACCTCCTTAACATGAAAAACAAATGGTTGAGGTTTTTGTTTAGCCAAAATAGAAGGAAAATATTACAACGCAATAAGTTATCACTTACTGGTCTCATCCTTAAAATCAAAGATTGTAATAAACAATACTGCCATGTAAAAATAACTACAGCTAAATAACAAGTAGAATGACAGCATACAATTGCTAAATTTCATCTCAAATTCCACAGCCTCTTGGATGATACGTGAATAAACTCATCATAGATACCATGATCAAATTTTTATATTTACGCCAGACGCGCGTATCGTCAAAAAAAGACTCATCAGTGACGCTCGAATCTAAAAATGTTTGAAAGGCCAAAATAGAGTACAAAGTTGAAGACTATTACAACATGTACAATTTACTGCTTTATATTTATTTATTACGTAATTCACCAAAACCATGTTAGAACATTGAACTTGGTCAACTTTGGCTGTTGAAGTCTTCTAGTGCGTATGCAATGTTTTGTTTTCAAAACATGTTTAATTGAAAACGTAGAATGTGCAAATACACTCATAATAGATACCAGGATCAAATTAGAGGCAACAACACGACCAAAGAGCAGAAAACAGCCCAAGTCCTCCAATGGTTCATCAACACAGCTAATAAATTCGGCGAGCTTCAGCTGTCCCCTAAACAATAATGTATACTAGTTCATCAAAATGGACGCCATATTCGAGCCTACATGTGAACGACAAAGCTTATTAAAATTTAGGTCTTTCATAACTAAATCGTGTTTCCTACAACTTCATTGTGAATAAAAAAATCTGCATGATGCCTGTTCGTATTCTTTTGCTCTGGTTAGTCTGTACCTACAAATGTAAGCCTTGTTTTTTTTCTTTTGGGTTTTGTTGTTTCGATTTGGTTTTAAATAATCTTTGAACACGACAAATTAATGATTTTCTACCTGATATTGACGATGAAAAACAGTTGGATATTTGTTCGAATTGTTCACAGGATCAGAGTGACAATGACTGTTCTTTTCAGTTTGTGTCGAACTAGTTAACACTCTCCATTCAAAATACAGAATTTTGACCGCTTTTGCACTTTTAGCCTTTCAGTCTCAAGTACAAAAAGGTAATATTATATTTCAATTTATTTTTACTGTTTTTCCAGACTAATGCAAGATAATTGGTGTATTTGTGGGATTTGAATAAATGTATCGAAATTTTTAACACACAAATTACTCCTTAACACACCTCCTATACGTACTTTACATGCAAAACAAATAGTTGAGGAAGTTGAGTATTACAGCACAATAAGTTATCACTGGGCTCATCCTTTAAATCTAAGATTTCTATACTGCCATGTAAAAATAACCACAACCTAATAACAAGTATAGAACGACAGCTTACAATTTCTGAATTTCATCTTAAGTTCCACTGCCTCTTGAATGCAATACAATACAATACAAATAGTTTATTTACGTCTCATTATTTTAATATTACAATACATAGCATAATAATAATAAATATCACTGTACAGCTAGATTAAAAAATTTCCTTAAAATATTTATATTTGCAGTTTAGACAAAATGTTTAACGATATAAAAAAACGACGTCTTCTATCTAAAATAAATTTGCAGATTTTGGCACTATAAATAATAATACTATCACAGTTAGTGGCTAGAACAATAGACAATTTATCCAGATTAGAAAAATTTAAAAAGTTTGAGTGTTCTGACAAAATAATTTTAGAAAGTTCATTTCGCAGATCATCGTACAACGGACACTCTAACAAGACATGTTTCTCAGTTTCAACAATGTTTTTACAGGTTTCGCAAGTCCGTTGTTGCACGGGTAGCCTCTCAAATCGTCCAGTCTCTAGGCGTATCGGTGCAACACCACACCGAAATTGCGCGTATGCTCTCTATACGATGGAACTATAACTTTGTACATGTCAGTATTCCTCGGTGTGAAATGACGTTTTAAAAGTTCTATATGTCCTCAACTTATTTCCACCGTTACCATTCCTTTGAGATAAAGTTTTATTGAGATTGTTTGACCATTCATCGTACAATTTAGATAAAAGTTTGTAACTACATGTACATGTAAAAAAAATGAAATTCTTTATTTTATTTATCTTTTTTGCGTAATTCACAAAACACCCTCTTAGAACATTAAACTTGGATATTTTGGACTGTTTAAGTCTTCTAGTACGTAGTGAGTACAAAGTGTTTGTGAGTGTTTGCTGCCTGTTCCAATACGGTTACTCGTGTTGCTCTGAGAACATGACTCTGTATAGGTCTTTAGGTTTTGCTTTTTCGATTTTAAGTTCGTTCATAACACAGAAAACCAAAGACAGCGCAACATAATTAACATTGAGAAAACTAATGACTCAACAACATAAAAGGCAACACTTAGAAAACTAATGACTGTGCATCATAAGCAACACTCAGAAATCATATGACTCCCCAACACAAGCAACCGTCAAGAAACTAATGATTTCGCAACATAAGCAACCCTCAGTAAACATGGCTGCGTAATATAAGCAAAACCGTCAGAAACTATTGTCTTGAACGTCGTCTTCGCAACATAATCAACACTCAAAAATGGTTGGTAATAATACATGTTTAGTAAATATACTCTTTTTATTGTTTTTTGCGAGATTTGTCGTTAACTCTCTGATAGTTCGGCGCTACCTTGCCTTTAACAAAACTGCGTCTACCAAAGACATGTACCCGTGGAATCCCTAAACATTCCATTGTAAGAGGTATGCGCAACTTAATAAATATAAAAACATTTGACACAGAAAAACAAAGTAGGACATTAAATTAATTATCTCGTGCAAAGTTTCAGGGGCGTTTCGAACAAAGCAATATTTTTCAAATTAAAACAAATCTTTTTGACAAAAGAAATACATAAATGATGATGAAAACAACACAAATGCAATATATTTAAATTAAACAACTAATGAATTTATAATATCATAATTTGGAGTGACTATCTTACAAGCATCAGACGCCTACTGGATGAACAAAGCATATGCATCTAAGTAAGAAACTTCTTAGAACTTATGTTAACAGAGCTTTAATTATGCCATTAACAAACCTACGTTGATGTAATTATAAGCAGAATGTATGTTTAGAAATAAACAATAAAACAAACAAACATATAAATAGGGGTTATTGCTTTCAAAAATTACTTCGAACATATTTTAATCATTAGGGGTATCCTATACATAATACGGCGCGGAACGAAGTCAATGCTCTGGAAAACGTTTCCGGTTTAAATCCGGTAATTAACCGCACATAATTGTCTGGGTCAAAAATAATTTATAATTGAGAATTTATACTGGTTCATCTTGTGATGACATAAACATTAATGCGTTGGCAATTTTATTACATTTAAATAATGTTATATCAGTTCAAATAGTTCTGTTATACTAGTTACACGTTCTGTTCGTTTTGCTAAGTGGGTATAAGCGGCTGGATTTAGACATAGCTCATCTGAAATCGTTTTAATTGCTTCATTTTTACTAATCTTTAACTATCATATTTCATTATCATTTGTTAATCAAAGTTAAATGACACATTAACGTGCAAAATGACGTCAAGTACCGAATATACGATTTTCATATATAACCGACATTTGACTCACGTGCTATGATTTTTTCAACAGGTTACCGTCCTCGTTATTTTATTTTCTCAAAAATTGCGATAGATATAATACGTTTTATTTATAGTCCATATCAATAAACTTATCATTGATACCAGGCTTGACATTTTGTGTTTCGTCTTCAAAAGACTTAATCAGTGGCGCCCGAATCAAGGTGCGGAAATTGTCCTAGATTTCCTAAAATGTTCAGACTATTATTTCAAGATAAAAAGAGATTTATGTTGGAGAAGGAATATGCAAGTTATCGAAATAGAACGATTTTTGTCATGATTTTCTGTCATAGTGATTAAATTTACGCCTTGAAATCATTTTAAAGAATTCTCAATAATAGCGGAATACAAATATTAATAACAATATAAATTTCAAAAGGGTGTTTTGCTTAAAGTTTGTACATCGTCACAAAAAGTATCAATTTTTGGGAAAGTGTAGTTAGATAAGAACTTCCAACACTTCAAATGAAATTTAAACTTGACAAAAATTAACTTCATTGCTTTCAAAGTCATTAAATATGCTTTTTACAGTGTTTCGTTTTCCTTTTTGTAATGTAAAAATCAAAATTACTGTCATTTGAGACGCCATTGCGTAATAAAATGTTCGTTTTTTTTGTCCTCTTAAAGTCGTTTAAATGACTTATTTCATAAATTTGTGATAACGTTTTCAAATTGACATTATGTTTTTGAGCGTAGGAAATGAAATATTGAAACTATGTCATACTTTTATTTCTGACTTAGAAAAAAAGTAAGATTTGAAACACTATTTTTGACTTGTCTATAATAATCTTCATGTATCAAGTGTGGTTTGGCGTAATTTTAATTTCATTTCAAGACTTAGAGTCATAAATCGCAAAATTTATTGTCATTTTAGTACTAAAAACAATTAAAACGTGAGGCATTTTTTTTTAACGAAATAACACATGTTTTATACTTGAAGGATTTAGAAAGATACAGGAGAGTCTGTTATGGGCCCAGAAAAACATTTAAAAGCATGGCGGCGATAAAGCTTCCTATACCGTGATCTCCTGTAAGAATGCCATAACAATGTGGAAAAAAAAATGTACTAGTAATAGACGGTCCTTTACAGACATGCTATTCTTACATACGACGTTTCATATTTATCCAGTCATTTTTGTCAGTCTTACTCATTCAGTTTTTTCCAGTTTAAAAATATGAACTGCAGTTTAATCCCTGTGTCATTTAAGCAATGTTAGTTGGCGAATAAGATTCTATAAATAAAACAAGATATCCCAAGAAGCATACACACACTCACATTTTAGTTCGAATCCGTTTTGTTGTTTCAGAGGATATTTTTGATGAAGATAACTCCGAAGGCGTGAGCTAAAAATGATAACTGAAACCAAAAAGAAAAAACTTGGTGCAGACAACAAAAGCAACTAGACTCGCCTACCTACTTTGGGTTATGCCATTTTTTAAAATAATTGCAGTATTTAATAATTGATTATTTATTGGTGTTAAATGCCACTTTCGGCACTCTATGTTGTAGTGGAGAAATTGGCGGAGAAGTCAGATTGAGAGGAACGAAGACAACCACCGACCTTAAGCAAGTAAACTGGCAATCCCGCGGTCAATCAAGTTTAAAATCGAACACACCTGACACGTGCGGGGTTCGAATGTGTTTAATGAAATGGTTATCCAATATAACTATTATTGTCCTTATGTTGAGCGAAATTTGGATCTCCATTCCTTATAATTAATTTTAGTTGCTCTTTATTTATACACTAATTTTCATTTGACATAATGTTGCTTAAGTACATCTTGCATAAAGCATTTAAAAAAAAATTAGTAAAACAACATCATTCAATTAAACACATAATTAAACATGACACTCAGCATATCTGTAAATATTTTTATTCGACAATAATTGATAAACAATGCCAAGGTAAATCAACAAGTGCAAACAACAGATTTATCACTTATTCAAAACAACAATTTTGACCTTTTTTGTCTTTTTAAAACAATAACAATTAGCTTTTAATTCTACAACGATCTGTTTAATCCCGCAATAGTTTATGTGCCTGTCCCAAGTAAGCCAGGAATAGTTCAGTGGTTGTCGTTAGTCCAGAGTGCCGTTAGTTCCATGTCTGACATATTTGTTTTTTCGTACTTGTCTTGTTCATGTTGTTGTAATCAGGCCGTTAGTTTTCTGAATTTATTTGTTTCACATTTCATGTCGGGTCCATTTACAGCCGATCGTATAGTATGGGTTTTTCTCATACGCCGATATATAATTTCTTATATACACTGCATTTTAGCTTTTAGTGGATAGTTGTCTCATTGGCAGTCAAACCTTGTCACCTTACATTTATATGTATGGGTGTTGTGTACAAACTAGAGGCTCTAAAGAGCCTGTGTCGCTCACCTTGGTCTATGTGAATATTAAACAAAGGACGCAGATGGATTCATGACAAAATTGTGTTTTGGTGGTGATGTGTTTGTACATCTTACTATCTTACTTTACTGAACATTCTTGCTGCTTACAATTATCTCTATCTATAATGAACTTGGCCCAGTAGTTTCAGAGGAGAAGATTTTTGTAAAAGATAACTAAGATTTACGAAAAATGGTTAAAAATTGACTATAAAGGGCAATAACTTCTTAAGGGGTCAACTGACCATTTCGGTCATGTTGACTTATTTGTAGATCTTACTTTGCCGACATTTATTGCTTTTTACAGTTTATCTCTATCTATAATAATATTCAAGATAATAACAAAAAACAGCAAAATTTCCTTAAAATTACCAATTCAGGGGCAGTAACCCAACAACGGGTTGTCCGATCTGAAAATTTCAGGGCAGATAGATCTTGACCTGATAAACAATTTTACATCATGTCAGATTTACTTTAAATGCTTTGGTTTTTGAGTTATAAGCCAAAAACTGAATTTTACCCCTATGTTCTATTTTTAGCCGTGGAGGCCATCTTGGTTGGTTGGCCGGGTCACGCCACACATTTTTTAAACTAGATACCCCAATGATGATTGTGGCCAAGTTTGGTTTAATTTGACCCAATAGTTTCAGAGGAGAAGATTTTTGTAAAAGATTACTAAGATTTACGAAAAATGGTTAAAAATTGACTATAAAGGGCAATAACTCCTAAAGGGGTCAACTGACCATTTCAGTCATGTTGACTTATTTGTAAATCTTACTTTGCTGAACATTATTGCTGTTTACAGTTTATCTCTATCTATAATAATATTCAAGATAATAACAAAAAACAGCAAAATTTCCTTAAAATTACCAATTCAGGGGCAGCAACCCAACAACAGATTGTCCGATTCATCTGAAAATTTCAGGGCAGATAGATCTTGACCTGATAATCAGCTTTGATAGTCAGATTTGCTCTAAATGCTTTGGTTTTTGAGTTATAAGCCAAAAACTGGATTTTACCCCTATGTTCTATTTTTAGCCATGGTGGCCATGTTTTTTGATGAAATGGGAATTAAAACCCAAACTTTATTCTAGATACCCTAGGAATCAATCAGATGAAGTTTGGTTTGAATTGGTTCAGTAGTTTCAGAGGAGAAGATCTTTGAAATAGTTTACGACGACGACGACGACGACGGACGGACGACGACGACGGACGACGACGGACGCCAAGTGATGGCAAAAGCTCACATTTCCTTTTAGGAAAGGTGAGCTAATAATATAGCTTATTAATAAGTTTGCTAATCTTATAGATGGTTTAATTTAACTCAGGAAAATAATACATAGGTGCTTGAAGAATTTTTTTGATTACTAGTATTTACTGTATAACTAATAAAGAATTTTAAAACATAAATACTTGTAGACTTTCTAAAACGATAGAAATACAGCATTTCAATTTTACAGCTAGTCGTTTTGGGTTGTGTATATACAAAAAATATAAATTAAGTTTGCTGATTTAGTAAATGGTCCATACAATTCCTATTTTCATTGTTTACGTACAATCTATTTAAATAAATCGACCAATTAAATAAGGAAAATGTTAAACGGTGCTTGAAGACATTTTTGTGTCTGTTTAATGTATAACTGATCAAGAATTCATTGCTCTTGTACCAAAGGAGAATGGACAACTAACCTTTCACCTTCGTAATAATACATAAAAGAATAAAACTCCGAAACAGTGGTGACCATTATCAATGTACTGGACAATGTCTCGGAGTTTGAAAAAAGCAATAATCTTCCAAAACAAAACTGACCAGTAAAACAGACCACACCAACTACAATTACCCGTATTCTTCTGAAAGAATACACTTCCAATAAAGACCAACGTAAATGTTCAAGTACAGAACAATGTCTGAACAACACATGGCTCAGACACCAAATATGGTAGGTTTTTTACCAGTGCCTCACAAACCTCTCCCACTTGCTTGTACATGTATATATATATATACGCGTATAGACCATAGGTTGCAAAACTAAACACACAATAAAACAAATGTACAATGCTGCAAATAACAGTATGCCCACTATTGTGAACAAAGAAATGAAATAAACGGTGCGCATTTTGGAAAGCAGGTCCAAATGTTCTCTCTAGCTATAAGGTCTCTGAAGCTGTTTGTTGAACACAGTGGCTTAGTGGAGAAGCAACACTACCATTTTTAAGTCTTACATATTAAGAGTCAACCTATATTAATCACTGTGTATTCATAATTTGATTAGAAAATCATTGCGTATTATAACATTGTGTGGTGAAGGATACTATATTCAATTCATTGGAGTTGTGCCTACATTGGCATAATTTATCTCGATACAGATACAGATACATAAATATACCGATAGCTTAAATTCATCAAAAGAAATACAACGTTTTAACATTCGGTAATTATTGTGCAGATTTAACATCCATATTGAAAACTTATTCCTACCACTGGGATTCATGTGGATACAAAGAGTGCACCGGCAAGCGAATTTAGAAAGTATTATCAAAAAGCTTTTATGACATTTTCTAAACATCATTTGTGTCAGACTAATGTTTAAATATAACGTTGACATTTAGCAGATGCTACAGTCATCTTTTTTTAATAGTCTGGCAACATAATATGGCGTTCTTAACGTAATGTAAACTGATAAGATATAAAAAGCAATGATGTCTGGTTAGAAAATAGCTTAGACAAAATATCTGGCTATAACATTACTAAAACGACACTGCTATTTTGTCTCAAGAGTATAATATACATCATGTTAGCTGTGAAAGCTATTAGCTTTGTCAGTTTCGGTACAATTAAGAACAATCACTGATGCTTCCGAGAAAAACACAATTGATCATATACAAAATCATAATCGTATTTCATTTATCATCCCAATGAGAAACGATTTCTTCATCTCACACTAATTGAATTATAAAAGAGAACAGATTTTTCAAGTCGTGTTCATTTTCTTAGAATCGATGATTTTGCGTCCAAACGAACGGTTATGAATGATATAGAGGTTAAGGGTTCCGAATGTTGATATTGATTAAGCTATTATCAATGATTTGCAGGGTGTTCCGAGATCATCTGTTTTTTTGGCATTGATTGATTTTGTATAATTTTCTTGGTTTTTAGAAACATGTTATCATAGAAAATGGGATTGCGTTTATGAACTAATCAATGATATAAGCATTAGCTCTAGAAAATTTGTCATTTTATTGGATAAGCTAACTTAAGCGGTCTTTTTAATAGCCGCTTACATCAATGTATTGTTACTTATAACTGATGGTCAATTACAGATGATTCATTATTAATTTAAAATTGAAATTGCGAAACTATGTACATTAAATCGACGTTTTAGACTTAAAATAAATATATCTTTTGGTTAAAACTAATATTTATATGGTAAAATACATATGCATTTGTAACTATTATAGTTCGGATCGATCATGAGTAATTGTTTTTTGGGATATTTGTAACCAATCGTCCATACGATTCCTTTGTCAATAGTGAAAGGAAAAGATTGAATATTGAACTCTCTTTATCTAATAAAAATGAATGGAAATGAAATAAGATATGAAGTGACTGTCTCCAATAGAGATGTCGATCTCCATTTAATAACCCACGTTGTAGAATACAATTTTCTTTTTAAAGATTCATTAATGAAATAGTTCTAAACTTTATCTGGACTCGGGCAAGAAAGTGGCTAGTGAAATTTTCTCCAAATTATGTCCTATTCACAGTAACCTTTCAAACACCGTTAGGACATTTTTATAAATTTTATTTGATACAACATTACCTGTCAAGACATATTCACGATTGAAATTCGAGTTTATAAAATCAGCTGATTTTCCCAAATGTAACGGTACGCATATAACTGTCGGGAGTGCTTGGTTGACGGTATGACCTCTCCGGACCATTCTCAATCCGTTTACGAACATGAACGACTGTGTTCAGACAATGATAACACATTTCAGATCTTTGAGGGTAGTAATCCTACTTTCACACTTTTTTGTGTCGAAGCACTGTCTGATACCTCAAACGGGAGAAATAGTTTGGCAATGTGTGAACGCCTCATAACGTACGCAAATGTCATAATTTATTTAAAGGAACACCATGAATACATCATCTTAAATATAATTATTACATCATATATGCATGCTAAGTAAAAGATCATACGGAGGTTGTAACGCTTAAAAATCGTCTGTGTCAAATGAAAGCAAGTAATATATTATTAAGAAACCGCGTAATGTCAAAACAATATACATAAATCGTGATGAGCTTTTAAAACCTCGTCATTTTTCCGTGTCGCAGATTTTGAGACTTCAAATGCAGGTTTTAGGACAAAAACTACTTTTAAGCGATCGTTAGAGACAAAAAAAAGCATAAGTAAATGCAAGCTGCAGAAAATAAAGGTCATGCAATTAAACATACACGATACCAGTACACATACAGAACCAATGAATCAGCAAACTCATTCAACAGTTACTGTTTAAAACATTCACTACATTTAATTTTTAAACATCCTTGTCTAAAAATGCTTGCCTTTCTGGTCTTATTTTCATACAAATGTCGAACAGGATTATGGTACTCGGACTCAAAAATCCAGAAATCCAAATACTGAACTTGGTGTTTCAAGCAGAACAAAGATTTTGTACCACAAGTTCTGACACTACTGAGTAAGGTTTTGCGATCGATTGTCCTGAAGTTGCTAATTTTTTATACAAAAGGTGGAAAAAGATCACACAAAAGGCAAATACAAATTGGCTAGAACTCTGTCATCCTCTAGAAAATTACACATAAAAACATCGGCTCCTCGATTATCCATGAGTCTAAAGTCGTTTGTATGAGAAGCATTCATTTTGGAATACAACTATAAAATTTGCAGCTTTGGAAGAGGTGTTTATGTTCCGCGAGACAACAACCTAACATAAAAAAAAATCGTCAAGGTCATTGTTGGTATATGTTCCACAAAAAAAAAGACAGGTGTCTGTATTTGAAAAGAATATATAAATCACATGCACACAAAGTCATGCATATCGTCCTGGAAATGTATGAACTATTCTCTGCTGAACGGAAGGCAAATTACGGAAGCGTATTAGCGCCACACATTGTTTTTTATTTGTCTTCCCATCTTTGCGTTTAACGCAAACCTTTGAGAAATAACGCAAACCTTTGCATTAAAACGCAAACCTTTGAGAAATAACGCAAACCTATGCGATATAACGCAAACCTTTGTGAAATAACGCAAACCTTTGCGTCAAAAGGCAAACCTTTGCGAAATAAAGCAAACCGTTGCGTTATAACGCAAATATCTTGATTTCAATTATTCATTAAGTTTTGTATGTATATGTCCATCTGTCATTCATTAATATCGGTTGTGGTGTACTAGTAGATAAAAAAAGAAACGTACATCCAAGGCCAAATCATTATATTAAAAATGCATAGGAATAATAGAATACTTGAAGTTCAATTATACATAAATTAAGACTGATTTGTGCATCAGAAAAGTATATAATTTAACATGAAAATAGATATAGTATACTATATAGGCATATTTAAATTGAAAGATAAAAAATAATGTCATACAATTGTGAAACTTCTAATTCAATTAGACAAAATTATCAAATTATCTTTCTACTTTAAAAGGAATTATTTATAAGGAAACATTTATTTTTATTTTGATTCAAGAAATTGTTTTTTAAAATCTCAGAATATGATAAAAATTCTTTGATAGAAAGTCATTGAATTTTCATTCCAATATAGGGAAGTATTTTTAAGATGCTTGGGTAGTAATTTTAATGGAGAGAACATAATTTTATTAATAAATAAACTCATCATAGATACCAGGACTAAATTTAGTATATACGCCAGACGCGCGTTTCGTCTACAAAAGACTTATCAGTGACGCTCGAATCCAAAAAAGTCAAATAAAGTACGAAGTTGAAGAGCATTGAGGAGAAAAATTCCTAAAAGTTTTGCCAAATACAGCTAAGGTAATCTATGCCTGAGGTAGAAAAGTCTTAGTATTTCAAAAAAATCAATATTTTGTAAACAGTAAATTTATAAATATAACCATATCAATGACAATTCATGTCAGCACAAAAAGTGCTGACTACTGGGCTTGTGATACCCTCGGGGAAATAAATCTCCACCAGCTGTGGCATCGACCCAGTGGTTGTAAATAAACTTATCATAGATACCAGGACTAAATTTAGTATATACGCCAGACGCGCGTTTCGTCTACAAAAGACTCATCTGTGACGCTCGAATCCAAAAAAGTTTAAAAGGCCAAATAAAGTACGAAGTTGAAGAGCATTGAGGACCAAAATTCCTAAAAGTTTTGCCAACTACAGCTAAGGTAATCTATGCCTGAGGTAGAAAAGCCTTAGTATTTCAAAAAAATCAATATTTTGTAAACAGTAAGTTTATAAATATAACCATATCATTGACAAAACATCTTCATTCTGTACATTTATTGTCAAAGGGTAGCTTGTTTAAATCTAACCAACTTTACTCAGTTCTCAAACGGGATTTTACTTTGGAAGTATATTTATATTCGGTATAGCTATATTAGTAGGGTTGATTTTTTTCTTCGGTATAACCTCAATTTACTCAATTTTACTCAACTGTTGAAGACAGTACTTTGGTCTATGATGGTTTACTTTTACGAATACTGACTTAGATGGAGAGTTTTCTTATTGGCACTAATACCACATCGTCTAATATTATTCTACTCATCATTAGTCAATGATATGTTCTAATTATTCAAGCATTTTACTATGCAATGACTACAATGGTGATAAATTTTAATATATACAGCCTCCTCCATTAATAACTGCTGTTTCCTTTGAATCTTAAATAAGAAATAAGATAAAACCAAATGTTTGCATTATTTCGCAAAGGTTTGCGTTATATCGCAAATGTTTGCGTATTATAACGCAAACATAGGAAGAAAATTTAAAAAAAAAATGTGTGGCGCTTATACGCTTCCGTAGCAAATATTCCTGAATCAATAATTTTTGTATGAGTAAATAATTTTATGAACAGGACAGGTTTTTGTTTTGTTATTAAGATTGTTAAACTATGTGCTTTAGTGTTGTTGTTTTTTATAAAAACAAACAAAAACTGTATTAGATATATTAAAGATATAAATATACCCTGTTATACCTTTAAATAAAGACTAGAACACACCCGCGGAATCGCGGGCATAAACAGCTTGTAAACTGTTGTAGGATGATTTTTTGTAAAAGATATTATGACTGGAGAATTTCATATAAGGTATCAAAAGCCCTCTCCCTTTTTTCCAAAGTCTGTTATGTGTTTCCTTTCTGTTAAATTCATTTTTTTTTTTTGTGTTTCTGGCCTTATACCACAATTATTCTTCCCCTTTGCTACAATGCATTTTTTGGTAAAAGTCAAGTCAAATTAAATATTTACACCGCTTGAACATGAAATAAATGAAACTACTTATAGACCATTATTATTCTAATAAAATGTGCTTCTAGGACAATCCATCAGCGCTTTTCCTTTTGAGAGCCCTATTAACATGCCAATGGTAGGATTTGAATCTCGTATAAATGACTAAGGTTCATTTTAGGGGTGGTCTTGAGGGGCCCTGATCCCGAAATCCCTGGCTTAAAAACATGATATCCCGAGGTGCGTATTTTAACGAAATTCATTGCCCGACATTACGAAATTAAAAAAAAAAATATTCCCGCATCCCGTAGAGATCAATCCCGAAATCCCGAGCTAAAAAAACACCCGATCCCGACGTCCCGAATAAGTCCTGCCTCCCTCTAATATCTACCCTACTTTTATTTTGGCCAATTCACTACTTTCACTTTCAACAATAAATTTTTATGCCCAATTTATGGGAATTATGTTTTCAAGTCTGTTCGTCCGTGTGTTCGTTCGTTCGTCCATTAGTTCTTTCGTCCGTCTTTCTGTCCGGCTTCAGGTTAAAGTTTTCACTTTCAACATTAAATTTTTATGCCCCATTTATGGGAATTATGTTTTCTGTTCGTTGGTTCGTCCGTCCGACTGTCCCGCTTCAGGTTAAAGTTTTTGTCGAGGTAGTTTTTTATGAAGTTGATTAAGTCCAACCAACTCGAAACTTAGTAAATATGTTCCCTATGATATGATCTTTCTAATTTTAATGCCAAGTTAGAGATTTTACCCCATTTCACGGTCCACCAAACATAGTAAATGATAGTCCCGATGTGGCATCCGTATACTAATGGACACATTCTTGTTTCCACATGTTTTACTTATTTCAATATATATGCAACTGATATGGCCCTTAGTAAGTATTTCAGAAAAAAATTAGACAGAATACAGAGAGTCTCTGTATATTATAGTAGTATAATCGTAGTTTACAGGTGATAAACGCGAAAACATAATTGTCTCTAAGGAGGTATAATAGTTGTGGTTCTTGCGATCTAAAAACCATGATATGGAGAACGCTCTGATTGGCTTATTTATTTTTTATTTTTGTAGTCTATCATACGATTGGTTGTTCTTGTGCATGTTTAAAACCGGAAGTCTTATCTATGACTAAAAGTCAGTCTGATAACGGAAACAATATCCGGACACCTATTTTGTCGTTTTTCTCCCAAAATAACTCAATCTGAATAATCATAAGAATGGATGACAAATACGACTATGCGTGTTAACTAAAGAACACAGAGACATGATGATTGATTTATTGTGGAAGGAAGAGAAGCGACACACAAAATGAGGTCTTCTCGTTTAATAGTATAGATATGATTAATATTTATTTCAACGTCGGAAAATAATGACAAAAGAGAGATAACTCTGAAGCTACAGAAAACTTCTTACTGCTTGTAGATAAAACTTTTTTTTAGGTTAGCGTGAAATTTACCTAGCAAATATGCTGGATATTGGGAGTCTACGTGTTATGAATGTTCTCAAGAGATAGACAAACGCACAAACCATGAAACCAGCTCTTAGTCATCTAGTCCTTACACATTCTTTTTTCGATTTAATATGCCAACTTATTCTGATAACAACCGTGCACAAATTCGTAAATGGTGGCGAAACAAAAGTGGCAACCACTGACCAGACAAACAAAATGAAGTAAGTTTACACTATTTCTTTTGTCAGAAACCCAGAATAAATTAGAATGAGCAGAAAAAAAAGACAGCATGGAAAAGGCATATATAATTTTTTATTTTATATTTTATAAACTCAATCCAAGTTTCGAACCAGTATCTTATCATATGAATCGAATGCTTGTATTTGTAATTTTATAGGTATAAACGCGTTGAAACTGTTCACATTTTTAGTTTGAAGCATACGAAATATGTTTCATTCTTCAAAATGTTTTAGTTTTATGTCTTATTGTAATGTAAAGTCATTGGTTGTCGTTGTTTCGTATCTGTAATGTTAGTTTTTCGTTAATTTAGTATTTACAAATTATATAGGCTTTTAAATTTCTAGTTTGGATTGTTTCACATTTTTGTACGTCTTGGACTTTTGTAGTTGACCATAAGGTGGTTGCAGGCAACCGGTGACAGATAATTGCCTTTTAACACGACACAGTAGTGGATAGTTGTCCTATTGACAATCATAAGACATCTCCTTTTTGGTATTAAAGCAATTTTAATGAAGTTTAATAATGTTGCAGTAATGTTTTTTTTTCTTGGATTGATACAGTCGTGCGGAAAAGGCCAAATAAATGACATAAGGCAATAAGCATGAACGAAGAACAGGTATTGCAGTTTTCTAACAATTTTATTGTTAATAATTTATTATTATTGATAAATAAGTTTAGTTAATTTGCATGCAAACAAATTGAAATCATTACATAAATTAAGCACTATACAATTTAAAATTTGCACCAAATATACAATGTTATGGCATTACAGATTCTTTAATAATTGTTTTAATAATCACCACGGCCGCCATACTGATGTAAGAGATGCTTGGTTGGTAGGAGACTGGACAACTGCTGAACCATGGAAACCTGAATCGTTACAAGTGAGGTCAACAGGCCATAAGTATGGAGCGGACGGAGAAACAGAAGTTGGTCTTTCGTTGTGGTTGTAGGACATGTTAATGATTGGTGATGTGTTGTACCAGGTGTTGCTACTGAAAGCGGGCGATAACTGTTGGCACGTGTTGGTGTCGGCTGAGAAGAAGCTGTTTGGAGTGCTGGCGGCAAATCTGTCGTCGCTGACGGTTGAGGCACGTGACTCTGGTCGAGAAGTAGGTAGACCTGGTAGAGAATTAACGGCACACGTCATAAAGTTCTGTTGAGGAAAGACAGGTGACATGGCAGTTAGGGTCGATGATAGATGATTGGAAAGACTGGACACGATCTCGTTGCTGTAACCATGGATACTCTGGTGTCGAGATACTTCGTGGATGCATGTTGTGTAGCCTTGGAGGAAACTTTGGACAGTTATATGTTGCCTTTCTTGATCTGAATAAAAAAATATCAGTATTAATTATTGAAATAAGATTTCATTAGAAATATTAAAGGTTTAAAATTAAATTATCAAAAACATATAAAAGGATTTTCAGAAACAAACAATGTCAACTTTTTCATCACAACTATTGAAGATTGAAAGTACGATTATTTATCCGTTTTGAGCTGTCTCAAATTTTAAAAGCCTTTATACCAATATACTCTTTCCTTGACATATACCCAACTAATCTTAATTTGTGATACCCTCATTTCAACTGTCTTTTGATAAATCTTAATGTCTGAAGTTAATTTAAAAGAGAGGCAAATTTTGTTAGCATTTCAATAGTAAACTAAAAATTGTATTGCAAGATATACTGTTCCCTGCAGGTCCCTCGTTGCATCCTGATTCAATTTATTAACTAGAAATTGTATTTACCTTCTGCAACTTGTCTTTGCTGGTGGTCTTCAATATATCTGACAGCCATGTCCATAACGTCGGCTTTTTCCATCTTAACATGTTCCTGGAAAAGTAAAAAGATAAGTAAATAAAAGGAGATGAAACTCTATAATCATGTACAGTATGCCTTTAGGGAAAATTTACATACTAAAATTAGGTGTTGTTGTCTTTTGACATTAAAGTTCATTTGTTTGTTTTTTCCTAAGTTGACAGACGTTTCAATTTCAGACTGAAATTGATATTAATTACATTTCAGTAAACAGCAGACGATAGTCTCGAGAACGAGCGTGTCATTTTTGTAAAGTACCCAACGGGTATGATTCCGGAAAGTAAACTGTGAAGTGAATCGAGTCATAAATAATTAATGTACACAGTCTACACGTGCCAACGAATGTTTGTCATTATTACATTTGACAATTAGTATCAATTTAGATTTTATTTGTCAAGCAAATACTGATTTCACGCATCTTTAATCTTTTTTTTTTTTTTTGGTCAATTAAAAAAAATAGAGTTAAAAAAGTCCATGAATTTTTTCCGTTCAAAATTAAAAAAAAATAATTTATTGAAAATTGAAAAACAATATTAAAAAAAAAATGCATCTTGTTCGATGTAACTTGAAGTATTTATAATATAAGTACGTACCTCTTTGTTTGTATCCCGTAAAACAAGACTTTTAAGTTGCATAAGACTGTTGTTGATACGCTCACGTCGACGTTTTTCTGTCATTGGTTTACTTGTCTGGAAAAAAAGAAAAAAAAAACAAAAAAGGTTAAAAAATAATAAAAGCTTTAAAAAATATATTTAAAAAAATACAGGATAAATAATGTTCATTCTAGGCTATCTTTTTTCTCTAGACTTATATTTTAATATTTAAAAAGACAGTGAGAATTAGTGCCATAAAAAAATAAGCACAAATGATTTCACCTTTTTTAAGTTTTAAATTATTAGTGCCATAAAAAATAAGCACAAATTATTTCACCTTTTTTAGGAGTTTTTTTCATAATAACATTTGCGATAGATACAGCTACGGTATATCAAAATGACATTGATAAAACAATACTAGAAATAAACTAATTAATGTCTATATCATTATTTTTGAATACGCAATAATTCAATTCATATCAAATTTACAATTTAAAGTTTGATTTTTTTTTAATTCTTCATTAAGCATCATAGTATTAAGCAATTAGATATTTCGATAATTTCTTCATTAATATCTTCTGAACAAATATTTTAAATACCTTTCTTTTCTGTTGGCTCTCAGTTTCTGTAAACTTCATGGTTAAATGTGTGTTGCTTAAAGTGTAATGAACAAAGTACTGATTTTACAGTTAATATATCATATGGCACAAAATGAAACCAATTTGCTCAATTTTTATTATTTCCGACTTATGGCACGTGTGATCGTGATTTATGGCTTTACCTGTAAATTGCTGTATAAATATACCTGCCTTGTGAGTATTGCCACCGTTTCACCCCAGGAGAATTAACCGGGCGTGGCTTCATTACAAACAACGGACGTCTATATACTTGTCAATTAATACCTATATTACTGTCATCACATGGAGAGCTTTTATCGCTAATTGTAATATACACGTCTTTTAGAATTTAATATCTGTACTTACTTAATTTAGAAATTTGTTATTATTGCAATTAAGCCATTAGTACTTATTATTCCCACAGGTAAAGGTGTTGAAATGTGATGGCGAGAGTAGACGTCCGAAATGAAAAATAACTGTTTTCTGCAGGACAGACTGTCTGAGTATTTGAGTAATTAATAATGAATTACCTATATGCATTTTGATACACATTTTTTTTTAAATATGGCAATTAATAAGCGTGGCCAAATATCTGCTTTCTACAGAGAACGGTTAAATAATAAACAATAAACCTAAATGAAATTGAAATTGGCAATCATCCCGCATGCATCTTCTTATTAATATATTTTCAAATAAAGTATAAAAAATGTCATTTCCAAGAAAAAATACGCTCTCACAAGGGCAGAGAAATAACACAGATTTTATTTATGGTTTTTAGAATTTGAGTATATGTCTCGAGAACGAACTGTTTGATTCAAATTTAAAACGTATACTTTCTTATTTTGTATTAGAAAAAAACAATTTAACGTTACAGTCCCAGACTTTGATGTTTCACGGAGCTTAGAACTTACCTTTTGGTTATCATGATGTATAAGTAAAAATATTTTAGATAAACTTTGTGTTTAAGTTTTGTTTTATATACTATTAAAGATAATCCAAAAATTATTCGAGAAACACAATTTAATGTATTCTTAAATACCTTGGACCATTAGATATATGAATTAATCCCAGCTTAAATCACAGTGCAATTTTAAAATATATTATTTTGATTAATCATTCATGTAAGTGTATAATTTTTATTAAACAAAACTAAAAACAAAAACCATAAAAATATATACACTTTTGTATTTTAATACACAATTTGCAGATATAAAATTTTGTAAAAAATAACGCTGTTACTAAAACGTTTCGAAATATAACTTTAATGTATTTTTTTAAAGAAAAACGTAACAAAAGAATGCCTGTATAATACGGTCCCTGTATAATATAAAGTTTCAAGTTATTGCAAGACGCGCACTGGATTGTACGGGAGCGTATTAGCGCCACACATTTTTTTTTTTCATTTTTCTTCCTATGTTTGCGTTTCTCTTCCATCACTTTTATGATCAAACATATGAAAACAAGAATTGCAACGTTATAACAATAGGGCAACATATACCGCCAGACTAAGGAAAACGGCAACACCATGACAAAAAGGAAGCAAACAACACAACACATTCAATTGTTTACAAAACACTTTTTAGAACCGATACCACTACTAAAACAAAACGTGAATTATAACTCATGTTTTCAGGCGGGCTAAACTTATGGGAAGTCGCATACTGCCACGTCAAACAAAACAATAAAATATTCCTGCTCACTTAAAATTTGGCTGTTTTTTACCAAACTAATTCTTGCTGCAATAAAACTTGAAATATGCACGCTCTCCTAAACAAGGTTGATTTTACCCGTGACATATAATACTAAGTTATGATAAAGTTTTCTATGATTGGTCTCTGGTATGATCGATGTAAGTTTCCTGCGTTTGCTTCACTCAGATCTATAACAGGGCCAAAATCAGTAAGTTTTTAAAATAGTTTAATGAGACGATTTCAAAATATTTATTACACTGATGTTTCAATGATTCTGAAGTGTGGAATGTCGTGGGTTCAAACCCGGCCGGGTTTGCCATAGACTTTGTTTTCTTCTTCTCCGCCATGCACGCGGTATTTTAGGAGTACGAGCAAGACTGGTCTGCTCGGTGTCAAAATAGGGTGAAAAATCTTCCAGCGGACAATTAAATTTTGAACTTTATGTTGTACTTTTAGATCGTTTGGTTGTACTTTAAGATCTTGTGGTTGTACTTTTAAATCATGTGGTTGTACTTTTAGATCATGTGGTTTTACTTTTAGATCATGTGGTTTTTCTTTAAGATCTTGTGGTTTTTCTTTAAGATCTTGTGGTTGTATTTTTAGATCATGTGGTTGTACTTTAAGATCTTTTGGTTGTACGTTTAGATCATGTGGTTGAACATGTACTTTCAGATCATGTGATTGTACTTAGATCATGTGGTTGTACTTTAATATCTTGTAGTTGTTCTTTTAGATCATGTAGTTGTACTTTTAGACCATGTGGTTGTGCTTTTAGATCATATTATGGTTGTACTTTAAGATCTTATGGTTGTACTTTTAGATCATGTGGTTGCACTTTTAGATCATGTGGTTGTACTTTAAGATCTTATGGTTGTACTTTTAGATCATGTGGTTGTACTTTTAGAACGTGTGGTTGTATTTTCGCTTCGTGTGGTTGTAATTTCAGTTCGTTAGGTTGACTGTTAGTTTGTGTTGTTGCACTTTTAGTTCGGGTTGTACTTTTAGTTTGTGTGGTTGTGCTTTTAGTTCGTGTTGTTGTACTTTTAGTTCTTGTGGTTGTTTGTTAGATCATGTGGTTGTTCTATTATATATTGTGGTTATAATTTCAGTTCATGTGGTTGTACTTTGTACTTTTTATTTTCGTGAAATTGCACTTTTATTTCGTGTAGTTGTATATACTTACTAAGTGAAATTTTACTTTTGGTTCTTGAGTTTGTACTTTTTTGTGTTGGTGCACTTTTATTAGTTCTTCTGATTGTCCTGTTACGTTCGGTTGTACACTCAGTTGGTATGGTTGTACTTTTATTTCATGTGGTTGCACGGTAAGTTAGTGTGGTTGTGATTTATTTCGTCTGGTTTTAATTTAATTTCTTTAATTAATACTTTTATTTCGTTAGGTTTAACTCCTATTACGTTAGGTTTACTCTTATCTCTTGCTATGTACATTTATTTCGTGTGGTTGTATGTTTAATTCGCGAGGTTTTTTTAATTGTATAAGTTGCACTTTTATTCCGTCAGATTTTTTTATTTTGTTTGGGTGTATACTAATTTTATTTCTTTCGGTTGTACATTTAGTTTTTGTGGTTGTGCTTAAGTTCGTGTGGGTATACTTTGTTCGAGTCGTTGTACATTTAGTTTTTGTGGTTGTGCTTAAGTTCGTGTGGGTATACTTTGTTCGAGTCGTTGTACATTTAGTTTTTGTGGTTGTGCTTAAGTTCGTGTGGGTATACTTTGTTCGAGTCGTTGTACATTTAGTTTTTGTGGTTGTGCTTAAGTTCGTGTGGGTATACTTTAGTTCGAGTCGTTGTACATTTAGTTTTTGTAGTTGTGCTTAAGTTCGTGTGGGTATACTTTAGTTCGAGTCGTTGTACATTTAGTTTTTGTGGTTGTGCTTAAGTTCGTGTGGGTATACTTTAGTTCGAGTCGTTGTACATTTAGTTTTTGTTAGTTGTGCTTAAGTTCGTGTGTGTATACTTTAGTTCGAGTCGTTGTACATTTAGTTTTTGTGGTTGTGCTTAAGTTCGTGTGGGTATACTTTAGTTCGAGTGGTTGTAATTTTTATTTCTTTTGATTGTACTTTGTTTTCGTGTGATTTTTCTTTGTTTTCATGTGTTTGTACTTTGTTTTAGTGTTTTATTTTACGTTCGTGTGGATTATCATTCTGCTTATATTTCTTAAGATTGTAATTTTATTTTGTTTGGATGTACTTATATTTCGTGTGGTTGTACATTTAGTTCTTGTGATTGTACTTTTATTTCATTTACTTGCACTTTCAGTTTGCATTGTTCGGTGTTTAGTATGACGTCCATTATCACTGAACTTGTACACATTTTTGGTTTATAGGGGACAGCTGAGGCACGCCTCCGAGTGCGGGTTTTCTCGCTGTATTGAAGATCCATTGTTGGCCTTTGGCTGTTTTCAGTTCTTTGGTCGGGTTGTTGTCTCTTTGACACATTTCTCATGGCCATTTCCATTCTCAATTTTATTGGACTTAAGTTCGTCTTGAACTGTTTATTTCATATGGTTTTGTGGTTGTACCTTTAGTTCATGTGGTTGTGCAGTTATTCGTGTGTTTGTAAGTGTTATTCGTGTGTTTGTACTGTTTTTCATGTGTTTGTACTGTTATTCGTGTGTTTGTACTTTTATTTACTTGTAAAAGAGGGACAAGAGATACCGAAGGGTCATTCAAAATCCTACGTCGAAAATAAGCTGACATCGACATGACAAAAAAAAGGGCCAAAGACAAACCAGCGTATACAAAACACAACATAGAAACTACAGACTATAAGCAACCACACCTTAAATCGCGGGAAATCTCAGGAGCTGCGGAAGGACAAGCAGATCTTTCTCCACACGTGGTTCCTGTCGTGCTGCTCATATAAGTACAGCCCCGGTATTAAGTCTAGGTCAGTAGGTCATGAGGTAGCTAATATAAAAAAAAAAAGAAGATGTGGTATGATTGCCAATGAGAAAACTTTCCACAAGAGACCAAATGACACAGAAATTAACAACTATAGGTCACTGCACGGCCTTCAGCAATAAAAAAGCCCGTAACGCATAGTCAGCTATAAAAGGCCTATAAAAGACAAATTTAAAATCATTCAAACGAAAAAACTAATGGCCTAATTTATGTACTATTTGGAATGATGCTTTTTTAGCACTTTAATATCCTTGACGGATTTGTCAAAGATAAGAATACTAATACAACTGAAGGACGGCTACGGGTGCGGGAGTTTCTCGCTACATTGAAGACCCATTGGTGGCTTTCGGCTGTTGTCTGTTCTATGGTCGGGTTGTTGTCGCTTTGACACATTCCCCATTTCCTTTCTCAATTTAAGTAACTTAAGATTTCTCGACAAACTAAGCAATGAATAAGTGTAGAATCTATGTTAAAATTGCCTGAGAGAAATTGTCCAATTTTTTGGGATAACCAAAGAGTGTCAGGTAAATTATCTCATGTTATAGATTCGTATGTAAGTGCTATGAAAAACGGGAAATAAATGATCCCCCAATGTCCCTGAAAAGTGAAGAACGCTTGCGTACTTATTATACATTATCTGATTGAAGTTGAGGATGCATAGCATATTCAATTTGACAATTAAGTCAAATTTTTTGTCTTGTATCCTCTATGTTATGAAACCCACCCAGACCCTCATAGATGGTATAGGACGGGCAAAGAAGGTTGATGCTCATATAAAAGAAAGAGCCATATCTGTCAATCATGCCGGTTTTATTACATAAAATACCACTTGTAATATTTTCAATATTATCAACACTGACGCTGTCATGTCATTTTTATGAAACATATATATATCCTACTTTTAAAGAATGCGCATGATTATTGTACAAGGTGAAGAAAAATATAAACTAAAGAATTACAAGAACAAAGTGAAAACATTTTTTTTTTAATCTGCACAATTATTCTAACAAATAACAAATAAATCGAATAAGGTTAAAAAAAATGCTGGGATTCTTCTATCGACAAAACATTTTTTGAGTTGTATATTATTTTTTTGAATTAACAAACAGTCGACATTCCAAGGAGTAGAAATGGTGCTCTCCTAATTACAGACTTTTTTTAAATGACATATATGAAGCAGAATTCATATAAAACCATCTCAAAACAATAAGAAAAGGCATCTTGCTGATGGCTAGTTCTTTGATTTCAAGTTTAACAGAAAAATGACGTTAAATTTGAAACGGGCTTTATCTTATTCTTCCTACTGTCCTTCTCGGGTAAATGCAAAGTATAACACACAAGTATAAATGCCGTGAGAATCCAATCCAATATGATTTTATAATTAACATAGGATATTCAATTTTACTGCTAGTAATTATGTGTTTTTGGAGGAATGTTGCTGCATTATATATTCAACCCGAGTATGATTTTATTCAAGCAGTGATATGGAATAGCTTATACTTATACTGAAGTTTTCTTACTTTTTGATCGTCTTATAGATGTGTATTTTTGTAATGTGTGCATCGTTTCGTTATGTTGAAAGCAGGACACTCATATTTAGTGGAGGAAGGAACACGCGAATGCAGTTCATGCCGTCCCTAGCATATTACGCTTGTGGCGACGTCAAATTATGATAACGGACAAACTTACAAGACATTTCCATTAATCCGTATTTTTTTTTATAGATAACCCTGTAATCTTAATGCTATTTGGTGTACCAACTTCAACTTTAAAAGTACTTTTTATTGGTTTAGTTATTAAAGCCGAAAAATAATCTTCTCGAAATCAAATCTTTGTTTTTTTTGGCCGTAAAAGTTTTGTGAAGGCATGAAAGTTTAACTCGGACATTTCCGCAAGACATTGCAAATCTATTGTTTTGAATTGAATATGTAGCTCAATCAATTTTTCAATTCGAATTTTGGGAGCTAACACTTAGTACAAAACAATCGTGCTTACAATTTAATGAATTATCTGTCAAAATTTTACTTTTGAACTGAAATGTTTCAAGTTTCCAAATTAAGTTTCCGATGGGACATTCCCGTACATCATATTCTTTTGAAAATATGTATGCAAATTTTAAATGGAGACAGCCATGTTAACCAATACTGAAATATATCCGGGCACGTCATAGAATGTTCATACAAAATGTCGAAGAGTTGCGTGAACATTTCGCGAATTGTTCGAGTTTTATGTTTCGAGTTTGTTACATGGGACAACGCTAAGTAAACGTTTTTTGGGATAATCTGTGTCTTCCTAAGCCTATGAATATTATATTTTTATTCTTTCTCTATCATAATGTGAAAAATTAAGAATCAATCTTTATTTTCATGTATAGTTTGAAATATTCATTTCAGCATTTCTATAAAAAAATTTCCGTCAAATATTTACTTAACGCTACTTTTCGTGGTAGTAGCAGTATCTAACGTTTTATCGGACCACAGATAAATTATCACGTTGTGATTGGTTAAACGCCGTCACGTGGTGACCCCCTATGAGACTGTAGGGGGTTAGTAAGTTTCATAGGGGGTTCATGACGCGTTAATGGTGACGTCATCTATTGCTGTTGCTGTGTTTCATTGTTTATTTTTCAACAAAACGCGCAGCAGAAAAAGTCCAGCGTCCGATAAATTCGTTATACGGTTAACTACTGACCCCTACGGATCCATAGAGGGTGAACAAAATTCATAGGGGATTCGGCCTCCGGCCTCACCCCCTATGGATTTTACTAACCCTCTATTGATCCGTAGGGGGTCAGTAGCGAACCATATAACTTATAGCATCTAGATATATTGATGATATTCTGTCAATAAATGACCGTTCACATGAACAGCGCCTGTTCCATTTCGTATGTCCCAGTAATAGACATTAATATGTTTTAACGAAACTACAAGGTGTGCTTAATATCTATATCATAAAATGAACACATATGAAAATAGATCATTGACAAACGAGATGATTTTAGTTTCCATGTAAACGGTTAATCAAAGACATATCAAAAATTAATGTATAAATGTCTCTGGATATTTCTACATAAGAAGACAACTTTAATTAAGACAGGACATTTTGTAGAGCTCTGCATGTATTTTTATCAATAACCGGTATGGAAGTCTTATACAGAAAAACACAAAATTAACAAGTTGATTAAAGATCCGCATTAAAACTACACGAAACGGATTGGATATAAGGGCAAACAAATTTTCCTGTCTTGAGTTCCTGTGGACATTTATTTTTTCAATACTTAAATTATTTAGAGTTATGGACATGTTTTTTAAAGCGCACTCTATTTACGTGGGTCGGCGTATTCCATTTGATATAAAACAAGTGCGACCATTGTGGTGACACAGTTTTTCCGCTTGATTGACCTTCATGCGTTACTTCCATTTCCGTTTTAGAATTATCACGTGGTACATAATACACAACTACGGCCATATTGGTTACTGCATTCGTGTTCAAGCTAATAAGAAAGTTAGAAAATAGCAAAGGTAAACTTGTAGTGCACTGGTTTAGACACACAAGCATCTGTGGTACACATATTTACACCAAATCGAGGCCTTTGTCATCCCTTAAATGGCGTATTTTAATAACAAATTCACATGAACTGTGACTGTCTGCTAAAATCGCGAGGATGGTAAAAAATGTGGAAAATATGTTTCTGCTGTTATTCTTGTGGCTATTTTTAGAAACACGGATAACGAAACTTCTTGTATAAATGTTATATATACATAATTTCATGCTTGCATCACATCTGCAGATTGACCAATCAGATAATTAGATTGTGTTTATCTATTTGAATATTGGAGTTGAAGCGGTGGCAAATCCTCGGGTTTTACCATATATAGGTAAACAAACTTAAAACACAATTTATGTTTTGTTGAAGCATTAAAATTTAATTTGAGATCGTTTTTTCAAATCTCCTTATCATATTAGACAAGTGTTTTAAAAATCTTTGTGAAATCTTTTACCGTTTGGTTTTAAATTGGAATTAAAAATTGTATTTTCCCATAGAGTTTGAGGTAAAACCCCGAGAATCTCACCTCCTAGAAATTTAAAGTGCCAGGATGTTCGAAAATATGTATTGGACTCTTCTTCTACAACCCCAGGCCATGTAAAAATGGAACACCACATGTTTTTATTCATAATCCCATACTGTCCATTCAATCACCTTATAAGTAAACAGAACAAACTTATCCAAAATGCAATAAAAACCTAAAAGAGTTCCCACTAGTCCGAAAACAGTTGCTATAATTTATGTGTCATTTTCATAAAACGATTTCTTCCAGATTATTCCACTAACCCACTAGCTTCTAGGCGGGAAGGGAGGGGGGGTCCAATGTTTTTGAATAGTAGTGTTTCCTACAGGTGGTTTTGGCGTGTAATGGCGCCCTGCCGCGATTTCTCGATGCCCTGCCCTTTTTGGGAAAAAAATTTGGCGCCCTGCCCTAATTTTGTCGAATTCCTGACGCCATGCCTTTATCGTCGTAATTAACAACCGGTACTGAAAGACATATTTTATGAATACCGCTCGAGTTATTTCCCTTCAAACGTAAACAAAAGTTCTCTAGGACGCCATTTTGTAATCAATTTCGTAATCAGCTGATTAGCAAACTGCAATAGATTAATAGTGAATACAGATACTAATCATGCCATCAACAAATCGGATGAAGCGAAAACGTGAGGAAGAAAATGAGAAACAGGCCGCAAAATGCAGAAAGCTTTTATCATTTTTTCAAAGGTTTGTAGATTTTTATTACAAAATGGTTACGCACTTGCAACGGTGTTAGTTCGGGGGTAAAAATAAACTTTTGTCAAAGGGATAATTTAAGGTTAAAGTTGAGTTAGGCCAAGGATCTCATGAAATCACTTGTATATTAATTACTTTCAATTAATTCATTTTTTCATCAAATTATTTTTTTTAAATTTACTTCTTCAGTTTTTAATTTGAAATAATTTAAGAAAGGAACAATTTATGAAAAAACTTCCAGATTATTTAAGATATTCTTGTTTTATGTGTAATTTATTTATTTTCAGCACCAAAGAGGCAGAAATAGACTGAATGTGTCAACTGTAAACAATCTTGTTCTACTGTCAGCAAATACCAAATCAATAGATGATTTGGATATCAGGGAATGTGTCAACCTGTTTTTAGGGAAAAAAAGGAGGATTTGTCAATGACAATTGATATGACCAAAGCAATATTTTTATATATATGACATAGTTCTTTCTTGTTTTTAAACATTTTTAAAGAACTGATTTTGTTTTTAATTGTGTTTATTGTTTTAAATATTTCATATATCTGTTTTAAACACTTTTTCTTGTTTAACAATTTGTTTTAATGATTGATTACAGATGTATATGTCCTTTTTATAGCATTAAACTAGTATGTTTTAAATGAATCCATTTTATAGAAATTGCCTGTTTATATTAAGTAAGTGCCCTAAAATTGTTGTCCATCGCGCTTAATGTGCCCTAAAATTGTTGTCCATTGCGCTTAATGTGCCCTCTGAGCTAACAATTACCCTGCCCTTTTTAAAAGCTGCAGGAAACACTAAATAGGGACATTTGGTTGGGTAACCCCTCTTTAAAAAACACTGGATAAGCCCTAGCTGTGGAACTGTAGCACTTATGTCCTTTGTTATTTTTTGCCGACTTAAGAGCTACGGTTCCACAGCTAGATTTCCCCTGTCTTCCATTCAATAAAAAAAAAAGTAATTTAGATATGGAGAACAAAATTTTATACTTGTTTGCAAGCATTAAACAGTTAAACTACTGAAAACAAATAAAAACTTTAACAAATTGTCAATCATAAGAAAATTGCATGACAGCAGTCTCCACCAACTTTTTCAACTACAAGTCCAAAGACCAATATTATGACATTTTTCTTATTGGTCCAAACAAAGTTTTGCAAAAACTTACCAGTCCAAATGAAATTTTACAAGTCTGGGTCATTGGACTAGTGGCTAGCTGCTAATCGTGCAGACAGTGACAGGAATTACAAATGAATTGATGTAACTGAAAACAACCAAAATTGTGACTCAGATAAAGTCATGATCCAGTTCTTCAGTGACATAAAGTTAACATTTAAAGATCAAACTTGGATCTTCAGTATTAAAAATACAAAATAAAACTTGGATCTTCAGTATTAAAAATACAAAATAAAACTTGGATCTTCAGTATTAAAAATACAAAATAAAACTTTCTGAGATCAATTTAAATAATAACTGATGAGTTTTTGTTTTTTGCCTCCAACAGACATTCTTAAATTAGACATGGCTAAGGAGGCTGATCTGGCTCTAAATTATTATTTTTTTCATTTGAACTTTGAGGATTTTCTTCCAATTTTTTTAGAATTGGATGTTTTTATCCTCTGTTTTTTATATATGAGACACTTTATTACACATATGACAGGCATTGTAAGGATATTGTTCATCGGTTTAAATGTTTTTTTTTCTTCATATATTTGTAGGTTAAAAAGAAATGGCAGATACATTGAATTTTGGTCCTGAGTGGTAAGTAACAAACCGTAATTTGTTCTTTTTATATGTTTAACAAAAAAGGGTTTACTTGAAATATATTTTATTTAAAAAATCATTTACATGACATATACATATAAATACAGTGATACATTAATACTAAGGGATTCAGAAACAAGGTTTCCCTTTTAATATTAATCTGTCTCACTGTCAAAAAAGATAAAGGGAAATAACTGCAAATAAAAGTTGATTTTTTTTCGTCTGATCTTTTCTATATGAAGTTTTTGCACTTTACACGTCAGGAAATTGTATTGGAAAGAAACTACACTGTAATCCACAATCAGTTTTGAAAGTCAGAAGAAATTTGAAAAGAAAGATGGAATTATTAGACTAGCTGAGTAATACATGATGCCGTTTTTTTGTACTTAGGGGTTCTAATTTTGTATACTTTGTCCTGATGAAGCTGATCTAATCGGCAAAACATGTCGACAATAAAAGATGCAGTTTACTTAAGTGTTGTCAATGTAGCGGTATTTGATTTTTTTATCTGACGACCCTGCATACCATCTGGTATCCACTTAAGGGAACTCTACCACCACAAAACATAAGAGGCGTTGGTTCAGCAGCTCTTCATTTAGCTAAGTAATTGTACATGCAATTATGCAAAAGATAGCTCCATTTAATCTTAGCATAGAACCTTATTTGAGAATGCATATACATCATTTAGACAGTAACCAATTAACAAAAAAAGATGTTCATTCCTTAATAGCATTGCAGCATGAAATATCAATTTTAAGTTAAGCTAGTAAACTTACATTTTTCAGAAACTGAAGTATAGACAGGAACAAAAATATCATGGTTGAAGCAGGGCTTCCAAAAAACATTTGAGCCAGCCGGACATTTTATATCTGATCCCGATTTTAATCCCTTAAGACTTAGTCACAAAAGGCAATTATGGTAATCAGATGGCCATTCCAATGATAATGACATTAGATTAAAAAACGATTTTAAACTTTATTTTGATATGAATTTGATGTTTGGATGTAAACTGTTAAATTGGCAGTGCATCATTCAAAGTGCACATCAGTGTGCTCATATCTGCCATAGACTCTTTATTTGTGCAAAATGACATGTCAAACACTTTATTTTCGTTTTTAAAATCACGTTTTTCTAAAACCGGATGTTGACTTGACAACGGTAAAAAATGGACCATAAACGGATACGTAAAATCCGTGTACGTTTACAAAGCATGACTGAGTGAAGAAGCTCTTTCCACGTTATTTCTTCAACAAAATACTTGAAATGAACGTTTAGATACAGGTATCAATGATAATTTTAGCATTCTGAAGAAATAAAGGATGCATAATTAAATTTCCCACCTTTGCACATGCGCACACGTGTTCTAGTTCATTCAACGTAGTTCTGACGATTTTTCATTTAAACCTTTTAAAATTTTTCATCAAATCATGTAGATAATCTAATTTCTTATAATTTTAATCTTTTGGACTAAATCAATGAGCTACAGACCGCTGAAATGTAAGAAAATAATTGTGAATAGACCGATCAATTTATACGATGTCCGGTACTGAACAGGTAGATATCACCTGTCCATAACTAATTAGCCTTGATTAAAATTAGAAAGTAATGAAGTAGGGGTTGTTTTGATAGTAATTAATCATCATGTCACTTTTATGACCGGAAATGTGTGGATGTTCAAGGCAAAAGGTTGGGTCAAAAAGATCGTGAATTATGTTAAAATGACTGAAAAAGCCTAACTCGAATAATTCAGCGCCCTCTATCCACTACTTTTCTCGAGGATGGAGTGATCGTAATATAACGACTGGATTATTCGGGTTAGAAAAAGGCCTTGAAAACTAAAATGTATATGACCGTTTCATGATTTGCCCAGCCGGACTTTTACCGGACAATATACAAATGTCCGGAATATATGACCGTTTTGGAAGCCCTGGGTTGAAGCAATATGATTACAAAAATTCTCATATTTTTTTTTTATCAAAACAATTTTCTTTCCCTTGGGTTTGAAATGGAAAAGGGTACCGGAAGAACTGAAACAGTACTTTGAAGGGGGTAGGGGGTGCAATTTGCGAAGTGTCCACTATTTGTATATCTTGTAAAAATGCATTTTGATGCAAATACATTTGTTGTACTAAAAATTGTTAATCTTTCCCTCATTCAGGCTCAGAGCCCTATCAGATGGAAACAATCCCGGCACTCCGCCCCCTTCACCGGGAATTATTGGAAAGTACAAGCTAGCAGATTACCGTTATGGCAAAGAAGAAATGCTAGCCCTCAACAATCCAAACCACACAGAGCCTCTAGAGGAAATTAAGAAATTCACATATATATATGTTGAAAAGCCACAGGAGCCCATCACCATGCAGTCTCTATCAGAGGAAGAGCAGGTACATATTTGATACTTCTTGCTGTGGCATCATTTCAGTCTTATTTGTATTTGTCTCCATAACTTGAGGAAAAAAGTATTTTTATTATTTCCCCACATGAACAATGCTTATCAGTTTTTGCTATTTTGTGTCAAAATTCAACATCATTTCAGATTAAATGTGAAAAATATTTCTGGTAACATTATTTTGTGAAATTTAAGACCTCTAGCCAAGGCTTATAAAAAGTACATGAATTCTGGTTTATGAATAATATGAAATCTTAATTAAATTTTTAAAAAAGTTAGCTTTGGGTCTGTGGCTGTCTGTCGCTTTGGTTAACTTCAGTCAGTATACAATTTTGACAAATTCAATATGCAATTTTTCTTTGACTTTTTACTAAAATATGTTTTAAATTAAATCATTTATTAATTTATTGTTGCTTTTTACAGCGGTTAATGTCTCAGTCTGTTAACAGTACAGCAGTACTAAGAATGTTTGGACGAGGGGGTCCTCCTGGAGTCAGGGGTGGAAGAGGCGGTATAGAGAGAGGCAGAGGACGAGGTAAAAATTTTATCAACTAAATGTTTACTTCTAAATTAAACTGAGTAATTCTTAATTTATATAGCTAAACTGCCATTGTGATTTGAATGATAGTTGAGTTATTACAATTTTAGTAAATGTCAAAATAGTTCTCTTGTCAACTTTTAAGTTTTGGTGATAAGTAAAATTGAGAATGGAAATGGGGAATGTGTCAAAGAGACAACAACCCGACCAAATAAAAAACAACAGCAGAGGGTCACCAACAGGTCTTCAATGTAGCGAGAAATTCCCGCACCCGGAGGCGTCCTTCAGCTGGCCCCTAAACAAATATATACTAGTCCAGTGATAATGAACGCCATACTAATTTCCAAATGGTACACAAGAAACTAAAATTAAAATAATACAAGACTAACAAAGGCTAGAGGCTCCTGACTTGGGACAGGCGCATAAATGCGGCGGGGTTAAACATGTTTGTGAGATCTCTACCCTCCCCCTATACCTCTAACCAATGTAGAAAAGTAAACGCATAACAATACGCACATTAAAATTCAGTTCAAGAGAAGTCAGAGTCTGATGTCAGAAGATGTAACCAAAGAAAATAAACAAAATGACAATAATACATAAATAACAACAGACTACTAGCAGTTAACTGACATGCCAGCTCCAGACTTCAATTAAACTGACTGAAAGATTATGATTTCATCATATGAACATCAGGCACAATCCTTCCCGTTAGGGGTTTAGTATCATACCATCATAACATATATGAGAAGAACATAACCCGTGTCATGCCAACAACTGTTTTTAGAATAAATGTGTTTAGTTCCGATGCAAAGACCTTATCAGTGACTCAATATTAACGCCAAAATATGCAATCTTTAATGACTTGACAACAGTATCGTAATTATATCCCTTCTTAATAAGTCTATTCAAAGGTTTTGTAAGTTTCTGAGGTGAATACTGACACCTTTGTGCTTTATAAAGAATATTTCCATAAAAAATTGGATGTGAAATACCTGAACGTATTAGAAGTCTGCATGTTGAGCTATATTTACGAATGATGTCTTTATACCGATGATAAAATTTAGTAAATGTTTTGACTAGTTTGTGATATCGAAAACCCTGGTGTAATAATTTTTCAGTAATACATAAATTTCTCTCGTTAATGTCACCGAAAACAGCTTTCAAATAAATACAAGTGAGCTATTAAAGGCCCTGACATATAAAAGATACCAAAGAGACTTTTAACCTCATAAGTCAAAAATAGATTGACAAAGCCATGGCTAAAAAAGTTTTAAGACCCAACAAACAGCTTATCTATAGCAATTCGATATACACATAACAAACAAATGCTAATATTAATCATTTACAGGGATCTCCATGGCCTGTTTAACGATGGAGCCCCGCCATCGTTCAAATGTCTTGCGCCATCGTCAAATGACTCGCGCCATCGTTAAATTGTCTTGCGCCATCGTTAAATTGTCTTCCGCCATCGTTCAAAACTTCATCGTTTTTTGTAGCCCGACGCCATTTTTTTTATCAATTATAATCAAATGCATGTAATTGCATAACCCTTAGGCTTTTTATGTTATAATCCAATACAGTTCTAACGCCTGAGGGATATCCGGATTAAGATCGCTAATTACTTGTACCTGAGCTTGTACAGGTAGATCAACAAACCAAACAGGAGAATACTATCTGAGGATAGACGATCCATTTGTCGAAGTAATCAACTAAGTTTCAGCAAATGATTATGATCATTTAGATTAAATAAATAAATTAATAAATTAATCCAGTTTCAAAGAAAACAGTTTAACAAGTCGAACACATGCTTTATTTTGACTTACGCAATCAGCATCCCCCTTTTTTAAGAAGTACAAAATAAGACGCAAAACAGTAAATATTATTTCATCGTAAATAAATCGAGTACTGCTGTAACGATAATTTAGAATTACTTTAAAAGTTTAAAAGTAAAAACTTAAATATTTCCTGTAAAGAAATATCGTATCTAAATT
Source organism: Mytilus galloprovincialis (assembly GCA_037788925.1). Classification (NCBI taxonomy): domain Eukaryota; kingdom Metazoa; phylum Mollusca; class Bivalvia; order Mytilida; family Mytilidae; genus Mytilus; species Mytilus galloprovincialis. Next base: position 18,468,729 of record CM075342.1, on the reverse strand, counting down.
CCGAATTCATTTCGTATATTACAATCAAATTGATACATCCGCGTTTCCGGTTTCTATTCAGACTCGAAAGATGCATGTTGCAGAGCATCAATTTTTCCAGATAGTCATTAAAAACCTTTTCATTTGTCGACGTTTGCTTTACAAATCTCTTTAACCTTTTACATAACCCGTACGAATTGTTTTGTTGTTGCTGCAAATCAGCCATACCGGTAATGGGCTCTGAATTTGACAGTGTCCACGAAAAATAAGCTCCACATTAGATGATTTTTAACCCCCATAACAATTACCAAAAATAAAAGAAATCTGCATGGGGACCTTCATGACAGCTTTTGGTCATTCTCGACTAAGGGGGGCCATGATGACTTGGCATTTGAATGGTTAAAAACGGCAATAAATGAAAATATTGATACTTCTAATTCTATAATGAAAATTCAAATAAATATAATTTAAATAAGCAATGAATTAGCATTTTCACCATTCCTTGTATGGAGGGATAAAATACTTCTGATCGCGCTACACTGTACAGCGTAGACAAGGTTTGTAATGGTGAAAGTTCCTCCATGGTTCAATTTTCATCCATGGAGATCCCTGATTTATAATTCAAACTGTATACATTGTAATTCTTAGGTTTATTTGTAGGTCGAGGAAGAGGTGAAAGTGGTTTTCTACAGAGAGGTATGTCAGCGGAGGAGGGAGGGGGATTTGGCAGACCTCCTACACACTCAAGATCAGATGGCTGGGAAGAAGTGTAGGTCTTACTTAAATGAAATCTTCATTTTGCTTTAATTAAAACAACTGCCTTGAAAGAAAGCAAATGAGAAATTAGCTATTTATAAATCTCCACTTGAAAATATATGTTTGCAGTTTTGAAAGAGTACATGTGGATGATTTTTTTCTTTCTTCAATCCCCTGGATTCAAAATGCAATTTCTTCTTTGGGTTTATTGCAGATTATTCCCAATGGTTAAATGAGAGACCTTTTGAAACTGAATTTTTCAGATTTGACATATTCAATTTTTCATTAATGTTAACTTTGACCTTGGCCAAAAAATTAAATCCTTTATACATGTATTTGAAATCTTATTTAAATAGTTATAATTTCCTTTATATGTATACATGTATTTATATTTTTATTTACAAATGAAAATTTGTGCTTTTATTCTGCCAAAATCTGCCATGATATTTTAATTCAAAGGAAGAATGTTTTATATAGATAAAAAATGTTTTGTATTTTTATCGAGCTGTCCTTTTTTATGTAAAAGTCTCTCATAACTCTTGAGAGTGGCTCTGGAATGTTTTTAAGATTGTTTTGTACTTTTAATTCAAACATGTTGTATATACTGTATTCATGTTTGTATTGTACATATAGAGAGGTTAGACTATAATAAAATATTTGATTTGATTTGATTTGTAAAAAGACCGGAATGAATTAAATAAAAGTGGTTCACTTGATTTGATAAAAACTTTCAAAGCTTATTTGATGCAATGAACCAAGCGTTGATTAGAATAGCTGATTTTTGTGAGGTTAACTTAATAATACAATCCAAAAGAATGAATCAATTACAAAGAAACTAATATAAAGTAACAAGTTTTTCACTGTTAATTGACTCATGAGAATCTATATTTCGTTTCCTTAATGTAAAAAAAACCAAATTAATATTTATATCTTCTTTTATTTTTACATGATTTTTTGCCAATTTAAATATACTTTTGCAGAGGTGCAAAGAGAAACTACAATCCACGGTTTGATGAAGAAGGAGGACCACAGAGACAGTTTCACAGATCATTAAGTAACGAAAACTGGAGGGACCGGGGAGGGGAGCATGAGGAGGATGATGGTGACTGGAGAAAAGCAGGGTCTAAATGGAGTAAGTCAAATAAATCTGTGGACATTTATCCTGATTCAGATAAAAGTACCTTATGTTTTGATTTTTCACTGTGAAAATTAACTCTTTGTATGGGGGGATTTACTTTGAAATTTATCTAGAATTATAAAAAAAAAGAGTTGTTTCTTGATAGTCCCCTATAGTCCTTCTACAGTAAAAAGATGTAGTATATTCTGTAAAGGAAATTTTTGGCTGGATGTCCTCAATTATGTGTATGTTGTTGGAAAATAATTTAACTGTACCTCAAGTGAGTTTTGACAATCTATTATATTTTTTCAATTATCTTCAAAAACTGTTAATTCTATTTCTTCATTAACAGACATAAGAGCTCATTCTATTATTTTATTATCAGACACAAGAGGTAACTGGCGAGAACCAATTAATCGAGGAGATAGGGGAGGCTTTGATGAAAGACCACAGCCTAATGGAATACCAAGGGCAGGTTTTGATAAAGGGAGACAATACCAAAGAAATCGTATCAGTGAATCATGGGATGAAGATGGTAAATTATTTAGAAAAAAAATAGGAAGTTTTGTTGAAAAAGTTCAGTGTATTATTGCGTTGAGTGTTCATGCAATGCCAGTTCTTATGCTGTGGATTTATTATAATAATTGGGGCATACCATCTTTTAAGGGTAAAGAATAATCACTAATTAAAATGTTCAACGGAATACATTGAATTAAGACTTTGACAAAATCATGAAATACATTTTTTGCTCAATCCACTAAATTTGTTTTACCATGGAAATAATTGAATCCACAGTAACTAATTTTAACTTGACATTCATTGCTGATTATTATTTACAATAATCGTCAATATTTCATCCTCTCCAACACCCAAGAAATAAGTTAATGGATTGTTCATCATACAACCTTTAACAATGATCAAAACCAATATCATTTAATGAATTATAAAAGAAGGGTATCAAAAACATACAATAGATAAAAATTAATGACCTAATTTAAGCATGTAACATCTGCTGGCTTCTTATTGTGTGTTAAGACTGCATTCTGAAGTTGATTTTTGAGCCCTTGGATGAATTTAATCAAAATTTGTATTACTAGATAATATGCCAGAATGGAGTATGCCTGACACAACAGGAGATGATGTTGGAACATTTGATTCAAGTGGTGCTTTTGTATCTACAAAGGTAGGTGTAACGGTTGACCAAAAATTAGGGTTAAACAACCTGATAAGGGCTGTTTCAAATTTGTATGCATGGGGAATGGGAGGCACTCAAATCTACAAATTGTGGGTGGTGCATTTTCCTTAGAATTTAGTAAGAATCTTTTAAAATCTTTAATAAAGCACAAATTACACCCATAAGTGGGCCAAAGGCATGACAATTGCATGTAATAACAACAATATAATGATGACATTAAAGTTTACATATAGAATAAACCAAACCATTAAACACAACAAATGACCTCAAGTGCCCCCTGTCCTCAGTTCCATAGACTGTTTAATAAAGGAGCCTAAAGATTTCACTTGTTGACTAGTGGTTGGATTTAGTATATATTTCATTTTATTGTCAGAAAAATCTTTGTAGAAAAAGGAAAATTTGATATTATTGGTTTTAAGGGTAAAAAAAGTGTCTACCTTCCCCCATGTGTTAAATCTGGAACAGTCTTAACATGAACCTGCATGAATATACACAAAAGACACAACAATAATGAAAACTAAGACCTATGATGGAACCAGTAAAAACTTAAAATTGAAATGATGGCTGTTTCATTATGGCCACTGTCTGAATGCTTACTTTTACTATTTTCTGAGCTTGTTAAAACTAATTTTCTTTCTGCACTGATAAATATCAGTTTAAACCAAGCATAGAAAGTTTCTAGTGTTTTGTCCAATAATTTGAAAATTGGGAAGTCTGAAACTTTCAAGATCATGAAGATTGTTACTGTATGCACATTTATAAAATTTCTAAAATGACAGCTAGAAGTATTGTGTTTAAACAAATAAAGAAAAAACTTTTAATTCATTCACAATTTCTTGCAAAGGAATGGTACAAATCTGTAGATTAATTAAGGGCTTCATTTTTGACACATTTTTCTTTGCAAATTATTTTCTTTCGTTATGAATTTTCTAACAAAATATTTAAGTAATCTTGTAATTTCTTTGTTGCAGAAAAAACCTGGTGAAAAAGGCAGTGAAAATCATGAAAGAAGAGAACCTCATACAGAAACCAGTGAAAAGAAAGACAATGTTAAACACAAATCACCAGACAAACAGAAAGTAGAGACAAAAGTAGAAACAGACAAAGTGAAAAGACCTCCACCAAATCTTGAAAACAGACAAAACAAAAGTGAAAATGCAAATAAAAGAACATTGGAACCCCGTGAAAACAAGACAGTGACTTCTTCAGAATTGCCAGGTCAAAGTTCAAAACCTGTAAATAGTAGACAGAAGGAAAATAATAATGAGGTGAAAGTGTCTAAGGAAAATAATAGTGCTCAAAATGATTTTTCAAAGAGTGAAGCGACAATGAAAAACGAGGAGACTAATGTAAGTTTGAAGAAGGAAAAAGTCGAGGCAGAGACACTAGCCCGGCTACAGGCAGCTGCCGAAAATGTTGTGTTGTCAGCCATGACGGCAGAGGTACAAATAGGTTACTTCTCTTTTTTGCAGAGTTGCTTCCCTTATACAGAATGACTGCAAAATTAAAATTGCTTAAAAATTCTTAAGAAATTAAAAAATAATCTGAAGAATACAAATTGAATTATGATACATTTACCATGTTTATATAATTGAGAGAGAGAGATCTTTTGGCAAAATTGAGTGTTATTTAATCTGTGCTTTATATTGAATATCTGTTGTAAGTGGATGTAAATAGCAAAACAGGGAAGTAACCACTTAATCTTCTGTTTGTTGTGTGAGTTATCTACTCTTAGCTGTTCTATTTAACCATTTCCTAAACCTGTAAAAATCGGGGCTGTTCCATAAAAACATTCATGGAACCATTAGAAAGCACTTCAACATGTCAAATATGGATGCCTTTCAAATACTTTTTGTACTGCAAAAATGTGAGTGAAATTCTAGTTGGTTATTTCACATATATTCAAAGTGCCTTTGTTAGTACTGAGAATGTTTTAAAAATGGAACAGTTCCAAGATTTTTTCACTTGCTATATTGATATTAACTGCGCTTTTAAATTATGTATAATGTTTCCCTAAAATTATTTGATTTTTGGATTTCAATAAGTAAAGCTGTTTGTTGACACAAATCCTTAATAGGAGTTATGGATATAAAAGAGGAAAAAATTATGCTTGCTCTTGTAGAAAGGTCGCATTTGAACCATCTTCCGCGGGTCTCTGTCACGGTACATACGAGACCGACCCGTCGATGACTACGGGGAACTCTAGCAGGTCTCGACCGCTGAGAAAATTTAACTTGTTGTGCCTAAACTGCCTCAAATTTGATTCTGTATATATATACACATAACTTGTCATTTTACAGTTCAATTATGTGAGAATATTTTTCCAGAGCATTGTGTGCTTACTGAAGTACATAATTTACTACTAAAGAAATCAATTTTGAATAGTGATTTTTTTAACTCATTAAAATCTTCAATGATATGAAAATAATGAATTTGTGTGTTAAACCACCTTGTCTATGATGGAAGTGCCTAAAGTGGATATTAAAACATCATGTCTCAAGTCCCTTGTGTGTCACTGAATTCACTGCACAATTATTTATTATGAGTCTAGGACTTTTCCATTTTGGATATAAACTTAGTCCATTGTATTTATTTGTCTGTGATATTACTATGTTTGACTTGGCTTTTATATAAAAGTGTATGACAAAAACTGTGGATTCGTTTGTTTTTGTGGGTAGCAATATTCGTTGATTTTGGAAAAATTGGATATATTTGATTTCAAGGTTTTAACAATCTCAGCATACAAAACCTATAGAAAATTTGTAATTCGTTGAACCTTTGAATTCATGGTTCCCTTGAATCCAGGAATCCCCAAAATTGGTATCCAACGAAAAATAATGAGTCCACTGTATATTTTTTAGCATTACCTAATTCCTTAAGCTTATTGTCAATTTTTCCCTGCTTATGTTGTTGGGTGACTGTCTTATAGACATTAACCGGTTTGTTTTTTTGTTCATATTTAGGATGATGAGAAAGAGAAAATGGTTCCTCGTCCAGCCAAAGATTCTACAGCATTACCGTCAGATCATGAAGATGCACTTAAATGGTTTTATAAAGATCCTCAGGGAGATATGCAAGGTATTGTTAACTGGGAAATTTTCATGCTGGTATCTTATTACAGATTTAGTCCATGAATAAAGTTTCAAGGAAATCTTCATGTAGTAGTTGTTTTTTTTTGTTTTTTTTTGAGTACTGTAAATTAAGAAATTATTGTGTGCATTTGCTATTGTGATTTTGTCATTTTAGACTTAATGCATTTTAATTTTTACGATTTTGGGGAAAATCCTGCTTAATTCATATAAAATATTTTAAGATACGAGTTTAAATTATTGCGTTTTCAACTTTAACTTTTTCGCAATAATAAAAACATCGCAATAATTCCTGAATTTCAGTATAAATTCTTATCGTGAAAATAGTGAAAAACAACCGCAGCTAAGATGTCCCTTTTAACTATATCGTTTTCTTCTGGAACCTGAAAATTGGTAAAAGTAGAACTCAAATGATACAAAGAACTAACTGATTAAATCTGACTACTAACATGACTAAATAGCAGTTACTCTCAAAGGGTCCTTGGATAACCATTTTCTAAGCAAAAGTTATGCCTCGACTAAAATGTCATAAAAAAACTTAGGGTTTTGAGGAGACGTTGCTTAAATGAATTGTCAATTTGTTTACTTTTTTTACCAATTGTTATATATGTCGTGTACAAGTTGCAATTTTGTACAGGTTATAACATGTACAAAAATATTGTACATGTTATAATTTGTACAATGCTAAAATACAAGTTAAAACATGTACAAAAGTACCTCGTACATGTTATAACATGTGCAAAATATTGCTGGAAAATGGTTTTTAACTTGTACAAAATTTGAAAATAATAATAAAGCAGAATATACATGCATGATTGAAATTTATTGAATAATAAAGAACAATAATCAAAAGCAAAAGAAGGTGCATTATTTACACAATGCAAGCATGTACAGTACGCCCAGAGAGTTTGTAATCGCGAACTTTTATCACCGATTTCCGAGTGTAGCGGTGTGACACCGCGAATCACGGATTCTACTCCCAATTTCCTCCAAAGATTCTCTCCCAACACCGCGTGGCTGTTAATTGGTTTATTGCCCATCGGATGAACTGAAAATTAATGACGCGTGACAACATAATCGGATTAGCCAGATTTATTACCTTTGTACATTTAATCGATCTTGATTGCACCTGTGTGCTTTAAAATACGTTATTTAAATGTCCATTCAATGTCAGATAAAAGTGTGACATTTTTATTTAAAATAAGATAATTATTCTTGTATGTATATGCCCATGTCATTGTCATATGAAATAAAACGTAAAAACGTATAAAAATACGAATAAAATACTTATTTAGTATTTTCATTATAGTCCGATCAGTTCATAATTTTTGTTTTTTCAACAAAGTTTCATCAAAGATGATTTTACCACAATTAGAACCTTTTATGGCCTACTCAGTGAGCAATATCCGGTTCATTAATAGTTCAATATTATATAATTAATATCAACTGGCTTAAAACAAAATGATGTTTTTACGGTAATTTGTCCAATCTAAATCAAACCCTAGAGTTAATTTATCGGACCAACAAGTGAACTCTGTTACTTTCAATTTATTTTGAAATGTAAAATATTATGTTCCACTACCTCGGTAGATTACCGACTTGAAATATTTGAATTTAAAAAAGAAACTGTAAAGTGACAAATAGTTTTGTATGCAATGTGGCAGCCCTATATTCATAAATACTGAGATAATTCCCCGCCCAGACACAACACAATAATCACAACCTTATTTAATTATATGAAGAAATAAAATCACGTGTTTTTTTATCTGTTATGATCTGTTATTGATCTTTTATTATTTAAAATAAAATTGGATTGGCGTAATCCGTATTTTACTCTTCGTTAAAAGTCCTCGACGAAATATAAAAAGAAGTATTTCAACAATTTATACTATAGAATATTAAAATAAAATTATATCGTACAAGAAAGAAATATGTAAAAAAAATGTGGATCGGATTTTTACGATCGACACATTTTCACAGAGGATCTCTACCAACGCCCATCAGGAACTGAACGACATGCATCCTGTTTTCATCTACCATTAATGTATAGTGTTGACTATGGAAGTATAAATAATGTCCAGGTTTATGTCCTCTGTTGACTGAGAAACGTATAAATAAAAGGCTGATGTTCGTTTATTCAGAAAAGGAATAAAATTTAGAATATGGTTAATCAATTGTAAAAGGACCTTCTAGAGCCTCAATCTTAACGCACACAAATGTCAATCATTACAAAGCAAGTTTAAACCTTCAATGAATTTTCCCACGGTTATCCAGAAAGGTCACCTGAGTTTACTGTTACGTGATACTATTTCCCGCCAAATAAAAATCTCGTGGACAAAATTGATATCACTATTTTTAGCATTCAATATTGTGAGCGAAGTCAAGTTCAAGTTCAACCACGCACTGTTGATCACTGAGATGCGTGTCGTCTTCCCACGGCAATTAATTGTTTTAAATTTAAAAATATTTAAAGATCACTGTTCTAAATACAACACAAAAGTTTACATTCATTGTGCGTAAATGAATATTATGCAACGACGAGTTGATGCAGCTATAGAAGTATTCCTGTTGTAGCCGAAATGTATTATATATATCCTAAAGTAATGATAATCGTGAAGAGAAAATGCCGTAGACTTATTAAGCATAACGAATGGTGAATAGTATTTTCTTTTTTACTTGCATATACAAGTTTTAAGACACGTAATTTTCTTTAAACTCATTGCTCACATTTTATACCTTCAGCGTTAGTTTCCGTTTATTTTCACGCAAGTATGTCGCTTTTCGTAAGTTATATCAATTACCGATAAATAAAAAACGAGGTCATAATCAAGTATAGAATTTTTTTATAAAACTTTAATGCAATTGAAAGCATTAACAACAACGTTTTGGATTTTAAAACTTTTATTTTGTAATCGTAAAATGGAAATGGTGTAGAATTATTAGCATAACATATAGTGAATAATATTTTCTTTTTTACTTGTAGTATAAAAAACTTTGAGACGTGTAATTTTTCTTTAAACTGCCCTCATTTATTCAGCGTTAGTCTCCGTTTATTGTTGCACAATTATATCTCTTTTAGTAAATTAAATATTTATTTACTGATAAAAAAACGGAAGTCAAAATCAAATATAGTTGTTTAAAAACTTGATTAAAATGTACAGTGTAATTAAAAGAATTAACAACAACGTTTTGCTTTTTATTTTAATCTTTCATTTGTTTTAAGCAATCAGATATAATCTGATAATCAATAGACAGGAAATACAATTGTTTAATTACATTAGAAATCTCACATACCTTGACTGTCACGTGCCGGCATAGATCAGACGGATTAGGGCAATTAATTACCTGGTGTCACACGGCGTCACACCAGACTGGGAGAGATGTCGCTAATACAATAAACAAAAGGTAGCGGATATACGCGGAAGTCGGAGGGAATACTCCCAAATTTCTCCGAGAATTTTGGGAGGGATGTCGGAGTTTCCTGGTGTTACACCAGCAAAAATATCGGAGTATGGAGTTTGGGATTACAAACTCCTTGGGCGTACTGTATACAGTAGTAAATTTTCATACATTTAAGAAACAAGTATATTTACTTGTTGCTACAAGACAAAGATATGTGAAACCTCGAGTTTCACAAAACTTTCATTCTTCTACATTTACACCTACCAGACTAAGAGTACAGCTGCCTTTCTTACACTGACAATGCATAAAACCTTGCCCTCCCTTCAATGATAACTTACATACTAACTCATGTATCTCTCTCACACTCATATCACTCATTTGGACTTGAAACACATTTAAAGTTGCATTTGCAAAAAATTGAACCTGGTTTCTTCTGAAGTATCCCTTTGTTTGTCTAACTCTAGAGCCGCCATGTGCATTCTCATTCATCACCACGCCTTTTATGCTTTCATCTACAGGGCCCCTATCAATGGATGGCATAGGAATGATAACATTATCATCTTGAGACAGAACAGTTAATCTAGTTTTGAGTTTTTTGTCAAGCTATCAGCTTGTATTTGCTGGTCAAAGGGCCCCCTTTCGTGCACGCTTGATATCAATATTTGAAATCTCCAACAAAACCTCACTAGTATTCAAGATTACCTACACAAGAAGGAAGCATGGATTAACAAATGGTTACTAAAATTTCACATGGAAAAATCTAAATACATGAAAATATGTAAGAAATCAAATAACACTGAACACTCACCAAATTATAGTCTTCCAAATCATACAATAGCATAGGTTGAAGAGGAAAAAGACATAGAAGTCTTAATCGACTCAGAACTCACATAAGCGAAAAAGTGAATAATGCCATCTCCATTTTTGCAGTTCGCAGAACTTTTAAATACTTAGGTACGGAGACATTCATACCAGTATAAAACCATGGTCAGAACTCCTTTTAACTATGCTAGTTTAGTACAGTCTCCATACAAGAAAAACAACATTGATAAAATAGAAGGAGTCAAAAGAAGGGTAACAAAACAACAACCAGCTCTCAAAGACATGAGTTATCCAGAGAGACTAAAAACTTTAAAACTATCAACAGCTACTATGACAAGAAAGAAAGCTCATTTTTAAAAATGACAGATGGCTCACAACATATAACCAGCAGTAGGACAAAAAGCAACAAAGTCATTCATCAAAGGTTCCAATCTTATATCTGAAAACACGCATTCCCTGTTTTAAGGTTTTTTAAGCAATCATTGAATTCAACTGTATCAAAAAGGAATCAAACTATTAAACATGAATGGGCATTAACAAAAAAATGATGAAAATATTATTGAAGTTAATGTGATAATAGAAACATATTTTGTACAAGTTAAACCCATTTTAAAGCAATATTTTGTACATGTTATAACATGTATGAGGTACTTTTGTACATGTTATAACTTGTATTTTAGCATTGTACAAATTATAACATGTACAATATATTTGTACATGTTATAACCTGTACAAAATTGCAACTTGTACACGACATATATATAATTAGGACTTTCTTATATGATGTAATAAATACGAAATACGAAATATGAAAAATTTATTAAAGAGCTCAATTATGAACATAATCATTAATAGCATAGATACAACAAAGAATAACATTTAAACAATCTTGACTAAAATTAATACTACACAAGTATCAAAGTATATGTGTTCCAAGGGGAGTAACTCTAGTTTTAAAAAAAATAAACAATTGTAAACAATGATAAATGTACTAAGCTTATGGAAATATAAGATTGTATTTGTTATTTTCTTTTGTAGGTCCGTTTACACCAAATGAAATGGCTGAATGGTTTAGTGCTGGATATTTTACCATGAATTTACAAGTGAAAAGAGGCATTGATGAAAAAATATCTCCTTTAGGTAAATATTAAACTAAAGGTTTTGAGATAACTATAGCCTATAGGCAGCTTAGAAATGACTCAGATATCAACAATGACAAACTTCAAGCCAGAAACTTCAAAGACATTGCAAAAACAATTTAAGCTAAAAATGAGTATATATCACCTGATGTTAAGTGGAAAATGCAAAAAACATTCATACATGTCCACACATTGACAGGATCTTGTTGATGTCTAATATTTTTTTTTTGCTTCTGATGTTTTGAATGAACAGCTACATACATTTTCGTACTTACCAAATGTTGAGTGATAAACTTCTTGCAACCTGATATTTAGTTATGTTTATAAGCAGTTTCAAAATTAGAATGATAAAATTAAATTGTGTTCATTATTGTTTGATAAATTCCATGTATTAATCTGTAATGTGTTTTGTTATTCAGGAGAACTGATTAAAAGTTGGGGGAGAGTACCATTTTTACCTGGTCCATCACCGCCTCCAGCTTTAGTAAGTATTAAACATGAGATGGCTAACATCATATATGCGTGTGTTTATAATTAAAGTCTGAGTTTGCTTCAACTATTTTGCTTGATGTGTTTGTTCCAGCTAGGATTTAGGAGCATAATTTTTAGATGAAGGGCACATTAGTGCTTTTTGTCAAGCCTTTGACTTAAGTCAAACAAGCGAGACTAAGCGATCCTATATTCCGTCGTCAGCAGCGGCACCCACAAATATTACCCTGTGGTTAAAGTTTTTAAAATTTTAATAACTTTCTTAAAATATCCTGGGTTGGTACCAAACTTTGACAGAAGCTTGTTTATGATCATAAGATAGTATTCAGAAGTAAATTTTGTAAAAAAAATCATCCATTTTTCCGTATTTTACTTTTAAATGGACTTAGATTTTCTGCCAGGAAACAATACATTCACTCTGTGGTTAATCTTTTTAAAATTTTAATAAATTTCTTTTACTATTTTGGATTTGTACCAAACTTGGACAGAAGCTTGTTTACAATCAAAAGCTAGTATCTAGAAGGAAATTTTGTTTTCTTCCAGTTAACATTACATTCAGTCTGCAGTTAAAGTTTTAAAACATTTATTAGATTCATAAACTATCCTGGATTTTTACCAAACTTCTTACAATCAAAAGATAGTATCAAGAGGAATATTTTATTGATTTATTTCCTCATTTTTGTTGAGCCTGCGATTAACAGAAAGAGTAGGCAAGACACTGGGTTCCGCGGAACCCTTACGAATTTGTTTTAATGCAAGTAGACACAATTTCATCAAACTTGTATAAATTCATCTACAACACATAATGTCATAAATGTTGTGCACCTGCTCTTTTAAGTTTTAATCTGATAGAATTTGGGGCTTATCAGTACCAAAACAAGGACTTAGCCATTTATCACAACCAGGGGTGGAAATTAGCGCTGGTCTGGTGGTCTAAGACCAGTAGAATGTATGTCGGACCAGTAGATTTTGTCAGCTGGCGGTCTGACGGACCAGTTGAAATTTGTCGATAAAAAATCACTGATTGCATCGCAATCTCCGTTTGTTTATTAAACAATTTTCCTGCGAAATCAATTACACGGTACTGGGGGGGTATTACAATTGAGCAAGTTAATTAATATCTTGGGTGAGCGTCCTTCACAACAATATAAAATGTGGAAATTTTTGGAAGGAGTTAAACCGCCCGACATAAAATTAATATAAGTGAAAATCAAAAGGAAGATCGAAATAAAGTATATGAAATTGACAAAAGGAAACGCAAATACCAAAAATTGTGGGGAAAAGTTGAATTATATAGTAGATCGGAATTTAATGAACTGTACAACATGTGAAAAATTTGCAGTGACAGACCTAGATAGGAAATGTATTTTCGTAACTGGATCGTCAAATTTCAAATTGGATTCTGTACTTGCTCATGAGCAATCAGAACAGCACAAAAAATCTATGCCAATAAAAGACAGTAAGGCACCCAAGGAAGCAAAGGCAGGGAAAATTATTCAAACTTTAAATCAAAACGTTTTCAGAAGGTTGCTGAACATATTTAGAAATGTACATGCTAATACATGCCCATTCACAGATTTTCTTTGCATATGTGAACTTGACGAAATGAAAGATGTAGATATTGGACAGAAATACCAGAATGACAAACAAGTTGTAACTTTTGTTAATTTCATTGCAAAAGTGGAACGTCAAAATGTTGTAAATTATATAAATGAAAGTAAATTTATTTCAATTATTTGTGATGGTTCTACTGATAGTGGAATTCTTCAGACGACCCAGTCAGGCACCCTATGGTCGTCGTGAGGATTGCGATGACGTGGAAGACAATGTTGATATTTTTTTTTCCTTGATCCTGATTTTGATAAAGAAAATCATTGAGATTATCAAAGCCTTTATCAAAATCAGAATCGAGACTATCCCTTTGTTCCTGTCTAACTTACGTAAACGAAAGCATTAAAATAAAATTAAAAATCTATCATTTATATTAGTGTTTGTCAAATGAATGTCATTTTTGCAGGACCAGTAGATTTGGAGCCAGACCAGTAGAGTTTTCAGTCCACTGGTCCGGCTAGCCAGTACACAAAAAAGCTTAAATTCGACCCCTGATTGCAAAGCAAACCATCCTTTGAAGACTTACATATTCTTATTATATTAAAATATTTTGATAAATTTTATTTATGCTCTATGTGCTAGGCATTAAGTATCACTCTTTACTGTCTGTTTTTCTGTCCTTATGTCTGTCCTATTTTTGTTTCCACATTCTCATGGCAGTTTTCCTTATGCGAGTTATATTAAAGTTGTTCACAATGCAAAGGCAGTGAGTCACTTACTGTTTTAGAAATATGTCCTTTTATAACTTTGGAAATTGAAATTATTTTCTTTTCCACTAGCATTTTATCGTATTATAAGCAAGCTTGATTTGGGTCATTCATGTCCACAGACACATTCTTCTCTAATATTTAAATGTGTCATTTTTATTTCAGAATACCCCAACAAGTCAAGCTACGGCAGACCAACAAGAACAGATGAAGGCCTTACAACAGATGCTTGTCCAACAACAAATGATGCAGCAACAGTTTTTAATGAGGTAACAATATCTGTACACTAGGTCTATGTTTATTGTAGGTTACTGAAAATACATACTGTAGATTTATTAATTATTTTTCACTGGTTCCAGATTTTTGAATTTACAGGGAAGAAACATTTTCAAACTCCATTTTCACGGTTCATTTGATATTCAAAATTGACTGTAGTTGTAACAAAATAAAGAAATATTGTGTACTGTGTCCTATTTAAACTTTTAAAAGAACTGTGGTTAGATGATACTAATTTTTAAATAAAAAGAGAGAAATTGAACATTATAAAGCCAATGAAAAAGCCTATGAATTTTTTGTATGATCAGCATGCCATAGCACTAGGTGCATATAGCAAAATCATCAAAAATTTGTAGGCAAATCTGTAGTAATTTTGCATAGTCATTCAGGTAGATTTTAGTGAGACCTGCATATTGAACTTAAGGTATTCCAAACTCTTTGATAAAAAATTAAATTGCTCGTTTAATTTTCATAAAATGTTGACAATATATTAACATTAACTCTTTGACAAAAATTCTAAAAACTTGAACCGCACAATTATGACAGTGTGACAATCACTTATTTTGATCAATGAAAAGCTTACTTTTTCCTTATCAATAAAATGTGATTAAAAAGTTCAGCTGATTTTTTTGGCAGCAGCATTGTCTCCCTTTAGTGTTATCTTAAATGAAACTTGTTTTTTTTTCAGACAATTACAGATGCAACAAATTCAACAAGTGATGCAGCAATTGCAGGAAAATGATCAGTTTAAAAACCTGCCGCCATTACAACAGCAACAGCTGGCCATGCAACTCATGTTAAAACAATCACCTGTCCCCATCATACCCCCACAGACACAGATGCAGAATTTATCACCCAGGTAAGGTACTCTACAACTCATGTTAAAACAATCACCTGTCCCCATCATACCCTCACAGACACAGATGCAGAATTTATCACCCAGGTAACGTACTCTACAACTCATGTTAAAACAATCACCGGTCCCCAACATACCCCCACAGACACAGATGCAGAATTTATCACCCAGGTAAGGTACTCTACAACTCATGTTAAAACAATCACCTGTCCCCATCATACCCCCACAGACACAGATGCAGAATTTATCACCCAGGTAAGGTACTCTACAACTCATGTTAAAACCATCACCGGTCCCCAACATACCCCCACAGACACAGATGCAGAATTTATCACCCAGGTAAGGTACTCTACAACTCATGTTAAAACAATCACCGGTCCCCAACATACCCCCACAGACACAGATGCAGAATTTATCACCCAGGTAAGGTACTCTACAACTCATGTTAAAACAATCACCGGTCCCCAACATACCCCCACAGACACAGATGCAGAATTTATCACCCAGGTAAGGTACTCTACAACTCATGTTAAAACAATCACCTGTCCCCATCATACCCCCACAGATACAGATGCAGAATTTATCACCCAGGTTAGGTAATCTACAACTCATGTTAAAACAATCACTGGTCCTAATCATACCTTCACAGACACAGATGCAGAATTTATCACCCAGGTAAGTTTGATAGACAGAACCTGATAAGGGGATTTCCATTATAGTCATTATTTAAAAAAAGAAAGACTGACTTGTTTGTTATGATGTTCTTGCTGAATTTGAAAATTGGTTTTATAGGTTAGAAAAATCCATGAAGTTATATAAGTTATAAAACTATTTTATGTTTTTATTTTTATTCAAATATTTCTGTTTAATTTTCTCTTTCATTTTGAATGTATTTCAGTAGATCTCCGCCAACAGAATCAGTCTCACCATCCAATCCTAGTCATCCAGCATTTCATCGATCTGCTTCACAACCAAACACAGCATCAGAAGAATCAATATGGGACACAACTACCAAACAAAAGATGGGTAGGTTTGCATAGATAATGTGTTTGAATATTGCCATTCTTATTTCAACATTTCCATTTTGGTATTAAATTACAAGAAGCGAGACATCTGTGGCTATAGATTATTTTGTGTCTGTCCCTATAATGGCGTCCCTATAATGGCCTATTGCTTAAAACCTGGTTGCAAATTTTCTGGACCAAGTTGTTAGCAATTAATAAATCTGAGAACATTAGGGGTTTCCATGAGCTATTAAAAGTATCTTATAACAAAAGAGATTTCCATGAGCTATTTATAGAATCTTATAACAAAAGAGATTTCCATTAGATATTTATATTTATATTTTTTTTTAAGGACAATGGTCACAGCCAACAAGTGTATGGGATTTAGATTCTAAAGCAGCTATGACAAATACAGACTTAGAGATGCAGATAGAAAAAGCTAGAAAAGTGAGTTATATTAGAAACATTAACGATTTAAATTTTTGAGATAAAGATTCAAGATTGTTTAAAAATGTGTGGTTTTAATTTCAAACCATGTCAAAGCCAGAAAAAAAAAAAAAAAAAAAATAGCTAAAGCATTGTACTTCAGTTCAAATTTAGTCCGTCTGATTTGTATGTCTTAGTTTTACATTTTTTTGGAGATTAAAAAAAAAAAAAAATAGCTAAAGCATTGTACTTCAGTTCAGATTTAGTCCGTCTGATTTGTATGTCTTAGTTTTACATTTCTTTGGAGATTCATTAAATCACATGAAAAAAAGGCAAAACATATTTGTTTTTGTTACTGTAAATTTAGACATAATTGCATGCATTTATTATTGCGATTTTGTCATTTTAGATTTAAATGCGATTTTAATTTGGGCAAAATCCTGTTTAATTCACATAAAATATTTCAAAATGTGAGTTTAAATTATGGGGTTTACAACTCTTGTCGCATTTTTGCAATAATAACCCCTTGCAATAATTTCTGAATATACTGTATTAAATTGTTATTAGCAGTTTGGAGTTAATTCCAGTAATAGTAATCAGGTTTTTGAAAGTCAGAAAAGAGATACAATTCTTTATTTGTTATTTGTGAGGCACCAGTATATTAAATTTGTATGCTAGGTACAATGTATATCTGTCTTGAAATAAAGTAGTTTAACTCACAAGCAAACATTGAATGTATAATAGAAAATTGCTTTGAGAATCAATAGATGCAGGCATCATTTATTTCACAGAACATTTAATGTGGATTACAAGGCATGACTTTGGAAGTAAAAATAAAGTTGTTCATATTTAATTCCAGGAAAAAGAAGAATTAGACAGAATAAGACAAGAAAAAGATGAAGAAGAGCGAAGAATTCAAGAAGAATTAAAAAGACATCAAGAAGAAATAATAAAACAACAGGAAGAGCTACGCAGACAAAAAGAAGATGTGGAGCGACAAAAAATAGAAATAGAAAAACAAAGGCAGCTAGAATTACAGGTGGGTGCATACTTAATAAAAGAGCATATTAGTTTTTCTCTTTGTTCATTAATTGCAAGTATTTATAAGAGTCCAACATACGTGTTTTCAATTTTTAAAAATAAGAATGAAAAATTCTGTGGATTTAGAAAAAAATGTATTTAAATGGACATAGGATTTTATGTTTTTGCTTAAGTCTTCATATACTTGTGTAGAAAATTTCAAATTTGTTAAACATTTGAATTTGTGGTTCCCTGTATCCAAGAAATTCAAGACTATGGGAATCCAATGAAAAATTATCCTGAGTATATTGATACATTTAGGTGTAATACCACCAAATCATGGTACGTCACATCCAGTTGTATACGAAAGTAGGTTGAAAAAAATATTCCCTTGAATTTGACAGTTGTAGGTAATTAATCCTACATTTTATTGCAGTAAAACCATTTCTGTGTCATAAACATATGTCTTGGGTATTTCAAAACACCATTATTTTTTATTTGGGATTGTTATAGAAAATTTTGTAATCTTGAGGTTACATTGTGACTAAACCTTGTACACAGATAAAATAAGGGGAGAAATTTGATTGGTTAACTTCCAATGATGGTTATTTTCTTATATGCAATGAAATGTTATGTGATTTTTTGTCGAGCCTGCAACTTTTGTTGCAGAAAGCTCGACATAGGGATAGTGATCCGGCGGCGGCGGCGGCGGCGGTGTTAGCTAACTTCTTAAAAGCTTTATATTTTAGAAGGTGGAAGACCTGGATGCTTCATACTTTGTATATAGATGCCTCATGTTACGAAGTTTCCGTCAGTCACATGTCCAATGTCCTTGACCTCATTTTCATGGTTCAGTGACCACTTGAAAAAAAAGTTCAGATTTTTTGTAATGTTGAATTCTCTCTTATTATAAGTAATAGGATAACTATATTTGATATGTGCGTACCTTGAAAGGTCCTCATGTCTGTCAGACCGTTTTCACTTGACCTCGACCTCATTTCATGGATCAGTGAACAAGGTTAAGTTTTGGTGGTCAAGTCCATATCTCAGATACTACAAGCAATAGGGCTAGTATATTCGGTGTATGGAAGGACTGTAAGGTGTACATGTCCAACTGGCAGGTGTCATCTGACCTTGACCTCATTTTCATGGTTCAGTGGTTATAGTTAAATTTTTGTGTTTTGGTCTGTTTTTCTCATACTATATGCAATAGGTCTACTATATTTGTTGTATGGAATGATTATGAGGTGTACCTATCTAGCGGGCAGATGTCATGTGACCTTGACCTCATTTTCATGGTTCAGTGGTCAAAGTTAAGTTTTTGAGTTTTGGTCTTTTTATCTAATACTATATGCCATAGGTCATCTATATTTGGTGTATGGAAATATTTTATGATCTTTATGTCAGTCACGCAAGTTTTATTTGACCATGACCTCATTTTCACGGTTCATTGCACAGTGTTAAGTTTTTGTGTTTTGGTCTATTTTTCTTAAACTATAAGTAATAAGTCAACTATATATGTTGTATAGAAGCATTGTTAGCTGTACATGTCTGCCTGGCATGGTTCATCTGACCTTGACCTCATTTTCAAGGTTCATTGGTCTTTGTTTAGTTATCTTGGTTAATGTTAAGTTTATGTGACAGTTGTATTAAAGCTTAGCTTTATACTTAGGACTATCAACATAATATCAATGATTAGTATAGAAGGCGAGACATTTCAGCGTGTGCACTCTTGTTTTCTATAGAACTGGACAGGATAAAACTTTACTCATGCCAAGTATTTCTTTATTTGAAACAAAGATAAATTCTGCACATTTTTTTGAAAAGTGCAAATTTAACAAAGACTTAGGCTAAAAATACATTTTTAGACAGTTTTTCAGGTGTTACTTTATTTTAAGGGTTATGGCATGATTATTGATAAATATTATCCCTCCTAGAAACTATTTTGCACTTTCAAGCTCTTGCAATATAAAAATCTACTCGATGACAATATTGCAATAACTATTGGCTTCCACTTATTTCTCCTGTTGTTAAATATAAGTTTATTGTTTATCTCAGAGATTTGAAGAAGTGAGAAGGCAGAATCAGGAAGAAGAGGAAAGAAAAAGGAGGGAAGTGGAGGAGGAAGAAAGAAGAAGGAAAGAAGACCAAATGAGAAAAGAGGAACAAATGAGACAAAAACAGGAAGAAGCAGTGAGAAGGAAAAGGGAGGAAGATATGAGGTTTGTTGGAAAATTGTTTCTCATGACTTCAATTTGAAAATAATGCACTGTAACTTTAGAGATGTTTGTGTACATTTTTAGCTCACCTGGCCGAAAGGCCAAGTGAGCTTTTCTCATCACTTGGCGTCCGGCGTCCGTCGTCGTCGTCCTGCGTTAACTTTTACAAAAATCTTCTCCTCTGAAACTACTGGGCCAAATTTAACCAAACTTGGCCACAATCATCATTGGGGTATCTAGTTTAAAAAATGTGTCTGGTGACCCGCCCAACCAACCAAGATGGCCGCCATGGCTAAAAATAGAACATAGGGGTAAAATGCAGTTTTTGGCTTATAACTCAAAAACCAAAGCATTTAGATCAAATCTGACACGGGGGTAATATTGTTCATCAGGTCAAGATCTATCTGCCCTGAAATTTTCAGATGAATCGGACATTTCGTTGTTGGGTTGCTGCCCCTGAAATGGTAATTTTAAGGAAATTTTGCTGTTTTTGGTTATTATCTTGAATATTATTATAGATAGAGATAAACTGTAAACAGCAATAATGTTCAGCAAAGTAAGATCTACAAATAAGTCAACATGACCAAAATGGTCAGTTGACCACTTTAGGAGTTATTGCCCTTTATAGTCAATTTTTAACCATTTTTCGTAAATCTTAGTAATCTTTTAGAAAAATCTTCTCCTCTGAAACTACTGGGCCAAATTTAACCAAACTTGGCCATAATCATCATTGGGTATCTAGTTTAAAAAATGTGTCTGGTGACCCGCCCAACCAACCAAGATGGCCGCCATGGCTAAAAATAGAACATAGGGGTAAAATGCAGTTTTTGGCTTATAACTCAAAAACCAAAGCATTTAGAGCAAATCTGACATGGGGGTAATATTGTTCATCAGGTCAAGATCTATCTGCCCTGAAATTTTCAGATGAATCGGACATTTCGTTGTTGGGTTGCTGCCCCTGAAATGGTAATTTTAAGGAAATTTTGCTGTTTTTGGTTATTATCTTGAATATTATTATAGATAGAGATAAACTGTAAACTGCAATAATGTTCAGCAAAGTAAGATCTACAAATAAGTCAACATGACCAAAATGGTCAGTTGACCACTTTAGGAGTTATTGCCCTTTATAGACAATTTTTAACCATTTTTCGTAAATCTTAGTAATCTTTTAGAAAAATCTCCTCTGAAACTACTAGGCCAAATTTAACCAAACTTAGCCATAATCATCATTGGGGTATCTAGTTAAAAAAATTTGTCCGGTAACTCGGCCAACAAACCAAGATGGCCGCCATGGCTAAAAATAGAACATGGGGGTAAAATGCAGTTTTTGGCTTATAACTCAAAAACCAAAGCATTAAGAGCAAATCTGACAGGAAGTAAAATTGTTGATCAGGTCACGATCTATCTGCCCTGGAATTTTCAGATGAATCAGATAATCGGTTGTTAGGTTGCTGCCCCTGAATTGGTAATTTTGAGGAAATTTTGCTGTTTTTAGCTCACCTGGCCCAAAGGGCCAAGTGAGCTTTTCCCATCACTTGGCATCCGTCGTCCGTCGTCGTCCGTCGTCGTTAACTTTTACAAAAATCTTCTCCTCTGAAACTACTGGGCCAAATCAAACCAAACTTGGCCACAATCATCATTGAGGTATCTAGTTTAAAAAATGTGTGGCGTGACCCGGCCAACCAACCAAGATGGCCGCCATGGCTAAAAATAGAACATAGGGGTAAAATGCAGTTTTTGGCTTATAACTCAAAAACCAAAGCATTTAGAGCAAATCTGACAGGGGTAAAATTGTTTATCAGGTCAAGATCTTTCTGCCCTCAAATTTTCAGATGAATCCGACAACCCGTTGTTGGGTTGCTGCCCCTGAATTGGTAATTTTAGGGATTTTTTGCAGTTTTTGGTTATTATCTTGAATATTATTATAGATAGAGATAAACTGTAAACAGCAATAATGTTCAGCAAAGTTAGATTTACAAATAAGCCAACATGACTAAAATGGTCAGTTGACCCCTTTAGGAGTTATTGACCTTTATAGTCAATTTTTAACCGTTTTTCGTAAATCTTAGAAATCTTTTACAAAAATCTTCTCCTCTGAAACTACTGGGCCAAATTAATCCAAGCTTGGCCACAATCATCTTTGGGGTATCTAGTTTAAAAAATGTGTGGCGTGACCTGGCCAACCAACCAAGATGGCTGCCATGGCTAAAAATAGAACATAGGGGTAAAATGCAGTTTTTGGCTTATAACTCAAAAACCAAAGCATTTAGAGCAAATCTGACATGGGTTAAAAGTGTTAATCAGGTCAAGATCTATCTCCTGAAATTTTCAGATGAATCAGACAACCTGTTGTTGGGTTGCTGCCCCTGAATTGGTATTTTTAAGGAAATTTTGCTGTTTTTGGTTATTATCTTGAATATTATTATAGATAGAGATAAACTGTATACAGCAATAATGTTCAGCAAAGTAAGATTTACAAATATGTCAACACGAACGAAATGGTCAGTTGACCCCTTTAGGAGTTATTGCCCTTTATAGTCAAATTTTAACCATTTTTTCGTAAATCTTAGTAATCTTTTACAAAAATCTTCTCCTCTGAAACTATTGGGCCAAATTAAACCAAACTTGGCCACAATCATCATTGGGGTATCTAGTTTAAAAAATGTGTGGCGTGACCAGCCCAACCAACCAAGGTGGCCGCCATGGCTAAAAATAGAACATAGGGGTAAAATGCAGTTTTTGGCTTATAACTCAAAAACCAAAGCATTTAGAGCAAATCTGACATGGGGTAAAATTGTTCATCAGGTCAAGATCTTTCTGCCCTCAAATTTTCAGATGAATCCGACAACCCGTTGTAGGGTTGCTGCCGCTGAATTGGTAATTTAAGGGAATTTTTGCTGTTTTTGGTTATTATCTTGAATATTATTATAGATAGAGATAAACTGTAAACAGCAATAATGTTCAGCAAAGTTAGATTTACAAATAAGTCAACATGACCAAAGTGGTCAGTTGACCCCTATAGGAGTTATTGACCTTTATAGTCAATTTTTAACCATTTTTCGTAAATCTTAGAAATCTTTTACAAAAATCTTCTCCTCTGAAACTACTGGGCCAAATTAAACCAAACTTGGCCACAATCATCTTTGGGGTATTTAATTGAAAAAAATGTGTCCGGTGACCCGGCCATCCAACCAAAATGGCTGCCACGGCTAAAAATAGAACATAGGGGTAAAATGCAGTTTTTGGCTTATAACTCAAAAGCCGAAGCATTTAGAGAAAATCTGACGTGTTAAATTGTCTATCAGGTCAAGATCTATTTGCCCTGATATTTTCACATGGATCGGATAACCTGTTGTTAGGTTACTGCCCTGAGTTGGTAATTTTAAGGAAATTTTGCCGTTTTTTGTTATTATCTTGAATATTATTATAGATAGAGATAAACTGTAAATAGCAATAATGTTCAGCAAAACAAGATCTACAAATAAGTTTTCATGACCAAAATAGTCAATTGACCCCTTAAGGATCGAAGTTATTGCCCTTTATAGTTAATTTTTAGCATTTTTCATAAATTTTTGTAAATTTTTAGAAAATATTTTCCACTGTAATTACTGGGCCAAGTTCATTATAGATTGAGATAATTGTACCAACAAGAATGTTCAGTAAAGTAAGATCTACAAACACATCACCATCACCAAAACACAATTATGTCATGAATTTATCTGTGTCCCTTGTTTAATATGCACATAGACCAAGGTGAGCGACACAGGCTCTTGAGAGCCTCTAGTTTTGTTATTATCTTGAATATTATTATAGATAGAGATAAACTGTAAACAGCAATAATGAACAGCAAAGTAAGAACTAAAAATAAGTCAGTATGACCAAAATAGTCAATTGACCCCTAAGGAGTTATTGCCCTTCATAGTCAATTTTTAACAATTTTCTTAAAATTTGAAGATTTTCAATAACATTTTCCACAGAAAGTACTGTTATAGATAGAGATAATTGTAAGCAGCAAGAATGTTTAGTAAAGTAAGATCTACAAACACATCACCAAAACACAATTTTGTCATGAATCCATCTGTGTCCATTGTTTAATATTCACATAGACCAAGGTGAGTGACACAGGCTCTTTAGAGCCTCTAGTTTATTATTGTTGGACAATGGACAAATTTGCAAATATTAATGACTACACTATCAGAAATTCCTGCAAACAAAAAAGATATCAAAACTTAAATGCAAGTTTTTATTTTTGCAAACCTCCCCTGTGGCAATTTTTGCTAAAATGAAAAAAAAACAAGAATTTTTGTGTTTACAGTATATGACTATATGAAAGAAAGTTTCTCTTCAATTATTAGGGTATGGATGGGTACACATAGTAGAGAGAAAAGGCAAGGGGTTCAGAATAAGAAGGGAACAAAAATCAAGAATAGAGAAAAGTAGGCCAAAAAGTGTAGAATAAAGGGTGAAAAAGCATAAAAAAGTAGGTCAAATTAAAAAAAAAAAAACAGATAAAAAATAAAGTTATCATAATTATCTCTCACATACATTTACATGAAATAGCCCTTACATAAATATAGCTACATTTTCAAATTATTTAAGATGTTTTGCATGCATTAAATTAGTATTTTTATTTATCTGCAGGAGGGAAGAGGAGATGAGACAACAACAGAGACAGATGATGGAACAACAACATAAACAGAGGGAGATGGAGGAACAACAAAAACAACAACAGGAGATGCAGAGACGACAGGTTGGTGGTGGTTTCAAAGATGAAAAAAAAATGTTTGAAAGATGCATTAGGAAAAAGGTGGAGTCAAAGATGAAAAAAAAAAACAGTTGTGATGTTAAGGCTAATATGAGGCAGGCATTACCTGTAAATGGGGACGAAGTCTGTATGAATTATTTTTTTGTAACTTAAATATTTGTTAAAAAAAAGAAACGGAAATACCGTAACGTGTTTCCAATCTTGGTTCTATTGTTAGGGATTTTAGTTGTGACATTACTTAAGTTATGACGTCATATGTAATGTAAACAAAGAAACGCTATCATCAGGTAACGTTTTTTCATATCAAGAATATTAATATTAAAAATGAAATTGGTATTGTGTTCCTTCCTATTTTATACTAGACTGATAAATATATATTTTACTCAAAGTTTCATATAAACAAGAACGGAAAAAGGAAGTACATTGTAGAATTTTTTTATTGATTTTTCTACTGTTATTGGGGACTTCGTCCCCATAATAAAATTTGATGTTTGAAAGATGAATAAGAAATAAGGAGGGGTCAAAGATGAAAAAAGAGATGTTGAGTTGGAGATAAATAAAAAGTGATGGGTGAAACCGTGTAAGAGATGAAACTGATTGGTATACATGATAAAACCAGAAATAGACAAGTAGGAGGTCGACAATAGGGAAATTCCCAATAATCAGAAGTCTAGTCAAGTTGAGAATATATTTAACACATACAAAAACAAGGCTGCCAAATATTTTAAAAAGTATTATGATATACATTGTAACTATAAAGGAAAGCCAATTACCAGGTCCATGATTTGAGAAATGCATATATGAAACTAGCTATTAGAGTTCTACTGAGTTTTGTATCAAGGATTGTTATAGATGTTGGAATCTTGACAATAAGAAAATAAATGACAATTTTAACTATGGAATATTTTGCAGGAGGAGGCTAGACAACAACAGGAATTACATAGACAGAAACAACAACAAGAGGCTCTCAAGAGGTTACAACAAGAACAGATGGCAAATATACAGGTATAGTTACCTGTATTTACTGTGAACTGCAGAGCCTCACTAGAAAATGTCATTTCATTAAATGGATGATATACGTTTATTTTTGTGGCACTGCAAGGATAGACATGTACATACAAGGTATGCAGTTCAGGATTAGGTATCAGATTTATTAGTATGGATTTCAGGATTTGTCAAATACCAAATTTATTAGTATGAATTTCAGGATTTGGTAAATACAAGATGTATTTATATAATGTTCAGGAAAACAAAGTTGTAGCCTCAAGTGGAAAAATATCACTTCTAACACTGTAACAATCATAAAATCTAACTGGATATACATGTTTAAATTTTCATTTTGAATTGTTAAGAATTTTATGAAAGTTGAATGATAAACTAATGATATTTTAACAATTTTTAGAGCAACTCTGTTTTTAAATCATATGTGAACATTACATTTTTATTTTTTTTTAAACTTTTGCTTAACGAGTTGTGAATTTTTAGCCTGACATCTCATGAATTCTTGTTAATTTGTTCTATGTTTATGTGGTAATTTTAGGAAGCTCGCCGGTATAAGATTTTCAGAAAAAAATTAAACATTACATTACATAACCAGGGCTTCCAAAAAATATTTTAGCCAGCCGGACATTTTAAATCTGATCCTGATTTTAATCCCTTAAGACTTAGTCACAAAAGGCAATTATTGTAATCAGATGGCCATTCTGATGATTGACATTAGACTATGATTAGATTTAAAAAAAACGATTTTAAACTTTACTTTGATATGAATTTGATGTTCGGATGTAAACTTTTAAATTGGCAGTGCATCATTCAAAGTGTGCATATCAGCGTGCTCATATATCTGCCCAAGACTCTTTATTTGTGCAAAATGACATTGTCAAAAACTTTACTTTGGTTTTTAAAATCACATTTTTCTCAAACCAGATGTTGACTTGACAATGGTAAAACATGGACCATAAACGGATACGTAAAATCCGTGTACGTTTACAAAGCTCGACTGAGCGAAGAAGCTCTTTCCACGTTATTTCTTCAACAAAATACTTAAAATGAACGTTAGATACAGGTATCAATGATAATTTTAGCATTTTTGAAGAAATGTAGAATGCATAATTAAATTTCCCACCTGTGCACATGCGCATGCGTGTTCTAGTTCAGACAATGTAGTTCTGACGATTTTTCATTTAAAACCTTTTTAAATTTTTCATCAAAAAATCATGGGATAAACTACTTTCTTATAAATTTAATCTTTTGGACTAAATCAATTAGATACAAACCGCTGAAATGAAAGAAAATAATTGTGAATAGACCTATCAATTTATACAATGTCCGGTACTGATAATAGTTCACCTGTTACCTGAACAGGTAGATTTCAGCTGTCCAACAACTAATTAGCCTTGATTAAAATTAGGAAGTATTGAAGTAGGGATTGTTTTGATAGTAATTAATCATCATGTCACTTTTATGACCGGAAATGTGTGGATGTTAAAGGCAAAAGGTTATGTCAAAAAGATCGTGAATTATGTTAAAATGACCGAAAAAGCCTTGAAAACTAAAAAGTATATGACCGTTTCATGCTTTCCCCAGCCGGACTTTTACCAGACATTAAACAAATGTCCGGAATATATGACCGTTTTGGAAGCCCTGTACATAACACTAAATAATTGTAAAATTTAAAGGATTTCTGTAATTTAGTTTTTTTTTTTCTTTCGATATTACCGCTATTTCTCCTATTATTTCAACTGAAAAAAAGGACATTAACAAAAATGTATGTTTCTTTCAAAGGCAGATTGTGAACGTAAATGAATGGTGACCCCATTTTTTTATTTCATTTTTCTATTTAGTAAAGTTCATTTATAGAAAAATATAGAGAAATCCTATATTGAATAAAAAAATTGATTTAGACCCGCGAGCCCCCTTAAGTTATATTATGTTTGACCTTAAATTCTATAGACTAACATACTTCATACTTTCAGTTACCACAACATGCACAATGGGCCAGTCAGCAGCAGCAACAGAGTTTAGAACAACAGAGAGCTAAATCACTGCTAGAAATACAGGAACAAGAAGAAATAGAACGACAGAGACAAGAGGAGGTAATAGTTTCTTATAGTATTCTGTAGATTTAATTTTTTTTCACTGATGTTAATTTTTGTGAATTAATGGAAAATTGTATTCTGATGGATAGTTGATTTTGTGGTTTTGCCAAAATCTGCATACAAGCTTTAGTCTTCGGAAGATTTGATATATAAAAAAAGCATCTCAAATATTTCTGAATTTAAAGTAATATATCTGTTTCTGTTCTTGTTTAATTTATTGGAAATAAATGGAGAGGGGATCAGTTGTCACTTGTCAAAATCTGTTTGTTTAGTCTTCTCAAAAATAAAATCATTTTCCGATGAAATATATTAATGTCTAATCTTTTCTTGGACATTCTTAATATAAAAATAAAGATGTGACACTTTATCACCAGAGACAAAAAGATCACTATCAAGCTAGTTATGAAAGGAATTCCCTAAATGATTGTTTTTAAGATCCTTCTTATTTTAAGTGTAATTTTGTAGATACAGAGACAGGTAGAGGCACAGAGACAACAACAACAGGCCATACTCCAACAGCAGCAACAACAGAAGTCATGGTCAGGACAAATGTATGTATATAGCAAAACATTGCATCACATCATAAATTTTGGATATATGGGTTTTGGGTCTTTTATAGTTTTATATATTAAGGGACGACATCAAAAGTTTGATGTTGGATAAAAAACTTAATTCACATAGTTTTTTCACTGACCCCAACCCCCCTTTTAGATTAATTTGGGAAAAATTGATTTACCTATATGGATAAAGGTAAAATCGATTTTGGATTAACAAAACTTGCAGCCATGTTGAACCCCTCTCCACCCACCCCCAAACTATTTGATTTAAGTTTTTTATCCTACATTGATCTTTTGATGTCGTCCCTAAGTCAGATGATATGATATGATTGCCAATGAGACTAATTACATTCAAGAACAAATGACATACAATTTAACAGCTTTCAACAATAAGAAAAACTCATACTGCATTGTAAGCTATAAAAGGAGTCACGTTGACACTTGTAAATCAAATGAGAAAACTAACAGCCTTATTTATGTAAGGGCTATTCCAGAAAAAAATGTATGGGGGGTTGGAAGGGACATTATATTAATAATACATGGGCGATGGGTATCAGAGCAACTTTTCACACTATAATGCACTATAATCCTAAATTACAATTGTCTGGGTTGTGGGTGCTGACAAAAACTGCCTTCCAACCCCCCCATACATTTTTTTCTGGAATAGCCCTAATATAATAAACAAAAAACAAAAAGTATGTCCATTTGAAGTATGCAAATTTACTGAAAGAAAAAGTTCTACCCTTCCATATCTATTATAATGGAATAGTCCATACAAATGTCAGAATGTATGAAAAAGGTTGAAGAATTGTGATACTTGGCTGGTTTAATTGTTGAGAAATAAGCGTTAAATTCTTATTAGGCCACTTTTCAGTGATAAATTTTCAAGATTTTCATTACTTGATAATTTCAAATGAGAGAATTATTAGCGACATTTTAAATTCACGTTGTTTTTCTCCTGGGGGAAAGTCACCAAAATAAGTTAGTTTACAGTATTGCTACAAAAAAGCCATTGTATAACAAAATATTAAAGAAGAATAACTGGAACAAACAACCATAACAAGCGCATTATTTTTTACTCCAGATTTCCAACACAACAAAGTTCCAAATCATTAATAGAAATACAAGAGGAGCAAGCTCGGCAGCTAGATAAAGAAAGACAACGAAAACAACAACAACAACAAACCCAAGCCAAGGTAAATATATATATATATATGTTCTGAAACCCTATGAGTATTTGGACCATACACGTATTGTCATGACCGTATGGGTATATACTCATATGGTCCGACCGTACACGTATGGTCTGGGTAATTAATAAGTTAATAGCTAATACTTAACTCTTCATAAGGAATGACCCTTCTAGTTGTCATGTCATTAAATAGACGATATAAAAGGTCATATTATAATGATAAAAAAAACATTATTAAATAAAAAAGCAGTTTAAACACATTTTATTCCCATGGTCATTATCTGAATTGTAATTATTACCCTAGAATGGCAACATGTCGACTTGGGAAGATATTTTCCAAAATTTCTTAAAGAATCGGAACTGTTATGGAATTCCAAAGACCTCGGTATCACTGCACGAAGCAGTTAAGGGAGTTCGCTTCTACACTAGTTTATATTGATCGGGGATTAATAAGGAATCCAAAGAGCAAAAAAAATATATAGGTCACTGCTTGTTTTTGAGATATTAGCCATTGAAATTTTGGCGGGAAAATAGTCTCTCTTGACTTTTCATAACTTTATCATTGACAAGTTTCAGTTCTCAAAAACAATTGAAAAATAATTAAAATTTTATAAGACTTTTACAGATGGCTTATCATTATACATGTAAAAGATTTAAAAAAAGAAAAATGGGGGTCACCGAGCAAATTTTTTTAAGGCATTCAAATGGATAAAACCGAAGGATTCCGAAAATCTGACAAAAAATCCAAAGCATGACAAGCCAGTTTCCTTAAGAGAGTTAACTTTTCACTCGAAACTGAAAAGTGTAACTATGAATGATTATGCAAATGCAGAAAAACTATGGTGATACTGTGTGGAAATAAATTTAACCCTACGCATCAAAGCTATGGTGATACTGTGTGGAAATAAATTTAACCCTACGCATCAAAACAAGAATACAATTTGCAATGAACACTAACTATGGCATAAATAGTTAATGTTTATGTAGCCTTTGAAGTATAGAATTTATTGTATTATTGAAACGGTTCTAATGCATATCTGAAAAAACCTATATGGTCCAAATACTCATATGGTCAACCTGTAAATAACCAAACTAGTATATACTCGTATGGTCAGACCATATGAGTATACGGATATGGTCATGACCATACGCGTATGGTCCAAATACTCATATTGTCCGAAACATATATATATATACATGTTCTTGGATTTCTCATATATTTGGGAGGTAAAGTGTCGGTGAATTGAGCCAAAAAATAATTATTTAAATTAGGATGCTTGCTATGGTAATATTTGCAATTTTTTATTACTTTAAAATATACTGATATGTCTTTTTTATTTCTTTTCGGTTTACAGAATCTATCAATATCAGCAGCTAGTGCATGGAATGCCAGTGCACAGTCATCACATTGGGCCAGTGAAGGAGCGTGGGGTAACCAAGCCAGAAGTCAGAATGGATCAGGATCTCTGGGCTTCTGGGATGATGCTATTATATCTTCTAAAAGAGCACCTGCATCATCTAATAAAAAGTAATTTATAGTATACTCTCTGATATCAAAATGTTCAACGGCTTTTGCCATACATCGGTCTCTTGTGATCAAAAATTAAAAAATGAAGCAAAAGGTGGTCTAATTATGGTAAATTCAGAAATTTTTGTTTTTATTTATATTAATTGTTATATTTGAAGAATGTACAAAAATGCAAGAGAGTGCGGGAGTTTCTCGCTACATTGAAGACCCATTAGTGGCCTTTGGCAGTTGTCTGCTCTATGGTCGGGTTGTTGTCACTTTGACATATTCCCCATTTCCTTTCTCAATTTTAAGATTGATTGTTTTGATTTTATGAAAAGCTGGATACACATGTATGTTTCAGACATCAGATCATTGAAATGGCAGCATGTATTCTTTTTCTTTGAAAGTTCTTATTTCTATTCCTTTTTTGTTTCAGTGTTCAAGGTAATCCTACAGAATTTCCAGCATTAAAAGGAGGTAAGCCGGTAAACACACCTTCAGTGCCTGTAGCCAAGCCACAAAAACAATCAAAGATGAAAAAAGAGGAGGTAATATTTATGATAAAATTATGGTTATATTTAGGACTGTTCCATAAAAATAAAGGTCAGTTGTTCTCTGGGTGCTCTTTCTCCTTGCTGAGCTTTTTTTAAAGAAGTGGAGAAATATTGTAATACATGAGTTATAGTTGTGTCCCTTCCTTTTCAAACAGTTGCAGAAAGTTGTGTTTTTTTTTATTTGCCTTTTTTTTAAGGATGTCAGAATAGAAAAAATCAAGAAAATCTAAAGTCATAATTAAATTTTGATAAATCATTTACTGAGAATAGTTTTTTCACTATTGATAAGAAATGTTTCTCACACACCGCTCAGGAAAAGTAAAAATAACACATGAATTAGAGAAAAGACTATTCATAACACATACTTGTTTTGTAGGAGGCTGTACAAAGGTTGTTTAAACAACCAAAACCTCAGGAAGATGGGTTCTCCCATTGGTGTGAGATAGCTCTCAAAAGATTGGATACGTCAGTAGATAGTAAGTAATACAAAGTTGATGCAATTGCCAATGTAAAATGTTTCAAGTAAGAAATAATCTTAACCAGAGAACTGATAAATTTCAAACTAAAAAAGAAAAGTTTGAGAGAAACATTAGCCATATAGTAATCTTTCTATTTTAATATTACTGCTATCGTTATGTAACAAGTAAAAACACAAAAAATACTGAACTCCGAGGAAAATTCAAAAGGGAAAGTCCAAACACATCAAACGAATGGATAACAACTGTAATATTCCTGACTTGGTACAGGCATTTTCTAATGTAGAAAAGGGTGGATTGAACCTGGTTTTATAGCTAGCTAAACCTCTCACTTGTATGACAGTCGCTTTAATGACTTTAATGATCAGAAATAACACAATTTTTATATTTTATAAACAGTAGGATTGGCAAAATTAGGAGATAACTGAATTGTATTTTTAGCTCTTGAGTGCATAAATTTGTGATTGGATGGTTGCAAATTAAGTTTACTGGGGACGACGCGTTAGTACAAGATTGTTATTTTCATTCTAATGAAACTGACAGGAAACTGTTAAAACATACATTTAATATATTATATTTCGTCTGCGTTTGCACGTACATTTTCGTAGCATTAATTGTGAATTGATGCCATGAACATTTTTGACATCATATCAAAATGAACATTACAGACAATGCATTAGAATTACAGATTTATATCTCAGTCCCGGAAATCAAACATTTAAAGGTTAATGAAACTTTAACAACAATTAATATGCTCATGTGGAAAGGCCAAAAAAAGCTTTAGAACTTGAAAAAAAACTGATTGAAAAATATATTGCACAGAGTACTTTATTTATAAGAAAGACAGTTATCATAGGAATATACACACTTGCAGGAACTGGGACATTTGGAAAGTAATTTAAAATAATGACATCAATTTCAAATAGAAAAAAAATATTTTCATATAGCAAATTCTGTCTAGAA
This sequence comes from Mytilus galloprovincialis, assembly GCA_037788925.1. Lineage (NCBI taxonomy): Eukaryota > Metazoa > Mollusca > Bivalvia > Mytilida > Mytilidae > Mytilus > Mytilus galloprovincialis. Next base: position 18,435,507 of record CM075342.1, on the reverse strand, counting down.
AAAAATATTGAGTATTAATTTTATGATAATATTTGCTATTTGTTTTCCAGTTCCAACTTTTGTAGCCTTTTTGTCAGAGGTTGAATCTCCTTATGAGGTAAGTATGGAATTATACTTAGGTTACAGCCGATTTCATTGAGTGTGTAGCCAAAGGTAATATCTTTGGTTAGTTTGTTTGTTAGCTGAACCGTGAAGTCATTGTTCGGATAGGTCAACAACCCTCCTTTAAGAGAAGACTAGTCTGACAGATATTCAATCTATCTGTCTGTTGGACTATGCTACTTCCAAAGGAGGGTAGTATACCTGACCTAATAATGACTCCACGGTTCAGCTAACAAGTAAGCTAACTAAAGATATTACCTTTGGCTACACACTCAGTGAAATCGGCTGTAAAATTATTTATGGTGGTTCATAACACTACAGGATGAAATTTCTGTAAAAAACAGCTGACCATTTAATCATGTTCTATTATTTAGGAAATATTGGGCTTCTCTATGATCAAAATGAGTGTATGACGTCGAATGATGATTTTCTGATAAAGTTTGTGGTTCCAGTTTTTGAAGTTTTTATATTTTTGTCAAAGGGTAAAAAGTAGACATTTTTCAAAATTTTATGAAAAGTAAACAGGCCAAATAAATTTTAGTCAAGGTGTTTAGTACCATATAATTATATTTTCTAAAGGTTAATAACTAAATAAAGTTTCTAAAGTTTTAAGAATTGTATTTTAAAGTATAGATAAAAGAATTTTTCAGTATGTAGTTTTAGTGGGAAAATATCTAAAAATCTGTATCAGCATTTTACTTTACTTTTATCTTGTGCCTAAGGGGCATTGGGGTCTCTGGGTACGTGAAATCTGTTATTTAACTTTTGTTTGCCTCTAGCAAATGTTTTGAAACTTTAACACAATACTTGTAACCAGTAAACAGAGAGTTAGTTCGCACCACTTTCACCAGAAGTTGAATTTCTGAATAGATCTTTTGTTATAAGAAAAACGTTTATAATTTCAGGTTCATGACTATGTACGATCATATCTCGGTGAAAGTAAATCTTCTAAGGACTTTGCCAAACAGTTCCTGGAGAAGAGAAGCCAAACTCGTAATAAGGCAAAACCACCAGTTGTTGAGGTAAGGGTTTCCTGATTATAATTGGGTTTTTTTATCGAGCACAGCAGATTTTGTTTAAAGCTCCCAACTGCAATGCAAAGATTTTGCCTTGTGTACTACAGATTTTGATCATTGTTATAATAGCTAATGCAGTACTGGTAACAGTTTATGGAGTGTCCTTTTGATTTCCTTTGATTTCGTTATAGGACATATTTATACAACCAAATCTATTTGTCTTATTTCATTGTCTTTCTAAAGTAGAAAATTAAATGTTTTAAAGCATTTATCTCATGCCTAGGTATTTGTACAAGTTGAAGAAAATATTAATAAACAAGAACTCAGTGGTATTAATAATTTTTTAATATTTGTAGGAGAGCATATGGGGACCTGCACCAGCCCGCGATTATCGACAACAAACCAACCAAACTTCAGATGCTGACTCTCAGAAGAATAAAGGAGGAAAGAAAAAGAAGAAAATGATGAAATTGGACAGTAGTATTTTGGGATTCACTGTGAGTGCTGATCCTGAACGTAAGAACGTTGGAGAGATGGAGGACGACGGCAAATGAGAGTCAAGATTTTAATGTCAGCAGTGTTATTTTATCAACTTAAGACAATGTTTTTTGTAATTGTTGATATTTTGTTATGGTTGGTCTTAATTGTTGGGTTTTGGTCGCATTACACAGTTTCCAATAGCTTCAACACAGCAGTGTGGGCGTGGCTTTGTCTCCAGCCCCTCCTGTAGATGTGAGGCGTGCCGGCCCATTTGGCCTATGTTAGAGTATATTTTTAAAGAAGATGATGAAAAAGTGAAGGAAAAGATTTTAAGAAAATCAAATCTCTAATTATAAAGTTTTTGAAAAAGAATGAAGAAAAACTTAATCATAGTGCTTAATAAACAATGCTTTTGGTGGCAGCTCTGGGTTAAGGGAAGTAATTCATTAAATTATTACATTTTGTGGAAGACAGTTTTATCAATGCTTTTTAAGCATTCATTTGATACAAAATAAAAATGATCTATTTGATTTGGAAGCTTAAAATGTATTTATGAAAATGGTTGACACAAGTGTAACATTGATTTTTAAAAACTTATTGCCCTTAACTTAGATCAACCACCTGAATATCGAATGCAGTATTACATGACAAACCAAATTGAATATTTTAACAGCACAGTGATGTTTTTAAATCATGTCAACTGATTTCAGCTTTTTTTTTTTTTTTTTTATTGAAATCTGTTTTACAATTTAATGAAAGAAGTTTTTCATTTGATAGCATTACAAATTATTTTTTTATTCAAACATGTTTTACATTATAAAAAGAAGAAGAACTTCATGGAATGAAACTAAGAATTTCAACCTTTTTTTTTATTCAAACATGTTTTACAGTTAAAAGAGTAGATGAATAAGTAAATCAATAAAACTTATTTTTTAAATAAATGCATTTTACAAAAGAAAAAACAATCAAACGAAATTAAGAAAGGATTCTAAACAAACTATTTATGCAAAATGCACAATATTGTTATTAATTTTTTTATCTAATTATGTGGTCAAACAAATATTTTTTTTAAGAAATCAAAAATATTTTTGTTATTCTAATAGATATTTCCATATTGTTTGATTCTACTAACTTTTAAATGAACATGCTACAAAATAGTAATTTATGTGAATTTTTCATAGTAGAATTTTATGCAAACTTATGAATCATGGAAAACACAAATACATGACAAAACAACATGATTCCTGTTTAGATTTCAACATTAACATTATACTATCAAAATTGCACACCTGCAAGACATCTCTGTGTCAAAAGTTAATTTTATGTCACTCAATTATTTTTATGAAACTTATTATATGTTGTTGACAAAAAGGGCTAATCTTGATGAAAGGACTGTTTAACTGTTATTTTCATGAAACTTTGAAAATCAAAATTTTATCAATGTTTACCAAAGGAATACAGAATTAAATTGTCAAAATCAAAACTTTTACTTAATTTTTTTTTTTTTAACTTTCAGGTAACATTTTATCAGAAAGAATGAATTATTGAAGAAGACTGCCATAAATTTTAAAACTTTACTTAATTTAGTCAATGTAAAAGAGGAATATAGAAAAAAGACATGAAAAAAAACTTTTTTCGTATCCATCAGGAATTTTTACGTTTTGTTTTACAATCTTTCTAGTTCAGAACAGTCATTTTAATTTCTGAATTGACTTATCATAAAAAGGTAAATTTAGGATATTGTTTAAACCTTAATCATTTTTTTACAGCATTGTTTGCCTTATTAAAGATTGTAATTATGGTATACCCATTTGTCATACTCATATAAGGGAGTTTTTTGGGGGGATGCTATTTAATTGATATATCTATTGGGCTACATAGGAAACAATATAAAACAGTTGGAATTGGCACGAATTGATTGAAATGACACTTCTGAAAGGGCATTTTTAGATGTATTTTGCTGATATTTAGATATTTTGTAGTATACTTCTGAAAACAAGTTTTTTTTCTCTTTCTTTTATTAGTGGGGAGGGTAGAATTTTGTGCCAGTTTATACCAAATTAGTGAGGTTTTGTGCAACTATTGGGTTTTTATCAGCTTATGCTAAGCTACCTCTCCAAGTTTTTTCCATCAAATTATAATCTTCTTACTGGTCCTGAATATGCATGAAATATTTTCCACTGAACATTTTTAAACTAATAATCAATCAATTAACATTCTTACCAAGTATTTGCACAAGATATCTAGTACTGATTTTTTTGTCAATAAAACTTGTAAATTTGAACGGTGAACCAGCTGATATTATATATATTGAAAGAAGAAAATTTTATACTGCTTTTCAAAATGGATTTTTTTTTAATATTCAAGTCATTAACCCCCTTAGACACATTCTATGAAATAAAGGCAACATGTACTTATTGACCTTATGTGTATGAGTATGTAGATAGAGAAATGTGCCAGACTAAATGGTCCTTATTCCCTGATTGGCCTTGTGTGTGTGTTTGCGTATGTTTGTTGATAAATATATGAATATCACTTTTCTTACTATTTTATCAAGTTACAACTTTTATTTGAATTTAACCCAGGGTTATTGCATTAAAATGGATATTGTAAGGTGGGAAAGAACTTCCAATATTACCGAAAACCAATAAGTTGAACAATTTGGCATACATCATTTTGACATACAACTATAACTGACCAACACCCAAGTTTAAAAATACCTACCTACCTTCCAAAATTTGTTTTAAGTGAATAGCCCTAACATACATGACATAGTCTGTCTCATTTTGGAGTCAATTGATTTTACATTTATAATCATTGAAAGATTTCAAACTGAGTTAAATTTCCATATCACAAAATTCCCTAAAAATTAATAGTATTAAAGAATATTTCTATTTTCAGCATTACAAATTTATGTGTATGTGTACTTGAATGTAAGGCATTGAAAAGTTTTGAAAGGGTGCAAGTGTGATATAAAATTTAGTTTTTGTGTGTGTTTTGTGTATAATGTGTGAGAATGCAGTGTGAACTATGTATGTGAAATGCGTGTTGTAAGTAAACGCGAGTATGTGACTGGTATTTGGAATATAGTCTATATGTGTGAAGTAAAATGAATATGTGGGTAACATGAATTGTGGCATGTATGTGCTGTTTGAAGTGGAAGTTAAGGTCAACAAAGTATTTATTCTTTCTAAAGTTAATCTCTTATAAATTGATCAGGGAAAATCATGTTAAATCCTTCCTTCTGCTGCTAAATTTTTAACTTGTGGCCTTGTTTCATTTGTTGTCAATGTTAGTTATACAATATAATTAGCAATGCATGACAAATCACTGTTGAATTGAACAGAATTTATGTTTCAAAAGAACTGAATTCATTTAAAAAGCTATTAACGTGTTACTATACTTTTAAATTAGATGTTTCACAGAAAGTCTAAAATTCTTAATATTTGAAGCATGATTATTAGTAATTGCAATTTAACCTTGTATATTTGGATCAGATGTGCTTGGATAATTTTTATCATGACAAGAAATTATTTTTATGAATTCAAATGAATATTGTTACTCTGTCTTATTTTATTCTGATTTGAATATGAAATTTTAAGAACTTATATGGCACTGTTATCAGGTTTTGAAAGGAAAATTGAAAATGAGATATATTTCTCATATTGTTAATGAGTACAGGACGTTTCTTTAAAGTATAAACTATGTTAAATTGTGATATAAATATGCAGGCTTTTGTGTACACAAAAGACTTGTCTGTATTGATAAAGCTGAAAATTGTTGAAAATAAATAAAAGAAATACCTAAAAATTGTTATTTGTTCCTTCTTATACGACCGCCAAAAAAAATGGGTTGTATAATGCTATCATATGGTCGTTGTTGACTGAAGACGCATTTAGTTTCCAGACAATAACTTTAATTTAAGCAAATGGATCTCTATAGATTTTTACCAGAAGGTTCAGTACCACTAAAGGAAGGTTGGGATTAATTTTGGGGATAATGGTCCCAACTGTTCAGGAATTAGAGGCCCAAATAGGGCCCAAAACTAGCATTTTTCTACTCTCAGGATAATAACTTGTGTATAAGTATTTCAATTGCTCTGAAATTGTACCACAATGTTTAATACCACAAGTAGATGGTTTGGACAGTTTAGGAATTCAGGGCCAAAAACAAGCATTTTTATACGACCGCAAAATTTGAAAAATTTTTCGTCGTATATTGCTATCACGTTGGCGTCGTCGGCGTCGTCGTCGTCGTCGTCGTCGTCGTCGTCGTCGTCGTTGTCCGAATACTTTTAGTTTTCGCACTCTAACTTTAGTAAAAGTGAATAGAAATCAATGAAATTTTAACACAAGGTTTATGACCACAAAAGGAAGGTTGGGATTGATTTTGGGAGTTTTGGTCCCAACATTTTAGGAATTAGGGGCCAAAAAGGGCCCAAATATGCATTTTCTTGGTTTTCGCACTATAACTTTAGTTTAAGTGAATAGAAATCTATGAAATTTTGACACAAGGTTTATGACCACAAAAGGAAGGTTGGGATTGATTTTGGGAGTTTTGGTTCCAACAGTTTAGGAATTAAGGGCCAAAAAAGGGTCCAAATAAGAATTATTCTTGGTTTTCGCACAATAACTTTAGTATAAGTAAATAGAAATCAATGAAATTTTAACACAAGGTTTATGACCACAAAAGGAAGGTTGGGATTGATTTTTGGAGTTAAGGTCACAACAGTTTATGAATTAGGGGCCAAAAAGGGGCCCAAATAAGCATTATTTTTGGTTTTTGCACCATAACTTTAGTATAAGTAAATAGAAATCTATGAAATTTAAATACAGGGTTTATGACCATAAAAGGAAGGTTGGGTTTGATTTTGGGAGTTTTGGTCCTAACAGTTTAGGAATAAGGGGCCCAAAGGGTCCAAAATTGAACTTTGTGATTTCATCAAAAATTGAATAATTGGGGTTCTTTGATATGCCGAATCTAACTATGTATGTAGATTCTTAATTTTTGGTCCCGTTTTCAAATTGGTCTACATTAAGGTCCAAAGGGTCCAAAATTAAACTTGGTTTGATTTTAACAAAAATTGAATCCTTGGGGTTCTTTGATATGCTGAATTTAAAAATGTACTTAGATTTTTAATTATTGGCCTAGTTTTCAAGTTGGTCCAAATGGGGGTCCAAAATTAAACTTTGTTTGATTTCATCAAAAATTGAATAAATGGGTTCTTTGATATGCCAAATCTAACTGTGTATGTAGATTCTTAATTTTTGGTCCAGTTTTCAAATTGGTCTACATTAAGGTCCAAAGGGTCCAAAATTAAACTAAGTTTGATTTTAACAAAAATTAAATTCTTGGGCTTATTTGATATGCTTTATCTAAATATGTACTTTGATTTTTGATTATGGGCCCAGTTTTCAAGTTGGTCCAAATCAGGATTCCATATCAAGTATTGTGCAATAGCAAGAAATTTTCAATTGCACAGTATTGCACAATAGCAAGAAATATCTAATTGCACAATATTGTGCAATAGCAATTAATTTTCAATTGGAGTTATCTTTCTTTGTATAGAATAGTAGTTGATAATATATGTTGGAAATTTGCCAGACATGACTATGATGTCATTTTCTATTTTTATTTGCCAATAACTTTATGTAAATAACTTCATTGGAAATTTGCCAATATAAAATGTTGCTGATGAAGCTTTTTTTCCTTATCTTATCTATAATGTTTTTAGATAATGTATGTTGGACATTTGCCAGACATGACTATGATGTCATTTTCTATTTTTATTTGCCAATAACTTTATGTAAATAACTTCATTGGAAATTTGCCAATATAAAATGTTGCTGATGAAGTTTTTTTTATTGTTTTATACAATAAACAATGTATATTCACTACCAACCAATCTTTACCATTCAGTGATAACAAGCACTTTATTTTACATTTTAATATTTTATGATGTATTTAAAAGAGTAGTTATTGTTGCAAACTCCATTAGAAATTTGAATTGATATCAGTTTTGGAGAAAGGGAAACGGGGATGTGAAAAAAAGGGGGGGGGGGGGTTTAAATTTTTCTCATTTCAGATTTCATAAATAAAAAGAAAATTTCTTCAAACATTTTTTTGAGAGGATTAATATTCAACAGCATAGTGAATTGCTCAAAGGCAAAAAAAAAAAAAAAAAAAAAAAAAAAAACTTTTAAGTTCATTAGACCACATTCATTCTGTGTCAGAAACCTATGCTGTGTCAACTATTTAATTTTAGATTTAAAAAGTTTGAAGAAGAAATCTTTAATTGATTTGTAAAATCTTGACATTTGTTTTGTGTAAAAAAAACCCATGTAATGTCAAAAATTTGATCACAATCCAAATTCAGAGCTGTATCACGCTTGAATGTTTTGTCCGTACTTGCCCCAACTGTTCAGGGTTCGACCTCTGCGGTCGTATAAAGCTGCGCCCTGCGGAGCACCTGGTTGTAGTTTCTTGTGTGCAAGTATATGGATCTCTCTGATATTGTACCACAAAGTTCCATGTCACAAAAGGAAGGCTGGGATTGAGTTGGGGGTTATTGCCCTATTATTGCAGGAATTATGGGCCAAGAAAGGGCCAAAAACAAGCATTTTTAGCTCACCTGTCCTAAAAGGCCAAGTGAGCTTTTCTCATCACTTGGCGTCCGGCGTCGTCGTTCGTCGTCCAGCGTCGTTAACTTGTACAAAAATCTTCTCTGAAACTACTGGGCCAAATCAAACCAAACTTGGCCACAATCATCATTGGGGTATCTAGTTTAAAAAATGTGTCCAGTGACCTGGCCAACCAACCAAGATGGCCGCCATGGCTAAAAATAGAACGTAGGGGTAAAATGCAGTTTTTGGCTTATAACTCCAAAACCAAAGCATTAAGAGCAAATCTGACATGGGGTAAAATTGTTTATCAGGTCAAGATCTATCTGCCCTGAAATTTTCAGATGAATCGGACAACCCGTTGTTGGGTTGCTGCCCCTAAATTGACAATTTAAGGACATTTTACTGTTTTTGGTTATTATCTTGAATATTATTATAGATAGAGATAAACTGTAAACAGCAATAATGTTCAGCAAAGTAAGATTTACAAAAAGGTCAAATATGACCGAAATGGTCAGTTGACCCCTTTAGGAGTTATTGCCCTTTATAGTCAATTTTTAACCATTTTTCGTAAATCTTAGTTATCTTTTACAAAAATCTTCTTCTCTGAAACTACTGGGCCAAATTAATCCAAACTTGGCCAAAATCATCATTGGGGTATCTAGTTTAAAAAATGTGTGGCGTGACCCTGCCAACCAACCAAAATGGCCGCCATGGCTAAAAATAGAACATGGGGTAAAATGTAGATTTTGGCTTATATCTCTGAAACCAAAGTATTTAGAGCAAATCTGATAGGGATAAATTGTTTATCAGGTCAAGATCTATCTGCCCTGAAATTTTCAGACAAAACAGACACCCTGTTGTTGGGTTGCTGCCCTAGAATTAGTAATTTTAAGGAAATTTTGCAGTTTTTGGTTATTATCTTGAATATTATAATAGATAGAGATAAACTGTAAACAGCAATAATGTTCAGCAAAGTAAGATCTACAAATAAGTCAAACATGACCAAAATTGTCAAGTTACCCCTTAAGGAGTTATTGCCCTTTATAGTCATTTTTTAACAATTTTCATAAATTTTTGTAAATTTTTGTAAATTTGTAGAATATATTTTCCACTGTAATTACTGGGCCAAGTTCATTATAGATAGAGTAGCAAGAAGAATGTCCAGTAAAGTAAGATCTACAAACACATCATGATCACCAAAACACAATTTTGTCATGAATTTATCTGTGTACATTGTTTAATATGCACATAGACCAAGGTGAGCGACACAGGCTCTTGAGAGCCTCTAGTTTTAGTTTCCAGACAATAACTATTGTTTAAGTGTATGGATCTCTCTGAAATTGTACTACAAGGTTCCATACTACAAAAGATAGGGTGGGATACAGTGTAAGGGAAATTAAACTAGAGGCTCTAAAGAGCCTGTGTCGCTCACCTTGGTCTATGTGAATATTAAAGGAAGCAGATGGATTCATGACAAAATTGTGTTTTGGTGATGGTAATGTGTTTGTACATCTTACTTTACTGAACATTCTTGCTGCTTAAAATTATCTCTATCTATAATGAACTTGGCCCATTAGTTTCAGTGGAAAATGTTAGTAAAAATTTACAAATTTTATGAAAATTGTTAAAAATTGACTATAAAGAATAATAACTCCTAAGGGGGTCAATTGACCATTTCGGTCATGTTGACTTATTTGTAAATCTTACTTTGCTGAACATTATTGTTGTTTACAGTTTATCTCTATCAATAATAATATTCAAGATAATGACCAAAAACAGCAAAATTTCCTTAAAACTAACAATTTAGGGTCAGCAACCCAACAACGGGTTGTCCGATTCATCTAAAAATTTCAGAGCAGATAAATGTTGACCTGATAAACAATTTTACTCCATGTCAGATTTGCTCTAAATGCTTTGGGTTTTGAGTTATAAGCCCAAAACTGCATTTTACCCCATGTTCTATTTTTAGCCATGACGGCCATCTTGGTTGGATGGCTGGGTCACCGGACACATTTTTCAAACTACTAACCCAAAAGATGATTGTGGCCAAGTTTGGATTAATTTGGCCAAGTAGTTTCAGAGGAAAAGATTTTTGTAAAAGATTACTAAGATTTACGAAAAATGGTTAAAAATTGACTATAAAGGGCAATAACTCCTAAAGGGGTCAACTGACCATTTCAGTCATGTTGACTTATTTGTAAATCTTACTTTGGTGAACATTATTGCTGTTTATAGTTTATCTCTATCTATAATAATATTCAAGATAATAACCAAAAAGAGCAAAATTTCCTTAAAATTACTAATTCAGGGCCAGCAACCCAACAACGGGTTGTCCGATTCATCTGAAAATTTCAGGGCAGATAGATCTTGAACTGATAAACAATTTTACCCCATGTCAGATTTGCTCTAAATGCTTTGGGTTTTGAGTTATAAGCCAAAAACTGCATTTTACCCCATGTTCTATTTTTAGCCATGGCAGCCATCTTGGTTTGATGACCGGGTCACCGGACACAATTTTCAAACTACTAACCCAAAAGATGATTGTGGCCAAGTTTGGATTAATTTGGCCCAGTAGTTTCAGAGGAGAAGATTTTTTGTAAAATATTACTAAGATTTACGAAAAATGGTTAAAAATTGACTATAAAGGGCAATAACTCCTAAAGGGGTCAACTGACCATTTCAGTCATGTTGACTTATTTGTAAATCTTACTTTGCTGAACATTATTGATGTTTACTGTCTATCTCTATCTATAATAATATTCAAGATAATAACCAAAAACAGCAAAATTTCCTTAAAATTACTAATTCAGGGGCAGCAACCCAACAACGGGTTATCCGATTCATCTGAAAATTTCAGGGCAGATAGATCTTCACCTGTTTAACAATTCTACCCCTGTCAGATTTGCTCTAAATGCTTTGGTTTTTGAGTTATAAGCCAAAAACTGCATTTTACCCCTATGTTCTATTTTTAGCCATGGCGGCCATCTTGGATGGTTGGCCGGGTCACCGGACACATTTTTTAAACTAGATACCCCAATGATGATTGTGGCCAAGTTTGGTTTAATTTGGCCCAGTAGTTTCAGAGGAGAAGATTTTTGTAAAAGTTAACGACGACGACGGACGACGACGACGGACGCCGGACGACGGACGCCGGACGACGGACGCCAAGTGATGAGAAAAGCTCACTTGGCCTTTTAGGCCAGGTGAGCTAAAAAGGGATTAAAAAAGTTGGGGGGAGGGGTCCAATTTATTTTCTTCAAATTTTCAAATTTTTGAAATTTTCTTTGTAATTGCACAATAAATTTGTAAGATCTTGACATTAGTATTGTCAGAAAACCTATATTATGTCAAAAATTTGATCACAATCCAAATTCAGATAGTATCAATCTTGAATAATGCGTCTAAATTTGCCCCAATTGTTCAGGGTTCAACCTCTGCGGTGGTATCAGGCTGTGCTCAGCGAAGCATTTTATTACTCCAGTTCTGTAGTTGCAAAATAGGAAAGTTGCTGAAAAGAAAATTCACTGTTAAAATGAAAGTACTGTAAATTCAGAAATAACTGTGTGCATTTATTATTGTGATTTAGTGATTTTAATATTGCAATATTGAGAAAATCCTGTGTAATTCATAGGGAAAATTTTAAAATCCGAATTTAAATGAACTCTAACAAAAACAGCAGTCATTCCCAAGAAGTTCCGTCATTGAAGAGAGGATTCAGTGGTCAAACCAGTACATGTGTGACAATGACCTCACTAGATATACCTAAACAAATTTAGAAAAAAAAATCATGGCAGCAGAGAAAATTAAATGGTCAAAATGAAACAAAACAGAATGTATGTATGTGCCTGTCCCAAAGTCAGGAGCCTGTAATTAGTTGTTGTCGTTTGTTACTGTGTATCATATTTGTTTTTCGTTTTTTTTTTTGTACATAAATAAGGTCGTTAGTTTTCTCGTTTGATTTGTTTTACATTGTTATTTTGGGCCTTTAATAGCTGACTATTCAGTATGGACTTTGCTCATTGTTGAAGGCCGTATGGTGACCTATAGTTGTTATTTTCTGTGTCATTTTGGCCTCTTGTGGAGAGTTGTCTCATTGGCAATCCTACCACATCTTTTTTTTTATATATTAAAAACTATGAACTTCACAAAAAAAAAGAATGATTAAAAAAAAAATCTACAAAGAAAAAATCCATTGGCCAAATTAGACAAAACAGGCACATGTTACAATGACCATAATTGAATGTTGTATGAACTTTTCTGGACCCTGTAGGGAAGAGAAAACTACCATCTGAGTGGTCAAACTAAGCTCAAGATGACAAAACAGGAAAAGTGGCAATGGCCAATAGAATTATAGAAGTATTATTAACATATGAAAACATCAAAATTCCAATTTAATGCTGTGGAAATGTAATGCAGAAATTGTGAGCTTTTATCATTTGTTATTATTTTTGGCTGTTACACCACAACCAGGTTATGCTTTTTTTGTTGGCAGTTTTGTCTTAAATAAGACTCGTTTGATTTATTAGGGTTCCAGTTAGGCAGCAACCATTTGATTTTCTGGGGGGGCTATGGTTTTTTTTGGAAAAAAAAGTTTGTTTCCAGTTTTTGGAGAAAAAAATAATTTGTTTTTGATTCTGAGAAAAAAAAATTGTTTGTTTCACCCTCAGCTGCCACTATATGTAATGCTAAAATTGAAAGAAAAAAATTGTTTTCGACTTGTCGCGGAAAAAATAGATTGTTTTTCGCCGCAGGCGAAAAAAAAAAATTGTCCAGAAAAAATAACCATAGCCCCCCCCCAGAAAATCAAATGGTTGCTGCCTTATTGTTGAAGGCTGTATGGCTGTGCTCATAATTGCTTAAATCCGCTTCATTAGGACTCTGTTGGATAGTTGTTTAATTGGCAATCATACCCCATCTCCTTATTTTATATAAAAAACGGATCTCCAAAGAGAAAATCCAATTGCCAGATGAGACCAAACCAGCACAGGGACCATGTCTACACTAGATTTAAAGTTCTACAAACATCGCTTTAACAGCAAAATTCTATTGCAATTGTCAAGATATATAGGACAACAAAGATTCAGAAAGCAATGACATTTTTCCAATAAAACAAGGTCTAAGGTATGGAGAATTTGTGAGTACATCCTTGCTATAGAAAGACGTTTGAAATTTGCCTTACTTGATATTACTTTTTTAGTGTTGTAGTTCAATTCAGGGCATAACAATAAAAGTCAGGTTGACAAATACCAGTCTTGTGTTAAGAAAACATTTTCAGCTTATTTCAAAAACTAGTATGAAACAACCAAAACTTTGTTTCAGTAAAATTAAAGGTCCAAAAAGCGCAAATTTATGTGGAAAAAAACAAACAAGAGTCCTTTCAAGACCTAATTATTAGTTTTCCCTCAATGTGTCTTTGAATTAATGTATTGGGGATCTATACCAAACATCTCTATCGCTAAATACACTATATCCGACGATCTCTCGACAGGCCTTTATGTTTGCAATTTTATCAGATGGCCGTTTTCTGTAAATGTCCGAATTCCAGAAGGAAATTGGCACCGTAGTAATCAATCGCTCCTTTTTAAATATCATATGAAGATCATATTTTGCATATATGACTCCTGTAAGTGTACTATCTATTCCTGATTTTGGATTCAAGAAGCAATGTCTTAATTTTTTTTCCTGAAGAACTAGTACATGTAGTTGACAATGACACTTAATTTCGTGTCGTTTATTTGTCAGCAAACGTCTGGGACTTTGCAAAAACACTAATTTAGCTATCATAAGGTACGCATGAAACCAACAGTTAAACATTTCCGGAGCACAAAGTTAAAATTACCCTTGGTATGTTGGTGGGTTTCGTGTTGCTCAACCTCTCTCTTACTCTCTCATTCGCTCAACCACACTCTCCGTCTCATCCTCTTAATTACTTACTGTTTTCCACTCACATACCTCTCATCCACTCACTCATACTCTTATCCACTTCTTTACTGATTTCCATATCTCTTGCACGTAAAAGACACTCTTGTAGATTTTGAAAAAGAGCAGGCTAATGCCGCTACAAGGCAGCACTCGCACCCGGAAAGTGGAAAGGTATTAACGTCATTAATACAAGTTGCAATAACTTGTCACGTTTCCAATTCACTGTAAATAAATATTTTTAAACTAAACTGTTTTCCACTCACACACCCTCTCATGATACATAAGTGTCCTTACAAACAACGGTATATTGTTGGGTCTTCCAAGTTCTCCACGAAATCTCTTTCTAAATTATTAACATCTATTTTATCAGCAATCAAAGCCGGGCTTCAAAGTTATTGTGAAACTGCCTATTCTAGAGGTGGCGTGAATCAGATGTGGATACTAAAAACTTCCAAAGATCTTTTAGAGTACATACAATCTAACTCTCTTTCATCTTGCAATAGTATTAAAGCATTTGACTTTTCTACACTTTACACAAGTATTCCACATTTCCAAAAGAAAAATTGAAAGAATTGGTATTGCTTTGTTTCATAAAAAAGAATGGCCAACGTAGATACAAGTATCTTGTCTTAGGGAGGGATAAATCCTACTTTGTATAGGATTACTCTGATTCAAACGAAAAATTCTCTGAAACTGACACGTCCACTTGTATTTTTTGTCCATCTGATGAGTTAAGCCTTTTTCAACTGATTTTTATTATAGTTCGTTCTTATGTTGTACTGTTATACCACTGTCCCAGGTTAGGGGAGGGTTGGGATCCCGCTAACATGTTTAACCCCGCCACATTATTTATGTATGTGCCTGTCCCAAGTCAGGAGCCTGTAATTCAGTGGTTGTCGTTTGTTTATGTGCTACATATTTGTTTTACGTTCATTTTTTTACATGAATAAGGCCGTTAATTTTCTTGTTTGAATTGTTTTACATTGTCTTATCGGGGCCTTTTATAGCTGACTATGCGGTATGGGCTTTGTTCATTGTTGAAGGCCGTACGGTGACCTATAGTTGTTAATGTCTGTGTCATTTTGGTCTTTTGTGGATAGTTGTCTCATTGGCAATCATACCACGTCTTCTTTTTTATATTATCAAGATGCTAGATTTCTTGATTGACAACATATTTGTTACGTTCGGAGGACGTGTTTTTCAACAGACTGTCGGCATTCCAATGGGAACCAATTCTGCCCCTCTTCTTGCCTACTTGTTTCTTTATTATTGTGAGGTTGGCTTCATACAGGAACTTCTTAGGAAGAAAGATAAGAAGTTAGCAACATCCTTTTACTCTATTTTCCGCTATATAAATGATGTTCTTTCACTAAGTAATTCATAATTTGGTGACTATGTTGAACGCATCTATCCCATCGAACTAGAGATAAAGGATACAACAGATACAGTTAAGTCGGCCTCATATCATGACTTTCATCTAGAAATTGGCAATGAGGGTCGGTTGAAAACAAAACTCTACGACAAAAGAGATGATTTCAGCTTTCCAATTGTGAATTTTCCATTTCTAAGTATCAACATTCCAGCAGCACCTGCATACGGGGTATATATTTCCCAATTGATATTCCCGTGCTTGCATTTCCTATCATGATTTTCTTGATAGAGGGTTGCTACTCACAAGGAAGCTATTAAACCATGAGTTCCAAATGGTGAAGTTGAAATCATCCCTTCGTAAATTTTCAACGCCATCACGAGTTGGTTGACTGTTATGGAATAACCGTTTCACAAATGATATCAGATACGTTCCTTACGTCGTAACTACAATCCCCTTCCCTTTCATGAATGTGACCTACCGAATAAGACTATTTACCGGATTTGTAATAACATGAGCAACACGACGGGTGCCACATGTGGAGCAGGATCTGCTTACCCTTCCGGAGTACCTGAGATCACCCCTAGTTTTTGGTGGGGTTCGTGTTGCTTATTCTTTAGTTTTCTATGTTGTGTCATGTGTACTATTGTTTGTTTGTTTGTCTTTTTTCATATTTAGCCATGGCGTTGTCAGTTTATTTTCGATTTATGAGTTTGACTGTCCCGCTGGTATCTTTCGCCCCTCTTTCATTCAGACATATTCACTCTCATTAAGAAACATTCACTCTCTCACAAATTCTCTCACCGCATACCGTTTAATGGGTCTTTAATAATTACTCAAAATGTGTTGGCACTCAATCTTACTTGAAAACAGCGTGTTCTCCAGTGCTTTAATTCTTGTTTCAGTATTGTTTTCATTGCATTTGTTTACATATATGTTTACATAAACAATTAATATTCATACATTACACAAACACATGTGCGTTGAAACAGAGATAACCATATAATATGTTCGTTATATGGGCGAATAGAATCCCGCGATACCTCCCCCTCCTCGTTATCCGCCACCACTGCTATACTATATTCTATTCGCACACAGAGCAATTAAAAGTAATCTTTTATTATTCAATATTGTTCGTGTCAACATGAGCAAATCTTTTTGAAATTAATAGCTTTTAGATGCGGGGTTTCAAGCTGGTAATCTTTTTTTTTTAATCACCATGTCACGTTTTAGAACGCTATATACCACAGGATTGCAGTTTGATTAAAATATGTTGGAGCCGAATCGAGTACGCCCTAGAGCGCATAGCTCTTCCCATCGCGGAAAAAAAAATAGTTTTTTCTTTCTGAAAATTGTTAAAAAAGTCTTCTGGCTACACTCGGATGCTTTATTGTAACTTTGGAATATTACGTGAACTTTCCTCTGACCTGTTTCTGCCTCTATTTGTCTCTAGTTCCAAAATAAACAGTTTTTGGCCGAGTTTGTCCGGTCTCCCTTTAATCAACACTACACCAGAGTATTCTGAACCGGAAGTACTGATACATAACATGTAATTTTGTAAACAAGTGGTTTCAGGAAACACTTCTAACACACATATGCAAAATGGATAAGAAAGGATCTCCTGATAAGGTTGCAGAAGGTAGAAGAAAGGCAAATTCGATGATCGTACCTGCGCCTGGATCTGAAGAGCGAAGTGTTAATTTTAAAATAAGCGATGGAAATGCCTCCAGTTCTGAGACCCAACCTCCACGCAAACAACCACAAAAGTTGTCAAGGAACAGGTAAGTTACAAAAAATTGGATGCAGTTCATTTTCAGGGGCAACCATTTCATTTTCTTTGGGGATGGGGTGGGGCCAGAGGGCTTTCAAAATGAATAACTGAAAATAATTTAATATAACTGCACAAAACATGCAAAACAAGAATTATAAATGAATGTTATGCAACACAAAAGACAGGAAACAAATGTGTAGACAAAAAGAAAATTCTCAGTGGCTTAGGGGGATGGGTGATTAAATGTATGCATAGCATCAAATGAGGCCACTCATGGGGGTGTCTCAAGTAATCACATAATCACTAATGTGAAAATTCACGGATACAATGTCATGAATGTAGTACAAGCAGGATTTGAACCCTAATTCTTTAATAGGATCTAAAGGCAGCACTCTTACCAATTAAAAGTAGATCTTCCCGAACTCAACTAGTTAAACTACATTTTCATGTACTTAGTCTTTTATATCTCCAGGTCTACAACATGACATAATCATTAATTATTTTTTTTTTAAACAAGAGGATTAAATGATCAAAATACAGTCCTAGATTTTCAAATAATTATTAGATATCTGGTCTCGTAACCAAATAATCACTTAATAAAAAAAAGCCTATGAGCATGATGAGTATACATGCTCACAGATTAAAATAAATTATCAATCCTGAAAATCCTCTCTGAAACAGATCTAATTGATGAACGTCAAATGAAAGTTTTGAAATAAATTGAAATTAGATTTTATTTTTGTCATCATCATGATCATTAAGAAATTATGACATCAAAATATAATTTTTTTTCTTTATCTGTTGGAATTGTCATGGTAAAAATTGTGATTCCCAGTGGACCTAACTTCAAAATTCTATGTGAAAACAAGTGGTTTGAAGCAATGTACACTGTAAATGCAACCTACATGTATGGGGATTGGCAGGCAACTTTAAGATCTGACATCTCATGATCACTTTTGCCTAAGATTACCTGTATTCAACAAAATCTTTCAGAATTTTAGGTCCTCAGGCTCAATGCTCTTCAAGTTCACACGACATTTGGCCTTTTTAACTTTTGTGATTTGTCTATTATGGATGAGTCTTTTGTAGACAGAATGGATATCTATGATAAGTTTATTTAAAACTGTTCTTTGACCTTTAACATGTTCTAAACCTGATTTGCTTATAAGTGACCTTGCGACCTAAAAAGGGTATGCTACTAGAGCCCTTCATTTATATACTACTCAGGGTCTCCACAATAGGCGCAAACATCGATTTACTCAATTTGAAAATAATATTTTAGTCCTGTTTATACTGCATATTAAATGCTGTCAGGAATATGACAGTTGTTATCCACTTGCTTGATGTGTTTAAGCTTTTGATTTTGCCATTTGATTAGGGACTTTCCATTTTGAATTTTCCTCAGAGTTCAGTATTTTTGTGATTTTACCTTTTAACATCAAATTCCTCTGGTACAATGTACATTGTACCTATTTTCCGTACAGCACATATGATTAGGAAATAGGTGGCTGCATGTACATGTACATCATAAATGATGTACATGTACAAATGAATTAGACATAGCATACAGGTAGCTTTACAGTGTCTGATTTTCTAATGACTTGTGTCATTTGAAAACCAAATTTGGTTACAGTTGATATTTTCAAAAAATAAAAAGAACAAAAATCATAAATCTACAAAATGCATTTGTTCTGAGCATTCCTGATGCAGGTAACTATAAAAAAAACTCACTGGACACACCAAATTTTACACTGATTTCAACCTTTTTAATCTGGACTATATCACTTTTTTATCAATTTTTTATAATTGATGATATAATAATCAGTTATACACATGTATAATGAAAAAATACTATTAGAAAATGTCTGTACCAAGTCATAAATATGACAGTTGGTTTGATATGTTTGAGCTTTTGATATTGCCATTTTTTCCGTTTTAAATTTTCCTCAGAGTTCAATATTTTGCGATTTTACTTTTTAGATGTTCTCAAAATAGCCAAGTAATGTTTTCTTGAATATATATTGCATTACTTTTGATTTGTAATTTTGTAATGTTTAACTTATTCAAAGAGTCAATTAGAGTCAACAAGAATTGTTAAAGATCATGGTCAACAATTAGAAGACAAGTCCTTGTTTCAAAATTCTAAAAGGGTGTGGGAATTTCGAACAAATATATTATATTATTTCAGTTAGTAATAATTAAACCATTTATAAGACGTTTCGGCCACTGGACTTCTTCAGTTTCTTTATTATAGGTAGAACAATTGTTAATAAAAAGAACATTCATGATTAAAGATCACAACTAACATTTAAATGTAGATTGACTGATAATAAAAACACATTCATGGCATGAAACAAAAGAACCTCACCCATTTAAAGTTTTGTTTCGTGGAAATTGAATTTTGTCCTATAAAAAAAAAAATTTATTGTGATAACCATTAGTCATTTTAGTCGTTGTTAGTTAGATTTTTTGCGACAATTAAGAATTAGTCTGTTCAGTTTTGTAGAAATTAAGACTTGTAATAATCGGTGAGTTTCAATATACGGTGGATTCATTTATTTTTACGGATATCTTTTTTTTGATTGAGGAATTCTTCAATTTTCATGGACGTTTGATTTTTCTGATTAAACACAGTATGTATGCAAGCTTTTAGAAAATGTGTAGAAAGTCCATCTCTGGGTGTGGAATTTTTTGCTGTGTTGGATACTCATAAATGGCATTTGGCTGTTTGACACATGCCCCTTTTCCATTAACTCAATTTTATTTGTTAGACATTCATGACATTAAAATCTGGAGTTTACTGATATCCATGAAAATTTGAAAAATCATATATGTATGTAACCAGCTGTATGCAACAGTAAATAGGTATATCATTATATCAATGTTAAAATGGCATGCTTCAGTTAATTTATTATCAAACAATAACACAGGTTAAATAGCAAAGACAATAATAAGAAGAGAATATGTTAACTGTTTAGTTTTAAGGATTTAACACCAAGAAAAGTACTTTTAAAACACTCCATAAATGCAAAATTTATCAAGTGTTATTTAAAGAAATTAACATTTATTATGAGCATTAATACATATGTGTATTTCCTGTCTAAGGGAGCTACCATTTGATTTTTATGGGGGGGCTAGGATGAAAAATTTTGTCCTGCTTTTTTTTTTAGTTGTAATCTCTGTCCTGCCTTTTTATTTTTTACTCTATTCGATCCTGCTTTTTTTTTTACTAGTTTATCCTGACTTTTTTTACACAAATTGTCATCCTGCCTTTTTTTTTTTACCAAGTTGCTCATCCTGCCTTTTTTTTTTACTCAAAACTCCTGTCCTGCCTATTTTTTTCAAATTTCATCCTAGCCCCCCCATAAAAATCAAATGGTAGCTCCCTAAGGTCAGTGGTTAACTCCATTCACCAAATAGCCAATATTGATGAAAGTGGCCTTAAACATCACAAAGCAATCAATCATTTAAAATATGGGTGAAGTTGTTGATAATTGGAGGGTAACCCTAGATACATATATATGCCGACAATTATAAGCAGGGATCTCCATGACCTAGCTGTTTTATAATAGCTCACTTTGGCATTGTTAGATACATGTATTGTCCACCATTGTCAAAAAATGATTTAGTGAAAGTAAGTTGGTTGACATCTACTGTTAGTTGCAATAGATAATTGGTAACAGATTATGAGATGTCAGACAATTAAACAACACTAGAGAAAAATATTTGTTTAAAACAAATTTCGCTTAATATATAAGCAATTAATGTGCATGATTTTTTTCTTCTGTCTACTTAGCTTTCCAAATGGATCTACTAGAAGCAGGTAAATTAAGTGTTGTCACATGTAGTTAGTAGTGCTAGTTGAAAAAAAAATACTGACTTTTGATTATTCAAGAAGTAGCTTGTGAATATTGAAAAAGGGAAGGTAATGTGCATTTCTTTTAAGTCACAATTTAGTAACCCAAAATCAATGCAAAGACATGATATTTCCACATGATCTTAACCCTTTCCTCCATTGAAATTTATGTTTTGCATACTTGATTCACATAGGATTTTTCAACAAAATATTGAAAATATGCTTTGAAGTATAAATGCATTGCCAAAAACAAATATTCCATCAAATAAATTTTAGTTGGATATGCTTATGAATATCCTTTTCATATTCGATACAAATTTTATTAAGTCTGATGCAGACACTTTGTAGTCAAAGCGTTTCAACTAAGGTACTACACAGGCGTCAAAAGGCGTCATTATGGAGGAAAGGGGGAGGCGTCATTATAGAGGAAAGGGTTAACTATCAATTGGCAAGCAACTCAGTTACTGTACAGTCTGAAATGCTCTTTAGCAGTGACTAGTTATCAATTTTAGTTACTATGTCAAGTTTGTTAATTCAGTACCAAAAAGTCTTAGAATAATCTTTTATTTACCAAAAACTTGTGATAAACAAAAAGACAGATTGCACTTTATTTTTATGTTGCAATTTTAATATGAATGATCCAGTCGAAATGGACATTTTTGGAGGAGGATTCTACTTATTTGGTCTCATTGCATATTTTATCTTATATGTTGCTTAGCATGAGTAAGTGCTTTTCTCTAGTTTGGTAAATAGATTCATAAATTTCTTTGATATGTTTTCTTTCATTTACATGTATGACTAAAAGTGCCTTTAAATGACTCATATTGAGTTATTTAAAAGAATTTTATAAAAAGTTCAGATATAAACATGATGTTAAGAACAATAATTGTAGATTTTATGTAGAGGACTTGCAATATTTTTAAATCTTTTATTTGATAAATTTCATTCCTAATTCGACTAGATTAACTTATATCAGAAGTTGTTTATTTACAATTAAGAACAATTTAATGAATATTTGTTATTAGTGATATAGTTATCTTGTCATGCAAAAAATTCCAGAAAATCTTTGGTATCCATGAATTTCTTTTCAAAATTAATAATTTTATTTAAAGTAAACTATTGAAAATTAATATTCCTGTAAATTAAAGTAAAATTTTAGTAAGATATATTAAATAAACCTAATACAATAACATACTAACATTAATGGGTGTGTTATATTAAAAATTTCTGTAAGATATATGAATTTTATATACATGTAGTATTATATATTAACCCTAATGGTTCTAAATTTTCAGTTTTATGTTCATAATCGTGTGATTTAAACAGAGATAAACTTTTAAATGTACAAATGACTATAGTTTTAAATAAGAGTTCGATATATTTACTTTTTTTAACTTGTAAATACTGATAAACAAAAAGGAAGAACAGTGAGTGTTTATATACTATAGGACTTATAAGAAATGAAACGTCATTCAATCCCAAACGGAAAGATGGAAGTAAATCGTCCCGTATTAAGGTTAGATAATAATGCAGTAGTTTATTTAGTTATGGATCCATTACATAAATATACTGTGAAAGTTCACAAGATTTAAATTTCATATATAATCGCATTAAAAAACTCATCAGAGGTCTAATTTTTATGAAAATTTAACCAGTTAACTTATATAAAAAGATCAAGTATTTTTTTTTATAGTTATATCATATAATATTTTTATGTCATGTCACTACTGAGAACTCATTATTTATTAAGAAATATTGAATAAAAGTGTCATTTACCTAAAAAGCCATAGAACTGGTTTTTAGCTCACCTGGCCTAAAAGGCCAAGTGAGCTTTTCTCATCACTTGGCGTCCGTCGTCGTCTGTCGTCGTTAACTTTTACAAAAATCTTCTCCTCTGAAACTACTGGGCCAAATTTAATCAAACTTAGCCACAATCATCATTGGGGTATCTTGTTTAAAAAATGTGTGGTGTGACCTGGCCAACCAACCAAGATGGCCGCCATGGCTAAAAATAGAACATAGGGGTAAAATGTAGATTTTGGCTTATAGCTCTGAAACCGAAGCATTTAGAGCAAATCTGACATGGGGGTTAATTTGTTTATCAAGTCAAGATCTAGCTGCCCTGAAATTTTTCAGACAAATTGGACAATCGGTTGTTGGGTTGCTGTCCCTGAATTGGCAATTTTAAGGAAGTTTTGCAGTTTTTGGTTAATTTCTTGAATATTATTATAGATAGAGATAAACTGTAAACAGCAATAATGTTCAGCAAAGTAAGATCTACAAATAAATCAACATGACAAAAATGGTCAGTTGACCCCTTAAGGAGTTATTACAGCCCTCTACAGTCAATTTTTAACAATTTTCATAAATTTTGTAAATTTTTGTAAATTTTTAACAAAATATTTTCCTTTGTAACTAATGGGCCAAGTTCATTAAAGATGAAGATAATTGTAAGTAGCAAGAATGTTCAGTAAAGTAGGATCTACAAACACATCACCATCACCAAAACACAATTTTGTCATTAATCCATCTGTGTCTTTTGTTGAATATGCACATAGACCAAGGTGAGCGACACAGGCTCTTAAGAGCCTCTAGTTTTTTCTGTACTGATATTCACAACTTGGACTTGTTCCTTTGTACAACAATTTTTTTTTTTTTAAATTACTATATAATCATGATCAGAAATGACCTGGAGAGATTTGTTTCTAAATGCGTTTTATATCTTATGTATATTTACTTAAATAAAGGCAACAGTAGTATACCGCTGTTCAAAACTCATAAATCTATGGACAAAAAACAAAATCGGGATAACAAACTAAAACTGAGGGAAACGCATCAAATATAAGAGGAGAGCAATGACACAACATTAAAATGTAACACACACAGCAACGGACTAAGCATTAGACAAAATCCGATTAGAATAACCAATATAACATCAAAACCAAATACATGAATTTGGGATAGAAAAGTACCGTGACACTTAAAGTGTTTTATATGTAATATATATACATACAAAAATTAAAGCAAAAATTTCGAGTGGTGAGACACTTTTCACCTCTGACTGTATCAATACTTCCATGATTCAATAAAGTTTTAATGCTATTGTACAGTTTTTGTAAAACATCCTAAGTAAAATGTTGTCTGGCTTTAAATGTCAATGATAATATTTAACATACAAGTACATGTACATGTTCGACAACATGCTATATTTCCTCTCTCAAGTAGGGAAGGACATTCATTGAGTAATTAGTATTTAAATGTAAGTGTTCAACAGATTTAGTTGGTATGAAAATTTTTTGTAATCTCTTGTAATTTTTTCACGATTAAAATAAGTAGATATGGTATAATTGCTGTTAAAAGAGCTAAAACCTGGAGTCCATAAAAAAGTAAATACCGGTAAACTTAAAACAAACATGATTCTTGTTTTATGCCACTTTCAGCATTATTGTGCTATTTGTGGTGGAGGAAGCTAGAGTGCCCAGAGAGAACCACCTTTAGTCTCAAGGTCACATTTAAAATTTACCTCAGGTCATCACTTTTAAGTAGGTTTGTAACTACAAGATTCCACATAACAATTGTTTGCAGTGACAAGTCCTTTTAAATGAGATATCAGGTGGCAAGGTCGCCTTCCAAACCCTCAAGGTAACAGGTCATTTATTATCCAGATGTATTTGTAGAAGGTAGATGTATGCATATATATCCTAATTATTTATTGTCTACCATGAATTTTGATTATCTAACCAATTATTTGAAAAGAAATTATATAATTTTGATTATAATAATGTCTGAGGAGCTTCCACCTTCCTGTCTGAAGACATTTAACATAAAAAAGACTTGTATATGTACATGTACTTATACACGTCTGAAAACATTTAACATCAAAACATATACATGTACACAGTGCTTTACAACACTAGGTCAATTTCCTGTATCATCCTTGAGTATGTTGAAATTGACAGTACTTTTATACTTTATGACTTTATGTTATGTTTTTTACACCATAAAACCAAACGGTACATCATGATCTATAACGATTCATTACATATATTTTAAATATACTCAGTAGGAATAGTTACACACAACTTTCTTAAGAAAATTGGTATCCCATTCCCAAAATAATGGTTTTGCTTATCATTGAAGGTACATGTAACCTGGAGCTGTTAGCATGTAAATGGTTTGTTCTGTGGTTGAAAGTTGTCTCATTGCTAATTATATTTTTACAATAAATTCTTAATATATATCTTTAGGTATAAATCAGTTGATTTGATATACAAATGTCAATAAACTCATCATAGATACCAGGACTAAAATTTTACACTTACGCCAGACGCATGTTTTGTCTACAAAAGACTCATCAGTGACGCTCGAATCAAAAAAATTTAAAAGGTTAAATAAATTACGAAGTTGAAGAGCATTGAGGACCAAAAATTTCTAAAAGTTTTGCCAAATACAGCTAACTTGTTATCTATTCCTGAGGTAGAAAAGCCTTAATTAGTAATTCAAAAATTCAAAGTTTTGTAAAAGTAAATGTACTTCAATTTTTAGTCCAAAATGGTCACTAGTGATACTTTTTCAAGTGCATCAGCTTTTTTACAGAACAACAGGGTGCACAGTGCACACATATATAGAAAAGAGAATTTTGAGCCCAAAAATATGAAAAAATAGTGAAAACCAGCCTTAGTCAGAGTCGGATTTAGAGGGGGGGGGGCTTTTTGAGAAAAAATTTGGTTGCTTATATAGGGAATCATTGAAGGGTGACTGGAGCGGGCCCCCTCTTTGGCAGTCAGGGGGCTCCCACTTATGAAAATTTCTGGATCCGCCAGCCTTAGAAATCAACAAATGCTGTGTACAGAAATGAAGACCTTATAATCCCAATCCAGACCCTCATGCGGTTGAAATTGTACTCTATTGCTTTGTTGTGATTAAGAAGGTTGAAAAGAAATGAATGCAGATTTTCTTATGTCATTTAAGTAAGAGAGAGGTTAAAAGATACATCATGTTCCAATGGGACATTCAAAAACTAAATGATAATCCCTTAGCAAAACAGAAAAAGCAGCCAAAAAATGAACAGTGGCAGATCCAGAACTTTTCCTAAGGGGGGGGGGGGGGGGGCTCCAGTCATGCTTCAATGATTCCCTATATAAGCAACCAAATTTTTCCCACTAAAGGGGGCCCGAACCCCACAGGGCCCCCCTGGATCCGCCTATGATGAACTACAGTATACAAAACACAACATAGAAAACTAAGGAATGAGCAACATGAACCCCATATAGTCTTGATCTCAGCTGACTTCCTTTTGAACCTCCTTTATGGATGTCTATTCTTATTCCGTCATATTAAGAAGGAAGTCTTTCTACAATTAATTTATTTTGACATTCGATCCTGTTTACCTGGTTATGCTTTTTAATCTATAATAATAAACAAACAAAAAACATAAACCGGTATATATATAAAATACAAAGTTTATCCTGTAGCTTAAAATAACTCAAAATGTGAAAATTTTAATTTCTTCATTAAAGCTGCTTATCAAAGTCTTAGTGGTAAAACAATTCCCGTTGCTGACAGTTTGGTGTTCAGTATACACTGGGTTTTAAAAAAAAACACAGCTTTGTCTGAAATTAATCGTTTAAAGTGATGGAGAGGGATACAGTTTGTGGGATGACTAGTGAAACTGACTTAGACTTGGACTACTATCGAAGGAGAAACACTTACTGTTCCAGTAAAATTGAGTATTGCCATTTTTTTTTGTTTTTTTTAAGTTTTTAAGAAGTATTTATGCAATTGTTATATAGACAAATAATTGGTGTAGTAATGTTATATAGATTTGGTGCACTTTAATTTATTCATGTTTTATTTTTTCTTGATTTTTTTTTTTATAAAAAATGATAAAGTTGCATGTACAAATGTACATTTAAAATTCAAATGCAAATTTGTATCATGTACTGGTACAGAAATGTATTATATGTTGATCGAAAAAAATGAATTTTATTTTCTAAATTCTGGAGGAGAATTTAACCCTTTGATAAAAAAAAGCCCAGAAGATTAAAAAGTCTATTCATAGATATTTATAAAGTTTTGGGAGTCATAACTTTTGTTGAAAACTGTCAGGGCTGAAAAAGTATTTTTCTGATGTAGGTGACAATTAACACTTTATTTAACAATACTATCATATCTCACACGTGTGGAATATACAGCATGGAGAGATTTTTTGAAAGGTATCACTACTGATCTTCTGCATTCAATATGAAAATTAACTGATTATCCGTATGTGTAAATTCATACATTTGTACTTAACGTATCAGCAGTAGTAGAAATATGATTTCCTGATTCAACTCAGTGATTGATTTAATGTCATCTGCTTAGCCACCAGTGGCAAATATTTCATGCATATTCAAGATTATTGTTCATTGATTTTTTAAAATGTCCAGTGACAAATATTTCATGCACATTCAGGATGATTGGTTAGTTGATTGTTTTCATTGGCAAATATTTCTTACATCAGAATGCAAGATTAGTTGTTGTTTGTGTTAATGTCCAGTGGCTAATATTTCATGCACATTCCGGATGAAAGATTAGTTGTTGTTTGTATTAATGTCCAGTGGCTAATATTTCATGCAAATTCAGCATGAGATTTAATTATACAATGAATGAGTTTATTAGGGAGTTTTTGCATAGTGGGTCAACCAGGATGAAAAGTGAGTAAGTAAATAGACTGCCAAGTGTGAAAAGGTCATGAAATGATAGAGGTGGAAATTGGTCAATACTCTGGTAATCTAGATGTACGGACCCTGAAAAATCTTAATTTCTTATGTGGTTGCATTTGGTAATTGATTTACTCAGTACTCAGTATAAGAACAAAGAGTGAAATTAGATAAAAATAAAAATGAGTTTTTTTTATGCCATAATAAAAAAAAACACAATTTTTAACACACATTGTTCATTTGCTTTTTGTGTTGTTTGCATGATGATCTATGTTATAACTTAGTGGATGGATATACCGTGCATGATCTATGATATAACTTAGTGGATGGATATACCATATCTTTTCATTTCTACTATGTTCAAGTAAGAAATCTAAAATAGTCTTTATTTGAAAACTGTTAGATCTCCATACTAAATTTAAATACCTATGTACTGAAAAATGAACTCTTAAGGTTGACAAAAAAAGCCTTTGTATTTCTTTGATTCAGGAAGTGTGTACAATAATATGTAGGTAATTTAAAAAGGTTTATTTTTTGTTGTTGAAGAAAATGATTGAACTACTTAACAATCTTGATATACATTTTTTCATAGACAGGATGTTTTAAGGAAGACTTTTCTGTTGCATCAAGTTTTCCTGTCAGTAAATATTTTAGAGTGATGTGTCTTAAATGATCTTATTTGTATCTATATTCCTTTAGATAACTATTAAAAACACTTAAAGTAGCGTTGAGTGCAGTGCACACTTATATGATCCAGGAAGTCTATGCTGTTTATATTTATATATATGTATTTGCAAAAGGATATGATTTACGGTAGGGGCAATCTATCATGTTGGGTATACATTATGACTCGACAGGTTTGGAAATAATTAAGATCCTGGTGTGGTCCAATGAGAGATTTGCCTTTGATTTGGGGAACGAAAATTGGAACATGGTTGTCCAGTTTTCACTTTGTTGTTTTTAAAAAGGGGGGGAGTGGACATTTACTGGGCATCCATTTAGTTTCTTGGGTACCAATTTTCATGCATTGAGTAAAAGTTGTATTTTTGTGTATATTTTTTCAATGTTTTGCCAAATGAAAGTCTGCATACATTAGCCTGTAGAAAATATTTAATTTGTTGAACTCTTAGATTTGGGGTTTGTCTTGTACATGTTTACATAAAAAAGAAGATGTGGTATGATTGCCAATGAGTCAACTGTCCACAAGAGACCAAAATGACACAGACAAAAACAACTATAGATAGGTCACCGTACGACCTTCAACAATGAGCAAAGCCCTTACCGCTTAGTCAGCTATAAAAGGCCCTGATACATGTATGACAATGTAAAACAATTCAAACAAGAAAATTAACAGCCTTTTTTATATAAAAAAATGAATGAAAAACAAATATGTAACACATAAACAAACGATAACCAATGAGTTACAAGCACATACATAAATAATGTGGCGGGGTTAAACGTGTTAGCGGGATCCCAACCCTCCCCTAACCTGGGACAGTGGTATAACAGTACAACATAAGAACGAACTATAAATATCAGTTGAAAAAGGCTTAACTCATCAGATGGACAAAAATACATGCACTTGCAGGAGGTCAAATTCTATCCTATCCTGAGGCTGAGCTCAATTATTGATTATACCAGCATCATTAAAAGCACTGATATTGAGATACAGTATCTCTACAACAATTTAAATATAATTTACAGGAAAAAAGTCCTTGAAGAGTAGGAAATAAAGGGTTTAAATATATTTTTTTTTTATCAGATTTCATATTGATAGATTTTTGCCACTGGAGGTTGTGCTGTTCAGTTTTGTATGCAATATATATTGTTGGAAAATATAGTTTCTAATAATACTATGTATAGTAAGTTGTTTTTATCATGCAATTGCAAAAGGTGCTTAAATGTTTAGGTATTAACTTTGAATCAAAATTTGGTGCTAAAACTTTAAAAATTTGATTGAACAGCTACATAAGTTATATACATTTTGTATATGTATTAGGAGACAAGTTTTATACCTATATTGAATAAAGCAGATGTTTCTAGTATAGTATATATGCATGTAAAATGGCTAATTGCAGAGTTAAACCTTTAAGGGATACCAATAGCTTTATTACTTTGATTTGTAATTTTAAATGCAATGCTACCAATCTTTCTGCAGGGTTGTCAATAAGAATTAAAGTAGGAGGTTAAATAATAAAAGTAGCAGGCAACACCGGCGGACGGCGTAGCCGTTCGGCGCGACGAGCTTGCTCGTTGCCCTTCACGGCGAGGGGTCTGGGGGCCGCTTAAGGCCCCCAGAATTTTTTTTTAAAATGATGCAAAATCCTGCACCCTGCATGGGGGGCTCCTGAACTCTAATTTTGTTCTTCGCAAATACCATTTTTTTAATGATGATAAGGTAAATGAGCAGCAAGATGGTCTTATTTTCTATAAAGTTGATCACATATCATCAAGACTTTCAGCTAACAAGTTATTGAAGTTGTTTGCAGGTTTTTGAGGAAAATAATGAAGGCAGGACTCTGTAAGACATGGTGATCATTCAGGAAAAGATTTAAATTTGATTTTATTAGTTGAAAATATTTTTAATTTAACTGTAGACATGCAATTATTCAAATAGTTCTAACCCATAGAAAACATTTTTCAGTATTAATAATTTCAAATACTTATCACAATAAATCAAATGATGAATTCAATGGACTGTTGTTTAAAGGCAAAAAGGATGCACTTTGGTGAAATAACAATAATCTAGAATTTAAAATTGATACCATAATTCAGAAGAGCATTAGTTAAGAAGCAAACAAAAGGAAAGAAAGAATCTAAGATCTGCTTAAATTTTGGTATTAAAATGAGTTTTTGTGAGTTAATAATTGAAGTCTTTTATTTAAGAAAGGAAAAATGGGATTATCATGGTCATGGGTCAAAATAATTTACCCTGTATCATAGGAAAAAACCCAGAGATTAATCATCTGACAGAAATTCCAGAACCTGGCCAAAGTACATCCTTGAATGCATAATGCAAGACTCACACTTCTTTATAATCATAGGGAGACATCATCCTCATCCTCATCCTCACTTTTTATTATTATTACTTGGATCAGGTTAGTCAGGGCATGATTGTGTGCGATTTCTTTTTTAATAGCATTGTGTCATGTTTGTTTGGGGAATGTTAAGCAAGACCTGTCATGTGTGATAATAGTATATCCTCCTTTACACAATATATCTCTTGGTGTCAGGTGGTGGCATGCTCCTAGTCCTAGTATTTATGACTCTATTTGAAGCTACACAATGACATGCAGACGAGCTATCTCTACATTTTTTTCTTTCATTTCAAAAGAAAGGCCATGGGACAGGTAAACATATGATTTATGGTAAAAATAAAGAGTCTGCTGTTAAGAGGCTCTATCACTTGAAAACAAGAAAGTGAAAATCACTTAATGAAAATAATAATGTGATGTCTGCTTTTACGAGACAAGACATTGCTCTTTTTTTCATTTCATGGTAGGACCACGATCATGCACTTTCATGAACATGACCAAGGAGGGTGTCTCAATTATTTGAATGCAAATGTCGTAGAACAAACCTTTTTTTCACTTTGTTGTTGATTGAAAAAAATCTGAAATTCTTTTCATTTCTCTGACTATGCTATTGACTGGTTACAAAATCTCGTTATTACTATGAATGCATACTTTTCCTGGTTTCAGTACAAAATCTTATAGTACTTTGCAGCGAAATCAACAACCAGGATCTATTTTACCGGAAATTCTATTTTATTAACCAATCAGAAATGCCGTTATATATTTCTCTTGATTGTCCTAGATAGTGACCGACGATCTAAAACTAAAAGTACGATTTATATTTTTTTGACATCAGAAAAACAACCGATGGGAATTTGATTATAAACGACCATTTCAATCGGCAATCGGTTCTTAATGAATACGCTGTTTCTGGGCATATCAATATGTCATATTCCAGATTTATGTTTTGGCTTTTGGTTGATGTTAGATTTTATAAAACATATATAAAACAACATTTTCAAAAAATTATGGTTGCAGTACTAATGTTCTTATCAGGACACAGCTGTCAAAAGCAGTCTTACCACTGTGTTATCCAAAGCTTATTGAATTAAACGGCTGTTCGTTTTTATGCAGTTAAGCTGCATTATGCGAGCACCCTAGATTTGTGTTCTACCCAATAAATCCTGAAATACTTGCCATTGTTATTATCTAGCTTGTTACTATGTTATATATAACTAATTGAACACTTTTTTAATACTTTTTATTCTGGATTACAAAAAAAATTACCAGAAAAACCTTAAATGATCGTCGATTTATCCAAAAGTTTTAAAGTTACACATAGGAAGTAGTGCTTATTAAGAATCCTTGTGTAGTTCATTATGACTTGTGCTTTTAGCTAAGATGTCAAAGAACAATTGTATGAAATATTTAATCGCCGAAAATCTCTTAAGACAAGCAGTTTATATTTCCCAAATGACAAAAGTCGTAGGAATATTGTTCGTCATCAATACGTAGTACAACTACGTCAGTAGTCTATTATATAATAAGTTCAACTGTTCATGCTGTTGGCGGCAATTTCAAATTAGAAAAAGAAATTTTCGTAGCTTTTCAATTTGGAGGCAGGTGTGCAAATTAGCGGTGGTCCGAGGTCCGCGACCTTCCACTTTTGCAAGCGGAATTTCGATTATGATAGTTGGTTTCTAGCTACGCCCGACGTAGTCGCTTTACATTTGAAAGAAAATAAGAAATTACTTTGCAAACCTTTTCACCATGTTCACCAAAGTCTCCAATTAAACGAACTAAAAACTTATTTTTATCATTATTATTCATGACGGCGATGTTCATTTTGTTCAACCGCTAGCTTTATACAGAAAATCGCCGACAAATATTATATAAATTCGAGTAAAATCGTATCTGATTGACAAAAACAACATTGTAAACACATAACAATGGCGGCCGTGAAGACAAAATTTTACAAAATCGGATCCGATTCCGGAAGCGGATAAGGGTAATTCCGGGTTTGACGATCATTTACAAAATAAATCCAAGCAGGTGAAGAAATACATCTATGCATGGTAAATGAATATAAACACTAGTATTGTAAACAGGGCCGTAACTAGCCTCATCTAATAGTGAGGCAAAATATATTTAAAAATTATATATATATAAAAAAAAAAATTGACGAGGGGTTTGGGGGCCGCTCAAGGCCCCCAGAAGCTCTGAGAAAAATTACGAAAAATCGTGCATTCTGAAAGTTTCCCGGACTCTTTCCGACATTAAAACGCAATTAATTGTTTGCTATTTTTCGACAATAATCTGGTCTCAAAGCAAGAACATAGATTCATTGTGATTTAAGACTTTTAGGTTTTATGGAAAACATTAAAAGACCGATATGTAGGATAAAGCAAAAATGGTAATTCTCATAATCATTAATACAGGACCTGTCTTGTCTGTTCTTGTCTTAATTGTATTGTGCTTGGACTATAGTTATTTTTTTATGACTAGATTTAAATAAAGTGACAGATTGTACTTTAAGTACTAGTACTGCTTCAGTCGACAATAGGGACCATCTTGACCCTGTTTTATGGTATTATTGATTCTTTTATTGTTGAAGACCCTCCAGCAACTTTGACCATTGTCTTTTAGAATTTTTTCTATGCATTGACTCTGTGCGATTATGTTTCGTGCACATTTACTCCATATTCCTGTATTTTCTGTTAGAGGGTCTGAACATGACTTAATTAATGCAAGTTAAACCCTTCAATAGAAAAGCTAGGTCATATGGCAATACACTATTGTTTTTTTACCAAATTATTTGAATCCGGGAAATTGGTGACCTTACTTTAATTTAAACCATATCAGCTTTCTAGTTTTATCTACCCTAAAAAAAAACCAGTTTTGTACTCTTTGATATCAAGTTCAATTCTCCATGCAGAAACGACAATTTTTTTCTGTGTCTTGTAGCATCGTATCTTCTTAAAATATTTTCTCGCACAATATCTGGACATCGGTGGGCATGAAACATTGCAAAACCACACGTTTACAAATGAAAATCAACACTCAGCTATAGTCATAAAGTAGGACAATAAATGAACAAATGACAAACCCGGGACAGTCACATAGAAGTACAAACAATAGACTATCAACTCTGAAAACTAAAAGTAAAATAGAAACATGGATCACGAAAAACATGCAGGGGCAGACACCAGAGAGTGAAGAGAACTTGCTTCTTGCTAGACACTTTCTATGAAATTAATTTGATATTAAGACAATCTTTTGTTTAAGTTTTTTTTTTTGAAATTTCTAACATGAGGCATTTGCCTCATTTGCCTCAATGTAGTTACGGCCCTGGTAAACCAAAAGATATATGTAAAAGAAAGAAAAAGCAGAAAGATATTTTATTCAGAAACTAAAAATTACTTTTTGATAAA
Organism: Mytilus galloprovincialis; assembly: GCA_037788925.1. NCBI lineage: Eukaryota > Metazoa > Mollusca > Bivalvia > Mytilida > Mytilidae > Mytilus > Mytilus galloprovincialis. Next base: position 18,401,222 of record CM075342.1, on the reverse strand, counting down.
TTTTAATTTAAAAATCCAATACAACGTGACAGCTGGGAACAGTATATCTAACAATATACATGTTCATGGTCACAGTCTAAATTTTCTTTATAAATGATAAATGATGATAATGCATGTGAGATGCTTTTAAAGTGTAAACATATTACTGCAATTCGAGGGGTTATTTGTTTTTTTCTCAATTTTGAAGGGTTAATTAAAGTAGCTGAAAGTTTCATTCTTTATTTTCACAAATAATGCAACTATATTATATATACCTTAATGTAAGTAAATCATATGATATATAGGTGGCATTCTTTGGGCCACTCTACCCCCTCCTGTTTGATAACTTGGAAACGGTCGAGCTCCCCACCCCTAAACCATATGAGGGGCAGATCCAGGATTTTAGGTTAGGAGGGGCGCAAACTTAAATTTTCGCCGAGCAGAGCGAGGCTAAAAAAAAATTGAGGTAAAATTATCGGAATATTCTTTAAGCTGAGAACAACCCATGCTTTGCAAATTTAAGGGGGGTGCAAGCCCGCAACCCTCCCCCGTCTGAATCCGCCCCTGCATATATTCAAGTATAGGACAATATAATAAATAAAAAATGAAATATGGGGGAGTCCCTGGAGTTACCCCACCCCCTCCTGTTTGAGAACTTGGAAACAGTCGAGATCCACACCCCTTAACCATATATATTCATGTTTGTGACAATATGAAAAATCAAATGAAATATAGGAAGAGTCGCTAGGGGTCACCCCACCCCTCCTGTTTTAGAATTTACAAATGGTCGAGATCCCCATCCCTAAACCATATATATTAATGTATGGGACACTATAACAAATCAGATGAAAGATAGGGGAGTCCCTGAGGTCACTGTTCACCCTCCTGTTTGAGAACTTGGAAATGGTCAAGATCCTTACCCCTAAACCATATATACTCATGTATGGGACAATATGACAAATCAAATGAAATATAAGGGAAGTCCCTGTGGTCATCCCAACCTTCCTGTTTGAGAACTTGGAAACGGTCAAGATCCCCACACCAAAACAATATATATTCATGTATGGATCAATATAACTAATTAAATGAAATATAGGGGGAGTCCCTTGGGTCACCCTACCCTTCCTGTTTGAGAACTTGGAAACCAATGAGATCCCCACCCCTAAACCATATATATTCATGTATGGGACAATATAACAAATAAAATGAAATGTAGGGGAAGTCCCTAGGGTCACCCTACCCCCAGTGGCGGATCCAGAAATTTTCATAAGTGGGGCCCACTGACTGACCTAAGAGGGGCCCGCTCCAGTCACGCGTCAGTGATTCCCTATATAAGCAACCAAATTTTTTCCCTAAAAGGGGGGCCGGGCCCCCTGCCCCCTAAATCCTCTGCCTACCCCTACCTGTTTGAGAGCTTGAAAACCGTTGAGATCCGCACCCCTAAATTATATATATTCATATGTATGGGACAAAATAACAAATCATTTACATTTACTATGGGCAAGTCAGTCAGACCTCATCTTTGATCCCTGTTGTAGTGAACATTTGTCTGATTCGTGTCTCATAACTTTTGTACTATAGAACACAAACTCAGTTTTCTTTCCAGGGAAACCAGTCCATTCATACTATTACATGTTCATACTAAGTCAAATTGAACTTCTAGCAGTCAAATAAAACCAAGGTTAACTACCAAGTAGAGCAACTGCAATCATTGGGAACTTGTACCACTGCAGACACACCATAAAAAATATACATTGATATATGCATTGCTTTTGAAACCTTGATAACATATAAATTATTTGCCTTGATAAATAAATCATTAGATAAACATGAATGTACTATATATGAATGTTTAATGTTGAGGCAACATTGCCACAGTTTTCATAATTACGGTTGCCTTGGTTTTTGGTTAACTGCCTTCAGCGCTTACAGCGCTTTGATTTTCTCTCCAGCCATATTTTGATGCTATTGATATTTTTAGTTCAACTATAACTGATCTTTATGGAATATCGTAAGTTTAACTTAAACATGCTTCATTTAGACACTGTTGGTTATAGTTTTCTAATTCGAAAGTCATAAAAGTCACATAGACAGATTAATAAGTTGACCATTTATATGTTCCATGCATTGTGGCCACAATCCCAACTGCCTTCTCTGCTTATAGGAATTGCTGTAAAATCAGAAAAAAATTATGTACATTTGTTATTGTGATTTTAATTCATTTACAATGTATACATATTTTATGTACCTGTACATTATTTTTCAGATGAGCTATATTTATGTATATATATATATGTCACATCTGATTTGCCTTCATTGATATATATTTTATGTACATTATTTTTCAGATGAGCCAAAGCTCTGAACATCACATCCAAACTGACCATATTTAAATTTCTGATGTACTTTGTTTTTAGAATAGCTGTATCTCTTTCTGTCACATCCAACCTGACCATATTTATCTTTTTAATGTACACTATTTTCAGAATAGCCGTTTCTCTGTTTGTCACACAAAATCTAACAGTATTTTTGTTTTAAGTCGTTATTTTTCAGAAGCGCCAGATCTTTGAATGTCACATCCAATCTGACATAACTTTATTACTATTTTATTTTTACAACTCTTTATTTCACATCCAACCTAATCTGACATCATTTATTTTTATTTTTTATACATCATTTTTTTAGAATAGCCAGAACTCTGTATGTCACAATAGTCGCATCCAATCTCACAATATTTTACTTATATATTATGTGGTAGATGTCATATCGAATCTGCACTTCAATTGTATAATTTTTGCCTAGATTATCCTTTTAAAATAGTCTGATCTCTTCATATGTCAACTCTATATATGTTTAATGTACTTTTATATTCCAGAAGAGCCAGATCTCTGTATGGTGTTAGTCCATGCTGTCAGTTTGGACCCAAGGGAACCATCCTGGATAATTCATCATCATTTCTGTAAGTATATACTAGCTATAGTTAATTTTGGATGTAAGTAAACAATAATTTATTTGAATCTGGAATTATTTTAAATTCCAGAAAATTGATAAGAAATGTATAATGAAAACTTCAACCAATACAAAATAAGGTTAACCATGTGGTATTGCTATGGTTCCTGTATACTTTGCTGATATTTCAGTATGACCTAGTCATAAATGCATGAGTAAGCTCCTTTGATAAGGTTACTAAGGTTCATTTAGAGCATACTTTTAATTAGCCCCACTTTTTGGGGCTATACTGCAATCACAATGTCAGTCGGTCCGTCTTTCGGTCAGTTCATCTGTACTTCCAACAAATATTTTTGCCAACTTTTCTCATGAACCACTGACCAAACGACCTCATATTTGGCTAGCAACTTAACAGTGATGTGAGCGCTTTGGGATTTATTTGATATCAATATCCTCATTTTCAAAACTTGAACTAAAGATTTGGGATATGTCTGGCAAAACATCTTGTATCTCTCAGGATCCTATTTCTGAATCACATGTACTGTTAACAAGGTCATTGATGGCAATAGACAAAAATATTGACTAGAAGCTTCCAAATTAGACTCAAACTTGTCTTCTTAAAGTCCTATTGAATTCAATAGACTAACAAATAGACAGCACTAAGCTTTGGGCTTACTAAGGAAGTCAGTGTATCAAATTCCAACCATTAGGAATTATTTTATATATCCTACTGTAACCTTGCCTTAGTTACAGGACAACTGTTGTTGTTCTTAGGTTACCAGTAAAAGTACAATGCATCTGTTTAGGGAAATAGAGTATGTTTAAATACTATCTTAGTATTACATAAAATGCATTCAACCATTATGAATTTGTTAAATAGAGCAATGTAATATCTAAAATCATAACATTTTCAGCTATTCTTTATTATTTATTAAGTTTCCAAATTAATTCATGCAATATATATGTTAGGATGTCATTTTATATCCTTGAAAATTTACGGAAATTCCACAATTAATTCCAATATTAAATGTTAATTGAGAGAATCTTTGAAAATGAAGTCAGATGTGAATCAATCAATCAATCAACTGCATTTATATGACAAGAACTAAATTAAGTATCAAAACAATACAAACAGTCAAAAAATAAAAAAAAAAATTTGGTTAAAAATTTTAATAAGAAATTTCAGAGATTGTAGATTAAAATATTTGGATAGTAATGAAATTAATACACTAAACACTGCAAAAAAGCATATTGATAGAAATTATGTTCTTGTTGCTCTAGAGTTACAGTTCTTACACTGTATAACTTCTGTTGAAGTAGATTGTACAGTACACTGTTCCATTTAAATACACTAAAGTAGTATGATAAATATTAAATACACCATTTAAGGTGGTACCTAACACTTTCACTAAAATCAATTTGGCTCGTTTAATTTTCATAAAATTTTGACAAAGTATTTTCTTTGACCCTTTGACAAAAATATAAAAATTTCAAAAAATTTGAACTAACCATTTTATCAGAAAAATTACACTGGTTATATAACCCGAATAATTCAGTCGTTATATTCCGCTTACTACATTAACGCCTGAATGCATAGACAATGAAAAATCTTCAATCAACCATTCGGAATTAGCTCGGGATTTACCTATCTCGATAAAATTGAGCTAATTGCTGATTGGTCACCTCTTCTACAGGGCACCAATCAAAATCCAGGATTCGTGAAGAGTTTTTATCGTGTTAGGACTTCAGGCCCTCACAAGTAGGAGAGATCGATTACGGGGAGGGACTGAATTATTCGGGTTACTGGTTATATAGCAGTTTGACAAACACTAATTTTGATCATTGAGAAGCTTAATATTCTCTTAACAACACAACGTAATTAAAACGTTCAGCTGATTTTACAGAGTTGTCTCCCTGTAGTGTTAGGTACCACCTTAAGTATTTTAGTTTGAAAGTCTTATCTTTAAACTCAAGTTATCCTTTTTGGTGGAAAAATATAAATTGTAATTTTTTTGTTAGAGTTTCATAATTTGTCCTGTTAGGACTTTTTATACTTGACTGTACAGTATGGGTGTTGCTCATTGTTGAAGGTTTGATAACCAATGAAAAAAACTATTCTACCGAATGATGTAGATGTTAACAGTTAAATGTCATCACAAAACCACTTCAACAATGAGCAAATCATTAATACTGCATACTTTTAAGGCCTTGATGTATCAAAATTTTAATTATTTCACATGAGAAAGGTTGCTAATTTACAAAATTCCTTGTTTACTAGGATGCAATATAAAATTTGTGGGAAAAGCACTGATGTATTTGTATTTCCTCAATTATTGATCTGTGTAAGTTTTATAAACTCATTAGTGTGCAACTTTAAGCAATTAAAAAATGTAAACATTAATTAAAGAAAGAAGACAATTTACAGATATGGGATAGTCTGCTAATTGAGGTACAATGTACTTTACAACACAACAAATATGGTTACTGTTAACCTGACATTTGATAAGCCTGTCCTATATAAGGACAAGGTGAAATGGCAGATGCAGCCTCCAACCAGATCACCTTTTTGCGAACATTGAACCTTTTGATCTTTGACTTAATCTTTCAAATTTCCAGGCTTACTCCAGCTTAGAAGTTAGTTTGTATATATATAGTATGGTTAATGTGAACCTATGATTCAAATATTTGAGTATTCTTCCTGAATCCTGATTAAACAAAATTTTCAGTCTGAAAATGTTTTCATTAAGAATCCCATTCGCATGGTACATATATTTAATTTTTCACAATATTAAATGTTCAATCTGGTGAAAAAAATGATGATGATGATGATGGATGGCAGGTAAAATGCAAATTCAGTACAAGAACATGTAAATGTGCTATGAATTTTATGAACCCATTATTACTTTGTACTAAACTGACATGTTGAATCGGAAGTTAAATTGGTTTGCTGTTGTAGTTCACAAGGTAACAGTTTTCAAGGACATAGTATTCTGACTTGGTACTGACCATATAATGCAGTTGCTCTTTCTTCTCAATGCTGCATGCTTAGTAGAGAAGAATCACATACCAATTTTCAAAAATTGCAACGAAGTTGTCAGTGCCATATAGTTTTACCCTTGTCCGAAATTCCATAATCCCGTAATTCCAAAATTCCGTCATTCTGTCATTCCGCATCAAACCATTATACAGAGTTTTTTCTAAACGCCTTCAGATATTGGGCTGATTTTTGGTACGTGAGTAATCCATGATGAGTTACAGATCAAGTTTAAGTTTCGTTCCGCTCCACTAATTTTTGCTGAAATTACAGGCTTTGTCCTTTGAGAAATTGTTGAAAATCCCAGTTATATATACTTTTTTCTAAACGCCTTCAGATATTGGGCTGATTTTTTGATATTTGAGTTAACCATGATGAGTTACAGATCAAGTATAAGTTTTGTTCTGCTTCGCTTATTTTTGCTGAAATTACAGGCTTTGGACTTTGATAAATTATTGAAAATCATAGTTATACAGATTTTGTTTCTATACACCTCCAGATTTTGAGCTGATTTTTTATTTGTGAGACTACCATCATGTTTGTGTCCACATGTGTTATTGAAATTGCAGATTTTTCAACTTTTTGGGACGTGGTCATTCGTGTTGCTTTGACACATCTAGTTTTTTAATATATCCAGAAAGAACGATGAAAATAATGATATATACAGATCTACGTACTTATCAGAGTTCAAGGTTAAAGAAATATTTACTATTATGTAAATAAACCTAATCAGTCAGTCAAGATAACTATAAAAATGTGGGGATTTATTATGTGGTTGTTTTTATTGTGGAATCAAACATTTCGAAATGCAGGTCAACATGGAGGAAAAATTTATCATCTTGAAATCGACACTTATAATGTCCAGAATAATTTTACACATTTTTGGAGAAGTACAGGATTTTGTCCACCACTACCACATGAAAAATCATATGACTATGATTTTGGAAGAGATATGAAGCATAACTTGGCTCTGATTGGTTCAGTTGCCCATGGTGGAATAAAGCAAGTCAGAATTCATTGGCTGTTAGATTTGGTTTCTATGACAACAAAGAAAGATGGCAGTCTTGTTTACAATTATGACAAACTTGATGATTTGCTTCTGTTTCTTTTTGAACAAGAATTGAAACCTGGATTTGAATTAATGGGATCTCCATCGGGATATTTCAATGATCTTGAAAACAAGACTCAAGTATATTTATGGAAAGATTTGATTAAAGATTTAGGTCAACATTTTGTGGCCGAGTATGGTTTGAGTGAAGTAATGACGTGGAACTTTGAGACTTGGAACGAACCAGACTGTCATGATTTTGACAAAGTTAAAATGACTGTGAAAGGTTTTCTTAATTATTACGATGCTTGTTCTGAGGGTCTGAAAGAAGCAAGTCCATTAATCAAGTTTGGTGGACCAGGGGCAGGATGTGATCGTCCAGGTCATAACCAATATGCAGACGGACTTCTACAACATGTTGTAAATGGTCAAAACTACTTCACTGGAGAGAAAGGTGTCAGAATTGATTTTCTGTCGTATCATCGGAAAGGTGACGGCTTTTCCAAAAATATTTTAAATGGAGAGATAGAAATTGTAAATGAAATAAAGAAAAAATACCCATCTTTAGCAAATAAACCGTTTTATAATGACGAGGCTGATCCTCTTGTTGGTTGGTCTAAGGATGAAGATTGGCGAGCAGACGCTACTTATGCTGCTATGGTTGCAAAGGTGATAAGTCAACATCAGAATATGATTTTAGCCAATCAAAATTCACCAATATCTAATTATACACTACTTAGTAATGATAATGCATTTTTGAGCTGGTTCCCACATCAGTTTACTCAGAGAACACTGACAGCAAGGTTCCAGATGAATAATACCAATCCTCCTCATGTGCAGTTTGTTAATAAACCAGTCCATTCTGTCATGAGCTTGCTTAGTTTACACGGTGATCAACAACTCAAAGCAAATCTCACTGTGAAGGATGATTTAGATCAGAGTGTCAAAGTTAAGAATGATAGTGACCTTGGTGTGCTTGTAACTCGTCATAACTATGATGGTCTTGGTTCTCCTGATTCATGGCAGACAACTGTCATGGTTTATCAAAGTATGGATACAAAATCTGATCCACAAGAAATTAGTTCTGTGGAATTGAGTATTCTCCTTGGACCTCCGTATCCTAATGGGACAACCGTTACTGTTGTGGGCTATTCCATCAGCAATAATATGACAAGTAATCCTTATGCCATCTGGAAAAACTTTGGAAGCCCAGATTTTCCATCCGTTTCACATTTCACCAGCATGCGACAGGCTGAAGGACCAACTAGATTTTTAAATGCCTCTTTTATCAATTTTAATAATCCACAAACTGTCAAATTTAATATTCAGACACCAGAGGTTATTCTTCTGCATTTCTGTGCTAATGCACTCCAACAGCCAGATCAGGTGACCAATCTTGCTGTTTATAATGTGACGGCAGGCAAAGTCATGATCACATGGTCTGATAGTTGTGTAAATACAAAATGTATATGGACATATGAAGTCATTTTCCAGCTTAAATATACAAGAGTCATGATAAGGATAAATGACTATGATATTATTTCCACTTCATTTTATTTTACACCTCCTGAGGAAAAAGATGACTTTGTGGAGGGAACGTACCGAGTGAGAGCAGTAGATTACAGTGGACGAACAGGAGTGATGTCACTTCCTGTTAAATATGGAAACTTTTAATGTCTGGTCATGGTTTTCAATGATGCATCATAAGACAAAAGTTATAAATAAACACTGGAGTAAAAGTGTCTTTGCATATTTGATAGATTTGGAAAGATTTTTATCAACCAATTTGCTTTTTGAACTATTTAGTGTATCTGATGTCAAATAAAAAGCTTTTTTCAAATTATTGTTGCTAAAGTAACTGAATTTCAATATGGCACTGAAATTGTATGTCATTATTGAACATGAACACTCACTCTGAAGCAATGAAAAAAATTAAAATATTTAAGCAATACCTTTACTTGGTACAACCACAAAATATACATTATTTGGGGAATTTTATCATTTTCATACATTTTGTGACTTTTATTTAATTCATTGGGGTGTAAAAGCGTTGATTGAAGTACATTTTGTATGAAGCGCTTCTTTCTAAAAATGTTTGCACGGTCAATACTTTTACAACCCTATGAAGTTACAAAAAGAAACATTAATTCAATACTTATAATTTCATTTTCTAGCTAGGATCATGAAAACACAATTTTTTTTATTTTTTGATTTAATTTACCTGTGCACTTTATTGTGGGACCTCATGTCATCATGAATGATAAATTTTATTGTGTATAATGTAGTTGATTAAAGAATAATGGGAGATTGTAGTGTAGCCATGCAATCAGAATAATGTATTATAATGAAACAATTAGTACATCTAATGTAATTATAAGAAGTTATGTGATATGGTTGCCAATGAGACAACAAAGTGACATAGAAGTAAACATGCATGTATCAAGTTTTATGCAGATAATGTTTTCCTTTCAATGATTAGGGACCTTCGGTTTAAAATTTTCCTTATAGTTTGGTATTTTTGTTATTTTACATAATTATGATAAATGAAAAAGAACCATAAAAAGATATAGGTTACAATGTAACTGAGTTTCCCCTAACATGACAAAGACCATCAGGGAACAATTGACATAAAGATGGAAAAATTTCGCTATTTCTGATTGGTTGTTATATCGTTTATACATTATGCTCCTATATATAATCTTTATGAATAAGGTTTCATACAAGCACATTTGTCCTATAAAATGTTTGACAAAAGACTAGAGATAAGTTTCCAAGCAGACATGCGTCTTTTTATAAAGTCCATGCAGTTCAAGACTAGAGATTTTTCAGTTTCAATTGAAACTTGTGGAAATTCTAGATATTGTTACCAGTACCCCAATTCTTGTATACCAAAATGTCAAATTTCTATAAAACAATGATGAAATATTGAAAACATCATGGAATTAAATAAATGTTTCCTAGAAAAGCTTTATCAAATAAGATACTTTTGTACTTAATTTTATAATAGATTCTAAAACAAAAAGATTGTACAATAATCTTAAGTACAAAGACCACTGATTTCTATCATGTCTATTATAAATGTGTAATAAAAAATAAAAACTACTTTTTAGAAGAAAAAAAGGAGGTCTTATATAGCTTTTCCAAGAACAGTTCATTTAACAACATTATTCACCTGTTATCAGTTATGAGCAAGTGTTACAGTTTAGTATACATATGTACATATATATATATACGAATGTTATAATGAACTGGTGACGGCCCGGTATCTATAGATAGCATTATACAAATCAGCTAGCCGAAGGATGTTTATTTTAGAAAAAGAACTTCATTATAATTTCAGGTAAATTCAAAAAATCAATTAACTAAATAAAAATAAACATGAAATGAACAGATGTATTAATTCACAAAGTTAGGGCTCGGCTCGATGTCCATTTATTTGATAAAAGTCTTAAGGTTCAGAAATGAGGACAAAAGGTTAATTATAAATATCTAAGTAAACAAAAAGTTTGTGTTTCACTATTTCACTGTTAGCTCATATTATTGAATTAGTATTTAGTATTTCATTGACAAAAAAGTCATGAAATATATAAAAATAATAAAATTATCAGAATGTTATGTAAAGGTTTAAGTTATTAAATAAATGTTAAAGTACAAAACGTGATTAAAATAAAATTAAAAAAGATACTATAATTTTAGACATTTAGGGAAATCTATTAAATTGAAGTGCATTTTTCGGGACTGTATATATGTTGTGACTGTATATATATGTTTATTATATATATAATTAGCTGCATATGGAAATACTTATACCCAGGTAAGATCTAAGTAAAACAGCAATACATACTGGTCCTGGAATACATTTATCATCCTCTACAAATATAGTCCCTAGTGTGGACAGTTTATTCACAGATTTTTTATTATATCCCTTTTCAATTTATTTCTTAATGTATTATGCATATGAAGGGGATGAAGTTACACTGTAAAACATTTAGGTCACAAACTTTAAAGTATAAAGTAGTGATTTGGCTCATTTGAAAAAGTATTAGTATATTTGAAGCTATCAAACAGAATTCAAGACCCCCTTAACACAAAAATGTTCTTTAATTATAATAAGGTAGAGCTGATGAAGTTTTCCATAATTTTGATATTATTTGTCCGAAAGTAGAACACCACACTGTAAACATTTGATTGAGAAAGGGTAGGCAGAATTTTGAAAATTTGCATCTATTGTCCAAAAAAGGCACAACTTTAATAACTGTGTTATCATTGTTATAGTTGGGCAATAGCCTTGGGTACCCAGCCTCGAAGAGTTTAATCAATGCAGTAATTCTTAATGGGTTTTTTTTCTGGAATGCAGTCTTTTAGGGTTATGTAGACAAATGAAATTCTTTGGTGTGAGGGAATAAAATTGGTTGTTGATTATAAATATGTATTGCATGAAATAGTAGATGGATGAATAGGGTCATCTTATATGAAGTTTCTGTCTTTGGACTTGCTCTTACATTGGGACAGGACAACGCTCGAGCAAGTCGACCCTCTCTAAAGGGGTCAGACATCAGAGAATTAATGTCAAACATGTCAAATGTAAAACTATAGGTTTAACCATAACTTAATTGCATCATCGTGATCAGGATCAAGAGAGGCTGAGGTGCAGACAAAATGACAGTTGAATATTATTTGTAATCATGAAAACGTGTTGTTATAGAACATGAAACAAATGTTCTGTACAATAGAAAAGTAGAGAAGAAAAAAAAATTGTCAGCCCAATGATGTAGATATTCAAATCAGAGACTGTATCAGTATGTTATAAATTGCAACAAATCACCAAAAAAAATACTTTCATGAATTTATCCACTTTTTGTTTTTTTTATTCATTATTTTTCTAAAAAATCAGCTTGCTGTTTTAGATTTGTTGTATTTATACATCACTGTTGGTCAGTGATCATGTGATTATGAGAGCTGAGGGCATTAGAATTTATTTTTGTACAAGTCACCAATTCAACCCTTATTTTAAACATACCATTGCATGGTTTTCAGTGGAAGTTTATATTTCCCGCCCTTCTTTCCTGATCGATCGAAGTCCAACCTTAAGCTTGTAGAACCTTAATAGACTAAAAATGTTTTTCATCCAGATTATGCATGAAATAATTGCCACTGGACTTTAAACATGGAGGAAACAATCATCAACCAAGCCCACAGTTACCCTTTAACATTTTTGTATCAAAAAGGCACAATGTTTATAGCAACATCACACAATCTTTATTCATAGCAAGTAATTTTTTGGTGTTTTTTATGTGCAATTATACAATTATAGATCTGTTTCACAGATTTTTAATTGATTGTATTTCTGGCAGTAAAAATGCTAGATTTATAATTGTCTAGATGCATTTTATTAAGTTCTAAACACATACAAGATTTGAAGAAGAAAAATCTCTTTACTCCCAAACTACAAATATTTTTTATTGGCTTTATGAGTTCAGAAATTCAGTACAGGTTAAAACAAATTTTGAATGTAAATTGACACTGTATTTGTGTTTTTATATACATATTCATATTATTTTTAAATTCTTATTATTTTTTTATAAGTAAATAACTTGATATTTAAATAAGGGCAAACTGTTTTAATGATGGTAGAAATGACACCCGTCAGATCAATAACAAATTATCCAAGTATGGTACATGTTATCAAAGGGAGGATGGTTTAATTTCAAAGTAAACTAAATTAATACCTATATTTATATAGTTTTTTTTCTTTTTATTACATATAAGTATAGTTAACTTAAAGGAAGCAATCACAAATTTACTTAAAGAAAATTAAAATTTGTTAAAGGATCAACGATTATCATTATAATTCAAAAAGACTTTGAAATTACTTCAAATTCTTTATATTTTAATCTTGTGGAAAAAAGTGTGCAATATTAGATGAGTTCTTTAATTCTTATTGGAGCAAAGCATAATGGACTATAAAACCAGTTAAAGATTTGTTAAAAAATCAGAGGATGTATTTGTTAAGTGAATTGTGAATATATGTATATTTATGTAGTAACGTGCACAGTACATTAGTTTGTGCTTTTCAAAAGTAAAGTGAGAAAAATTATTAGCTAGACATCAAATAAAAGTTTAAGACCATCACCAGGCAAAAGGAATTTACCAGTACCAGACTTCAGAGCTTTCGTAAATAATACATGTAATATATTATAAGCAGATATTATTGAGGATAATGGATGGAAATAATAATTTGACTTGTTTCAGGTACAACTATTTTTTTAAATGTATATGTTATTTATAATTCATAGAATGTAGTAAGAATAAAACAATTGATGATAAAGAACATCTCTTAACTTCTGGGGTTATTTAGTCCCTGATGAAAAGTTGTCTCTCTTTCAATCACACCACGTGTTCTTATTTCACTACAGTAGTATCTGAATCGAGTTTTGCTAATACAAGGAGTCTAGCTATAAAATGGAAAATGATAGCTGTTTCTTTAACAGCATTAATCACACAGCAGCAAACAAGGTCAAAGGAAGATAACTGATTGCTTGAAAATTAAGCTTTTGCCCAGCCAGCTGTCAAATAATTTAAATTTACACTTTGGAAGGAGAAAAACTTTTCATTGAAGCTGGTCACTGGCAGCATCTCTGATGGATTGCAACGGCTTTGTGAGCTTAAAAATTTCAATTTCAATTATTTTACTCAGACTGAGAATTCAACCAATCAAAATACTGGAATTTGTGTTTCAGAGTACAGGACACCCAGTATTACGTCTTTCTCTGTAGTGAAGTAGGAAATAGTTACGGTATATTATATTGAACTATGACTTGAACTGTTATCCAATGATCAGTACTACTGTATAACAAGAAATTTTTAATTGTGTAAAATTTTCTCAATTTTTGCGTAAGGCAAAGTTTACTGTTGAAAGTTTACCAGCTATGCTTATATATAACTGTCCATAAAAATGCTTTGTATAAAGGTCTGAAACACGAAAAGTATTACAGTGAACATTTAACTGGCCCTTTATAGGCCCTGAAACAAAGATTAAAACCCAAAGTATTACAGTGAACATTTAACTGGCCCTTTATAGGCCCTGAAACGAGGAATAAAACCCAAATCGAAAATAATCCGATATACATTATATTAACTACTCAGGCTCTATTGAAAATAAAAACGAATTTTGATTTTTTGGTACTTTCTTCGACAGACACATCAAAATATAATAAATAATCATAAAGTAGTTGAAATCATATATATAGGTTATCAGAGCATGGCCTTTCCAGTTCATGTTACTGATAGGTAAATCTGAGATTATTATTGAAGTCGTGCACTACTTATTGATAAATATCCTGAGTACATGTAAAAGCACAACACATTTTTTTCCTAGCTTACTTTTGGTCGTGATTTTGTTAATGATGAGAATAGTTTTTATGAAGCTAATTCTTCTTAAAATTTCACTTCACAGTATTCAAACAGTATGGTCTTAAAATTACATATAGTTATTTAAATTACAAAGAATATGTTCCAGTAATCAAAATCTAAATACTTATAAAGATTGACATAGAATGGCCATTTCAATTGTGCTTTCGTCCTGAACATACATGAAATATTTGCCACTGGACATTATGCAATTAACAATCAATCAAACCAATTGTGGTTGATTAAGTGCCATTAAACACCTAAGAATTATTCAATCAATTAATATTATGTGATGAAGTTTTATAAATTTCTTTTCAGAACAATTCCAGATCCAAGTAGTCAGAAATTAAAGTGGGTAAAAGCTCCATTAACAGTTTTGGTTGTAAAGAAGATGTATGATGATTCTGTGTTGTCTGCATTTAAAAAACTGGTCTCCTGGCTGGTGGAGGTAAGAAGTATGATGATTATGTGTTGTCTGCATTTAAATAACTGGTCTCCTTCTCCTGGCTGGTGGAGGTAAGATTAAAAAACTGGTCTCCTGGCTGGTGGAGGTAAGATGTATGATGATTCTGTGTTGTCTGCATTTAAAAAACTGGTCTCCTGGCTGGTGGATGTAAGAAATATGATGATTATGTGTTGTCTGCTTTAAAAAAAAATTTACTGGTCTCCTTCTCCTGGCTGGTGGAGGTAAGATTAAAAAACTGGTCTCCTGGCTGGTGGAGATAAGATTAAAAAAAACTGGTCTCCTGGCTGATGGAGGTAAGATGTATGATGATTCTGTGTTGTCTGCATTTAAAAAACTGGTCTCCTGGCTGGTGGATGTAAGAAATATGTAAGTTTTTCACTTGCTTTCCATCATGATATAATATTAATAAACAGTGATATGGTCACTATTATAAGCCTATATGATGCATCAACAGACACAAAAGAAGATGATTATATAAATCTATTGAATCAAATTGAAGGTAAATTTATTATCTGTGGTGACTTTAATGCTCATCATTATCTATGGGGTAGTAATAAAACTGACACTAAAGGTAACTCATTGCACAATGCTATTAGTACAATAATATTATAGTTTTAAATGATGGACATGATTATTTATTATACAAAGAAAAAGAAAAGGAATGTAGAAATACTATTAAATTAACACAGCAAAAATATTGGGAAACCTTCTGCAGTGGCTTGAATAATAATAATAATATAGGGCAAGTGTGGAATACAATTAAGAGAATGATGGGTAAAACAATTAGTTCTCTAATTATGCCTACTTTGATTTACAAAAATAAAATATAGGAATCTACTAAAGAAAAGGCTAATTTATTAGCTGAAGCATTTGCCAATGTAAGTAGTTCAAGTAACTATTCAAAAGCATTTATATCACATAAAGAACATATTGAGTCTAAAGAAGCTGAAAACTTGAAACATTATTTTTCTGAAAACTCCCAAAGTTATAATAATGAACCATTTACACTTACTGAATTACAGGATGCTATTGCTGATACATCAGATACATCTCCTGGTAAAGATAAGGTTACCTATAGTATGTTTAAAAGCTTTAGTAATAAATCACTTGGTGTACTTCTTTTATTATATAACAGAATTTGGTTCTCACAAGATCTTCCTCTGGCTTGGAAACATTCAATAATAATTCCAAGCTTTAAAAAGGGGAAAGATTCAAGTGACCCACATGCATATAGACCAATAGCTTTAACATCTAATTTTGTAAAAATTATGGAAAAGATGATTAATAACAGACTGAGGTGATTCCTTGAGAAAAATCATATATACTCGCCTTATCAGAGTGGATTTCGTCAAAATAGAAGTACGATGAAACAAATAATTAGACTTGATAACGATATACAAAAATCATTTTTAAAGAAAGAATATTTAGTTGGAGTATTTATTGACTTCCAGAAAGCCTTTGATATGATATGGAAATTTGGACTTATAAACAAAATGGTTAAAATTTGGATAAAGGGTAACATGCTCGGTTGGGTTAATAGTTTTCTCACTAACAGAACAATACAGGTCAAAATAAATAACACTCTTTCTGATATTCTCACGATCCAAAACGGTACCCCTCAAGGAAGTTGCATTAGCCTGACATTATTCAATATTATGGTAAATGATCTCCCTTCATGTATTAATAATTGTTCTATTTCCCAATCTGCAGACGATTATAGTGCAATATGGCTATGTGGTAAAAATATTGGTTATATTCAAAGGAGAATACAGAAAGATCTTGACAATATCAAATCATGGTGTGATAAATGGGGATTTCTCATTTCCCCCTCTAAACCTGTAGCTATTGTCTTTAGTAGAAAGCAAAAGACTGAGAAGTTAGTATTAACTTTAGGTAACAGTTTATTACAAGTAGTCAATGAGGTGAAATTTTTAGGAATAATTATTGATAGTAAATTGACTTGGTTAAAACATGTACAATATATAGAGGCAAAATGCAGTAAAGTCCTAAATTGCATGAAACTTCTAACAGGTACTAAGTGGGGAGCAAACAGCCATTCTCTTAGAAACATATATAGTGCACTTATATGATCTAAAATAGACTACGGATGTGAAGTATATAATTCCGCCTCACATTCCGTAAAGAAAATACTGGACCGGGTGCAAAGTCAAGCACTTCGAATTTGTACCGGTGCATATAAAAATGTAGCCACAAGTGGACTTCAAGTAGAAATGGTTGATCCACCCTACGAAGAACGTAGGCAGTGCCTAATTACAAAATCGTTTTTAAATATATCTAGTCATGAAGACAACCATCGATAGTAGATGGGGCGTTATGTTTTCTGGTCTGTGCCTCCGTTCGTCCGTTTGTTCGTCCGTTCGTTCGTCCCGCTTCAGGTTAAAGTTTTTGGTCAAGGTAGTTTTTGATGAAGCTGAAGTCCAATCAACTTGAAACTTAGTACTCTGGTTGCTTATGATATGATCTTTCTAATTTTAAAGCCAAATTAGATTTTTGACCCCAATTTCACGGTCCACTGAACATAGAAATGAAAGTGCGAGTTTCAGGTTAAAGTTTTTGGTCAAGGTAGTTTTTGATGAAGCTGAAGTCCCATCAACTTGAAACTTAGTACACTTGTTGCTTATGATATGATCTTTCTAATTTTAAAGCCAAATTAGACTTTTGACCCCAATTTCATGGTCTACTGAACATAGAAAATGAAAGTGAGAGTTTCGGGTTAAAGTTTTTGGTCAAGGTAGTTTTTGATGAAGTTGAAGACCAAACAACTTGAAACTTAGTACACATGTTCCATATGGTATGATCTTTCTAAATTTATTGCAAATTTAGATTTTTTATCCAATTTCACGGTCCATTGGACATGGAAATTGATAGTGCGAGTGGGGCATCCGTGTACTTAGGACACATTCTTGTTTTTGGTCTAGTTGTAGGACAAATTATCATTATACGGTATAGTCAAAAATTATATCAAATAGTTCAACCAGAGTATTAAGTTCTGTAAATTTATTATAAACCCTCTCATTTTAAAAAATCTTATTTGAGCCCTCAATTTTCATGGTTGAGTCAGCTTACTTTTGTCACATTATAGATACAAAGAATACTACCATAATGTAAATATGTGAAAAAATAAAACCTGCATGAAAGATCATACAACATTACTTTAGCAAATGTACCTTTGGCATGACATTAAAACATGCTACTTAGGCTCTAATTTAGGGCGTTTATGACCTTTTTTGAAATTTGAGCATAAATGAAGGCAGTCTGGTAGCATTTTTATGCCCACGCCATCACACCTGAGGGAGCATTTATTGTAATCTGTCTATGTGCGTAGTTGTATGTCCAAAAATTGGTTTATGTTCTCTAACGTAAGTTATTCTCTACCAAATATGAAACGTATTATCCAATATACACATTCTCTATTTATATCAATTTCTATGCCCATATCATAAATTTGTATGTGTATAATGATGAAAAAAAAGCTGTCTGTCCTTAAATCAAATAACCTCAAAATAAAAGCACTGTAGTTCCCAGAGAAAGCTGAGGGTTCTAGAAGTAAAATAGGTGTCATTGCATGATTTGTTCAATGTTTTATTTTTTTTAGCTTTTAGCTGTACCAGTCTGTATAAGAATGATGCAAAATGTGATTCAATTTTCTGTGGAAACCCTACACATTTTAAAATGTTTTTAATACATTGTTATACCCCCGCTTTAAAAAAGGGGGTATACTGTTTTACTGTTGTCTGTCCATCTGTCAGTCCCTCCATCCCATGAATATTTTTCGTCACATTTTTTTTCAGGAACTACAATACAAGGATTTCTGAAATTTGGTTTCAGGGTTTATATAAGTCTGCTTAACCATTTGATGTGTTTTCAGATTCATCACTCAACAACTTCCTGTTAACAAAACACTTGTATGATTTTACACATGATAGCCAAATTTAAAACTTTCGTCACGTTTTTCTCAGGAACTACAATACAAAGATTTCTGAAATTTGGTTTCAGGGTTTATATAAGTCAGATATACTGTGTGATGTGTTTTCAAATTCATCACTCAACAACTTCTTGTTTACACTATTAAAATTATCCACTTGTTGCGGGGGTATCATCAGTGAGCAGTAGCAGTTAGCTGGCAGTTTCACTTGTTTTGGATATAATTTGATGTTGAAATTAAAATTACTTTTAAGATTTAATTCTAGCTATATGTTCACCTATTTACATAGATGTAGGTTTGAAATATAAAATTTTGATTAGGTCAAACGATTTTTAGGTTGTCAATCTCAGTATAACTTAAATAAAACCATTGAGTATGAAGAATTAAAATGAAAAAAAAATGGTAATTTAAATAGAGATTTATGAAGAAAAAAATGTGGTTTTGTGTTTTTGTTGTTTTATTGTCAGTCATTAGGTACAAAATAATTATTTAAGTAAGGTAGCCTAGATTTATTAAAAAAAAATAATATGAATAATATTGAATTTATTCCTGTCAAATGTCTCTTTAAAATAATTTCTACTTTTGTCACTATTTGATAGTTATTGACACATTGTCATTGGGCAGATTTCTTATTAGGGAATAATTTTGATATGTCAAAATACCTTTTTAGGTAAAATTATTTTACACATAATTGTTCTGGGACTTATCAGCTTAGATAAATTGAATTCTTAGGTGGTTTTTTTGCAACCGATATTTTAAATTAATTTAAAAAAAATCAGATCTATGAATTTAATAACATAATCTTAAGCATAAAATGTTTTGATATATCATGAAATTTGTTTGATTAGACTGAAACCTTTTAATTGACAAGGACAAATTGCCAGTTTTCTTGAAGAAGTTCAGTGGTCCATGGTCATTATTTGGTCCCTTGTGAGAGATGACTTGTTGGCAATTTTACCTCATTTTCCTAACTTTATATACCATTATAAAGCCATGGTTTACATTACTGAAAGTGTCTTTGTGGTTTAGCAACCAACAGACAAAGAAATCAAAGTTATTTATCAAAAACTGATAATTCATTTTCAAAATACACTACAGTCTTAGGTGGATTCATCTATGGCTGTTATGTGAACAGAGGGGCCATAAGTTCCCCCATAACTTACTTATTACCTCCCCTATTCCCACTGGATTTTATATACAATTCTTTCCTTCAATTAACAAGGGAAATTGAAATATTCAACAGTTTATGAATTTTTCTATTGAAATGTGATTGGTGGATTTGCCTGTTGTCTACTCTCTATAAAACATTTCCCATTTCCATTCTTAATTTTATTTTATACTTTGGCAAAACCACAAAAAAAAATTTCACAAAAATTTAAGCTTTTCTCAATCCATGATTCCTCAGCATAAGAAACATGGAGGTTAACGGTTCTTTTAGAAATTGTAATTTGCCTATATTTGGAAGTATGCAAGTTTGTACATTTCTAAAGAGGTACATGTTCATCAGATGAATGCTCTTTTTCTCTGTTGTCTAAGGACAGAATAAAATAAGTTTTTTTCATCCGTAATCTTTTTTTAATGATTTGATTTATTCACATTTAAAAAAATAATCCTCATAATTCCTCCAAATCATGGTTACATCAAGAAAGGTTTAAAAAGATTATTTCAGGGAATTCTGGTTGGAGAATTTATATTTCTGTATTAATATGTCAATTTAAATGTTATATTTTTAAGAGGTAATAAAACTTGATTTTTTTTTCTTCTTAGATAAATATTGTTCTGATTGGAAAATAATGTCAACTATTAATGAGCCACATTATTTGAATTTCGGTGGATTATGTTGTTTCATAGGCAATCATACCACATCTTATTCTATTTTATCATATTTCCCAAGGGGTCATTTTGCACTTAAAAAATGTCAAATTTTCCTTTTTTTTAATGACAATTGTATAATTGACATTTCTTTGGCATAATTTTACTGACACATGGTAATTGCAGTTGTAAATTTTATTTATATATATATAGTTTTGCTAAACATGAAGCTAGAGTTCCCGCAGGTGAAGTTGACTTTAACAGTTTTGTGGTGCGATGACCCAATGTTGACCTTTGTTGGTTTACCCATAAATGCTACCAAAGGCACAACCAAAAACATGAATATCCACAATTTATGGTTTTCTGTAGTAAATCTTGTTTTGATTGGAAATAAGGTAAACTATTAATGAGCCACATCATTTGATCTTTTGTTGATTAAGTTGTCTCAAAGGCAATCATACCACATTTTCTTTTTTTATCATGTTTCCCAAGGGGTCATTTTGCACTTCTTAAAATGTCAAATTTTTCTTCTTTTTTCTACAATTGTATAATTGACATTTCTTTGGCCTTATTACTTAATTATTGCAGTGGTAAATTTTCTTCACATCAATCTATAGTTTTGCTAAACATGAAGTTAGAAATCTCTCAGGTGAAGTTAACCTTCAAGAATTTTGGTCATGCTGTGTAGGCTTAAATCTTTGGTTTACCAGTAAATACTTCCAAATGCTCACAAATATGCTTTGTATAATTGGGTCAGTAGTAGTTTTGGTAATCATAACTATGAAAAAATATTGATCGATTGATTATTGATATTAGTAAAAAAATATCTATGAAGTTATTGTTTTAGAGAAACCGTTTCTCTTGACTTGGTACAGGCATTTTCAAATGTAGAAAATGGTGGATTAAACCTGGTTTTATAGTGCTTGGACACCAATAAGATATCCATTTTATACATATAAACATCTGACAAATTTTTTTTATTTTCAGTTTAAAAATATGGTAGTATACATAGAAAAGAAATATTTAGATAAAAATTACCTGCTGTCACAAGATGAAGAATTTGTTGATCACCTAAAAACTAAATTAC
Source organism: Mytilus galloprovincialis (assembly GCA_037788925.1). Taxonomy (NCBI): domain Eukaryota; kingdom Metazoa; phylum Mollusca; class Bivalvia; order Mytilida; family Mytilidae; genus Mytilus; species Mytilus galloprovincialis. The sequence goes on along the minus strand of CM075342.1, from coordinate 18,379,491 downwards.
AGACTTTTGAAGAAGGTAAGATACAGGGCTATCTAGACCAAGTACTGTTTGTCTTTTGAGTAATTCTGATTTGGTTTTGGGTGTGTTGAATCTATGCAGTCTGATCAGTAGAAAAAAAAAATCGTTGTATAACTGGCAATAAGACAAATATTTTAAGGTCACCATACAGCCTTTAACCCTTTAGTCAGCTATAAAAACCTCTGCATGACAAAATGTGGAACAATTTAAACGAAAATAATTCAATGTCATTATATAAGCAAAAAACAAATATGACAGACAGCAAACAATGACTGTCACTGAATTACAGATGCCTGACAGACAGCAAACAATGACTACCACTGAATTACAGATGCCTGACAGACAGCAAACAATAACTATCACTGAATTACAGGTGCCTGACAGACAGCAAACAATGACTATCACTGAATTACAGATGCCTGACAGACAGCAAACAATGACTATCACTGAATTACAGATGCCTGACAGACAGCAAACAAGGACTATCACTGAATTACAGATGCCTGACAGACAGCAAACAATGACTATCACTGAATTACAGATGCCTGACAGACAGCAAACAATGACTATCACTGAATTACAGGTGCCTGACAGACAGCAAACAATAACTATCACTGAATTACAGGTGCCTGACAGACAGCAAACAATGACTATCACTGAATTACAGATGCCTGACAGACAGCAAACAATGACTGTCACTGAATTACAGATGCCTGACAGACAGCAAACAATGACTATCACTGAATTACAGATGCCTGACAGACAGCAAACAATGACTATCACTGAATTACAGATGCCTGACAGACAGCAAACAATGACTATCACTGAATTACAGATGCCTGATTCAGAGAAAAGGCACATATGGAATGTTTTGTCAGACAAGATTTTCATTTATATGGTTGATTTTAAAAAATACTCAGTGTACATGAAAGAAAAACAAAGGATTAGAGTATTCATCCATGACACAAAATCAGTACATACACTTAAAAAACAACCCCAAAAACCAAAGGAACAGTTCTTTTATTGCTGTTCTTCATCTAAAAGTCAAAGTCAGGCCTTCAACATTGAGCAAAAAAATCTCACCTCATTGTAAATTTAAGACAGCCAGCTTAGAGCACCAGTTTGAGCAGACACATTTGCAAAATAATTCGAATAAACTTTCTATAAGATTATTTGTGCATCAGGTTTTGTTCGTGGTTTAACTTTAGAAAGTACAGTTAAATTTTCCATTTCGATAGAGCTTATTATAGTGTTCTATTGTTGTTTTTTTCAGGTAAAGATGATCTAACAGGAAAAATAGATATGATAATATGTCTTGGTGGGGATGGTACATTGTTGTATGCCTCAAATTTCTTCCAGGTAAGATATCTTATCAGAAGGGGATAGAGCTGTGCCAAGGGAGATTACCCTTTGACTCAATAAAATTATGATAATATGTCTTGTTGTGGATGGTACATTGTTATGTGCCTTAAATTTCTTCATAACACAGATGGTTTTGAAAAATCTTAAGTCTTTATTTCTCTTCATTTTAATGATTTTATAGAAGTAAAAAAAAAAATTTTCAATAGTAATTGCCCTTGCAGAGGTGGATTTAGGGGGTGCCCAGGCCCCCCCCCCCTTTTTTGGAAAAAAATTTGGTTTCTAATATAGAGAATCACTGAAGTGTGACTTAGGCAGTCAGTGGGACCTCACTTATGAAAATTTCTGGATCCGCCAGTGCCTTGTACGAATAAGATTTTTGAACGCTGGAGATATTGAAACTTTGTACTTTTATTCAAGATACTTCAATGTTTTATTTGAGACAAATGTTCCACCAGTAATCAGGAGTCGATTTCACAAAAAAATTTATGACTAAGATTGATCGTAAGTATACTGAATTGTTCAGGACTTACTATCAATCTTAGTAGTCAGTTTTCTTGTGAAATCGATTCCTGGTATTCAACAGGGGATCACTGGGATTTTTAACACCTTTTCCATTTGATAATTTTAAAGACATTTTAAAGAGTTATTTCCCTTTAAAGTGTTCATTGTAGATGACTACCCAACATGGCTCATATATTTTAATTACATTAATGTTTATTTTCAGACAAACGTTCCACCAGTGATGGCATTCAACATGGGATCACTAGGATTTTTAACACCATTTCCATTTGATAATTTTAAAGAACAAGTCACAAATGTATTAGAAGGTAAGGTAAACACGAAATATTACATGAAATTGAGAATGGAAATGGGGAATATGTCAAAGAGGCAACAACCCAACCAAAGAGCAGATAACAAATGAAGGCCACCAATTGGTATTCAACGCAGCGAGAAAATCCAGCAATCAGAGTTGGGCCTCAACTGGCCCCGATGTAAAAATGTGTACTAGTTTAATGTAAATGGACGTCATACTAAACTCCATAACATATAAATGAACTAAAAGTTAAAAAAAAACATACAAACTAATAAAGGCCAGAGGCTCCTGATTTGGGACAGTCGCAAACATGTGGTTGGGTTAAACGTGTTTTGTAAGATCTCAACCGTTCTTTAAATGCTATACCTCTAGCCTATGTAAAATAAAGAAACACACAGCAATATGTATAGTTAAATAAAGGCAACAGTAGTATACCGCTGTTCAAAACTCATAAATCTAGGGACAAAAAACAAAATCAAGGGAAACAAACTAAAACTGAGGGAAACGCATTAAATATAAGAGGAGAACAACGACACAACATTAAAATGTAACACATACAGCAACTCAATTTAAAATAAGTCTGATTTTCAATAATAATGTATGGAAAGATACTGGTAGTTCTAATGCCAAAAAAAAATATTGATTCTTGCTTTGATTTTGTATAAATTGAAACAAAAAAAACATTATTAAATTCTTTTATTTACATTTACATTGGAGTTAGGTATTTTTGTTAATTATGTTTTTGTATATTTGTAGGTCATGCCGATCTAACACTAAGATACAGACTTAAGTGTGTAGTGTGTAAATCTGGGTCGGAATCACACAAAGTATCACATATAAAACATATCAATAATTCTGACAGTAAACAAAGTTATTTAGTAAGTAAATATTTCTTAAGGTGGTACCTAACAGTACAGGAAGATAACTCTGTAAAATCATCTAAACGTTTTAATTACGTTATGTTGTTAAGGGCATATTAAGCTTCTAAATGATCAAAATAAGTATTTGTCAAACTGCTATATAACCAGTGTAATTTTTCTGAAAAAACTGTTGGTTCAAATTATTTGAAATTTTTATATTTTTGTCAAAGGGAGTATATACTTTGTCAAAATTTTATGAAAGCCAAGTTAATTTTAGTGAAAGTGTTGGGTACCACCTTAAATTGTTGTATAATACATGTATAGATAACTGGGAGCGGTGCTGAAAACATTCATAACTCATTTTAAACCAAGTGTCAAAGTAGAGATTGCATTCATATAGACCCAAATGAGGTTTAATATTGTCTGTCACCTGTGATTTTGATCTAAATCAATATTTCACTTTTATCAATGATTAGAACAATTTCAAAATAATATTTGAATTTTTTATCTACTATGGTCATCCATAAATTTAGTACCCCCAAAAAACATAATTCAAAAACAAATAACAAATATTTTGTTTTAATAAGAACTAATCATAGACACCCCGGGATTTAAATTATTTACCCCAGAAGCACTTTTCACGCTTCTAATAAAGTCTCATCAGTGACACCTTGATTCCAAAAAGATAAAAAGGCTGAACTAAGTATGAAGAGCATTTAGGACCCAAAATTCTTAAAAGTTTTGCCAAATACAACTAGCTATTAAAGGTAATTCCATTCTCAGGGTAGAAAATCTTTAGTATTAAAAAAAATCGAACAAATTTATAAACAGTTGATTTAAAATTATGACCATTTCAATGATAATTCCTATCAATACAGAAGTGCTAACTATTGGACTACTAATACCCTCGGAGAGAAAACTCCCAAGAGCAGTGGCGTTGACACACTAGTTGTAAATAAACTCATCATAGATACCAAGATTGAAATTCTGTTTGTCAGATGCACTTAGATTTTTAAGAAATATGAATTATAATGGTTTTAATATGTTTTAGGTTTTAAATGAAGTAGTTGTTGACCGTGCACAATCACCCTACCTTAGTAATGTAGACCTGTTTGTAGAAGGAAAACTTGTAACATCAGTTCAAGGAGATGGTTTGTATTTTTATTTCTATGCTACTTTGTATATGCTATTGTGAATTGATTGAATGGATTATTTTCTATTTTAAGATACAGAATTTTTTAAGATAAATTTCAAAATTTCAGAATTTTTCCTGTAGATTTTTTTGGCCTCTGTGGCTTAGTGATCTAAGTAGTTCACTACAATAATAATTAGCTTATCAACACTAAATTTTAAATTTTGGGCACATCATTCTAAAAAACTTGCCATATATTTTAAGAGTTTGTTAGGATCACTCGAGCTTGTCACCCCATAATCAGTTTAAAAAAACCTGACCTATGATTTTAGATTTTATAGTTTCCACACTAAAACTTTTTACGATATTTTATTCTTATGTTTGATTATTTGTTAAGAATTGAATGCTTCTTTTTGTAACTTTGTTGGGGTGTAAAAGCGTTGACCGAAGTACATTTTGTTCTCAAAATGTGCGCACAGTCAACGCTTTTACAACCCTATGAAGTTACAAAAAGAAGCATTCAATACTTATAATTACATTTTTTTAGCTATGATCATGAAAACACGAATTTTATAATTGTTTTATTTAATTCACCTGTGCACTTTATTGTGGGACCACGTGTTATCATGAATGAAAAGTTTTATTGAGTGATGCAATTGTTTAAGGAATAACACGTGATAGGCAGTTAGTCAATCAGAATAAAGTATCTTAATGAAACATACATCTAATGTAATTATTACCATATATTTGCCCAACATGTTCATGTTTAATTTATAAACACCAACAATTTGTCTTACATTTTCAGGTTTGATTATTTCCACGCCAACAGGAAGTACTGCCTATGCTGTATCAGCCGGAGCATCTATGGTCCATCCCAGCGTACCAGCTATAATACTCTGCCCTATTTGCCCTCATTCTTTATCATTCCGACCAGTTATTGTTCCTGCTGGAGTAGAAATCAAGGTATTATTGATAGTTGATGATCTGTGGATACATTTTTTTTCAAGGGATACAAATTTTGTCGATTTTGTGTGTTTTAGGTGAATCAAGAATTAATGTTCAACAAATTACAATGTTTTTTCATCCTATATGGAGACTGGCACAACCACAAAATGTCTTCTTAGTCGGCACCCACCATAAATAGTAAGCTATGAAAAGACCAGAAATGACAAATGTCAAACAATTCAAACGAGAAAAATAAAGGCCTGAAATATGTACAAAATAATAAAAAAAAAATAAAATATGATATACACTAACAAAAGACAACTTCTGAATTACAGGCCACTGACTTGGGACAGGTACATACAAAATGTGGCAGTGTTAAACAAGCTTTCTGTGTAACCCTCCTCTAACATAGACAGTGGTGTAAATGCACAGCAAAAACATACTTTAAAAATCAGTTGAAAAAGGCATAACTTTTAAGATAGATATAAAGCATAAAAACAATTAACAAAAACACTAAACACTAGCAGTCCAAAAACCTTGGATGCTAACAAAAAAGCTGCTTGTTTTTTTTAGCTCACCTGGCCCAAAGGGCCAAGTGAGCTTTTCCCATCACTTTGCGTCCGGCGTCCAGCGTCGTCCGGCGTCGTTAACTTTTACAAAAATCTTCTCCTCTGAAACTACTGGGCCAAATTAATCCAAACTTGGCCACAATCATCATTGGGGTATCTAGTTTAAAAAATGTGTGGCTTGACCCGGCCAACCAACCAAGATGGCCGCCATGGCTAAAAATAGACCATAGGGGTAAAATGCAGTTTTTGGCTTATAACTCAAAAACCAAAGCATTTAGAGCAAATCTGACATGGGGTACAATTGTTTATCAGGTCAAGATCTATCTGCCCTGAAATTTTCAGATGAATCGGACAACCCCTTGTTGGGTTGCTGCCCCTGAATTGGTAATTTTAAGGAAATTTTGCTGTTTTTGGTTATTATCTTGAATATTATTAAAGATAGAGATAAACTGTAAACTGCGATAATGTTCAGCATAGTAAGATTTACAAATAAGTCAACATGACCGAAATGGTCAGTTGACCCCTTTAGGAGTTATTGCCCTTTATAGTCAATTTTTAACCATTTTTCGTAAATCTTAGTAATCTTTTACAAAAATCTTCTCCTCTGAAACTACAGGGCAAAATTAATCCAAACTTGGCCACAGTCATCTTTGGGGTATCTAGTTTAAAAAATGTGTGGCGTGACCCGGCCAACCAACCAAGATGGCCGCCATGGCTAAAAATAGAACATCAGGGTAAAATGCAGTTTTTGGCTTATAACTCAAAAACCAAAGCATTTAGAGCAAATCTGACATGGAGTAAAATTGTTTATCAGGTCAAGATCTATCTGCCCTGAAATTGTCAGATGAATCGGACAACCTGTTGTTGGGTTGCTGCCCCTGAATTGGTAATTTTAAGGAAATTTTGCTGTTTTTGGTTATTATCTTGAATATTATTATAAACTTGGCCACAATCATCATTGGGGTAACTTGTTTAAAAAATGTGGTTATTATCTTGAATATTATTATAGATAGAGATAAACTGTATACAGCTATAACGTTCAGCAAAATAAGATCTACAAATAAGTTTACATGACCAAAATAGTCAATTGACCCCTTAAGGAGTTATTGCCCTATATAGTTAATTTTTAACATTTTTCATAAATTTTTGTAAATTTTTATACGACCGCAAAATTTGAAAAATTTTTCGTCGTATATTGCTATCACGTTGGCGTCGTCGTCTGCGTCGTCGTCGTCGTCCGAATACTTTTAGTTTTCGCACTCTAACTTTAGTAAAAGTGAATGGAAATCTATGAAATTTTAACACAAGGTTTATGACCACAAAAGGAAGGTTGGTATTGATTTTGGGAGTTTTGGTCCCTACATTTTAGGAATTAGGGGCCAAAAAGGGCCCAAATAAGCATTTTCTTGGTTTTCGCACTATAACTTTAGTTTAAGTTAATAGAAATCTATGAAATTTTGACACAAGGTTTATGACCACAAAAGAACGGTTGGGATTGATTTTGGGAGTTTTGGTTTCAACAGTTTAGGAATTAGGGGCCAAAAAAGGGCCCAAATAAGCATTATTCTTGGTTTTCGCACAATAACTTTAGTTTAAGTAAATAGAAATCAATGAAATTTAAACACAATGTTAATGACTACAAAAGGAAGGTTGGTATTGATTTTGGGAGTTTAGATCCCAACAGTTTAGGAATTAGGGGCCAAAAAGGGACCCAAATAAGCATTTTTCTTGGTTTTCGCACCATAACGTTAGTTTAAGTAAATAGAAATCTATGAAATTTAAACACAAGGTTTATGACCATAAAAGGAAGGTTGGTATTGATTTTGGGAGTTTTGGTCCCAACAGAATAAGGGGCCCAAAGGGTCCAAAATTAAACTTTGTTTGATTTCATCAAAATTGAATAATTGGGGTTCTTTGATATGCCGAATCTAACTGTCATGACTGTGTATGTTGATTCTTAACTTTTGGTCCCGTTTTCAAATTGGTCTACATTAAGGTCCAAAGGGTCCAAAATAAAACTTAGTTTGATTTTGACAAAAAATGAATCAGTTAGGTTCTTTGATATGCTGAATCTAAAAATGTACTTAGATTCTTGATTATTGACCCAGTTTTCAAGTTGGTCCAAATAGGGGTCCAAAATTAAACTTTGTTTGATTTCATCAAAAATTGAATAAAAGGGGTTCTTTGATATACCAAATCTAACTGTGTATGTAGATTCTTCATTTTTGGTCCTGTTTTCAAATTGGTCTACACTAAAGTCCAAAGGGTCCAAAATTAAACTTAGTCTGATTTTAACAAAAATTGAAATCTTGGGGTTCTTTGATATGTTGAATCCAAAAATGTACTTAGATTTTTTATTATGGGCCCAGTTTTCAAGTTGGTCCAAATCAGGATCTAAAATTATTATATTAAGTATTGTGCAATAGCAAGTCTTTTCAATTGCACAGTATTGCGCAATGGCAAGAAATATCTAATTGCACAATATTGTGAAATAGCAAATTTTTTTTTAATTAGAGTTATCTTTCTTTGTCCAGAATAGTAAGCAAGAAATATCTAATTGCAAAATATTGTGCAATAGCAAGATTTTTTTTTAATTGGAGTTATCTTTCTTTGTCCAGAATCAACTTAAATCTTTGTTATATACAATATACAATGTATATTCACTTTTTACTACCAACTGATAAATTAAAATAATCTTTACCATTCAGTGATAACAAGCAGTTTTTTTACATCTTAATATTTTATGATGTATTTTAATGAGTAGTTATTGTTGCAAACTCCATTAGAAATTTTAATTGAGATTAGTTTTGGAATAAGGGAAAGGGGGATGCGATTAAAAAAATTGGGTTCAATTTTTCTCATTTGAAATTTCATAAATAAAAAAGAAAATTTCTTCAAACATTTTTTTGAGAGGATTAATATTCAACAGCATAGTGAATTGCTCTAAGAGAAAACAAAAATTTTAAGTTCATTAGAACACATTCATTCTGTGTCAGAAACCTATGCTGTGTCAACTATTTAATCACAATCCAAATTTAGAGCTGAATCCAGCTTGAATGTTGTGTCCATACTTGCCCCAACCGTTCAGGGTTCAACCTCTGCGGTCGTATAAAGCTACGCCCTGCGGAGCATCTGGTTAGAAAATATTTTCCACTGTAATTACTGGGCCAAGTTCATTATAGATAGAGATAATTGTAGCAACAAGAATGTTCAGTAAAGTAAGATCTACAAACACATCACTACCACCAAAACACAATTATGTCATGAATTTATCCTTGTCCATTGTTTAATATGCACAAGACCAAGGTGAGCGACACAGGCTCTTTAGAGCCTCTAGTTTAATATTCACATGGACCAAGGTGAGTGACACAGGCTCTTTAGAGCCTCTAGTTTAATTTATTGATATTAGATTTGAATAATTAAGAGATTACTGTATTGTATTTGAAGCTTTGCGGACGTCCATCGGTAGTTTTACTGTCGCAAAATTAGTTTACCTGGCGACGCTGAGCGGAGACAGGTAAATAGGTATTTGCGACAGTAAAACTACCAATGGACGTCCACAAAGCTTCAAATACAATACAGTTATCTCTATTCTAATGCAAAACAAGTTCATAATTAAATTTCAATCATCATTTTAGTGTAAAGTCTTCATTAAAGAAAATTCCGCGAAAATATGTTATCTTCTTTGGTCCCTACACTAGGTGACATCATAGGTTTGCTTCCGGCGTCAAACATAAACACCAGGCGTTTGTTGGCTTTTGTGCCACTTCAGAATGTAATAAAATTTGATAAAAAGAAGATTTTTAGCTACAAAAAGTGAGTTTTTTGGCTTATTATTGTAGAAATTACATATCAATACATTCAGCAATTCAAAATGTCGGCTTCCTTAGTTACAGACAAGGAGATAGAGAATTTTACGCTAACTGTCATCCAATCAGAACCATTGATACAAAATAATTGCATTAGAATAATGTATACTTCAGATAAGGGTTGCAGAAAATGCCAGAAGTTCTGTATGGTTATCATTTGATGGAAGAAACAGGCAAGAATTAATGCAGGGAGACTGGTAAGTCATCTTTGATAGACAATTTAGGCAACAGTTAAGGTAAAAGTAAGGGCTATTCCATTGAAATGTATGTGGGAGTGTAGGAAGGGAAGTTAATTTATTCAATGTGGGTCATGGGTCTTTTTTCAGTATGCAGCTATTACCATTATGCAAAATTTTCTAAAAAAATGGTTCTTAGTTGTAGGGATATTTTAAAAGTCCCTTACTACCCTCCCACATACCTATTAATGGAATAGCCCTAAGAAGATGTGGATTGATTGTCAATGAGACAAACTCTATTGGAGACCAAATAACATTGAGTTAAGAACTATATATAGGTCATGTACATCCTTTAACATAGAAAAAACCCCACCTCTTGGTCAACTATAAAAGGCCTGAAATAACAAATATAAAATACTTAAACCAGAAAACTAACAGCCTAATTTATGAAAAAAAACAATGAACCAAATACAGATATGATATACAGCAACAAAGGCAACTACTGAATTAGAGGCTCCTGACTTGGGACAGGCACATACAGAATGAGTTAATTACTTGGAAAGTATGAATATTTAATAAATTAATTAATTTTAAAGGAAAATGAATTTTAATTTTATTTTAATTTCAGTTTAAGGATCACCACAGCACAGTATCCAGTACCATCTATATGTGCTAGAGATCAGATAGACGATTGGTTTGCAGGGTTAGCTGGGTGTTTACATTGGAATGTTCGCCAACAACAGAAACCTCTTTCCTCAATACCTAGTACAACCAGTTTAGACTCTGTAGAACTTAGTAATTAATTCATTGGGTTACATGTCAATATTTTGTTTGCTACTTTTGATAGTTTTTTATGTATAACATAATTTTTTTAAATAGGAATGAAACCCCACGCATGTTAGACTTTCTTGATTTTTGAGGGATTAATTTCATGAGAAATCTTGCCCGGACTCCAAATTTTAAATTATGGAATATGCCAAATTCCTTAAAAACACTATTTGGAGATGACAGGCATTTGGAGATATTGCAGTTTCCCACAGATACTTATTGAGCAGCATAGAATATTGTAGTTAACATTTATACATCTTTATGTAATGGATATGTATGCATGGTTAAGTTGAGAAATGTTACTTTGAATGTCTTTATAGAAGTACAGTAGACTTCGGCAACTTAGAGACTAAAAATAAAGTCTTATTTCCGCAACAAAAAGTATCAGTAATTCATTTCCCAGATGTAAGGAGATAAACTTTGATATTTGAGGATTATTTTTTGACAAATGAAGGATTTAAGCATGTTTGAATTTAAAGCTTTTGAAAAACCAGACATTCTCTTTTAAACAGGTTTTACTGTAATTTGGATAATAGATGTATCAAAGATACTATCTTTGCAGCCCGTTTATGATATGGGATTCAAAAGTCTGAAAAAAAAAAAGGATATTCAAAGTAGCAAACAAAATATATTATTGTTATGCCCCACCTACGATAGTAGAGGGGCATTATGTTTTCTGGTCTGTGCGTCCGTTCGTCCGTTCGTTCGTTCGTTCGTCCGTTCGTCCGTCCGTTTGTTCGTTCGTCCGTCTGTCCCGCTTCAGGTTAAAGTTTTTGGTCGAGGTAGTTTTTGATGAAGTTGAAGTCCAATCGACTTCAAACTTGGTACACATGTTCCCTATGATATGATCTTTCTAATTTTAATGCCAAATTAGAGATTTTACCCCAATTTCACGGTCCACTGAACATAGAAAATGATAGTGCGAGTGGGGCATTCGTGTACTGAGGACACATTCTTGTTTTATATTTGTTAAGTTTCTCATTTTATATATTAATGCAATCATTTAAATATTTTAATGTTTATGATTTGTTATATAATTTTTTTGCATATTTTGTGAAATGTCTGTTTTGATATTGTTTCTGAACTTTTATATATATAAATATTTAATTCTAAATAAGTTTATTTTCCATTACTCATGCAATTTTCGTCAAGACAAAAATATGTTTTCAGAATATAGACACCATATTGATAGAGACCTTAAAAAATTAGACTTGTCAGTGACCTCCTCTCATGGAATTTAAACAATGGAATTTATTTGTAAATATATGTAAAATTTCAAACTTGATTGTCAGTGCCAATTTTTTCATGTGTACTTTGTTTCAATTGGTGGCCTTTTGGCTGTAATCTGCTCTTTGGTTAGGTTGTTGTCTCTATGACATATTCCCCATGTCCATTCTCAAATTTATATGCAACATTTCAAGAAGAAATCCATTCTGTTTTTCCACAGGAATTGTTTTATTTTGGCAATGACATTTGAAAATACTGTATGAATATAAATATTTGTGTGTTTGCAAATTTATTGGTTTTATTTCTTAGATAGATTTCAATTGAACTATTTTTTTTCTTGGTTTTTCAGCTTATAAGTAATTAATGTTTTTTTCATAGGTTAATATTACAGTGGACTTTTTTTGGGGATATTTTTCATCTACGATAAAAAAGAAATGAAAAGTTTGCAAAAACAATTACTGTGGATTCATTTATTTTCATTGGTTCCAATTGTCCATGGAATGAGAAAAACCTCATTTTCCTGTATATTTGAATTCATGATTTTGCCACTAACTGCATACATTTTTATAGAATTTTGAAATTCATTGGAACATTTAAATTCATGGTTTATCTGTATCCACGAAATCCACGAAAGTTGGAACTACATGAAAGAGGCTCCCACAGGGTACCCCCTCAGGTCGCAAGGTCGCTTTTTAATTCGTCGAGAGGTTGTTATTAAGGGAAATGTACAGGTCGCAGGTCGTTTTTCCCAACACAGAGGACGGAGGTTGTTTTTTTCCAAATTTTACAGGTTGCAGGTCGTTTTTGACCCTGCAGGAGCCTCATGAAAAATAATGAATCCACAGGAACATTTCTGTGGTAAAAGGAAGCACTGCCGCACTTTGATGGTTGAAGGTCTTTTGGGAATTCATTATAACATGTAAAAGCTTTCATAGCATGATCAGGGACAATAACATTGTATACTTTTATTTGCACATTGCCTTTGAGATTTGCAAATTACATATGACATGAAATATGTAATAAACTTTTTTGTTTGCCTTTGATCATCTTGTACACAAAATAATAAGACTGCAATTGCACTTACACAATTGATACTTTGTGTTCAGATATCATATTGTATAAATCATAAAAGCCATTTTACTTCCTATAATTTCAGAATTCATTGCATGTAAAAAATAATTATCGTGAATGTTTATTATATGCGATATTAGAAATTGTGTAATGCAAAATTAACGCAATCAGAATTTAAAATGTAAAGTCTGATTTGAGATGCTGAATTTTTATTGCATTTTTGCAATGATAAAAGGAAATATTGCATGATTATTATTTATTGCATTTTTGCAATGATGTTAAGTAAACTATCAAATGTGTATCATTATTGCATTTTTCCATATATTTGCAATAATAAAAATGATGCAAAAATTTCTGATTTAACAGAATTTACTCGAACTTTGTTAAGTTCATATACTGTGGGTTTATAATTATTTTTTTTATATTTTTAAAGTAGTGAGACATGAAGTTATATGTTCAACAAATATAATTCCTACAATGTTTGATACAAATTTGTAAAAAAAAAAAACTAATCCACTTAAGCAAATATCAACAAAATACATTTTTGCTCACACCATGAAAATTGGTACCCATGAAAATGAATACATTCAATATATATACAGAGATCTCAAATACATTTTGGCTTGCTCCATGAAAATTGGTACCCCATGAAAATGAATGCATTCACAGTATTTACGTAGATCTCAATTTTAATTGTTGTCATGTACATTCATGTCTTATTTATTCATTTTCTATGATAATCAAATAACCTGATTTTATTCCTACTTATCACTAGTTAGTAGTTATGAATTATAACTTATGATGTTTGCAATATTTTTGCTGTATGTACAAATATATTTTGCACAGGCAATTATCATTTCATCTCTACTTTTAATAATAAAACAATAAATTTGGTTGCGGGACTTTCTCGCTTTGTTGAAGACTCATTGGTGGCCTTCAGCTGTTTTCTGTTCTTTGGTAGGATAGTCTCTGACACATTCCCCATTTCTTTTCCTCAATTTTATAATATATGCACACACAGTTTTAAAATATCACAAATTAATATTTGAATTAAGATGGACATATTATTTTTAATCTACCAAATAGTTTCTTTTAAACACAAGTAAGAGTTTCAGGTGTGGTTCATGGGGCCGAAAATATACAGAGCATAAATTGCTAAAAACAAGAATTTAAAATCCTCTAAAAATAACCCAATGCACCAGTGCCATTCAAACTTCTACAACTGGTTAAATGGATGTGCTATCTTTTTTTAGTATCAAATTTAATGTAAATTAGTATATAAGTTGGTACATATTTGAGCTCCTTATTACCTTACAATTCTGTGTCCTGAAAGTTTATTTTTGAGGGTCAACTTATGTAGAAAGCTGATGACGATCACTTTTGATGAAGTTATCTGAAGGCTGTTCTTTTGTGTTGTTCTCCTGCTGTTGTCGTTATGGTGACATTGCTGATCCTAATGCCAAGTCAAGTTTAGGTTTTCATTAGCTCTCTTTGTGTCAGACTCATTGTATCAAAATAGTTAATCAATATGTCAATATGTGGGTGCCAGTGATCTCAGAAGATGATTGGATCAGTGTAAGGGTCATATATTTTATCAGTTTGCTGGACGAATCAAATATGCCAATAGATGTTATTGTTATTGACAACTTTGTGGTATGTGGAAGGCACTCAAAGGGGATTTATGTTTGATTTTAAATGTAAATTTATTTGATAATCATTATCATTTGATAATTCAACTACATTTTGTATCTCAATTGGAAAAATCTGATAATCCGCTAATACTTTTTTAAGTCTTTATTTATCTTATTATGTAAGAGAATTATTGATATCTGTAGTTTGTAGTGTTATATGTTATTTATGCATTATAATTCTAATCCTGAGTGCGTTCAGGGTGAGAGACAAGTTAGACAACTCTATTTGTTATTGTTGAATCACTTTTATTTGTTGGGTTCTGACTTTTGGGGATTTAGCATATGTAAATGTTTCTGCATTGTTTCTTTTTTTTAAATACCTTTTTGATACAAATTCAATGACAATTAAGTTTTTCATTACACAAAACACAGAACAATTTGACGAAACCAAAAGCAAAGGTTGCTGTTCATCACCCAAATGTCACAGTACAGTACAAATGCTCACACCTCTATTTAAATTTGAGAACCCTTGGCACCAATTGGAACATTGTAACAACTTGAATAAATATTCCAGCTTGTGTTCAGTGCTTTTTGCATAAAAATTACTGAAAAGTGGGATATTTTGATGAATTCTGCAATCAAATTACAATCACTGAAATATCTCTTCTGTAAATTTGATCATTGGTCAATGGAAAATCAGTGATTGAAGAATTACAGACAAATTTACACACAGGTTCACTTCACTTTCAAATGGAAAGTGAACAAGGGATCGATAAGACAACTTATTTGGCCTCATGAATTTGAAAATCAAATTGTATTATGAAGCTAATATATACAGTGGCGGATCCAGGGGGGGGGGGGGGGGGGGGGGGGGGGGGGTGTTCCTGGGGTTGGAACCCCCCTTTTTTTTTTGAACGATCAATGCATTTGAATGGGAGCATATAGTTGGAACCTCCCTTTACTCTGGGTTGGGAACTCCCCCTTTTTAAAATGGCTGGATCCACCACTGATATACATTTTGCTTAGTATATGATGTACTTCACAAAGATGTTTATGTGTTCTACATACTATTTCAGGGTTTGTCTTGTATCTATTTATCCAAAATCAAAGTATAAAATGGCAACTTCAGGTCAAATTTGTCAATTTTGATATGTTTATGACGTGTATTCTTTTTGCTTTTGCTTTTAGTATGAGTGTAACGATTCTTTTATCTCTGTCTCTTAATCAGCATTGTTTCTTCAGGCAATTTATCTGTTATGGAAAAAATCTGTGTATTTTTATACAAGCATGTAATTTTATTATTGAAAAAAAGAAATAAAGAACTAAAGTACAATATTGTTTTCTTTTGTCATTATATAAAATTAGAACCAATTGGTCTTATAAGTATATTAAAATAACATCAACATAGCACATTGTAAGCTAATTTGTTTAAACGTTTAAAAGGTTTGGCTAGCCACAAAACCAGGTTCAAACCCACCATTTTGTACCAAATCAGGAATATGGCAGTTGTTATGTTATAGTTCGTGCCTATGTATGTTGCAAGGTCGTTTGTTTTTGTTGCACTTCTGTGCTCTGTTGTTTTGTTTTTTCCTCTTAAAGTTTATGTGTTTTCTTCAATTTTAGTTTGTAACCCAGATTTGTGTTTTTATACCCCCGCTTTAAAAAAGGGGGGGTATAATGTTTTACCTCTGTCTGTCCTTCCGTCAGTCCGTCCTTCCGTCAGTCCGTCAGTCAGTCCGTCCGTCCCATGAATATTTTTCGTCGCATTTTTCTCAGGAACTACAATACAAGGATTTCTGAAATTTGGTTTCAGGGTTTATCTAAGTCAGCTATACCGTGTGATGCGTTTTCAGATTGATCACTCAACAACTTCCTGTTTACCGAACACTTGTATGATTTTACACATGATAGCCAAGTTGAAAATTTTCGTCACATTTTTCTCAGGAACTACAATACAAGGATTTCTGAAATTTGGTTTCAGGATTTATATAAGTCAGCTATACCGTGTGATGCGTTTTCAGATTCATCACTCGACAACTTCCTGTTTACCGAACACTTGCATATTTTTACACTATTAGTATTATCCACTTGCGGCGGGGGTATCATCAGTGAGCAGTAGCTCGCAGTTTCACTTGTTCTCAATCGATTTATGACTTTTGAACAGAGGTATATTACTGGTGCCTTTATTTTGGAAAAAAACATGTATAATTTTGTGTTTGCCTCCATTGACAAAAAAGATTCAACAAATCAATTTAATGGTGAAATGTCTCGGTTATATATAAAATTCGATCATTATTTTGTAATGTCAGTTGTCCTATATTAACTGCCCAAATATATTATTAACCAAGTTATAATCATCTTTTTATTGGGTATTTCTTGTACATATGTCATTGTCTTTTTCAACAGCAATTTAAGTGCATTGCTTGTTCAGATACATGTTTGATTTGTAAAATATTAGTTTTGTTAGAGGTTGAAAGTTTTCTCAGAATGTCAAGCTCTTACCTACCATTTATGTCCACCAAAATATCCACTGCTCATAGGAGTTATAAATTATAAGTTTCGACTATAAAAAAAATCTCTCTTTTTGAATTAGCATAAAAATGCAGCACACACTTTTTTTGAAGAACATGTTAGCAGATTATTCAGTGTGGACTTCATTATTTATGATAGTTCTTCAGAGAGAGAAAAATATTACAGTCATTCCTTAATTAATAAAAATAAAAATTATCCCAGTTCAACAAACATTGTAAAAACTGTCACAGTTTTTCTGCATCAAAGGACAGCATTAACCAAAATGAAGGACTCTGTATCTAAAAGACTAATATAGTTTCAGTTAAAATAGAGTTATGGCAAAATGAAATTGAATTCATGTTTGGATAAACCCTAAGTTAAGTCAAAATTACCAAAACGGCGGTTAATTTCAGATACTAGTAGCAGAAACACATTGTCTTTTAAATGAATATAGTGGATTCGTAAAGAATGTAATTTTGTAGTTGGTATTTCTCGCAGTTATGTCATTATCTTCTTCAACAGCAATTTAAATGTGTTACATGTTCAGAAATTGGACATGTTAATTGTCAAACAATGCTATGATTCTGTAGATTGAAAGACAGGTTGATAGACGTCTTGAAATTGGTTTTTGGTGTAATAAGTTCAGGATAATTTGGCTAACCCCATTCCAGGATGACACTCGGATTCATTTTTATGCCCCACCTACGATAGTAGAGGGGCATTATGTTTTCTGGTCTGTGCGTCCGTTCGTCCGTCTGTTCGTTCGTCCGTCCGTCCGTCCGTCCGTCCGTTCGTTCGTCCGTCTGTCCCGCTTCAGGTTAAAGTTTTTGGTCAAGGTAGTTTTTGATGAAGTTGAAGTCCAATCAACTTCAAACTTAGTATACATGTTCCCTATGATATGATCTTTTAAATTTTAATGCCAAATTAGAGGGTTTACCCCAATTTCACGGTCCACTGAACATAGAAAATGATAGTGCGAGTGGGGCATTCGTGTACTGGGGACACATTCTTGTTTTTTTCAATTTAAAGTTGAGAATGAAGATTAGAAAACTGTTTGTTTAAAGTTTTATATTTCAGATGGTGAAGACATAGATGTCCATACCTTGTATGTAGGAAAATACCTTATGTTACGAATGAACTCATCATATGTACCAGGCATTAAATTTAAAAGGGTTACAAAAGACCAATTAGTCTTGTTCGAATAAAAACAAAACAAGAAGTTCGGTCTGTCATGCATTTATGTCCATTGTCAATGACCTCATTTCATGGATCAGCGACTGCTTGATAAACATTATGCTGTAAAATGTTCACTTATAAGTAATAAGACTATAATTGATATATGGGTTCCTTGCAAGGTCTATATATCCGTCAGTCAGAATTCATCAGCCTTTATCCTCATTTCATAGATTAGGGAGCTACCATTTGATTTTTATGGGGGGGGGCTAGGATGAAAAATGTTGTCCTGCATTTTTTTTTTAGCTGTAATCTCTGTCCTGCCTTTTTATTTTTCACTCTGTTCGGTCCAGCCTTTTTTTTTTAGGTTATCCAGACTTTTTTTTACCTAAATTGTCGTCCTGACTTTTTTTTTTGCAAGTGTCTCATCCTGCCTTTTTTTTTACTCAAAACTCCTGTCCTGCCTATTTTTTTCAAATTTCATGGTTAAGTCTTTATCTCAGATACTACATGCAATAGGTCAACTATGTTTGGTGTATGCATGTATAATGACTTTAATGTGGATAGGAATGAATTGTAGGTCTCGTCGGAAATTGATCTTATTTGCATGGTATAGTGCACGTGGCCAGTGCTATTTTTTATGGGCTAGTCTGTTTCTCAGACAGATATAATAAGCAATAGGTTATATAAAATAATTCGTTGTATTAAATGATTGCATGGTGCTAAATTCTGTCATGCAGAGTTCATTTGATATTTACTTCGTTTACATTATTCATTGTTTTATTTCATGAAATGATCTGATTCTCATATACTTTTCTTGGCATAGGTCATATTTGATGGATGAAATGATTTTATGGAATACATGTCTGTCTGGAAGGTTCGTATGACCTTGGCCTAATTTTCATAGTTCAACAGTCAGCAGTATATTTTTTTTATGGTCAGATACTATAAATAATATTTGAACTACTTTGGTGTATGATTGCAAGGGTGTATGTGCTGTCTGGCAGAGTTTATCTGACATTGATCTCATTTTTTATCCGTTCATTGGTCAAAGTTCAGTTTTCTTGACTCTGAAATCTGTTTCTCATATACTATAAGAAATTATAGTTAAACTATGTTGCGATTGTAAAGTATACACGTCCATTTAACAAGGTCCTTCTGACCTTTGCCTCATTAGAAAACACATTGGCCTAGCTGAAGTCGGCTCAGCTTTTTCGGATTTTCGGATTTATTGCTCTTCGTCTTAGTATTTGATTTGACCTTCCACCAGTTTAGATTCGAGCGCCACTACCGAGTCTTGTGCGGACGAAACCCGTGCCTTGCGTACCAAACTATAAGCCTGGTATTCTGATAAATTTTAACATGAATGATGGTATTGTTTATTTATAGTAACATTTGTTGTTTAACCTTTTCCTCTTATACTTTTAAGGTGGTACCTAACACTACAGGGAGATAACTCTGTAAAATCAGTTAAACGTTTTAATTGCGTTGTGTTGTTAAGGGAATATTAAGCTTCTCAATGATCAAAATAAGTGTTTGACAAACTGCTATATAACCAGTGTAATTTTTCTGATAAAACGGTTGGTTCAAATTTTTTGAATTTTTTATATTTTTGTAAAAGGGTCAAAGTAAATACTTTGTCAAAATTTAAAAAAAATTAAACCAGCCAAATTAATTTTAGTTAAAGTGTTGGGTACCACCTTAATATAAATTCAATTCAGTATGATCGATAAATCAGGCGACTATCAAGTATATGCACTCTTGTTTTTAATTAGTTTACAAATTTTCATATCAATACCTGCAGAACCTTTTTGTCAGCAACGTTTTCATATAAACGCTTAGTGAAATACAGAATAAAATTACGTGAAATGCCAGGGATTCCTTTTTGCGTAAAGTACTAGTAGTTTGAGCTATAACATCCATATTGAATTTGACACTGGTGCGTACACCAATCATTTGTTATTGTTCATATTGTGTTATTATTGTATAAAATATCAACCTTTAATAGTTCATAATCATACGGAAAAAGAAAGACTTACTCTTTTGATCTTAATTTTAATATAATATTTTTTGTTGTGGTTAATAACTAACTATAATATGGGGACTTTTGGTAACGTCTATTTATTATTATAAGATCATTTTAATTAAAGAACAACGGAAAAAAGAACACAAACAAACATAATTATAGCAGCACGAAGTAAACGGCTATACAACACCAAAATAACTTCAGCAAGTACAATGCAATGTAAACAAAAGCTTAATAATTCAGTATTACATTTATAATACGTGAATTTGATTGGCTGACCGGAATCTCGCTTCATCCTAAACTAACCTTCATTTCATAATGAAATGTAACATTCATAATGACTCGAGCTTGTAATAAAATACACAGGTTAATACAAGACATATCTATTTAAAAGTGTTTTTGTGATACTAGAAAAAAAACGTAATTATAAGTATTGAATGCTTCTTTAAGTAATTTCACAGGGTTGTAAAAGCATTGACCGTGCACGCGTGCGTATATTGTTCGAATAAAGCTCGCGTAATGAAGCACGGAAGCTTCATACAAAATGTACTACGGTCAACGCTTTTACACTCCAATACATTTACAAAAAGAAGCATTCAATTCTTCAATGAAATACAGATGCGGATATGTCTTCGTTTTGCTTAAGTAAACGACTCGTGGGGTATGATCTGTTGTAAATATCATAGCCAATATAACGAAAACAAAAACTTGAACTTTCCTGTTCTGACTTCTATATCGTACGTTCTTTTTCGTATGTTTTTGTTGATCCAATAACCGAGCCTGCAGTGGCGCATCCAGAAATTTTCATTAGGGAAGGGGGCTGCTTACTGACATAAAAGGGGAGGGGCCGCCTGCTCCGTCATGCTTCAGTGATTCCCTATATAATCAACCAAATTTTTCTCACTTAAGGGGGCTCGTGCCCCCCTGGATTTGCCTATGTGAGGTTTTTTAAAAGAAGCAATTAGCACTTTCATCACTAGTTCCATGAAAATTTTAGTTATTCTTTTTAAGACTCTGGAAGTGATTGAGAGCTTGGCATATACACTGCTTATATATGTCAAACTTCTATTATTGCAGACCGTATGATGATTTACAGATGTCTTTTGATTTTATGATATAAAATATAAAATATAAAAATTTGTGTACAAGTAGTATCCAAACTTCAAACTTTTAAACGTTAAGTTCATAACAGATAACGTAACCTGTCTGTGTGAAAGTTCGTGAACCTTTTTATGTATGGAGAATTTTTACTAACACGTGACCAGAATCACTGATTGTAAGACCTAGATGTTCAATCAGTGTAGTTATACCTTTTTTTTCATTTGCAATTGGGACCTCAGTGGGACTCTTATAACTTGGAAAATCTCATCATATACTGAAACATCAGTTTTAACAATTATACGAATTCCTTTTTTACATCGGATGACCATGAGGGCATTCCGGTGTATTGCTGTCGCCTAGATTTCCATTATGTAACTTTCGTGTTGGGATTGTAACGATCTTTAAAAATGATAAATACGCGGACCTTATCGAGTGCAAATTAACATTCCATGGCGCTTGTTAAAATTTATTTTTTCAATGGATACTCTTACAAATATTTTTTTTATAACATAAATTGATAAAATTATTTTTTTTTTGTCGTTAGAAATATATATATATATATATATATATATATATATATATATATATATATATATATATATATATATATATATATATATAAGTAAAAAATCTTTAATATCTATGCGCACGTACAGAAAAAGTGAGTTAAAGCATGCGGAAGAATATCTCAAGGGCCGATAACTCTGCATGGGAGATTTAACGCATTGGCTGAAAAATATGAATGCCTACTCAAATCCAATATATTTGAAAAAATCGAATTATTACAGAAGTGTGTCCACCATGCACTTGCACAGCCACTTCACTATTATTAATATAGTAAAATAGAATGATATACAAATTGATAAAATATATATATATATATATATATATATATATATGTTAATAAACTCACCATAGATACCAGGATTGAAATTTAGTATGTGACGGGTCGCCAGACGCGTGATTCATCTACAAAAGACTCATCAGTGACGCTCGTTTAAACGGCCATATAAGTTGAAAAGCATACAGCACCAAAATATCCTAAAAGTTTTGCCAAATACTGATCAAGTAATCTATTCCTGAGGTAGAAAACCAGAGCATACTGATTTGTATCACTACAATATAATAGTTATTACGATGAGGTTATTGAATTCTCTGTCTTTTTTTATCATACACGCACGAACCTATCTCAGAAAAAAAATATATCAGTACAGTTACTTCACTTTCAGGTATAGAGATGTGATTTTTTTCTGAGACAAGTGCTTAATGAGGATGGGCAATAGAATATGTTAACAACACGTCATTTTGGCAAAAACAGTTTTTTAAAACTGAGACTACTACATGTATAACACAGAGATTGGTCACTACCGATTTATCGTGTAGTGTGAGTCTCTACCTTTTCAGCTACGTTACTATAACGTAGTTTCGTATTTAACCATAGTTTCGTATTTATCAGTAGCAGACGACATAATTATATATCACCACCTAATCACCGAGACTACTAATTGTTTATTTCAGTATCGGACATAATTAAAAATAAATTATAAAAAAAATGAATTAGAGGGAAAAGGAAAATAATTTATTAATATCTTCGTTATCACTATTCATATCTAGATATTTTTTTAATCAGTTTATAGTTCGATAAATTGTAATTATGCGGCGAAAATGCAAATGTGATTAATCTTATCCATCTTAAAGTTAGGTACATTGTTTTGCTAGAGGTCCGTTATTTGTATCTTATATACAAATATTTTACCTGTAAAGACAGGTAGTCTAAATAGCATGGGAGATGAATTTGTTTCACAGCTGGGTGCCCTCAAGATACACGAGGTTCTGTTTATTGCAATAAACTTAGTGTTATAGTAGTCTCAGTTTAAAACAAAAAATGCAAAAATGCTGATAACAGTTAAAAAAGTGGGTTGAAAACAGTTAACAGCTTAAATTGATCTCAGATTACAGTTAACAACACCTTGGAAAGGGCCATAACAGGTTAACACAAAAAGGTATTGCCCCCTCCCTCCTTAATCATGTTAATTGACCATCCACAAGAACTTGCAGTCATACGATGTTCAGTACTTTAGTACTTTGATTATTTTTACTACAAATTAAAAAAATTTAAATAGGGATCCATATTAGTTAAACTAGATATATTCTTCTAATCAAATGCAAAAAAAAAAATGGATTTTTTTTCTCCCAATGAAGCATAGTCATGAATCATTTTGAATGTATTAATGTTTATAAGATGTTATAACTAGCCGTGAGAAAAAAAAACTATTAGAGTTCATTTATTAGTAAACATGGTAAAGTACGGATAAACAGGGCTTGTTTTTACAAAATTTACTTCTGGATGAAATCTTATGATCATAAACAATATTCCATTCAAGTTAAATCCAGGATAGTTTCAAAAAACTATTAAAATTTAAAAATCTAAAACTACAGAATGAACTTTTCTGGTCCGAGCAGCTAAGGATTACTTCCCCTGAAAATCTAGGTTAGATATAATGATTATTTTTTCTTTCTATGCAATTTTAGTTACGTTTTCTTTTATTAATTTTTAATTAAAACAATATTTTACTCTACATTTTAAGTTCATTTGGCAAAAAATAGTAGAATTAAAGATTATTTTAGCAACTTAATTTTTTATTATAAACCGATCTTGTAACAAAAGCTAAATATAGCTGGACAACATTTTAATCGTTGACACATTGTCTCATTGGCAATCATACCACATGATATTAAAAATATCATTGTATATTTGACAATTTCCTCAATTAACTATTGAGATTATTTAACAAAATAATAATAAAAAAGGCTGCAATCACCTTTCATCCGATAAACCACATAATTACGTACTATACTGTAAATTCAGAAATGATTGCGATTTTGTCATTTTAGACTAAAATGCGATTTTAATGTTCAGCCAAACAATCTTCACACATAATGGGAATATTATAACGTGATAAACAGCTTTCCAAAAACAGAATTTCAAAAATGAGAAAATAGGGGGGCTAAAAAACGGGCCTTATCTTACCTTGTCCTTTGCTTTTTAAAATCTTTTCAAGAAATAAACAGAATCTCTCAATATACCAAACATTATAACCCTGTCGCAATAATTTTTAATTATTTTAATCTAAAAATGACAAAACCATTCAAGTATATAAAACATATACAGCTTTTTTTGTAGGCCCAGTAAGACCCATTTTTTGCCCAAAAAGAAGACCCATTTTGGCCCCAAAATATAGCAGTTTGACAAAATTGTTAAAATGTAAACTTTCAGCAATTTATTGGAAAGTAGCACACTTTTTTTATATAATAAATACAGGTTGTTTTGACACTACACATCGCATCATCAAGTCAAGTACAAATAAAAACGGACGTATCTTGCTCGAAATCCCACATCCACCTCATCGTTGGTGAGCTTTGCGCCGGAGATTGATATAAAGGTTGAGACTGAACACTTTCATTTTTGACCCCAAAAAAAAAAAACATTTGAAAAGAGTCATTTTATAGCATATTTGATAGATTATTCATATTTAAGCTTGAATTTGAACGTCTTGAATGACAACATCAGTTCAAAAATTTCACATTAACCAATGGAATCGTTTGAAGTAGACAGTTAAATGTTAAAAAATTGTCAAAAATCTTTCTACAGAAATACTTTAAGTTTTTGGCAAAAAATGGCTCTTACCGGACATACTCCTGTGAAGTTTCATATATAACTGTAAAGGTCATTCAGTTTTGCATCAACGAAGACAAATAAAAATCCCCAGAAATGTGCCAATATCTGGATAAAACCATATATGCCTGGGACTGAACAGTTTCGTATATTTCAATTCACAGGACAGTGTTCATTGTAAGTATAAGCTTTATTCAAAGTCAGTTCAACATGATTTTCCGAAGTGTACACACTGAAATCGTCATTATTGAGAGCAAGGATTTTGTACTATACAAATCCTTGTAAAGAGCCAATATATTATCCAAATATCTTAAAGTTCATTATTAAATTATAAAAAGAATCAAAGGATTTACATGCAAATAATGTTCTATTTAGCAATTTGATTTTCAAAAAAAAATCCGAGGATCAGCTATCTAGCATCTAGGCCTACGGTGTTGTAAACTACAAGACTGCTACCTTAAAGTACAGATGTGCTGTATATACGTCTGAGACAAGAGGCGGACCCAGAAGGGGGATCCGGGGGTTGGAATCCCCCTTTTTTGGACGATCAAGGTCTAGCTAACAACAAAAATGTATTAAAACGATGAATCCCGATATGACTGTAATATGTGCCACTGGACATGAATCTTAATCTTTGTGACCTTGTAATACCTAGAAGAATGGGACAAAATTAAAGCAACTTAGCTTTCATCTT
This sequence comes from Mytilus galloprovincialis, assembly GCA_037788925.1. Taxonomy (NCBI): domain Eukaryota; kingdom Metazoa; phylum Mollusca; class Bivalvia; order Mytilida; family Mytilidae; genus Mytilus; species Mytilus galloprovincialis. Next base: position 18,353,808 of record CM075342.1, on the reverse strand, counting down.
TTATCTACCATTGTAGAGAATACCTAGGTATTTAGTAATACCTTAGAAGTGCAAGGACAAAGCAACATAGAAGGGACCTATTTTTGAAGGTTGATGTGTCCATCATATTACATATGTGGCAACCTTTTGTAAAAGTTTTGTACTAAGTTAAACTTTAGTTATTATCTAAGTTCCATTGCTAACTTATAGTCGTAACCTTATAATGTAGAATATCTATTTTGAATAGAAAAGGGTATTTTAGATTTTTGACGATTGCAAAATTTCCGAGAAAGAATCGAGCAGTCCCTATTCGAATGCAGCATTTACTATCTTAATAGACATGACTTTGACAAGCAATACTGTGAACCACTGACAGTGTCTTTAACGATCCAATGTGAAAAAATGTCAAAAAGGGGTTACAGAGTATTGTCCCTGCTAAACTGAAGTGTGCATGTTCCAGCTCTGTGGTTCCCAGTGAAGACATATTTTTTTTTAGTTAAAACATTCGAGGTACACAGTCTGTAGAATGAAACAAAAGTTGAAAAGATGATGCTAGTCTTGGCGTAAACTCAAAAATTTATTTAATCGGAACTGGTTAGATATAAAATGAAGTCACAAGACACATACGAAAAGTCGCTGCTTGAAAAGGCAGAGTTGCCCTTCGTACAACTTAAACACGTAGTCCAGCAATGGCTCAATGATCTACAGCATAATAAAAATATCACAAAGTTCACTATAAAAGAAATAACATGAATAAAACTTTTAGCCATTATAGATTTTTATATGTAAAAAAAACCACCCCACAGCATAAATAGCTCACCTTCATAAAAAATTACAGGAACTATATTCATAGACAACCGATTACGAGCGACCAAACAGGTCATTCTTAAACATCAGATCATTTCGTTTTTTTTCTATGGAGTTCTTGGAGTCTCTCGTTTGCTTTTTTCCGTTGCTTATTTACGCATGACATAACACCTTAATTTCATGTTTTAATATATATACTATATATACGTGTGTCTTGTGCATCAATATGCAAAATGGGGTAAACGTCAAGGAAACAGCAATCTACCAACATAAATACCAAAAGATATGTGTTTGGTTTGAATGGAAGCCAGATATATGCGAGTTTTTTTTTCACTCAACGAGATAGCATCCTCACGACAAAAATGTATTAAAACGAACTATGCACTCGGCTTTTGTTCTTTTTTTGTTCTTACATTCTTTTTAAAACCTCTTGCTATATTTAATTTGAGAGATAAAAAACAAAACTATCTATCAATGAAAAACTGGATCAAGTGAGAAAAAAGCTTCTTTCATTAGTACAAATTATTGCTTCATTGCTTATTTCAGAGTTCGAAGCTTGGTCCGACTCCAAAACTATGTTTGACAATTTTCCAGCCGAATGTCAGTACTTTTCTCCTGGTGCACCAGCTTTCTTCACCATTATATAGCTGGTCGCCATGAAATAGCAAATAATAATAAAAGTGGCGTTAAAGGCCAATAATGAATAAATCAATCATTGTATATATCAGACGTTTCACACACAGATCTTATCCTTTATTGGGCAAGAATCTATGCATTGAAATTGAATTTGACAATAGGAATTTTCCAGCATCGTGTAATGATGAATCCCGATATGACTGTAATATGTGCCACTGGACATGAATCTTAATCTTTGTGACCTTGTAATACCTAGAAGAATGGGACAAAATTAAAGCAACTTAGCTTTCATCTTTTATCTACCATTGTAGAGAATACCTAGGTATTTAGTAATACCTTAGAAGTGCAAGGACAAAGCAACATAGAAGGGACCTATTTTTGAAGGTTGATGTGTCCATCATATTACATATGTGGCAACCTTTTGTAAAAGTTTTGTACTAAGTTAAACTTTAGTTATTATCTAAGTTCCATTGCTAACTTATAGTCGTAACCTTATAATGTAGAATATCTATTTTGAATAGAAAAGGGTATTTTAGATTTTTGACGATTGCAAAATTTCCGAGAAAGAATCGAGCAGTCCCTATTCGAATGCAGCATTTACTATCTTAATAGACATGTCTTTGACAAGCAATACTGTGAACCACTGACAGTGTCTTTAAAGATCCAATGTGAAAAAATGTCAAAAAGGGGTTACAGAGTATTGTTCCTGCTAAACTGAAGTGTGCATGTTCCAGCTCTGTGGTTCCCAGTGAAGACATATTTTTTTTAGTTAAAACATTCGAGGTACACAGTCTGTAGAATGAAACAAAAGTTGAAAAGATGATGCTAGTCTTGGCGTAAACTCAAAAATTTATTTAATCGGAACTGGTTAGATATAAAATGAAGTCACAAGACACATACGAAAAGTCGCTGCTTGAAAAGGCAGAGTTGCCCTTCGTACAACTTAAACACGTAGTCCAGCAATGGCTCAATGATCTACAGCATAATAAAAATATCACAAAGTTCACTATAAAAGAAATAACATGAATAAAACTTTTAGCCATTATAGATTTTTATATGTAAAAAAAAACACCCCACAGCATAAATAGCTCACCTTCATAAAAAATTACAGGAACTATATTCATAGACAACCGATTACGAGCGACCAAACAGGTCATTCTTAAACATCAGATCATTTCGTTTTTTTTCTATTGAGTTCTTGGAGTCTCTCGTTTGCTTTTTTCCGTTGCTTATTTACGCATGACATAACACCTTAATTTCATGTTTTAATATATATACTATATATACGTGTGTCTTGTGCATCAATATGCAAAATGGGGTAAACGTCAAGGAAACAACAATCTACCAACATAAATACCAAAAGATATGTGTTTGGTTTGAATGGAAGCCAGATATATGCGAGTTTTTTTTTCACTCAACGAGATAGCATCCTAACGACAAAAATGTATTAAAACGAACTATGCACTCGGCTTTTGTTCTTTTTTCTTCTTACATTCTTTTTAAAACCTCTTGCTATATTTAATTTGAGAGATAAAAAACAAAACTATCTATCAATGAAAAACTGGATCAATTGAGAAAAAAGCTTCTTTCATTAGTACAAATTATTGCTTCATTGCTTATTTCAGAGTTCGAAGCTTGCTCCGACTCCAAAACTATGTTTGACAATTTTCCAGCCGAATGTCAGTAGTTTTCTCCTGGTGCACCAGCTTTCTTCACCATTATATAGCTGGTCGCCATGAAATAGCAAATAATAATAAAAGTGGCGTTAAAGGCCAATAATGAATAAATCAATCATTGTATATATCAGACGTTTCACACACAGATCTTATCCTTTATTGGGCAAGAATCTATGCATTTGAAATTGAATTTGACAATAGGAATTTTCCAGCATCGTGTAATGATGAATCCCGATATGACTGTAATATGTGCCACTGGACATGAATCTTAATCTTTGTTACCTTGTAATACCTAGAAGAATAGGACAAAATTAAAGCAACTTAGCTTTCATCTTTTATCTACCATTGTAGAGAATACCTAGGTATTTAGTAATACCTTAGAAGTGCAAGGACCAAGCAACATAGAAGGGACCTATTTTTGAAGGTTGATGTGTCCATCATACATATGTGGCAACCTTTTGTAAAAGTTTTGTACTAAGTTAAACATTAGTTATTATCTAAGTTCCATTGCTAACTTATAGTCGTAACCTTATAATGTAGAATATCTATTTTGAATAGAAAAGGGTATTTTAGATTTTTGACGATTGCAAAATTTCCGAGAAAGAATCGAGCAGTCCCTATTCGAATGCAGCATTTACTATCTTAATAGACATGTCTTTGACAAGCAATACTGTGAACCACTGACAGTGTTTTTAAAGATCCAATGTGAAAAAATGTCAAAAAGGGGTTACAGAGTATTGTCCCTGCTAAACTGAAGTGTGCATGTTCCAGCTCTGTGGTTCCCAGTGAAGACATATTTTTTTTTTAGTTAAAACATTCGAGGTACACAGTCTGTAGAATGAAACAAAAGTTGAAAAGATGATGCTAGTCTTGGCGTAAACTCAAAAATTTATTTAATCGGAACTGGTTAGATATAAAATGAAGTCACAAGACACATACGAAAAGTCGCTGCTTGAAAAGGCAGAGTTGCCCTTCGTACAACTTAAACACGTAGTCCAGCAATGGCTCAATGATCTACAGCATAATAAAAATATCACAAAGTTCACTATAAAAGAAATAACATGAATAAAACTTTTAGCCATTATAGATTTTTATCTGTAAAAAAAACACCCCACAGCATCAATAGCTTACCTTCATAAAAAATTACAGGAACTATATTCATAGACAACCGATTACGAGCGACCAAACAGGTCATTCTTAAACATCAGATCATTTCGTTTTTTTTCTATTGAGTTCTTGGAGTCTCTCGTTTGCTTTTTTCCGTTGCTTATTTACGCATGACATAACACCTTAATTTCATGTTTTAATATATATACTATATATACGTGTGTCTTGTGCATCAATATGCAAAATGGGGTAAACGTCAAGGAAACAGCAATCTACCAACATAAATACCAAAAGATATGTGTTTGGTTTGAATGGAAGCCAGATATATGCGAGTTTTTTTTTTCACTCAACGAGATAGCATCCTAACGACAAAAATGTATTAAAACGAACTATGCACTCGGCTTTTGTTCTTTTTTCTTCTTACATTCTTTTTAAAACCTCTTGCTATATTTAATTTGAGAGATAAAAAACAAAACTATCTATCAATGAAAAACTGGATCAATTGAGAAAAAAGCTTCTTTCATTAGTACAAATTATTGCTTCATTGCTTATTTCAGAGTTCGAAGCTTGCTCCGACTCCAAAACTATGTTTGACAATTTTCCAGCCGAATGTCAGTAGTTTTCTCCTGGTGCACCAGCTTTCTTCACCATTATATAGCTGGTCGCCATGAAATAGCAAATAATAATAAAAGTGGCGTTAAAGGCCAATAATGAATAAATCAATCATTGTATATATCAGACGTTTCACACACAGATCTTATCCTTTATTGGGCAAGAATCTATGCATTTGAAATTGAATTTGACAATAGGAATTTTCCAGCATCGTGTAATGATGAATCCCGATATGACTGTAATATGTGCCACTGGACATGAATCTTAATCTTTGTGACCTTGTAATACCTAGAAGAATGGGACAAAATTAAAGCAACTTAGCTTTCATCTTTTATCTACCATTGTAGAGAATACCTAGGTATTTAGTAATACCTTAGAAGTGCAAGGACAAAGCAACATAGAAGGGACCTATTTTTGAAGGTTGATGTGTCCATCATATTACATATGTGGCAACCTTTTGTAAAAGTTTTGTACTAAGTTAAACTTTAGTTATTATCTAAGTTCCATTGCTAACTTATAGTCGTAACCTTATAATGTAGAATATCTATTTTGAATAGAAAAGGGTATTTTAGATTTTTGACGATTGCAAAATTTCCGAGAAAGAATCGAGCAGTCCCTATTCGAATGCAGCATTTACTATCTTAATAGACATGTCTTTGACAAGCAATACTGTGAACCACTGACAGTGTCTTTAAAGATCCAATGTGAAAAAATGTCAAAAAGGGGTTACAGAGTATTGTTCCTGCTAAACTGAAGTGTGCATGTTCCAGCTCTGTGGTTCCCAGTGAAGACATATTTTTTTTAGTTAAAACATTCGAGGTACACAGTCTGTAGAATGAAACAAAAGTTGAAAAGATGATGCTAGTCTTGGCGTAAACTCAAAAATTTATTTAATCGGAACTGGTTAGATATAAAATGAAGTCACAAGACACATACGAAAAGTCGCTGCTTGAAAAGGCAGAGTTGCCCTTCGTACAACTTAAACACGTAGTCCAGCAATGGCTCAATGATCTACAGCATAATAAAAATATCACAAAGTTCACTATAAAAGAAATAACATGAATAAAACTTTTAGCCATTATAGATTTTTATATGTAAAAAAAAACACCCCACAGCATAAATAGCTCACCTTCATAAAAATTACAGGAACTATATTCATAGACAACCGATTACGAGCGACCAAACAGGTCATTCTTAAACATCAGATCATTTCGTTTTTTTTCTATTGGGTTCTTGGAGTCTCTCGTTTGCTTTTTTCCGTTGCTTATTTACGCATGACATAACACCTTAATTTCATGTTTTAATATATATACTATATATACGTGTGTCTTGTGCATCAATATGCAAAATGGAGTAAACGTCAAGGAAACAGCAATCTACCAACATAAATACCAAAAGATATGTGTTTGGTTTGAATGGAAGCCAGATATATGCGAGTTTTTTTTTCACTCAACGAGATAGCATCCTAACGACAAAAATGTATTAAAACGAACTATGCACTCGGCTACTGTTCTTTTTTTTTCTTACATTCTTTTTAAAACCTCTTGCTATATTTAATTTGAGAGATAAAAAACAAAACTATCTATCAATGGAAAACTGGATCAAGTGAGAAAAAAGCTTCTTTCATTAGTACAAATTATTTCTTCATTGCTTATTTCAGAGTTCGAAGCTTGGTCCGACTCCAAAACTATGTTTGACAATTTTCCAGCCGAATGTCAGTAGTTTTCTCCTGGTGCACCAGCTTTCTTCACCATTATATAGCTGGTCGCCATGAAATAGCAAATAATAATAAAAGTGGCGTTAAAGACCAATAATGAATAAATCAATCATTGTATATATCAGACGTTTCACACACAGATCTTATCCTTTATTGGGCAAGAATCTATGCATTTGAAATTGAATTTGACAATAGGAATTTTCCAGCATCGTGTAATGATGAATCCCGATATGACTGTAATATGTGCCACTGGACATGAATCTTAATCTTTGTGACCTTGTAATACCTAGAAGAATGGGAGAAAATTAAAGCAACTTAGCTTTCATCTTTTATCTACCATTGTAGAGAATACCTAGGTATTTAGTAATACCTTAGAAGTGCAAGGACCAAGCAACATAGAAGGGACCTATTTTAGAAGGTTGATGTGTCCATCATATTACATATGTGGCAACCTTTTGTAAAAGTTTTGTACTAAGTTAAACATTAGTTATTATTTAAGTTCCATTGCTAACTTATAGTCGTAACCTTATAATGTAGAATATCTATTTTGAATAGAAAAGGGTATTTTAGATTTTTGACGATTGCAAAATTTCCGAGAAAGAATCGAGCAGTCCCTATTCGAATGCAGCATTTACTATCTTAATAGACATGTCTTTGACAAGCAATACTGTGAACCACTGACAGTGTCTTTAAAGATCCAATGTGAAAAAATGTCAAAAAGGGGTTACAGAGTATTGTCCCTGCTAAACTGAAGTGTGCATGTTCCAGCTCTGTGGTTCCCAGTGAAAACATATTTTTTTTTAGTTAAAACATTCGAGGTACACAGTCTGTAGAATGAAACAAAAGTTGAAAAGATGATGCTAGTCTTGGCGTAAACTCAAAAATTTATTTAATCGGAACTGCTTAGATATAAAATGAAGTCACAAGACACATACGAAAAGTCGCTGCCTGAAAAGGCAGAGTTGCCCTTCGTACAACTTAAACACGTAGTCCAGCAATGGCTCAATGATCTACAGCATAATAAAAATATCACAAAGTTCACTATTAAAGAAATAGCATGAATAAAACTTTTAGCCATTATAGATTTTTATATGTAAAAAAAAACACCCACAGCATAAATAGCTTACCTTCATAAAAAATTACAGGAACTATATTCATAGACAACCGATTACGAGCGACCAAACAGGTCATTCTTAAACATCAGATCATTTCGTTTTTTTCTATTGAGTTCTTGGAGTCTCTCGTTTGCTTTTTTCCGTTGCTTATTTACGCATGACATAACACCTTAATTTCATGTTTTAATATATATACTATATATACGTGTGTCTTGTGCATCAATATGCAAAATGGAGTAAACGTCAAGGAAACAGCAATCTACCAACATAAATACCAAAAGATATGTGTTTGGTTTGAATGGAAGCCAGATATATGCGAGTTTTTTTTTTCACTTAACGAGATAGCATCCTAACGACAAAAATGTATTAAAACGAACTATGCACTCGGCTTTTGTTCTTTTTTTCCCTTACATTCTTTTTAAAACCTCTTGCTATATTTAATTTGAGAGATAAAAAACAAAACTATCTATCAATGAAAAACTGGATCAATTGAGAAAAAAGCTTCTTTCATTAGTACAAATTATTGCTTCATTGCTTATTTCAGAGTTCGAAGCTTGGTCCGACTCCAAAACTATGTTTGACAATTTTCCAGCCGAATGTCAGTACTTTTCTCCTGGTGCACCAGCTTTCTTCACCATTATATAGCTGGTCGCCATGAAATAGCAAATAATAATAAAAGTGGCGTTAAAGGCCAATAATGAATAAATCAATCATTGTATATATCAGACGTTTCACACACAGATCTTATCCTTTATTGGGCAAGAATCTATGCATTTGAAATTGAATTTGACAATAGGAATTTTCCAGCATCGTGTAATGATGAATCCCGATATGACTGTAATATGTGCCACTGGACATGAATCTTAATCTTTGTGACCTTGTAATACCTAGAAGAATGGGACAAAATTAAAGCAACTTAGCTTTCATCTTTTATCTACCATTGTAGAGAATACCTAGGTATTTTGTAATACCTTAGAAGTGCAAGGACCAAGCAACATAGAAGGGACCTATTTTTGATGGTTGATGTGTCCATTATATTACATATGTGGCAACCTTTTGTAAAAGTTTTGTACTAAGTTAAACATTAATTATTATTTAAGTTCCATTGCTAACTTATAGTCGTAACCTTATAATGTAGAATATCTATTTTGAATAGAAAAGGGTATTTTAGATTTTTGACGATTGCAAAATTTCCGAGAAAGAATCGAGCAGTCCCTATTCGAATGCAGCATTTACTATCTTAATAGACATGTCTTTGACAAGCAATACTGTGAACCACTGACAGTGTCTTTAAAGATCCAATGTGAAAAAATGTCAAAAAGGGGTTACAGAGTATTGTCCCTGCTAAACTGAAGTGTGCATGTTCCAGCTCTGTGGTTCCCAGTGAAGACATATTTTCTTTTAGTTAAAACATTCGAGGTACACAGTCTGTAGAATGAAACAAAAGTTGAAAAGATGATGCTAGTCTTGGCGTAAACTCAAAAATTTATTTAATCGGAACTGGTTAGATATAAAATGAAGTCACAAGACACATACGAAAAGTCGCTGCTTGAAAAGGCAGAGTTGCCCTTCGTACAACTTAAACACGTAGTCCAGCAATGGCTCAATGATCTACAGCATAATAAAAATATCACAAAGTTCACTATAAAAGAAATAACATGAATAAAACTTTTAGCCATTATAGATTTTGAGATGTAAAAAAAAACACCCCACAGCATAAATAGCTCACCTTCATAAAAAATTACAGGAACTATATTCATAGACAACCGATTACGAGCGACCAAACAGGTCATTCTTAAACATCAGATCATTTCGTCTCTTTTCATTGAGTTCTTTGAGTCTCTCGTTTGCTTTTTTTCCGTTGCTTATTTACGCATGACATATAACACCTTAATTTCATGTTTTAATATATATACTATATATACGTGTGTCTTGTGCATCAATATGCAAAATGGGGTAAACGTCAAGGAAACAGCAATCTACCAACATAAATACCAAAAGATATGTGTTTGGTTTGAATGGAAGCCAGATATATGCGAGTTTTTTTTTTTCACTCAACGAGATAGCATCCTAACGACAAAAATGTATTAAAACGAACTATGCACTCGGCTTTTGTTCTTTTTTTTCTTACATTCTTTTTAAAACCTCTTGCTATATTTAATTTGAGAGATAAAAAACAAAACTATCTATCAATGAAAAACTGGATCAAGTGAGAAAAAAGCTTCTTTCATTAGTACAAATTATTGCTTCATTGCTTATTTCAGAGTTCGAAGCTTGGTCCGACTCCAAAACTATGTTTGACAATTTTCCAGCCGAATGTCAGTACTTTTCTCCTGGTGCACCAGCTTTCTTCACCATTATATAGCTGGTCGCCATGAAATAGCAAATAATAATAAAAGTGGCGTTAAAGGCCAATAATGAATAAATCAATCATTGTATATATCAGACGTTTCACACACAGATCTTATCCTTTATTGGGCAAGAATCTATGCATTTGAAATTGAATTTGACAATAGGAATTTTCCAGCATCGTGTAATGATGAATCCCGATATGACTGTAATATGTGCCACTGGACATGAATCTTAATCTTTGTGACCTTGTAATACCTAGAAGAATGGGACAAAATTAAAGCAACTTAGCTTTCATCTTTTATCTACCATTGTAGAGAATACCTAGGTATTTAGTAATACCTTAGAAGTGCAAGGACAAAGCAACATAGAGGGGACCTATTTTTGAAGGTTGATGTGTCCATTATATTACATATGTGGCAACCTTTTGTAAAAGTTTTGTACTAAGTTAAACTTTAGTTATTATCTAAGTTCCATTGCTAACTTATAGTCGTAACCTTATAATGTAGAATATCTATTTTGAATAGAAAAGGGTATTTTAGATTTTTGACGATTGCAAAATTTCCGAGAAAGAATCGAGCAGTCCCTATTCGAATGCAGCATTTACTATCTTAATAGACATGTCTTTGACAAGCAATACTGTGAACCACTGACAGTGTCTTTAAAGATCCAATGTGAAAAAATGTCAAAAAGGGGTTACAGAGTATTGTCCCTGCTAAACTGAAGTGTGCATGTTCCAGCTCTGTGGTTCCCAGTGAAGACATATTTTTTTTTTAGTTAAAACATTCGAGGTACACAGTCTATAGAATGAAACAAAAGTTGAAAAGATGATGCTAGTCTTGGCGTAAACTCAAAAATTTATTTAATCGGAACTGGTTAGATATAAAATGAAGTCACAAGACACATACGAAAAGTCGCTGCTTGAAAAGGCAGAGTTGCCCTTCGTACAACTTAAACACGTAGTCCAGCAATGGCTCAATGATCTACAGCATAATAAAAATATCACAAAGTTCACTATTAAAGAAATAACATGAATAAACTTTTAGCCATTATAGATTTTTATATGTAAAAAAAAACACCCACAGCATAAATAGCTTACCTTCATAAAAAATTACAGGAACTATATTCATAGACAACCGATTACGAGCGACCAAACAGGTCATTCTTAAACATCAGATCATTTCGTTTTTTTCTATTGAGTTCTTGGAGTCTCTCGTTTGCTTTTTTCCGTTGCTTATTTACGCATGACATAACACCTTAATTTCATGTTTTAATATATATACTATATATACGTGTGTCTTGTGCATCAATATGCAAAATGGAGTAAACGTCAAGGAAACAGCAATCTACCAACATAAATACCAAAAGATATGTGTTTGGTTTGAATGGAAGCCAGATATATGCGAGTTTTTTTTTCACTCAACGAGATAGCATCCTATATATGGTAAAATTGATAATGTAAAATCGGGAATGTGTCAAAGAGAAAAATGCTCGGCACAAGAGGAGAATATAGCCAAAGGCCACAAATAGGTCTTCAAGTACACTAACAAATCCGTCACACAGAGGCGGGCTTCATCAGAAGCAAATGTGGACTAGTTTAATGAAAACGGACGTTACACTAAACTCCAAATCATATATAAAAAAAATAATCATACAAGTAAGGCCAGAAGCTACTGGCTTGGGACAGGCGCATATATACAGTGGGTGTTGATTGTTGAACACGTTTTGTGAGATCTACGTGTAGTTAAACTAATTTTAAAAGACGTCCGATTTTTTAAGGTGCATTTTTTCGTACATACATTAAACAAAGCAATTCATTAATTGGACATTGATCTAGTGATTCGGAATATGCATTGACCTAGTCAGAGAGTCAGAGAGTATAATCACTTACACTCACTTTAATACTTTTGAAGTACATCACGCTTATTCTGTATGTTTACACAAGCATTAACTAATCAAAGCTAGTAAACATAGGCAATTGGTCTTAATTACGAACTAATTGATTAAAAATTACTAAAAAACAAGAAAAAGTGTTTATTGTCCCAACTCCTATGCATATCGTGATAAATTAACACCACAATTTCAAATTTTTTTTCCGGTTTGATTGATTAATGAATGATTAATTGCAAAGTGTAAATACTGTGCATTTTTCTGCTAGCACATGCATTTTGAAAGGGTATAAATACTGCCCTATTCTAAATAAGTATCACAGAATACCCACAGTACCTTCATGATGAAGACTACCATTGTAGTTTTGTGTATCCTAGCGTTCTCAGGTAGGTTCTATATATTTATTAAAATTCTATTTTCCACATTCGATACTGTAATTACACACAGGTAGTGTCTTTTTTCAATTGCAGTCTGGATTTTTGTTAGCCTTAAAATGACAAAAAAATAGAATATCTTTTCGGATAACTTCTGTTTATCAAATATGAAAAAATATAAGGCTTACATAAGCTCACCATAATGCATATTTTAAAATCTTTGAAAGTTTTAATTTGATATTTTCTTATCAAAAAAAATAAAGATTCCATAATGTCCGAAAGGTGAATTAATTTATTCAGTAACATAAGGAAGTTTGCTACTCAATTTCAAAATAACATGTTTTCATAAAACTAGAATATATTGACGGGGGTCTCATAAAGGAACCAAATGAGAGAAAAAAATAGAGGTCCTTGTGCTTGTTTTCCAGATATTCCCTATTAAAATTTTGGCGGGAAAAATATTCTCTCTTGATTGCGGAAACCCCTTTATTAATATTTTTATCATTGACAAGTTCTCAAAAAACTATTAAAAAAAAATAACAAAGATTTTATAAGAATTTTATAGATGACGTAAAATGTATGTAAACATTTATAAAGAGAAAAATGGAGATTAGAGGGATTTTTTTAACGCATTCAATGGATTCCGAAAATCGGACAAAAAAAAAATCCAAAACATGACAAGCGAACATCCTTAACTAAAGACTTATCAGCGGCGTAAACATCAGAAGGGGGTGGAGTTTGATTCTAAGAGGGCATACGCCGCCGTTGAAAATTTATCATTTTAGCATAAGATTGTTGGCTTCTATGCTGTTTCTAGATTTTTTTGGGCTCCCTTTCAAAAATCCTGTATTTGTCTCTGCTAATCTATACCTATGGTTAATTGTAAAACTCGAACTAATTTCATTTGAAAAAGGACATGGTTTTTGCATCTTTGACACATTTTCTTTTACATGTTAAATCTTGAAAAACTTGTATATGCATGCATTGGTCAGTTTGCGTAGCCATTTTAACTGTTAAAAGGGCACATTTTTAAGTCATTGTTTTATTTAACTATTTAAAAGACGTTTATCAGGCCTATCAAGCAATGCATTTAAATAAATTGTAATGCAAAGAATATTTAATAATCTTTTCAAAAGACAAAGCCAACATAATTTGATTCTGAATTTTCCATTACAAATATATAAAAATTTAGATCCTCTGATTTCCATGCGCGTTTCTGGTTGAACAATCACTAGAATCAACTAAAGCAGGATAAATACTTGAGGCCAATATAACTCCAAATGGACTTGCAGTGGCTAGACTAGTCTCTATAGGCATGCAGCTTCACAACAGTCATAGCTATTCAAATTCGTATAAAAATCCATTGGCAATTTAAACAAAAGTCTGGCATACTACATATGGACCGAGATTTGTCTAAGTATTAAAAAAAAATCATCGAGCGGAAGAGTTTGTTTGTGCTCATACTCATGCCTTTTCAAATAGCGAAAGTAATTAGTCCAACATGGTCGAAGGGAACTCATTGGCGGATCCAGGGATCCAAGGGGGGGGGGGGGGGGGTTGGGGGGTTGGAACCCCCCTTTTTTTGGCCGATCAATGCATTTGATTGGGAGCATATAGATGGAACCCCCCATTTACTCTGGGTTGGGAACCCCCTTTTTAAAATGGCTGGATCCGCCCCTGGAACTCCAGTCTATCCGTGTGTGACATACAATACATCAGTTTTAACACATATCTTAGTTTGATAACAACACTAACGTCACTGTGGCCAACGTACCACATCAATTAATGTACAAGAAAATGCACCACTAGGATGTGGACCGGACCTCCTTTCTCTTTTAAAAATAAAACATGACATTACATTAAAAAGAAAATTATTCTTTTGCGAATAAAACAAAAACTATTCATGAAAATTGATTTTCTTACATCACTTAATCTGTGCAGTCGCACTCACGGAAATACTTAAACTCACCATAGATAACATAATTAACGTTTTGTACCCAAGACGGTTTCGTCTACAAAAGACTCACCAGTGTCCCTCGAATTAAAATAGTATATATGAAATACACCTTATTGCTATCTATTCCTATCCGGAAAAGTTCTGATAAATCACAACTTTTTTTTTATCAGGCATCAAATCCAGTTGAAGCTTTTCTGTGGGAAGGGGGGGGGGGGGATACCTTTTTATGTTAACCTGGTTTTGACCTTTTCAAGGTGTTGTTAACTGTTATCTGAGATAGATTAAAGCTGCTAACTGTTTTTAACCCACTTTGTTAACTGATATCAGAATTTTTGCATTTTTGTTAACTGTTTTTGCCAAAATCGAGGTGTTGTTATTTTTTTTTCATTGAGACATGTTTAAACCAGCGTAATATTACTCACGCATGATCATAAACTGTTAAATTTCAAAACGTTCTCTCTGATACTTTTACTCCCTAATCCCATTGCTGTGAACCTTTATTTTTGCGGCAGTTGAGAACATAACAGGAAGTTGTGTTAGTAAGTTCTAACTTCTTTACCATTTGGACTTAACGGTACCAGGACTATTTGTCCGGCCAATACATTGCGCATGTCACTTTGTGTGTGTGCGTGTAATGTTATCTTCAGCATTACCAGGGGACCACAAATTATATTTATGAATATTTAAAACGCATTTTTTTGCAATGTTAAATTGTTAAGACCCAAATTTATTTAATTGTCAAATGTGGATAACGTATAATTTGCAATCTTATTTCTCACACTATGACTTCTCTGACTGAATACTAGTAGTAAGAAGAGAGAAGAAATTACTTTAATATTTTTAATTAAAGGAATTATTTGTTCTAGTTGAAAGAGTACAAAATAGTATGCCTGAAGCTGTCAACAATGATAAAATTATATACAGACCCCCTTAACATAAAGTTATTCATATTTTTAGTCAGAGGTGGAAGATTTTTATAATTTGTCTCTAAAATTAAACAACACTAAATAAATCGTATTAAAATAGCGAGTCAAATTTGGTAAAATTATTGTTCTCCGACACTGACAAGTGCCCCCATGTGTTCTCCGATCATTTTTCTTTTATTTCCCCTTTTCCTTGCGATTTGAAATATTTTTGAGTCTTTTTTATAAAATTATATCTATCTTGAAATTCATATTATCGTATTTAGTTGTCAAATTATGAATACTGTTAAATTTATTATATATTGATATCGCCGTTTTCAGCCATGATCTCATCATCAGTGATCGGACAACACGCCCCCTGGTGCTTCTGAAGATAAAATTTCATGCACTTCCGCACACACAAAAAAAATGTCATGCGCACTGCGGACAAATAGTCCCTAGCACTCCTAACAATGAAAATATGGGTTGTCTTGATGTTTGCGATCTTTAAAACAAAATATTTTCTATTGATGAGACTAGCTATCCTTCCAATATATTGCCTCCATAAACTATAAGTCATCTATCGACGGTTCGATTCTGTCATTATACGCTATACAGACAGGTTGTGTCCCTTTGACAATTGTAGACTGGTTGTATTGATATTCGGACAAAATTATATGCCTCCTATGCCAAGCATGATAAGAGAGCACACATATAAATAGGGGGAAAGGGGGGGGGGGGGGTAATGGCGTTTTGTCTGCGTCAGATTTTTTGCCCGCAAAGAGCGGACATTTAACCTTTGTTTTTCAACGCTATCAAACAAATCATTTTTATTTAAAACACTAAATAAAATTATGGGAAAAATCTGGATACCACTTCATTGCCAAGGTAAATTTATGCTTTTCCTAGACTGGTGAACAAGGGCAAATATGAAATTGACTTATAGATAATTGGACACTCAGATAAATTATGTATATTGACAATAATATATTGAAAAATACTTACAAAAAATCATTCACTATAATTCCGTTTAATCATCAACAATAAGACCACCAATATTTCGTACAAGTATTTTAATAACTGCATATGTTTTTCTTTTTATATAGCAGTTGCGGCTGACAAAAAATCCAACTGCAAGTGTAAAGTAAAATGTGACCTAGGTGAAAAGAAATTAGATAAATGTTCTGGCGGTAAAGTTTTGTGCTGCTGCGCTGGTAGTTCGAGGTCTGGTAATGGAGGAGGATCTAGTTCTGGAGGTTCAAAAGGTTCTGCGGGTGGAAGTGGCGCAGGTGGAATTTCCGGAGATGGAGCCGAAGAAAGAATTATTTATATAAATATTGCAAATTCCGGAGGAGGCTATGGAGGTGGTGAAAGCTACGGTTCTACAAGTTATGGAGGTGCCGGTGCTGGAGGTTCTAGAGGTGGAATGACTGGAGTAGGAAGTTCGGGAAGTGGAAGTGGAAAAGGATATGGTTCAACAAGTTATGGAGGTGGAGATAGCTATAGTTCTACAAGTTATGGAAGAAGTTATAGCTACGGTCCTACCAGTTATGGAGGTTCTGGTGCTGGAGGTTCTAGAGGTGGAATGACTGGAGGTGGAAGTTCGGGAAGTGGAAGTTCTGGAAAAGGATATGGTTCTACAAGTTACGGTGGTGGAGATAGCTATAGTTCTACAAGTTATGGAGGTGCTGGTGCTGGAAGCGGTGGAACTGGTGGTGGAGGTTCTAGAGGTCGAATGACTGGAGGTGGAAGATCGGGAAGGAGAAGTTCTGGAAAAGGATATGGTCCTACCAGTTATAGTGGTGGAGATAGCTACGGTCCTACCGGATATGGAGGTTGGGGTGCTGGAAGCGGTAGAACTGGTGGTGGAGGTTCTAGAGGTGGAATGACTGGAGGTGGAAGATCGGGAAGTGGAATTTCTGGAAAAGGATATGGTCCTACCAGTTATGGTGGTGGAGATAGCTACGGTCCTACCAGATATGGAGATGCCGGTGCTGGAAGCGGTAAAACTGGTGCTGGAGGTTCTGGAGGTGGAAGATCGGGAAGTGGAAGTGGAAAAGGATATGGTTCTACAAGTTATGGAGGTGGAGATAGCTATAGTTCTACAAGTTATGGAGGTAGTGATAGCTACGGCCCTACCAGTTATGGAGGTGGTGGTGGTGGAAGCGGTAGAACTAGTTCTGGAGGTTCTATAGGTGGAATGACTGGAGGTGGAAGATCGGGAGGTGAAAATGGAAAAGGATATGGTTCTACAAGTTATAGAGGTGGAGATAGCTATAGTTCTACAAGTTATGGAAGTAGTGATAGCTACGGTCCTACCAGTTATGGAGGTTCTGGTGCTGGAGGTTCTAGAGGTGGAATGACTGGAGGTGGAAGATCGGGAAGTGGAAATGGAAAAGGATATGGTTCTACAAGTTACGGAGGTGGAGATAGCTATAGTTCTACAAGTTATGGAGGTGGTGATAGCTACGGTCCTACCAGTTATGGAGGTGTTGGTGCTGGAAGCGGTAGAACTAGTGGTGGCGGTTCTGGAGGTGGAATGACTGGAGGTGGAAGATCGGGAGGTGGAAGATCGGGAGGTGGAAATGGAAAAGGATATGGTTCTTCAAGTTATGGAGGTGAAGATAGCTATAGATCTACAAGTTATGGAGGTGGAGATAGCTACACTCCTACCAGTTATGGAAGTGGAAAATCTGGAGGTGGAATGTCTAATGGTAGAGATTTTAGAGGCGGAATGTCTAGAGGTGGAAGTTCAGGTGGTGGAATTTCCGGAGGTGGAAGATCCGGAGGTGGAAGATCCGGAGGTGGAAGGGCTAAAATCACATTTATTGTCAATACCAGTGGAGGAAATGGTGGCTCAGGTAATGGTGGCCAGGGTGCCTGTACGTGCAGGATAAGATGTCAAGCAGGCGAAATGAAAAAATCTACTTGTAAAAATTACAAGAAACCCGTACTTTGCTGCAAGAAAAAAGCGAAAAAAG
The DNA here is from genome assembly GCA_037788925.1 of Mytilus galloprovincialis. NCBI lineage: Eukaryota > Metazoa > Mollusca > Bivalvia > Mytilida > Mytilidae > Mytilus > Mytilus galloprovincialis. Next base: position 18,335,706 of record CM075342.1, on the reverse strand, counting down.
GATATGGATACTGAAATTGAATACTGTATATGAAGAACACCGATTAAAATTTAATGTATCTAATTGATTTGGGTTTTCTTTTGAAAACCGCGTGCCGTTTGTGTACTAGTTTAGAGAAACGGACTTCACAGTAAACCCCGGAACATATTACACAACCAAAATTATAAAACAAAAACAAACATACACGGTTTACAAAGGCCAGCGGAATTTCTGACTCGGGATATCATAGGCGCACAAATGCGGCGGTGTTAAACATGTTTTGTAAGATCTCAACTCTCCCCTATACCTCTAGCCAATGTAAAATAAACAAACACACATAAATACGCACAGTAAAATTTAATTTAAAAGAAGTCCAAGTCCGATGTTAGATTAGGTAACAGAAGAAACTAAGCAAAATGATAGGGATCAACATAAATTAACAAAGGACTACTAGCAGTTACTGACATGCCAGTCTATTGCCAGCTAAGTAAACTATATTAAGATTAACGTAGCGGGGGTCTTCACTAGGTGTTTGAGATTACATTTTTGGTTTCCTGTCAATTGCCGACTTATGTTATTCATTTTATTACTTTATTATTCTAAATCATACTTAGTTTTGTATTGTAAATAAAAAGCAATCCCTGGAAGGATCCAAATTTCAAGGAATCTGTTAAGAACCGATATTTCCCGATAGCACCACACTCCTTTTCTATTACACAAAAGACCAGATACCACATCAAATATACTTGTCGGAGGCAAAACTCGCCATGCATCTTAGAACTCATATGCCTCCGCAGGCCGGTCAAGACATCGGCCTGTCATACTGTTTAATAGTTAAGATTCACATTACAAAACAATAATAAAAATCCATTTGACCAAAATATAATATGGTGGTTCAAGGAAAGAGTGTCAATTAAGTCGTAGCCTGTGAATATTTCAATTTCAACTTGAATAGAGACCGGTACATCCTGACTAGAATCTAGCAAGGTTTAGTTTAAACATATTTATTTATAGTGGATTGGGAAACAAGTTTTGCAACTTATATTAATCCCTTCTCACTTTGCGGGTGCGAGTGCTACTCTTTTTCGAAATCTACAAGGCCGTCTTTAACGTGCAAGAGATATGGCTCTCTCTTAACACGGGTCAGCCATTTATCGTCCCCTTCCGACGGACTATCATCGTTTCCTTAAGACCATACTCGCCAATGGTGTCAAGGGAGAGCCGAAAATTAGTCCCTGAAATTTTCATCCCGGAACGGAAATCGAACCAGGAACCTTTGTGTTAGTAGTCCGATGCACTAACCACTACACCACGGCTCTCATAAGGTTTTGGCTACGAGAAATATCAGAAAAATCAAAACTGACTGCTGAAACTAATCAAAAGCTTATATTCAAATACTTATACTTATACTTATACTTCACAGATACGGGACAGGATTCATGAGCTGCCAAGCAAACTGGTTCTGTGTCTAATCGAGTATATGCAACATCAATGAAATATATGTCATCTTGAACCTTGAACACATAATACAGAATGTAAAGAATTCCAAGCCAACTGTCATTATAAACATTAAAACCCAATATTTAAGAACCAACAACCCATCCTTATGAAGATATTACCACAATGGGCTCCAAGGAAATAACATGACCTACAAGCTCTATAAACCCTCCTTTAATATACACGCCCAGTGGCACCCGTTCACATGGAAATAAGCCCATGTCTTTCATGATAAAAACATAAAAGCAAAAGACAGGGATAACTCCTGTAATTTGAAATTAAAGCAGGTACGCTTGTCATAAAATGCAACGTTGGAGCCTATGAAATTCTGAAATCCTTTATTTATAAATATAACGACCAACCTGATGATCAAACAAACAGGCTATATACAAACAAACAAAAAATAACCCAAACAAGTCAAATCTACTACAAGTTGACAATAAAACAATGATATTTGAAAAATCTATCAGTCAAAAATAAAAATATATCCGTGACGATCCGTCAACTACTTAGAATAAACAAATTGAATACCACATGTAGAATCGATGCTAATAGATATTTGATACAATATTTATTCAAGAAGACTAAGTAAAATATGTGAAGATCTTAGGAGCTTAAATACGTGTCGTCTATATAAGAACAGCAGTTCTTTGCTAGAAAGGTTTTGCCAATGCATATAATATAATGCCGGATTGAAATTATCGGTTTCAAGTACTAGCAATAAACAGTAGTCTAAAGGCAATATGTCGAATGAATATATATATATATAAATAGCATATGCCCCAAGTAGTGGTGACAATGAGTACAAATATAGACTAGATCAAACCTCAGAAATTATGAATAAATATAAGGTAGTTTACCAGATCATTCTATGTTGCGATATGAATGCATACTAGATAATAGAATTAGGCGGGAAGAAGAATTCGAAGAGTTAAAAAAAATATACAACTTCCACCTACCAGATAGCTATCCTATAAAGCCAACCTTTTTCCCATCATAGTGGAAAATATACCCCACAAATTGACTATTTCTTGAAAAAGCAATGAATGAGGTTGTTAAATTTGATATTATGCATTTTTGTGAAAATAATGAAAGACACCCTACAAATATCGCAGATCATACGCTAGTTACAGGAAATAAGGCTTTAAATGTGAAAAGGTATTCTTCGACAGAAGAAATATGCACGATACCAAACTGGAAAAATGTGACAAGAGTCTATACAAGTTATCTGTTGAAAAAAAAGATAAGCTACACATAAACAATATAGATTACCAACCTACGTAGAATCACGTGTACAAACATTAGAATCTTACTTTATAAAGCTGAAAAGAAATCTATCCTAAGCTATATATGGAAAACTGAATACTCTGAAACTGATGGGAAAGGTATATTGACTATCAAAATTAGCCAAGCATCTAACAAAGCAAAGTCTTCATATAGAAACAGGAAAGATAAAACCAACAAAAATCAGGATGCTGATCATAGAGAAGCAGATTCTCAAAACCAATAAAAAGAACATCGTCTGCGACAACTACAGACAGTCATATAAAAAATTTAAAAACACGGACACGACTGGAAACAAAAGTTTTCAATCTTTCAAGAACCATAATTCCTGAACAGCAGAATAACATAAACGGTACATTTTTTTTCTGCCAGATGCACATTTCGACAACAATGTCTCTTCAGTGCTAATCATCAACATTGAACTTGACCTCCATTTTGTCATCAGTAACAAGATATTAAAATTTGAAAAGTTGGTAGAACAGTTCATGGTTTTAAAACACTCTGACTGCCACGACTGAAAACACCATTTTTCAATCTTTCAAGAAACCATAACTCCTGAACTGTAAAAGTGAAAATCGTCCATATTCAACTTAACCTCCATTTTGTCACCAGTAACAACATATTAAGATTTGAAAAGCTTTGGTTAAACGGTTCATATGTAAATGCGCGGACAATGTTTTACACCAATTTACCGACAAAAACGTTTGTCCGGATGTAAGCCTGCCAGCCTACCGTACATCTCCAAATCAATTACCGGTTTTTCTTTACGAAATCCAGTTAAAATCTGGTCGAAAAACTAGATATGTCTTACTAGGTTCTGGTCTACATTTCAGAACAGGAATGTCGCCGATAGCGTTGAAATGGTATGGAAAAGATATACCGTCCCGCGATATCTCGAGGTTCAAATATACACTAACAAGATGTTTCTTAACCTAGTTAATTACAGAGGAAGATATTTAAATAATTACAATGTCAATAAGACAAAAAAAAAACATCTGCACAGTATATATATTCATTAGAGCTGTGCCCATTGAGTCGGTTCTGAACAAAAACATGCTAGTCTTATTAAACTCAATTTCTCGTCTGTACAGCTCGATAGAACGAAAAATATTAAAATGGGAATTAGAAATTAGTTCAGATTTTGACCACCCTTTCATTTTTGTATAAACAAAATTTAGCAAACATATCAATTGTCTAAAGCATGCCGAAGAAATTATGAAAAAGCCTCCATCAATATATAAGTGGAATAGAGCAACTGAAATCAAAAACATAAATGAATACTGGTTTTGATTTTGCAAAGAAAAATGTAACAAAAAATCAACGCTCCAGCAATTAATCTTTTCAAACAGATCCTGTAAATTACCCACATAACATTTGGAAATGTTTAAAAAATAACCAATACGACAATAATTTGACAAAATTTAATGAAATGTAAACTAATTCATGGTACGTAATGCTCCAAGTACTAGGGCAAAATTTAGTAGAAATACAATACTAAAGGTGCTGCAAACTATACAAGGATTCCGACTAAACCATTGACAACGATATGTGATGAAATTATTCAAAATGAGGAAATAAGGGTTGGTCGAAAAGATGTCATCTATGATGGATTATTACTGGAAATTATTTGGATTGGTCGAGCTCTGCGCGCATAAGGCTTATTGCGTGTTCAGCCATTAGACAAGATACTTGAAATAGAAAGGGTAACATAAGACTTATGTTACCATTTACACATGAGTAGTACAACACTTAAATGCGATACCAAGTGACATGAAATTTATCAATATTTTTAGCATTTTATATGTCAACTTCTCCAGTTTTTAACTTATATATTACTTGCTAAATAATGAACTCTAAATTATACGCTTCATTACAATGCAACGCGGTGATATTGAATATAGTCTGTACTGTCTGGATAGAAAGTTTACTTGTACTCTATATTGTTACATTAGAAGTATGTTTCAATAATTACATTAGGTGTATGTTCATACGTTATTCTGATTGGCTACACTGCGATCTCGCGTTATTCCTTAATCAACTTCATTACACGACAAAATTTATCATTCATGATGACACGAGGTCCCACAATAAAGTGCACACGTAAATTAAATAAAAAATTGATAAAAATCGTGTTTTCATGATCATAGCTAAAAAATGTAATTATAAGTATTGACTGCTTCTTTTTGTAACTTCATAGGGTTCTGAAAGCGTTAACCTTGCGCACATTTTTAAAATGAAGCGCTTCCGCCGTTCATACAAAATGTACTTCGGTCAACGATTTTACACCACAATGAAATTACAAGATGAAGCATTCAATTCTTAATTATTATACGTTATTTTGATTGGCTATCAGCAATCTCGTGTACCCCTTCATTTCAAAATGTATTGCATGAATTGTAACATACATGTGCATGATAACATACGTTTTCACAATAAAGTGCACAAGTATATTGAAGAACAACTTGATCATAGCAAAGAAATATAATTATAAGTATTGAATGGACCTTTTAGTAATTTCACAGGATTGTAAAAGCGTTGACCGTGTGTGCATTTATAGAATTACGCGCTTCTGCTCTAAATCTGCGCCTGATACAAAATGTACTTCGGTCAACGATCTTGCAACCCAATGTCATGATGGATTTAAAAAAGAAGCATTCAATTATTGAATAAAAATCAATAAATAGATACCGCAATATTAAGTATTGTCCGTACAGTCTGCATGGGATGCCAAGCTAACTGGTTCAGTCTATGAATACCAGCATACATCTTTTTTATATTTGCTTTGGCAGGGCACCAAGGGAAATATCATTGTTCGTGGAGTTTTTGTCTCATTTACATCTCAAAAAGTTGAAAAACACACATTTTTTTATTCATATTTATCAATATGCTAGTATTATTTTTAAAAAGCAATAGTTCGACTATTAGTGAATGTCATGTGATATATTTTGTACGTAGGAACCCGTATTTTTGTCAGTGCACACGTAACATTGTGACATTGAACGGTATTGATATTAATATACATTTTTCTGAGATTTAAACAATTTTATATAATTTTTGTTATTTCAATTTTTAAAATCAACGATTTAAAACATTCAGTCAAGACATTCATTTGTACGTAGTTACATACGATAGGAAATGAAATCCCATTCTTGGTAAAATGCACCAAAATACATAATAGGACTTTAAATGTGCATGTTCGATCATGGTCTGCCGTTTACAATTTAGATAGATAATGCTTTTATATTTATAAGAATCTGTTAATACAAAAAGCACGTTTAAATGATTAATATTAATTTCATTATGCATACATTGTTATATATAGCATTTTCAATTGTACAACTTCAGTGCTTTGTATAATAAATTAATACAGATAGCTTACGCTACATAAGGGGCTTGAGGGGTTTTGCAGAATATAGACCAATAAAATACAAAAATGAGCAAATAAAATATTAAAAAAAATAGAGAATGATAGGATATTAAGAGAAAAGGAACGGAGAATAACGGGTTGTTAAACTATTCAAAATAGAGAATAATAGCCAAACATACAAAACAACAGAAAAGTAACCTTAAAAGAAGTAAAAAAAAGAATAAATTAGAAAGGTCGAAAAGATATATATTACAATTAAAATCATACATACATCTATGTCGCATGCACATACATTGTATGAAATTCAAACAATTAAGTGTAACCTCTTCAAAATTCATTCATCTCTGTTTACTCAAAACTTTCTACATGATGTTTTGTATGTCTGGAATTATCATGTGATCTTGCTTGGCTTCTAAGTGCAATTGGAACTTTTGACTTTGTCAAATTGCACTAACATTTCAAACTTTAATTCATAAAAAGGATATCAAAAAGAAGTAAAAACTAAAGTCATCACGAATCTTGACGGCTTTTACTCATCAATGATGTCATTGTATAATCTAAAAGTTCTAACAAAACTTGACGAAAAGTACAAAAGAACAAACAGCTCACTACTAACCAATTTAACTTTATCAAGTAACATTAATCGCATTACAATATAATAAATTTCTCTTATTCAGTATGCATATGCACCAAACTTTATCTGTTTAATAAACCATCAATGTGCCGCATGCATATCATATCCCGTCATATTTATTAGGGAATTACAATTGACATTTTCGTTATATCATTTGAAAAATATATTCTTAAATATTGCCCCGAGTAATATTTTGTAACATTTAAAAAAAAAAATGCTGGGTTAATCACACAAATCAAAACTTAACGTGAATAGATTTGAGTTAAACAATACTGTTTTCAAGTAAACAAGTAAATGGCCTGGCAGAATCTATTTTTACGTATTCCCAATAGTAAATGTACCGTTCCTACATGTATGCAGTACCTGTGTTATATTTAAATTAAATATATCGAAAACTCGACTCCACTCGGCCGATTCAGTTCCTCATTCGAGAAGAAGCGGATTCTTCTGAGGATTGCTGATTGGATATCAAGATTCTCGTCTCTACAACTAGTATATAGGCCGATTCAGTTCCTCATTCGGAAAGTAGCGGGTTCTCCAGGAGATTGCTCATTAGATATCAAGGATTGACTGAAAGGCAAACGAACATGTTGCTAGGTTGAACTAGTTTTTGAGATTTCAACTCCCTTTTGGGGTAAATGAAAGGAATAACAAATCGTCAATATTCAACTTGACCTCCATTTTGTCACAAATAACAACATATTAAGCTGTTTGTTCTTTTGTACTTTGATCATACATTGACATCAAGCACTGATCTCAATCTATTCATCATTGATGAATAAAAACCTGCTTGCTTTCTAATTACGTTAGTTTTTCTTCTTTTTTTTGAATATTTTTTATTTCACATAAACGTTTTAATGTATCTTGACAAAGTTGAAATCTCAAACACATCAAACGAATGGATAACAACTGTTATATGCCTGACTTAGAATAGGCATTTTCTTATGTAGGAAATGTTGAATTGAACCTGGTTTTATAGCTAGCTAAACTTCTCACTCGTATGACAGTCACATCAAATTCTATTATATTGACAACGATGCGTTAACAAAACAAGCAGACATAATAGGTAAAAATGTCAACAAGAGTGCACATACTGAAATGTCTCGCCTTCTTTACTGATCATTGATTTTATGTTGATAGTCCTAAATGTAAAGCTTTACTACACCTGTCACATAAACTTAACATTAACCAAGAAAACCAAACATTGACCAATGAACCATGAAAATGATGTCAAGGTCAGATAAACATGATAAACCATGCCATCAGACATGTACAGCTAACAATTCCATACAACAAATACAGTTGACCTATAGCTTATAGTTTAAGAAAAACAGACCAAAACACAAAAACTTAACACTGAGCAATGAACTGTGAGAATGAGGTCAAGGTCAAATAAAATCTGCACGACTGACATATAGATCATAAAATATTAACATACACAAATATAGTTGGCCTATTGCTTATTGTATTAGAAAAATAAACCAAAACTCAAAAACTTAACTTTGACTACTGAACCATGAAAATGAGGTTAAGGTTAAATGACACCTACCAGCTAGACATTTACACCTTACAATCATTCCATACACCAAATATAGTAGACCAATTGCATACTGTATAAGCAAAATAGACCAAAACTCAAAAACTTAACTTTAACCACTGAACCATGAAAATGAGGTCAAGGTCAGATGACACCTGCCAGTTGGACATGTACACCTTACAGTCCTTCCATACACCGAATATACTAGACCTATTGCTTATAGTATCTGAGATATGGACTTGACCACCAAAACTTAACCTTGTTCACTGATCCATTAAATGAGGTCGAGGTCAAGTGAAAACTGTCTGGTGGGCATGAGGACCTTACGACGTACGCACATACCAAATATAGTTATCCTACTACTTATAATAAGAGAGAACTTAACATTACAAAAAAATTTAACTTTTTTTTCAAGTAGTCACTGAACCATGAAAATAAGGTCAAGGACATTGGACATGTGACCGACGGAAATTTCATAACATGAGGCCTACATATACAAAGTATGAAGCATCCAGGTCTTCCACCTTTTAAAATACAAACCTTTTTAAGAAGTTAGCTAACACCGCCGCCGCCACTGCCGCCGCCGCCGCCGGATCACTATCCCTATGTCGAGTTTTCTGCAACTAAAGTCGCAGGCTCGACAAAAATAGAGGTACAGCAGTCAACATTGTGTTTTATTATACTTCACGTTAAAATGCCATATTTTGATTGGCTAATACGAGGGAGTTATTTTACTCTATCATATGGTTAAGAGGATGACAATTTTTTTGAATTTCACCCTCTCGTCCAGACCAATCAAAAATCGATAATTTAAAGGACAATGAAATGAATTTACATCAAGTTATAAAAGACAAAGATTAAGTTCTACATTTTAGCTCAGATTCTATGATTTGACTGTCAAAATAAATAAAAAAAACATCTTGCTTATCTTCTGTTGATTGTTCTAATACCCGTGACGTTGTTATGTACGTGACGTCCCTAGAAAATACTTTTAGATAAAATTTATCTGTAAAAGACCATTATGATAGGACATTCAGTATAATAAATTACAATAACACATAGATGAGAGGGTGATAGAGTAGATTGGTACCCCTCGATAAAACATTGTCAACCTTGGCTTCAGCGCGTTTGACAATGTTTTCTCGGGGTACCAATCTTTTCGATCACACTCTCAGCTATGTGTTTTTTATATAATAATCTAAACCACTAAACACACAGAAGCACAAAATTGCAAATAGACCAAGCATATTATCAAAACTTAAAGAAAAGAATACGCAAATTTACCATAGTACAACAACAGAATGACAGGATGTATAAGTACAGAGCCACGTCATATATGTATAAAAAAAATATCAAAAGGCATATAGACAAAGCATATAGAAAAAAATGAAAGACAAGCATATAAACATGTTTTACAATAGCACAGAGCCACGCTTTATGCATTGACGTAACACCAAATGGCATATAGACAAAGCACATGAGCAAAAATAAAAGACAAGAAACCAATGACAACGATATAAGATGAAATTAAATTATTCAACATGCTACGAGAGATAAAATGGGTAAAATAACGATGTCATTTATGATGGATTTTATGATGGATTGCTCGAGCTCTGCACAAGCTTATTAAGTAATCAGCCACTAGACAAGATACTTGATACTTGATATAGATAAGGTAACATAAGACCTATATTAATATTCATACATGAGTAAAACTTTAATGCGATACCTAGGGACATGAAATTTATTAATATTTTTAGCATTTTCTATTTTAACTTCTCCAGTTTTTTAGTAATAGATATTACTTGCTAATGAACTCTAAATTATACGCTTCATCACAATAGAACGCGATGATATTGAATATAGTCTGTACTGTCTGGATAGAAAGTTTACTTGTACTCTATATAAACATCAATAATTACATTAGATGTTTGTTTCATTATGATACGTTATTCTAATTGGCTGATCACAATCTCGCGTCATTCTTCATTTCAAAATGAATTGCATGAATTGTAACATACATGTGCATGATCACACGCGTTTTTTACGTTTCCACAATAAATTGCACAGGTAACTAAAAGAAAGAAAAAAAAAAACTTGATCGTAATCGTGTTTTCATTATCATAGCGAAAAAATATAATTATAAGTATTGAATGGGTCTTTTAGTAATGGTTGTAAAAGCGTTGACCTTGCGTACATTTATAGAATGAAGCGCTTCTGTTCTGTGTCTAGTAACACAATGTACTTCGGACAACGATCTTGCACCCCAATGTCGTGATGAATTAAAAAAAAAGCAGCATTCAATTCTGAAATAAAAATCAATAAACCGAGACTGCAATATTAAGTATAGTCTGTACAGTCTGCATGATGCCAAGCTAACTGGTTTAAACTTGAGAATGGAAATGGGGAATGTGCCAAAGAGACAACAACCCGACCATAGAGCAGACAACAGCAGAAGGTCACCAACAGATCTTCAATGCAACGAGATATTCTCGCACCCGGAGGCGTCCTTCAGCCTCAGCCTTCAGCTGGCCCCTAAACAAATATATACTGGTTCAGTGATAATGAACCCCATACTAAACTCCAAATTGTACACAAGAAACTAAAGTTAAAATAATACAAGACTAATAAAGGCCAGAGGCTCCTGACTTGGGACAGGCGCAAAAATGCGGCGGGGTTAAACATGTTTGTGAGATCTCAACCCTTCCCCTATACCTATAGCCAATGCAGAAAAGTAAACGTATAACAATAGTCTATAAATAGTCTATAAATAGTCTTTAAATAGTCTATAAATACCAGCATAACAAGATAAATATTTCATATTTTTAATATTTGTCTTGGCAGGGCATCAAGGGAAATATCATTGTTCGTGGAGTTTTTGTCTCGTTTACATCTAAAGAAGTTGAAAAACACACTTTTTTCAATTCATATTTATCCATATGGTAATATTATTTAAGCTTCAGTCCGACTATTAGTGAATGTCATTTGATATAGTTTGTACGTATGAACAGTATGTTGTCAGTACACACGTGACATTGTGACATTGAACAGTATTGACAGTTATCATACATTTTCCTGAGATTTAAAATAAATGATATTATTTTTGTTATTTCAATTTTTAAAATTACTGATTTCAGACATTCCCTTTTACGTAGTTACATACAATAGGAAATGAAATCGCATTCTTGGTGAAATGCGTCAAAATTCATACTAGCACTTTTAATGTACAAAGGATTGTATTATATTAATTAAATCGATAATGACATTATCTTCTCAAGAATCCATTAATGCAAAAGGCATGATAAAACAGAAATCTACCATAAAAAATATATTATAAAAGCATGTCAAAATAATTATAGATTCAACATTAGTATGAATTCTACCATGAAAAGTACATTTGCAATGACGTAGATATTGTTGCAAATTTAAATTAGATACATTTAAGTTACAAAATAATAAAAAATGATACTATGATTTTTAGACATCGGGTAATATTAAGAAATTTGGGTACTTTGTGTAATAATCATTATAAATATTGTACGCTACATACGGGTCTCGAAGGGGTTTGCAAAAAGAGAAGAATTGACATAAAATAGACCAATGAATTGAACAAAAGAGTCCAAAAGGTCAAAATACAAATAAAGACTAGTGTAGAGAAAAAAGAATGTAAGATAAAAAAGAATGGAGAATAACGGGGGGTTATAATATACTGAATAGCGAATTGTAGATAAAACATACAAAAATAGAGAAAAGTGACGTTAAAATAACTATAAAAAAGATGTTTAATTTTTTTTTATGGAATAAATTAGAACTGTCAAACAGATATATATATATCCTTCAAAATCATACATACATCTATGTCGCATGCACATGCATAGTATGAAATTATAACAAGTGTAACCTCTTCAAAGTTCATGCATCTCTGTTTACTCAAAACTTTCTACATGGGATTTTGTATGTCTGGAATTATCATGTGATTTCTTGGCTTCTTAGTGTAATTGGAATTATTAGCTTTGTCAAAATATAAAACAACTCGTTTAATAATTTATTGCGTCCGAATCGCTTTTCTGGATTTACCTTCATCAGGAACGCTCAAAGCCAAACATTTGAAATCCGAAGATGTATAAGTACCGAAAATCGTTGAAGAGCTATAAAATTATGTTAAAAATACCTAAAATAAATAGCCAAATTCATTTAAAGCCAACTTTGCCTGAGGGAGTTGAAACCTTAGTTTCATAATAATTTCAAAATTTATAAACGGACAATTTAATAAAGTTTGTATAATCATGTCAGTACCGAAGCACTGACTACTGAGCTGATGATACCCTCGGGGACTGATAGTCCACCAGCAGAGGTATCGACCCAGTGATGTAAAAATATAAAACAACACGTTTAATAATTTATTGCGTCCGAAGCGCTTTTCTGGATTTACCTTCATCAGGAACGCTCAAAGCCAAACATTTGAAATCCGAAGATGTATAAGTACCGAAAATCGTTGAAGAGCTATATGTTAAAAATAAATAACACTAACATTTCAAACTTTAATTCATTAAAAGGATATTAAAAAGTAGTAAAAACGGAAGTCATTACGAATGATGTCATTGTATGATCTAAAAGTGCTAACAAAACTTGACGAAAAGTACGAAAGTACAAAAGAACAAACAGCTTACTACTTACTAATTTAATGTAGACGAAACGCGCGTCTGGCGTACTAAATTATAATCCTGGTAACTATTAACTTTATTAAGTAACATTTATCGCATTGCAATATACATGTAATTAATTTTCTCTTATTCAGTATGCAAATAAACTTCATCTGTTTAATAAATCATCAATTTGCCGCATGCATGTCATATCCCGCCATATTTATTCGGGAATAACAATTAACATTTTCGTTGTATCATTTGAAAATAGATTCTTTAATATTGCCCCGAATAATATTTTTTTAACGTTTAAATAAAAATGCTGGGTTAATCTCACAAATTAAAACTTAACGTGAATAGATTTGAGTAAAAACAATACTGGTTTCAACTAAATGGCCTGGCAGAATTTATTTTTACGTATTCCCAATAGTAAATTTACCGTTCCTACATGTATGCAGTACCTGTGTTTTATTTAGATTATAGATATCGAAAAATTCGACTCAACTCGGCCGATTCAGTTCCTCATTCGGGAAGTTGAGGATTCTTCAGAGGATAGTTGATTGGATATCAAGACTCTCGTCTCTACTAAAACTATACTGTGAAAATACTTTTATTCGTGGGGTACCAATTTTCATGGTTTTCGTGGATGACTTTATTCAAGAATTTTTAAGGGTGCAACGAAATAAAACAACCATTGTCCGAATCAAGACATGGAAAGATCCCCATCGGTAGGTTTGACTACTGATATTTATTGATCTAGAGAATATATTGAATAATGCGAAATCTGAGAATATTTTAATTCATTTTGTAGCAGTCACAGAACTACAACCGCATGCAGGATTACCTCATTAAATCTTTAATAACCTAAGCTGTACAACTTTTGATATGATCTTTTAATTCTCATAAAAAATATTTTTGATCGATGAAAGTCAGATTTCCGGTATTGATATGCTTGTAGGATAAAGTGTTCATTTTATATCCTTATAGTTCTCGTACATATGGGAAATAATAATTTCATGCTGGGCTTGATTTTGATAAGAATTATTTGACAATTCAAGATACGTTTATAGCATTTGTTTATGTTACTGTTTTCTTTAGGTGACATTGTTATGGCATAATTAACACCTTTGATGGTCTTTAATCTGTTGATCACTTTATCAAGGATTATCACTACGATTTACACGTGTCAATGTTTACTTTGCAATTTCTTTCAATCCAGACTATTTGTAACCTTTGTTTTTTAAGGCTTTAATTTTTAATTTTTTTTTTAGAAAACTAAAATCCACGAATTTAAAAACCCACGAACATGTAAATATTGCCCAAACCATGAAAATTGATACCCATGAATTAAAGTACTTTCACAGTATAGGCCGATTCAGTTCCTCATTCGGAAAGTAGCGGATTGCTGATTAGATATCAAGGATTGACTGAAAGGCAAACGAACATTTTGCTATGTTGAACTTGTTTTTGAGATTTCAACTCTTTTTTTGTGGTAAATAAATGAAATAACAAATCGTCATTATTCAACTTGACCTCCATTTTATCACAAATAACAACATCTTAGGATCTTGAAAAAGCTTTGGTGGAACGGTTCATGAGGAAATGCACGGACATCCCCAAATCAATTACCAATTTTCCTTCGAAATATCCGGTTAAAATGTGATCGACATACCAGATATGCATTACTAGGCTCTGGTCTATATTCCAGATCAGGAATGTCGCCGATAGTGTTGAGAAAGGTATGGAAAATATATGCCGTCCCGCGATATCTCAAGGTTCAAATATACACTAACAAGATGTTTTTAGCTTGCCAAATTAGAGGAAGATATTTAAATAATTCCGATGTTTATTAGACATAAAAACATCTGCAGCAGTATATATATATATATTCATAGGAGCTGTGCCCCATTCAGTCGGTTTCGGGACAAAAAATGCTAGCCTTGTTCCTTGCAATTTCTAGCCTGGACATGATACAACGAAAAAAACTAAAATGGGAATTAGAAATTAGTTCAAATTTTTACGGCTCTTTCATTTGTCGTATAAACAAATTTTGCAAACATATCAATTGTATAAAGCATGCAGAAGAAATTACGAAATATTACCATTGAAATATAACTAGAATAAAGCAACTGAAAGAAAAAAAAAACATAAAATTAATACTGGTCTTGATTTTGCACAGAAAATAGTAACAAAAAATCAACGATAAAGCAATGATCTCTACAAAACGATCAAGTAAATAACCCACATAACATTTGAAAATGTGTACAAAATAACCAAAACGACAATAAAAAGACATAATTAGAATGAAATGTAAACTAGTAACTGGTACATAATGCTCCAAAGTACTAGGGCAAAAATTTGTAGAAACATGACACTACTGTGCTGCAAACTATGCAAGGATTCCGACGAAACCGGTGAGAACGATATATGATGAAAATATTCAAAACGCTACGAGAGATAAAAGGGGTGGTACAAAAGATGTCATTTATGATGGATTTTATGATGGATTGCTCGAGCTCTGTCATGTCTTATTGAGTAATCAGCCATTAGACAAGATACTTGAAATATAAAGGGTAACATAAGACCTATGTTACCATTTTACACATCAGATGTACAAAGCTTTAATGTGACATGAAATTTATTAATATTTTTAGCATTTTATATTTCAACTTCTCAAGTTTTTAACTAACAATATTACTTGCTAATGAACTCTAAATTATATGCTTCATTACAATACAACGCGGTGATATCGAATATAGTCTGTACTGTCTGGATAGAAAGTTAACTTTACCCTATAAAGTTACATTAAATGTATGTTTCAATAATTTAATTTTGGTGTAACACGTCTTCTGATTGGCTGACGTCGTTTTGTTTATCATATCATAGACACAATTTTGTCATGTGACCATGACGTGATCAAGGTTTTTTCGTGATCTACGCCGGTTTAAAATGGAATTTAGAATTAAATTATGAGAAATAGCTGTAATATTTTGTCAGTCTATTCGAAATAATATAAAATTTGTGGTGCATACTGTTAAATAACCCGCTACGCGCGTTATTCAGTGTGCACCACATTTTTTATGTTATTTCGTCATAGACAGAAAAAAATATTACAGTCATTCCTTAAATAACTACATTAGATGTATGTTTCATTAAAATACGTTATTCTGATTGGCCTCACCACAATCTCGCGTTATTTCTTAATCAACTTCATTACACAATAAAACTTATCATTTATGATGACACGAGGTCCAACAATAAAGTGCACAGGTAAATCAAACAAAAACATGATAAAAATCGTGTTTTCATGATTCTAGCTATAAAATGTAATTATAAATATTGAATGCTTCTTTTTGTAACTTCATAGGGTTGTAAAAGCGTTGACCATGCGCACATTTATAGAATGAAGCGCATATCATACAAAATGTACTTCGGTCAACGCTTTTACACCCGAATGAAGTTACAAAAAAAGAATTCAATTCTTAATTATTATACGTTATTATGATTGGCTATCAGCAATCTCGCGTACTCTTTCATTTCAAAATGAATTGCATGAATTGTAACATACATGTGCACGATAACACACGTTTCTACAATTAAGTGCACAGGTAAATAAAAGAAAAGACTTGATAGTAATCGCGTTTTCATGATCATGGTGAAAAAAAAACCATAATTATAAGTATTGAATGGGTCTTATAGTAATTTCATAGGGTTGTAAAAGCGTTTACCGTGCATACATTTATAGCATGAAGCGCTTCTGTTCTGCGCCTCATACAAAATGTTCTTCGGTCAACGGTCTTGCACCCCAATGTCATGATGAATTTAAAAAAGAAGCATTCAATTCTTAAATAAACATCAATTAACCGAGACCGCAATATTAAGTATAGTCCGTACAATGGGCATGGGATGCCAAGCTAACTGGTTTAGTCTATAAATACCAGCATACGAAGATAAATATTTCATATATTTTAATATTTGCCTTGGCAGGGCATCAAGGAAAATATCATTGTTTGTGGAGTTTTTGTCTCGTTTACATCTCAAAAAGTTGAAAACCACACTTTTCTTATTCATATTCCTCCATATGCTAGTATTATTTTAAAAGCTTTAGTCCGACTATCAATAAATATCATATAGTAAAGTTGTACATTTGTACGTATGAACCGTATGTTGTTATCGCACACGTGACATTGTGACATGGAACAGTACTGATATAACCATACATTTTGTACATATCACTTAGTGTTAAGCCATTTTTGTTCTTTTAATTTTTAAAATTAGTGATTTTAAACATTCCTTTTTACGTAGTTACATACATTAGAAAATGAAATCCTATTCTTGGTGAAATGCGTCAAAATTCATACTAGTACTTTTAATGTATAAAGGATTGTATTAAATTAATTAAATCGATAATGACATTATCTTCTCAAGAATCCATTAATACAAAAGGCATGCTAAAACAAATACAGATTCAACATGAATATGAAATCTACCATAAAAATATATTATAAAAGCATGTTAAAATAATTATATGGTCAACATTAATATGAATTCTACCATGAAAAGTACATTTGCAATGACGTAGATATTTCTGCAAATTTGAATTAGATACATTTAAGTTATAAAATTTAAATAAATTGATAATATGATTATTAGACATGGGGTAAAATTTTCAGTACTTTTTGTAATAATCATACATTGTATACGGGTCTTGCAGGGGTTTGCAGAATGGAGAAGCATTGCTCAATACTATAGAAAATATGCCAATGAAATGAACAAAAGAGTCCAAAAGGTCAAAATTCAAATAAAGAATATAAAATAATAGGGGTTTAAGATAAAAAGAATAAAAAATAACGGAAAATATACAGAATAGAGAATAATGGATGAAAAATAGCAAAATAGAGAAAAGAGATCTTAAAATAATTAAAAAATAAAGTTTATTTTTTTCAAAGATTAGATATGAAGGTCAGAAAGATATATATTACAATTAAAGTCATACATACATCTATGTCGCATGCACATGCATTGTATGAATTTTAAACACGTGTAGCCTCTTCAAAATTCATGCATCTCTGTTTGCTCAAAACTTTCTACAGGAGGTTTTCTATGTCTTGAACTATCATGTGATATTGGCATCTATGTGTCATACATATTTTCAACTTTGTCAAGATGCATTAAAACTTTTATGTGAAATGAAAGCTATTCAAAAAAAAAAAAAAAAAAAAAAAAAAGAAGAAAAACTGATGTAATTACATTTTAGCAAGCAGGTCTTTATCCATCAATGATGAATAGATTGAGATCAGTGCAACTTGATGTCATTGTACTGTCTGGTCTAAAAGTGCTAACAGAACTTGACGAAAATAACATAAAGGACAAATAGGTTACTACCTACCTACTTTAAAAGTACCATTTAGCGCATTAGAATTTAATAAAAATTCTTTAATTCAATTTGCATTTATACCAGACTTTACCAGATTAATAAATTTTTATAAATCACAAAAAATTCAATTTGCCGAGTGTTATATCCCGCCATAACCATTCGGAAAACAACCATCGACATTTTCGTTTTTTCGTTTGAAAAACAGGTTGCCCCGATTAATAAATTTTAAAACTTTGAAATGCTGGGTTCATTTCACATTTGCAGATATAACGTGAACGAGTGGAAAAATGCTGTATTAAACAAGATGGCCTGGCAAAATCTATTTGCACATATTCCCAAAAGTAAATTTACCGTTCCTACCTGTATGCAGTAAATTTTTTTACTAGTGTATTTTTTTACATTACTAGAACACACCCGTGAAATCGCGGGTCCGTGACTGAATTAAAGTATATAACTATGCGCAAGCCTTATCTTAGTATTAGTACTGTCATCTGATAAAGTCATGCCGATTATAAGATACACAATTTTCTCTGCTTTCAAATCTTTCTGTTTGAACCCGTCGAACTGGAACTTATCAATTATTGGTAATATTAATTATTTGGAAAACAAAAGGTCCTGGAATGTAGTATTTTTTGATCAACAGCATTGTCCTATATTAGTTATAAATAAAGTTGAATTCTTTGATTCGCTGTTTTACGTCATGCCCGCTTACAAATTGAAACTTATTATTAGTCCAGATTTTTAGTATTCGTATTATTATCTTAGAAAGTCTTACGGATTAAAATACTACAATAGGTAACAATTTGACAATTTAGTAGTGTCAACCCTGTGATTATGACCCGTGTATATAGCATATTAATCCTGAATACACCGTTTGGTGGTGCGCCTGTCAGATGCGGAACGTACAGATAAGGTAACAGGTAACAGGTGATTATACTATTGGTATCGGTATCGGACTCGACCGGAACTTCCTAATTATTGGCAATATTAATTACGTGGAAAACAAAAGGGCCTGGAGTGGTGTAATTTTTAATATAAACCTTTGTACTATATTAGTTGTATATAAAGTTGAATTCTTTGATTCGTCGTTTTTACGTGATGACGGCTGACAAATTGGACCTCGTAATTTTAGTATTATAGATAGATATCAAGACTTGACTCAACTCGACCGATACAGGTCCTCATTCGGGAAGGAGCGGATTCTCCCGAGCATTGTTAATGAGATGTCAAGGATTGAATGAAAGGCAAACGAACATGTTGCTTGGTTGAACTAGTTTTTGAGATTTAAAAATAAATAAATTGAACAATAAAACGTCAATATCAAAACTCATACTTTGGATTCGTTATTATTCGTGAGATTTACAAATGTTCTTGGATTTCGAGGGTTCAGACGAGCCACAAATCTAAATGTCCAAGAATTACAAATTTTCTATAGTCTTAATTGTACGCATAATTTTGGAAAACCACGAAATCAAATACCTACGAAAATACAAATTATTATTCCGTATTGCACGAAAATTGGTACCAAGGAAAATAAAAGAATCCTCAGAACACAAGGTGAATTTTATTGTCGAACTTCAATGCATCTCTAAAGTTATTACACTTGAATTCACTAAGAATTACATGTTTGCTAGAAAACTTACTTTAAAATATATCCGCTCAGAATTCCCAAAAATTTATGGAAACATTTCTAGACTCTAGGAGTAATATCATCATTGATTTTTTGTTTATTTAAAAATGGCAATCTTCAAAAAATGGTGCCAAATCTATCTTTGTTCCATTTTTTAATTGGCATGAGAACAGTTTTATCCTGTACAGTACTACAGACAAATTGGCATGAGAACAGTTTTATCCTGTACAGTACTACAGACAAATTGGCATGAAAACAGTTTTATCCTGTACAGTACTACAGACAAATTGGCATGAGAACAGTTTTATCCTGTACAGTACTACAGACAAATTGGCATGAGAACAGTTTTATCCTGTACAGTACTACAGACAAATTGGCATGAGAACAGTTTTATCCTGTACAGTACTACAGACAAATTGGCATGAGAACAGTTTTATCCTGTACAGTACTACAGACAAATTGGCATGAGAACAGTTTTATCCTGAACAGTACTACAGACAAACTGCATATAACATTTCATTGCATATAAGATAAGTTTACCAATCAAATATTCACCTCTTTTTCCCCTGTGTACAAGCTCAAGTTCCAAAATATTTTATAGAAACACAGAATAAAAAAAAGAATGGTACTTTGAAGCACCCAAGTAAAGTTATATGTTTATGACCCGTATTTTTTTCCTGCAAGTTTATGGAGTGATAACTTACCACATCTGTCAAATTCAAGGGATTTGTTTTTCGACCCTTTTTGTATGAAGTCGGATGTGACGAACTATGTATTTGTGGTATTACATCTCTAGTAATGGCTTTCAAACAAGTAACCTGTTATGTCTGGAAAATCATTAATTTTATTAATATTTGAAATTGTTTAAAGTTAGCTTAACCGAAATGAACGAATATGAGTCTTTATGTTGTACTGTTATACCACTGTCCCAGGTTAGGGGGAGGGTTGGGATCCCGCTAACATGTTTAACTCCGTCACATTATTTAGATATGTGCCTGTCCCAAGTCAGGAGCCTGTAATTCAGTAAAAATTCACACATAAAGCACTTAAAATGTGAATGATAATATTAATAAAGATTGAACGAATTTTTGAAAATTCATTTCGTGTAAGATAAATTCAGTGAAATTGGTCCCTGGCCATCTCTATATTTTAACAATTCAGCATCGTATAAACAACACAAAGACATCAAGACTAGCACGTGTTTGGAATACTTATTTTTTTAAATATTACTGTTGTAAAAAAATGAAAACAAAAGCGTATAATATACATTGCAATCGCGTCTCTTTTAAATCCCTCATAGGTACTTAATCTTCAGTGCAAGAAATAAAAATTGTCTTACCAGACAATAATCTCTATTTTTTCCCATATAAACATATATCTATGAAGTTCTGGAAGGGGGTCCTTCATTTCTTTATTCTTTAACTTTTGTATAACTTTTCTCTATTGTTTATCTATGATGACCCTTACTTATTTTCTTTTCTTTAAATTTCTACACCTTATTTTTCTATATTGTTTTTTGTCTGCCCTTATTTTCTCGATTCTTTATATCTTTAATACATGTTTCTCTCTATGTTGACCATTCCATTCCCTATCCCTTGGACCACATAGAGAAAAAAGAGGATAGTTGTCGCAATCTCTAATAAGTCGTTAATTCTATAAAAAAAAAACAAGAAAAAAATTGAGAGATCAGTATTATTCAAAAATGAAATAAGTGTTATGATTATTCGAATGTTTGTTGCATAACTTCTATTTGCAAATATTTCATGCATGTCCAGGACATTAACAATAAATACAATTGGTAGGTCATGTAATAGAGGCTTTCTCTCAATATTTAACTGTCTACCAAAAGACCAAATTACAAGGATTAGACAACTATGCACCAACAGACCAAATGATAAAGGTGAGACAACTATCTACTAAAAGACAACAGTGTAGGCAACTACATATCATCGTTCGTGCGTCCTTCTATAATGAGCAAAACACATACCCAATGGTAAACAACATAGATACCTTTTTCGATTGACACCTGCAGAGGGGTAAAGAAAGA
Organism: Mytilus galloprovincialis; assembly: GCA_037788925.1. Taxonomy (NCBI): domain Eukaryota; kingdom Metazoa; phylum Mollusca; class Bivalvia; order Mytilida; family Mytilidae; genus Mytilus; species Mytilus galloprovincialis. The sequence goes on along the minus strand of CM075342.1, from coordinate 18,313,711 downwards.
AAGTGAGATCTTAAGAAAAAAATAATAATTAAGATACATAAATATGGTTTGCAAATGATAATTTCATAAACATTTTTTTCTTCGAAGAACAATTCTATTTAATGTATGAGCTAAAAACGTTTGTATGTATTTACAGTTCATAAGAGCAAAAAATCTTATGTTTAAGAAGAACATGCTGGCAAACAAAACGTGTGGTGTTCTTGTGATGAATGGAGGTCTTGTTAGCTATCAAACTCCGTACAGTGATCGTTTCCGTTCCGAAACTATTTTCCTTTACTCCATCACTTAAGGGGTAGTATTCGGACCCGTATGCGGATCGGAACTGGAACTGCCGGGGAGTTTGGTTGGCTATTTGTTTGTGTGTGTGGTTTCTTTAAGGGGTCCTTCATTTCTTTATTCTTTATATGTTTCTATCATTTTCTCGGTTATTTTCGTTTTTATTCACAAACATGTTCTTCAAGTCTCATGTCAAGGTTGTGCAAGTATCTTTAGTTTAAACAAGGAAATACCCAATGTCTACTACATTTGTCCCTCCCACATGGTATATATTAGAAAGATATAAAACTTACTAAAAAAAAAATATATATTATCAAAGCTATTTAATTGATTTACTTGTTCAATTATAAAATTGATGCTTTTAAGTTCAAAATGTATATGGAGCGCTAAATTTTGCTGTTGAAACCCATTTTTATGAAATATCGCATTTTATATGTAACTGTAAATCATGTACTGTCGGCCATGTTAAACGAGTATCATCAAGGTCGCTAGAATCAGCATAACGACCATATCGTTTATGAAGTTAAAATAATAATAATAAATGAAAAACAATCCCCCAAATTGTGGCAAATCTGGCTAAAGCCATCTATGCCTGAGCCTGATCGATCTAAGTCATACATTTTATGAACAATTAACAGAAAATTACCGTTTTAATGATGTTGCATAAAAGCTCAGGAGAGTTGATGACTTTGGAGTTCATACCCGACAAAAAACCTTTCAAAATTTCCCGTTTTCATGATTCAAAATTTCCCGTTTTCATGACATAACCGCATTTTAATCTAACAGTTTCTTGGTTTAATTTGCATTTTTCATGAGTACTAGTGCAAGCAGGAACCACATTTTTCAACGGTAGAAACATCAAACTTGGCAATAATATATCTCTTTGGATAGGTAAAACAATTCATTAATTTTTGGTATATATATCTCGCTTGATCCGTAGATATTAGTTTCTCCCCATTCAAGTTTTTCCATCGGGGGGGGGGAGAGAGACTGACATGAACCAATGTTTCCCTCGGGGAAAATTTGGATCATTGCCATTTTTCCCTAGCGGAAATTTGACAATACGTATACATATAGTCACTTTCCCCCCACGCCAATCTTTCCCCCTATAGGACAGATTTCACTATACACACATATTTGCAGGTTTGGATATTAAACCAAACAGTGTTGGAATTAGATTTATTCATATACAAGTTTGTTGTTCATTTACATTTACAAAAGTCTGTCTACAGGTTTATCAGTCTGTCTATGTGACAACTAGTCTGTCTACATTATTAACTGTCTGTCTATATGGTTATAGATTCACCAGTCTGTTTATACAGGTTTACCAGTCTGTCTATGTCCACTATTCCGTCTACATTTTCACTGGATTTGAAATACCTTTCAGTATAAACAGCGAATACATTTTTTTTAAACTTTTATTTCGGATCTTTGTGTCTATTGTTTTATGTATGTTAAGTGATTATTGTGCACCGTTCTAACATTTTAGTAAAGTAAATTGCAGCTGATATTTTACAGATTTTTCTTCCTGTGTGCTGTCCCGTGTTGGGTTGGAGGAGGGTTAAGTTTAAGGCCTCCGCATTCTTAATGTGCCATTCCCAAGCCAACTACGTGTAGTATAGTGATTGTTGTTGGTTCATGTCGGTCATGGTTTATTTCGTAAATTATTTTGTGTTAAAATATAAATTAGTCCGTTAGTTTTTTTGTTTGTTTTTCACATTTTATGGTCGGGGCATTTAAGGGGGTTTCTCATTGTTGCATGCCGTACGGCGGCCTTTATTTACTTACTACCACGTCTTAATGTACCATTAGTGCTGGATGGTGGTCTACCCTATGCATCTTTAGGGCAGGTGGGATTTTTTTGTAGATCTTGTACAATTCTTACTAATTGGGGGTAGTTCCTGTACTACCACGTCTCCCGTGCTGGTTAGAGCGGGTGAACATTTCTCCCCTAGGTTGGATGAAGTTTCATCCGTATCGGACTTCTTTTCCTGAATGAAAGCTTTACGTCGACGAGTATTTCTCTCTATACGTGCTTTCGATGTTGTTTTTTTTACTTGGTGGTACCTTGCAATATTTATCATGTAATTTAAAAAAAAAGTCATTTCATCATATTACTCGGAGGCATATATTAGACGTCTGTCCAGGGGAAAATCTACTAACTGAAATGAGGTGGTTTCAGTAATTGTATTCGTTTAGTCAATGATACCAAGGGTTCACGAATAAGAATGGATGTGCTTGGTGTGTATAAATACAACATGTGTATATTAGATAAATCCCACCGTACGCATAAAGCGTGAATTTATTGTCTTCTCGGTAAGGTATTTCCGAGGCGTATGAATTTTTGGCACCAAAATTGTAGTGGTAAATAGATAGTTATATGAGTATCACTTCTAGCCTTGCTTTCGTCCTGTGTACATCAAATTTTTTCATAAGCATAAAGAATGCTCAATTTGACAATTGTTAATTGTCTGTTATATATAATTTTTATATATATGGTATGGCTATATAACCGTAATCGGATTAGGATTATATGTCGTCTCTTATAGATTTTTAATAGCCGTAGTCTTCGGACTAAAACTCCCTTTTATTTTGTTAGATTGAGCATTTTTTGTACATGCACATTTATGTTTTATGAGTGCGGTCCAACACTTGAGTTTCGCATGGCATTGACAAAAGGACGCAGGTTTCCAAATTGGTTTTTCCTGATCGGCCACAAAACAGTATTTTGCGTGTTTTGAATATTGATAATTTGGAAGATGATGGCAAATAGTATTTTGTATATATGTTATGTTGTTATAATACTGCTGTATTGTAAATAAAAGCGGCAGCTCAGAAAAGATATACGCAGCGAGCTAGTCAACAAACTTAAGTTTGTAGTTGAGTTATTTATCTTAGATGATAAGGTACATGAGTATAGTTATCAAAGGTACCGGGATTATAATTTAATACAGAGAAGACCTATATATCTATAAATACATATCAAATGAATATTCATATATACGATGAAGCTTTGGTAACTCTAAACTAATAAAAAAAAGTTAACTCTTATTTTTCTTCAAAATTTCTAAATGACGTCGCCGACGTTATATTACAAGGCGGAAACATTAGCTTCTCACGCTACTACGGGAGGGGGGGATTGGCCTGATCCTGGTTCCCCCCATGACTCTGAGGGGGAAAAGATTGGATCGATCCAGTATTTCCCCCGGAAAAAATTGCATGGGGGAAGAATGGATATAGGACACCTGCAAAGCATTTGAGACGCAAGTTTCAAATATAAAATTGTTTGGTGATTTTTTTTAATGCACAGCATAGTTTAAACGCGCGACAACAGAATTTCTTAAAGTACTGAAGAGCTGTATACTCGTCTAGGGGTTACAATCAGTAGCTGTATACTCGTCTAGGGGTTACAATCAGTAGATGCTTCTGTAAATAAAGTGATTGTTAAAATAAAAAGTATAAAGTACTGATCGAAGTGCTGTATACTCGGTTAGGGGTTACAATCAGTATAAATGAACAAAAGTGACTGCAAACGTGCAAATATAAAAAAGTATGATATATATGTTGTATTGTTAAAGCCCTCACAAAATTTTAAAAAATAAATCATTATTTGTACATAAATCTAGCGATTACATAACCTGCATTGACCTATACATAAAGTCAGAGAGTATAATCACTTAGAAATATTTTAAGTCTACTAAAGTACACCACACTTAAAATTAGACAATTGGTTTTAATTGAGACATAATTGATTTTAAAATACAAAAACAAAATGTGTTTATTGTTCAAACAACCAATTCATCTCCAAGAGTAATTAACACCACAATTTCAAACTTTTTTACAAGCAGACAATTGATCGTTTAATGTTTTTTTGCAAAGTGCATACAATGTGCATTTTTTATTAGTACATGGATTTTCGAATAGTATAAATACTGCCCCATTTTCCAATGAGTAGTACCACAGAAGACCCACAGTACCTTCATGATGAAGACTGCCATTTTATTTTTGTGTATCCTAGCGTTCACAGGTAGGTTCTAGATTTATTCGACTATTGAGTTTTGAAGAAAAACATAACAAGTCTATTTACTAAAATTCTTTTTTTTCATATTACCGTCCTTTGACTCCGGATCATATATTTTTTCGACAGGTTACCTATTATGTGATAGGACATCCTAGTGCTCAGTCAGTTAAGAGACACCCCTCACTCAATTATGTTATTGGACTCTTTAAACACAATTAGTTTCCAATAGCCAATTGTAGACTGGTTCTTAACTGGAAAAAAGGGCACCTGCTGATGTAAAGGTATTTAAATGAAAAATTACCATGTTTGAGCTTAACAATGATAAAATCTCATTTAAAAAATTCAAAAAACTTTTCGGATTGTTGAGAACTTTTCTTTATTGAAAAAAAAAACAATGTAGTACTACAAAGAAAACCAAAATACTCGAATCACCATAGAGCATATTTTTACGGATTAAACAAATCTGTAGCGGTTTATATATAATATGTTAATGCTGATAAATAAAGGTAGCAATACACAGTTAGAAGTTTAGTTTCGCATTATGGCCCCTGTGAATTTTTTAAATATGAAAGTTTTTGTACAATAAAATTGATTTTTAGATAATTGAAGAATAATATAGCCTTCTTAGTGGGTTTATATGAACATTTAGATTGTTTTTAACATGTTTTATAGGCCATTTATATGATTGACAGTCCGTATTTTCCTATCCGTACCGTCCATAGGTCCATAAATTATTGTAGGGCCACCCTTAAAAAATTGTTTGTTTGGCATTGCCGACCCACACTATCAGCAGGTGGGTAGGTAGGTAGGGATTTTTTTTTTTTTTTACATTTAAAAGCTTTATACATGTAAATCATGAAGTCTCTAGACCAATGTTGTCTAAAGCATTGCAGCATTGTTGTGTGTACATGCTGGTGGTTTCTTTGAACGGGGTCAACCGTCAATGTCACATTCTACATCATATGGATAATTTCATGTAAGACAGTCAGTTTTGTTGGCAGAGTTAACCAAAGGACCCAGAAAAAAACACAAAACTGAGGCAGGAAACTGACAAATTAACCATATAAAATGTACAATGTATGACGTGAAAATTGAACTTTTATTGTGGGACTGCCAATTGAACAGAGGCCTGATGTCACATCTTGTGGTCACAGTTTGGTAAAATTACTATAAGTTAAATGGCTCAACCACTACGGCTCCTTGTACAAATGGACAAAGATTTAAAACTTTTATTGTTTGCTTTGGTTTTATAAACATCACTTTCTACACCGTATGTAATTTCATGGCATTCAGTTTTGTTGGCATACTATTAAACCGTAGTACTTGAAGGAAAACGGCGGCAACCTGCGGGAAGAAACTGACTAACCTTATCACATATGACATGAAAATCAAACCTTAATTTTGCAACTGCCCAACTAGGGCTCAAACCAATACCTAGAGGCTAGTAATCATACATGAAAGGTGTGACGAACTACCATACAAACACGCCTACTGCCCCTGATAAGTTTTGAGGATATAGGATCTGTACCAAATAAGGATAGCAAAATATTAAAAATTTGGAAGGTTGGCACAAATAGACATGGTGTTTATACTAATATTATCCATTAGTGCAAGGTTTTTCAGGGCTATAGGTTTAAAACGTATGATAAATTCAAAATGGAAATATGCAGCAGGACAGACAATTTTTGCAGATAAATAAATTATGGGTTGTAATGCTTGTTTGATTAACAGAAATCTGGACATGCATTACATGAATACAGATAAATTAATGAGCCCTTAGAATTGTGGAAAAGGAAGGGATTTTATTCATCACTAGTACACTAGATACATTTATAAATATGTTTCTGTCAGTATCTTTTATGTTTTAAGAATTATTTTATTCATGTTAAGAAGAAAGGCAAGAAAAGGGGGAAGTACTTCAATTGACACAAGATGCTAGTCTTTAAAATATGTATGTTTTGTACCAGGCTAGCATCTACTGGTACAAAACTACTATAAACCTGTAAATCTGGGACCGTTTTGGTCTATGGGCTTTAGTGCTTACAGCCATAATTATCTTGAATGCATCATTGTGGTTCTGACTATAGTAGATACTTTGTTCTCTGGTTCAAGGGAAAATTTGTCAATGATACATTTCAAATATTTAATAAGTTCAACAAATGTAAGAGCCACGCATATTTGTTCTGTGATGTCCCGGTGAAAAACTTCTATCTCATGAAGCGACAAAGTCGAGCAGAAATCATCTGTTTCTGCATTTAGCCTTTACAAAAGATAAAACTTGAGTCCTCTACAAGGTCTCTCAGAACGTTTCTTTCAAAGAATAGCTGAACATTTGATTTTTGATAAAATCCATCTCCCTTAACCAATGCATTGATGCTTTCCCCTGCCGGCCTCTTTGACATACTTTTTCTATTCCATGTCATTTAAATGTTTGCTCCCAATACTGTGTAAGGCAAGCGCTTTTAAGATCGTGATTTGAAATAAGTAAAGCCAGGAACAAACTCGGCGGATACGATCAAATTCCGGCACAATTTCGATTTTTTTTTTTAAATAAAAAAAAATAAATTTCTGAAACGCAAATAAAATTATTTGGGCAGCAAGTTTTTCAGTGGGTCGGGCGGCAATGCCAAACAAATGAAATTTTATTTTAGGCCTAGTGTTTATCAACAAAGATTTTGCGCTCGACCTTTTCAATTCAATTTTATGGAAAAACGAGCATAAATGCATATGATTTTTTTTGGGACCATTTGATAGATATGGATTCAGGAAGGTATCACTGTAATTGATTGAAATTTTCCTTTAGACCAAATTTTGGAGACTTTTGTGACATGTTCACCCCCCCCTTTTTGCTATATTTTGTATCTAAGAAATGCAGATTGTTGCCATGGTTACACCCAACAGGGATTATATTTCACCCTTATGACTATTAGAAATCAAACCTATGGAAGATTCTCTTTCTATAAGTATGTACATGCATAACACGCATATAAAGCCTTCTTTGTTAGACAGGAGGGGAAAGAGGGTGTTTAAAAATTATGAGTGTCAATTTTAAGTTTTTTTCATGTGTATTGCTACCAAAGGCAACAATAGTATACCGCTGTTCGAAATTCATAAATCTATTGAGAAAAAAACCCAAATCCGGGTTACAAACTAAAACTTAGGGAAACACACCAAATATAAGAGGAGAACTACGACACAACAGAAAAACAACATTAAAATGTAACACACACAGAAACGAACTATAATATAACAATGGCCATTTTCCTGACAGGACATTTTTCTACAGGACATTTTAATAAGAAAAATGGTGGGTTGAACCTGGTTTTGTGGCTTACCAAACCTCCCGCTTTTATGGCAATGTTAAATATAACAATGAAATGACAACATTACATGATAGGACTGCAATAAAAATAAATGGGAGAACACATATGACAGATAAAATTCACCTTATCATACGGCTAAGTTTCAGTCGGAAGAGTTGGGTGTTTGTTATTGGTGGGGCCTGTTTTGTCAGTTTCCAGAAATTTAAGTCATTCCTGTTTTTGTACATTTTTTAAAATAACGCATTTTTTGTAAATTTAGATTCTAGTAAAAACACGACAAAAGTAATATTATAATAATGCTCTATCTATGCCTCACATTTATTTTTACCTTATTCCTTTTGTATTACACTACAAAAATCGCAAGACACCCTTTTAAAAACTTTGGAATGATTGCAAAGAAGTTAATAAAATGTTGACTATTTGTCATTTCGGGGTCCTTTAAAGCTAACTTTATGCGGTATGGGCTTTGCTCATTGTTAAAGGCCGTACAGTGACCTATAGTTGTTAATGTCTGTACCGTTTGGTCTCTTGTGGAGAGTTGTCACATAATTGGCAATCATACCACATCTTCTTTTTTATATTATTTGTTTCTCTTCTGTTTAAATATTAGTTTTTTTTTATATTTCCAATATACCAAGGTTATATAATTTAACGCCAGGTTCGACGAATAAGGGGACAAGTCCCCCTATTAGAAATGTGTATATGGAAAGCGGGCATCCAGATGTTTAAGTTTTCTTAGAAGCATAAAAGCACTTTAGAATCAATGAAAACTTTTAAAATGTACCGTTATTTTTGCTAAAAAAAAGAACAAAACTCCGAAATATCGATAAAGCTGTTAAATACAAATACTTATTTTCTACGAAAAATGTACGTCACTGTTATAATTTGTATTTTCCGGTTTTGCTTCTGAAAAAAAAAGAAATAAATGCGCTCTTTATAAATGATCTAATAAAATAATTACTTCTAAGATAAACAAAAAATTGCATTTCTTATAACAGGCAATGCCGGTCCCTCTATAACTGACAATGCATAAGTTTTTCATAAATTCACAGGAAACAAAAATTAACAAACGATTTAGTTGTAAATAAAGTAAGCAAAAGCCACACTTTTAAAACAATTTATAGGTTTGTCAAATTCTGATGTATTTCATTCGATTTTAAATAAAATTGATTAAATTTCATAGCAGAATATGCAATGGCGGATCCAGTATTTTGAAAGATTGGGGCGAACAATGCTACAAATACATACAGACCAACAGAGCAAGCCGACTATTTTTCGTACGATTTTATGCTATAGAATGATATATTGTCTAATCAAAGCGACCATAGAGCCTCTACACCCCCTTGAGAATCCGCCATTGCTAATTCACTTATCTAAGTATTTGAGTAAATAAATTTATCTTTCGGACCTTATGGAATATCTATTTTAACAAAATAAATTCAAAAAACAAAAGTTTGTTTCGTGCTCTTTTGTAGGGTTTTTGTCTCTTTAACAAATTCCCCATTTCCATTCTCAATTTTACCTACTAATGTAAATCTTTATATTCCGCTGATCGGCGACTGGTCTCCGATTGGTACTTTAGCCTCAAGTTCTGATATTACATGTACACAATTTTGTACGAGGTTAGAAACCAGTTGATGCTATCTGGGGTGAATAATGCAGTATGCACAAAACTTTTCAAAGAGAGTCAGACACTTGTCATTGTAAACACTTCAAACAAAGCATTTTTATGACTTTTTAATTTTGTTTAGAAAAATTAGATCATAAACTTTCAAAAGTTCAAAATTTTCACTTTTTGAACTCATCTCATTACTTACGACCTTTGATTTTCTGAACACTTATCCGACACAGGAAGTTGTGTAAGTAACTTTTTCCCCGGATTAGATATTCCAAATCCTATGGTTTTATCCATGCAGTGCCATTAAAACTTTTCCGATAACCCACACTTTTCCCCACTAATTCAATTACATATAGTTTAAAATGCCGTCTTAGAAAATCTTTATTTTTTCTTTGTTTTTGAAAGAAAAAAGGAGCCATGCTATATGTATGAAAAACCTAAAGAAAATTATTTCCAGCAAAATTTTCAATAGCTTGTATCTCGAAAATAAGCACAAAAATTGCTTTTTTAGTTTCTCTACTTGTACACCATCAATTAATCTTTCAAAAAACTTGTTAATCTGAAACAGAGTAGCGAACATACTTAATGGAGATAATGTGTAATACAGTCTTTCATATTTTCTTGCTTATAAAAATGTACGTCCCTATTTAGCTGGGAACAAATGCAGGGTCAATTCGGTATTGACAGAAGCACTTACTGATTATGTTTCCTTCTTTATACAGCAGTTGCAGCTGACAAAAAATCTAACTGCAAATGTAAAGTAAAATGTGACCCTGGCGAAAACAAAATAGATAAATGTTCTGGTGGTAAAGTTTTGTGCTGCTGCGCTAGTAGCTCCAAGTCTGGAAAAGGAAAAACATCTAGTCCTAAAAGATCAAGCAGTGGTGGATCAAGTTCAGGTTTGAACCAATACGGCATTGTTTCGACCGGTGGAAAGGCCAGCGGTGGAAGTGGTGAAGGTAGAATGTCCGGAGGTGGAAGTGGTTCAGGTGGGATGTCCGGAAGTGGAAGTGGTTCAGGTGGCATGTCCGGAAGTGGAAGTGGTTCAGGTGGGATGTCCGGAAGTGGAAGTGGTGGAGTCGAAGAAAAAATTGTTTACATAAATATTGGAAGTTTCGGAGGTGGCTATGGAGTTGGAGATAGCTACGGTTCTACCAGCTATGGTGGTGGCAGTTCTGGAGGTGGATGGACTGGAAGTGGAATGTCTGGAGGTGCAGGAGGTGGAATGTCTGGAGGTGCTGGAGGTGTAATGTCTGGAGGTGCTGGAGGTGGAAGTTCCGGAGGCGGCTATGACAAAAGTTCTACAAGTTACGGTAGTATAGATAGCTACGGGCCTACCAGCTATGGTGGTGGCAGTTCTGGAGGTGGATCGACTGGAAGTGGAATGTCTGGAGGTGCAGGAGGTGGAATGTCTGGAGGTGCTGGAGGTGGAAGTTCCAGAGGCGGCTATGGCAAAAGTTCTAAAAGTTACGGTAGTAAAGATAGCTACGGGCCTACCAGCTATGGTGGTGGCAGTTCTGGAGGTGGATGGACTGGAAGTGGAATGTCTGGAGGTGCAGGAGGTGGAATGTCTGGAGGTGCTGGAGGTGGAATGTCTGGAGGTGCTGGAGGTGGAAGTTCCGGAGGCGGCTATGGCAAAAGTTCTACAAGTTACGGTAGTAAAGATAGCTACGGGCCTACCAGCTATGGTGGTGGCAGTTCTGGAGGTGGATGGACTGGAAGTGGAATGTCTGGAGGTGCAGGAGGTGGAATGTCTGGAGGTGCTGGAGGTGGAAGTTCCGGAGGCGGCTATGGCAAAAGTTCTACAAGTTACGGTAGTAAAGATAGCTACGGGCCTACCAGCTATGGTGGTGGCAGTTCTGGAGGTGGATCGACTGGAAGTGGAATGTCTGGAGGTGCAGGAGGTGGAATGTCTGGAGGTGCTGGAGGTGGAATGTCTGGAGGTGCTGGAGGTGGAAGTTCCGTTGGCGGCTATGGCAAAAGTTCTACAAGTTACGGTAGTAAAGATAGCTACGGGCCTACCAGCTATGGTGGTGGCAGTTCTGGAGGTGGATGGACTGGAAGTGGAATGTCTGGAGGTGCAGGAGGTGGAATGTCTGGAGGTGCTGGAGGTGGAATGTCTGGAGGTGCTGGAGGTGGAAGTTCCGGAGGCGGCTATGGCAAAAGTTCTACAAGTTACGGTAGTAAAGATAGCTACGGGCCTACCAGCTATGGTGGTGGCAGTTCTGGAGGTGGATCGACTGGAAGTGGAATGTCTGGAGGTGCAGGAGGTGGAATGTCTGGAGGTGCTGGAGGTGGAAGTTCCAGAGGCGGCTATGGCAAAAGTTCTAAAAGTTACGGTAGTAAAGATAGCTACGGGCCTACCAGCTATGGTGGTGGCAGTTCTGGAGGTGGATGGACTGGAAGTGGAATGTCTGGAGGTGCAGGAGGTGGAATGTCTGGAGGTGCTGGAGGTGTAATGTCTGGAGGTGCTGGAGGTGGAAGTTCCGGAGGCGGCTATGGCAAAAGTTCTACAAGTTACGGTAGTATAGATAGCTACGGGCCTACCAGCTATGGTGGTGGCAGTTCTGGAGGTGGATCGACTGGAAGTGGAATGTCTGGAGGTGCAGGAGGTGGAATGTCTGGAGGTGCTGGAGGTGGAAGTTCCAGAGGCGGCTATGGCAAAAGTTCTAAAAGTTACGGTAGTAAAGATAGCTACGGGCCTACCAGCTATGGTGGTGGCAGTTCTGGAGGTGGATGGACTGGAAGTGGAATGTCTGGAGGTGCAGGAGGTGGAATGTCTGGAGGTGCTGGAGGTGGAATGTCTGGAGGTGCTGGAGGTGGAAGTTCCGGAGGCGGCTATGGCAAAAGTTCTACAAGTTACGGTAGTAAAGATAGCTACGGGCCTACCAGCTATGGTGGTGGCAGTTCTGGAGGTGGATGGACTGGAAGTGGAATGTCTGGAGGTGCAGGAGGTGGAATGTCTGGAGGTGCTGGAGGTGGAATGTCTGGAGGTGCTGGAGGTGGAAGTTCCGGAGGCGGCTATGGCAAAAGTTCTACAAGTTACGGTAGTAAAGATAGCTACGGGCCTACCAGCTATGGTGGTGGCAGTTCTGGAGGTGGATCGACTGGAAGTGGAATGTCTGGAGGTGCAGGAGGTGGAATGTCTGGAGGTGCTGGAGGTGGAATGTCTGGAGGTGCTGGAGGTGGAAGTTCCGTTGGCGGCTATGGCAAAAGTTCTACAAGTTACGGTAGTAAAGATAGCTACGGGCCTACCAGCTATGGTGGTGGCAGTTCTGGAGGTGGATGGACTGGAAGTGGAATGTCTGGAGGTGCAGGAGGTGGAATGTCTGGAGGTGCTGGAGGTGGAATGTCTGGAGGTGCTGGAGGTGGAAGTTCCGGAGGCGGCTATGGCAAAAGTTCTACAAGTTACGGTAGTAAAGATAGCTACGGGCCTACCAGCTATGGTGGTGGCAGTTCTGGAGGTGGATCGACTGGAAGTGGAATGTCTGGAGGTGCAGGAGGTGGAATGTCTGGAGGTGCTGGAGGTGGAAGTTCCAGAGGCGGCTATGGCAAAAGTTCTAAAAGTTACGGTAGTAAAGATAGCTACGGGCCTACCAGCTATGGTGGTGGCAGTTCTGGAGGTGGATGGACTGGAAGTGGAATGTCTGGAGGTGCAGGAGGTGGAATGTCTGGAGGTGCTGGAGGTGGAATGTCTGGAGGTGCTGGAGGTGGAAGTTCCGGAGGCGGCTATGGCAAAAGTTCTACAAGTTACGGTAGTAAAGATAGCTACGGGCCTACCAGCTATGGTGGTGGCAGTTCTGGAGGTGGATGGACTGGAAGTGGAATGTCTGGAGGTGCAGGAGGTGGAATGTCTGGAGGTGCTGGAGGTGGAATGTCTGGAGGTGCTGGAGGTGGAAGTTCCGGAGGCGGCTATGGCAAAAGTTCTACAAGTTACGGTAGTAAAGATAGCTACGGGCCTACCAGCTATGGTGGTGGCAGTTCTGGAGGTGGATCGACTGGAAGTGGAATGTCTGGAGGTGCTGGAGGTGGAATGAATGGAGGTGCTAGAGGTGGAAGTTCCATTGGCGGCTATGGCAAAAAATCTACAAGTTATGGTAGTGTAGATAGCTACGGGTCTACAAGTTATGGTGGTGGCGGTTCTGGAGGAGGATCGACTGGAGGTGCTGGAGGTGCTGGAGGTGGAATGTCTGGAGGTGCTGGAGGTGGAAGTTCCGGAAGTGGAAGTTCTGGCAAAGGATATGGTTATGGTTCTACAAGTTATGGAGGCGGAAAATCTGGAGATGGAGGTTCTGGAAGTGGAATGTCTAATGGTAGAGATTTTAGAGGCGGAATGTCTGGAGCTGGAAGTTCTGGAGGTGGAAGGGCTAAAATAACATTTATTGTGAATACCAGCGGGGGAAATGGTGGATCAGGTAATGGTGGCCAGGGCGACTGTACGTGCAGGATAACATGTCAAGCAGGAGAAATGAAAAAATCAACTTGTAAAAATTACAAGAAACCAGTACTATGTTGCAAGAAAAAAGCGAAAAAAGGATATGGATACGATGGTTAAATACTGTATAGGAAGAACATAGAATAAATCTGATCGCATTAAATCGATTATTTTCTCTGCCGTATGACTGTAAACCTGTCCCTTCCGTGGACATTTTTTTCAAATACAAATATACTATGAATGAGTTTTTGTTCCTTTTAACGGAAAATATAAAAAAAAATACGCGTACTAGCTTTTCTCCTGTTCTGTAGCTGGTACAAACAAAGTTTATTTTTGTAATCTGATGTTCAGTAGCATTCGGCAATCCTCGGTAGAATCCGCTAATCTTCTTAGATGAGGTACGAAATCGGCCGAGTTGAGACGAACGGTTCAGTAGTTTTCGTTTGTTGATATGATTCATAAGTGTTTCTTGTTTCTCGTTTTTTTATATAGATTAGCCCGTTGGTTTTACACTAGTAATTGTTGAGGCCCTTTATAGCTTGCCAGTGGCGGATCTAGAAATTTTCATAAGTGGGGGCCCACTGACTGCCTAAGAGGGGGCCCGATCCCGTCACGCTTCAGTGATTCCCTATATAACCAATCATTTTTTTCTCAAAAAGGGGGGGGGGCCGGGCTCCCTACCCCCCTTAAATCCGCCTCTGCTTGCCGTTCGATGTCAGCCAAGGCTCCGTGTTGAAGACCATACTTTGACCTATAATGGTTTACTTTTATAAATTGAGACTTGGATGGAGAGTTGTCTCATTGGCACTCATACCATATCTTCTCATATCTATTTCGGCAATGTACATGTATCGTATTTATCCCGCAATTTAGTTTTGATGCTTTTATATGTACATTTTTGTTGATTCTCAATTATTGTCTTACATTTTTTTATTTATTAGAAATTGACATGTATTTATAGCGGACTACAAAGAGGGCCCCCGTTTAAAAAAAAATATTTAGTCAAAACAAGTGGTCTAGTGGGTGTTCGTTGGTCATGTCTGTCATGTCTGTCATATTTGCTTTTTGTATATTGTATTGGGATAAATTAAGCCGTTACTTTTCTCTTTGGAATTGTTTTAAATTTTTCATTTCAATGCCTTTTATAGTCGACTATATGGTATGGTTTTTTTTCCAGAATTGGGGTTTCTCATTGCTGAAGGTCATATAATTGCTTTCATTTACTACGAACTTCATATAAAACGGGTACTGGGTGCAACAATTTATTACAAGTATCAAATAAACACAATTACACATATAACATTAGAGCAATGAATATAAAGCATGTCTTAAAAAACAAAAAGGCATAATATAAGATAACTGCTATAAGTAGAATATGAAAACTAATACCCCAGGATCCAAAGGGAAAGATAAGTCAGCCGTCATCGGGTAAAAACGACAAATCAAAGAATTCAACTCTATATATAACTAATATAGGACAATGGTGTAGATTAAAAATTACACCACTCCAGACCCTTTTATTTTCAGCATAATTAATATTGCCAATAATTAACAAGTTCCGGGTCGAATCCGATACCGATACAAATAGTATATTCAGCTATTACCTTATCTGTACGTTCCGCATTTGAAAGGCGCACCATCAAACGGTGTATTTAGGATTTTGCTATATACACGGGTCATAAATCAAAGGACTGACACTACTAAATTCAATCATTGTCAAATTGTTCCCTATTGTAGTTTTATTCAGCAATTAGCAAGACTTTCTAAGATAACTAATATAGGACAATGCTGTTGATAAAAAAATACTCCATTCCTGGATAGCCAGGACCTTTTGTTTTCCAAATAATTAATATTTCCAATAATTGATAAGTTCCAGGTCGACGGGTTCAATTACCAATTACTAAAATAAGGCTTAGGCATAGTTATATACTTTAATTCAGTCACGGACCCGCGATATCACGGGTGTGTACTTGTGTATATATATATATATAAAATAAAAATACATGTAATAAGAATCAAAGTATAAAATCTATCAATAATCTTCCTTCTTACAAGATCAATTGTAATATTAACACATTATAAAGGTAAAGCTGCCCCAAATTTCTGTAAAGCTTCAGATTTGCTAGATAGGCCTGTTCAAGGTATTTCAAATATGCATTGCTTTTCCACATACCAATATCTTGTATGCATTCCCCTGGCAAACCTGCCTGGAAGGCAAAGGTGCCCTTTCGAAATGAATGTCCTGTTAACTTATCACCACAACCTACATTGGCAAGAATGTCATTTACAAATGATATAAAGTTCACATAGGATAATGATTTAATTACACTTTCACACAATAAAGGTATCTGACCATTAGACCCAAATATTTGATGGAGGCTGAGTAGTCGGTATAATGCAGAGGCTTGACAGAGAGGGTGACCTGTAATCTGTGGTATCACAACATTAAGCTGTTTCTCACGGAACTGAATAGTTTTTATTTTATGAAAAGTTATAATAAATCCATCATCAATACTCCCAATCTGCTCAATCCGTAGTATAGGATTATGCTTATCCTTGAATAGAAAATTGCCGGGTCTGAGTAAACCAAACAAACCAATTAGGCATGCCACGTATACGGACAGGTCATAAAGCCTACAAAAGTTTAGTTCCTTCTTTATCATAAGTAGCATATTTGGAGTAACAGCTGTGGCTCCAACCTGTGCATCACCTATATCTTGTTTAACACCAAGCAATAAATGCTTAATATGCCAGTTATCAGTTATGGGATCCTTGAGACCATTAGCTTTATGCAGGTGCTTAACTACTGCTAAATAATTTTGGATTGTACAAAAGCGAAATTTCTTGTAATGAGCCAAATATGCTATATATAGAGAAAAATCATCAGTCGAGACTGGCACTGGTTGAATAGACATAGTCTCACAAAAAGAGAGGTAGCATTTCAACTGGAATCTGTACAGTCGCTTTGTGCTCTCTGCCCAACCCCTGGATATGTACTCAGCCGCAACCCTTACGAGGGTGTCTTCCACACATCCACCTGTACATAAAAAAATTAAAAGACATATGATTTAGCAATTCATGCACTGATATAATACCTTTAGGATTAAATGGTAACAAATCATACACTAGACTAAGTTTGTCTTTTTCATGTAATCTAGAACATGCATCTGCTAATGTATTAAATTTACCAGGTATATGAATGGCAAAAACGGAAAAATTATACACAGCTTGCATATAAAACAAGAATCTTATGTAAATTGCTTTCAACTTCAATCATCGGCAATTATTCAACATCTCCAGATCTTTAAGTGCAGGATGACAAGAAACCTTTTTAGTGCAGGTACAAAAACGCTATTTTCCCATAAACTTGTAATTTGTACAATTGTTGAAGATTTGCAGGAAAATCTTATTTACACACGAAGGTCAATGCATGTCAACAAACAGATAAACGGGGTTAAATGAGTCAAGCCTGAACCCCTGTGACACGAAAGATTTTTTGAAAGAACAAAGTTGCGCCATTTTGTCTATTATATTTTCACCACACATTAACAATTATCAACGAAAACTGCGTTTTTTCATATAAAACAACAACATTATTATATTTCCTTCCATTTTAAAACAAACAAAACCAGAATCTTGCAAGAAGATGTCATTAATTATGTATTGTGTGCTATTTGTTTTTACCTTAATGTTCCCAGTTGATTTTATATTTGAGAGATTATATTATATATATATATTGACTCTTAAAATTCAAGAGTTTATCTAAAAATGAGGGTACTTTTTCTAGAAATGAGGGTACTTTTTATATGGCCTTCCAAATACCGTTTCGATCTCTAACATCACTGAAGAGACATTTATTGTCGAAATCCGGATCTGGTGTACTAAAAGAACATTGACACCGTATGTTTGTGGCATAACATCGTGGCCACAAGTTTAATTTTTTTCTGTTTTGTATTAAATTTATATTAAGATCCATTTTGTTACATCTTGTGATCAATTTTATTTGGCAATCGCCAATGGCAGTCAGCAGGGTTAAAGAACATCGGTTGCTCGACCTGTTAGTCAAATGCGTTTTGTTTAAATATACTTTTTCACTTTTTAGGTCTTTTGGAAAATGTTGTTTGTGCTGTTTTTAGACCCTTCTACAACGAAATTTGTTTTACATGCACACGTATAAAAATTGCGATTTTTATCCAACGCAATCATAGGTTTGAACGTAGTTTCAATTTAGACTCGTTTATATATATATATATATATATATATATATATATATATATATATATATATATATATATATATATATATATATATATATATATATATATATAGAGGGGAGAAGATAAATGAAACTCATCATCTTTTCTGTGTCAAGTTTCGTTTATGTCTGAAGAAAAAAAAATCATTTATTCATCTTCATCCATAAACTAATGATTAGTTTTGTTTCGTGGGTACTAATTTTTGTTGATTCCCAAGAAATGTATTTCCATAGACATTTGATTTCGTGGTTTTCCAAATTATGCATAAAATAGACATAGGAAGATGTGGTGTGAGTGCCAATGAGACAACTCTCCATCCAAATAACAATTTATAAAAGTAAACCATTATAGGTCAATGTACGGCCTTCAACACGGAGCCTTGGCTCACACCGAACAACAAGCTATAAAGGGCCCCAAAATTACTAGTATAAAACCATTCAAACGGGAAAATAAACGGTCTAATCTATAAAAGGCTATTTAAAATGAGTACTTCTTGAAATTTCAAAATCTAGGTTCGTCTGTACCCATGAAATCCATGAACGTTGGTATCCCACGAATAATAACACAGCAATATTTTATTGTCCGTCAGACCCTCAATGAATGTCATCTAATATAGTTTGTACTTATGAGTCGTGTGTTGTTTGTGCACGCGTAACATTGTGATATTGAACAGTATTGATATCAGCATAATTTTTTCATAAGATTTAAACACATTTTATAGTAATGATCAAGACAGTACTTTTAACGTAGTAACCTAAAATAGGAAATGAAATTTCTTTCTCGGTGAAATGCGTCAAAAGTACATATAAGCACTTTAATTTACAATTTCTGCAGATTAAGATTTTATTAAACGAATTAAATCGTTAATTATGTTCTTGTTCGTCAACTCAAACGAACATAAAATATTTATAAATAAAAAAACATTGTTTATTTTTCAACAAAACGCCGCAGAAAAGTCCAGCGTCCGATAAATTCGTTATACGGTTAACTACTGACCCCCTACGGATCCATAGAGGGTGAATAAAATTCATAGGGGATTCGGCCTCCGGCCTCACCCCCTATGGATTTTACTAACCCTCTATGGATCCGTATGGGGTCAGTAGCGAACCATATAACTTATATTATCCGTTAGACGTCCGTCCATATCCGTTTCATGTCCGTTTAGCGTAAGTTTCATCCGTCGACGTCCGTTCTGTCCGGTGGAGAATTTTGAGCATGTTCAAAAATTTGAACGGACGTCCAACGGATGAAGTGTCCGTTGAACGTCCAGTAGACGTCTTTTTGTTTCCGTCTTGTATCCGTTACTTGTCCGTTATATATCCGTTGGAGGTCAGGTAGACAAATTCACCATCGGACTTCTACCGGGCCTTTAACGGATAAAACGGATGTTGAACGAATGTGAAACGGACTTCTACCGGACGTATAACGGATAAAACGGACGATGAACGGATCTGAAACGGATAAATGCCAAAAGAAAATTTCGCGTTAGAAATGCCAATTATTGGTATGTCAGATTTCTTGAGTGTCATGAATTCTTATTATTCATAATCATAAAAAGAAGATGTGGTATGATTAATAATGATTGTCAATGAGACAACTCTTCACAAGAGACCAAATGACCCAGAAATGAACAACTATAGGTCACAGTACGGCCTTCAATAATGAAAAAAAACCTATCCCCATAATCAGCTATAAAATGCTGCGAACATGACTCATGTAAAAAAAATCAAACGAAAATACTAACGGTCTGAATAAACTATTATAGTACTTTTTATAAATTGTAACTTGGATGGAGAGTTGTCTCCTTGGCACTCATACCACATCTTCTTATACCTATATAAATGAAATCATACACGATAAAAAATGTATTTGATTATCCAGAACAGGTATGAAGAATTTGTTGAACTTTCGTACAAGGCTTATCGAGCGTTTCAGACCTTAATGTCAAAATTAAATAATGCTGTAACGCGCACGATATAGTGGTAGAGTCTATCTAATCCTTTAATTTTATTCAATCAGTATTTGAGTATGTGGTTCTAGAATGGGACGTTTGGGAGAGTCCTTGATTTCTTATTCTTAAACTTTTTATTCCATTTTTCTCTATTCTTATTTTTTTTCACATACTAGTATTCTCTTATACCTTTTTTTCTCTATTTTGTAATTTTTCTCTATTCTTTCTAATTTTTTTCTTTTCATTCTGCACTCTTTGTCTATTCTGTAAACCCCATCTAGACCCTCTTTAAAGTTCCACAGATAGAATATTGGATTGTGTTTTTCGAGTATGAAACTTGAAATAACTTGTTTGTTGGGCTGTTCTTTTTGTTTTTAGCTATTGTAAATAAAGAAACAGATTGACATCACCTTGGAACACTTTTTATTTCGAACCATATATGTGAAAGACAAAGAAATAGCGTAAAACATTAGGTGGGGGCACAACCAATACATTAAGTTATCATGATAACTCTGTCAAACATACTAACACAGATTAAACAATTAATATCCACAATGATCTGTGTCCACACTTATAAATATAGATAATCATACTGGTCAAACTAGTTTCATGAACGATACGTTTTCTTCAGAGATTACAGCAATAGGCAAAATTTATAAGGAATAGAGTTAGTTAAATGGCTTAAAAATTCAGTATTCAGAATACAGAATTGAACGACTCCACCCGCTGTCCAAGCCCTCATATAAATGGATAATTTATGTATTCACAAAACATTTTTTTCACATCTAAAATAATCTAGATGAAGATTAAATGTTCTTCCCTCTTAAAACTAAATCTCCACGACATGCAGTCTTGTTAACAATTCACGACAAATGGATTAAATGTAAAAACTGTGTCAGATTTCTTAATATAGACCCGATAACAGACTGTTTCGTTTTATCACAATGTTTACAAAGCAATTTATCGCATTCCGACTTTAAATATGTGTAGGCCATTATTTACTTAGGAACGCAGATTACAAAGATAATGCAAGTGCAATAGTGCCGTAGAAAAAACTTAGTTTGAAAATAAATGCAACGAGTCAGGAATTACAAAAAGGCATTAATCACTTCTACAGAAACTTTTTGTGACCTTTTTAAAATTTGCATTCAGATTTCAACCATTAAAAAGACAATGCGTCGTCTTGATACATAGTCACGTGGGTCTTTTTTCTAATTTCACAGCTGAAAAGGAGACGGGAGATATCAAAAGAATTACACTTCATTACCCTAAAAAAACCGACAAATAATGTAAAAAAAAAAACCAAAAAGCAACCAAAAAAAGTCTCCAAAACACGCCATGAACAAATAAACAATGAACAACAAAACCCCTACCAAAACATCGGGGTGTTATCATGTTTTCCGGAAGAGTAAGCAGATTCTACGTCACAAGTTTAGATATACTATTTGATAATTGTTCTTTCGCTGAAATTAAAGCGTTAGGTTAAAAAAAAAAAAAACACCATGAAGAATTGTTCCCTGTCCTTTGTATGTTTGGGTACCCGTATGGTGCAAAAGAGAGGACCAGCCTAGAAAAAAACATGTTGATATCCCTGTCTGAATACCGAAACGTTTCCAGTGGTATAGATCAAGGACGATGTAGTGCTTGGTATATGGAATAGACACTGTTATTGTAGAATTTATAGTTCTTTCATTCTTTAAAAAAATGTGTGATTAAAATCAATACCATAGCTGATATGCATTAAACCACATAAGTTCAGAAATCCAATCATAGTACTTATTTATCGTTGAACACGTAAAAAGATCAGTCCGTTCAGAAAAAATATTAACTTAAGTTGCTGTATGCATATACGGGCCCTGTTTATCCTGTTTTAAATCAATTTTGAAGAACAGAATCAGAACAAAATCAAAAGATCTGTCCACCAAAAAGGGCAATGGCCATAGTACCAAAATTTAACAAACTTGTCAAAACCGGTTAAAGTTCATACAGAATTAATTAAGAATTAGATACTTCTTTTTATATTTCTATTTGGATGTAATAGCGTTCATTGAATAGCACTGTTCGTTTTTTAAAAATGTGCACAACAATCACTCATTCAGCGCAATTACAACCCTATTTTTTTTCTCAAAAAATCTGTCAATTTTTAAAATGAATTTAACACTAAGAACATGAAATTAAGATTTAAATCAAGCTTTTCATTTGTTGTCTCTGCATTGTTTTAACATTGTCATGTATAGGACGCACAGTCATAGCTGTTGTATTTTATACGGAAATAAAATATGATATTGGGATGCCTCATGATATGTTTCAGCCAATCAAAATTACTCATTCTAATGACACATACATGCAATGTAATTATTTAGAGAAAAGAGCATACTATATAAACCAGAACATGCATGATGAATAATCGATATAAAAATGCATGAACTATTGTCCACTGGACATTTATCAAACAAACAATTCATATGCATGCAAGGATCGATCAAAAGATGCATGAAATATTTTCTATTGAACGTTAGGCAAAAACAATCAGCTAACTTGTATGGTATGACTGCACCACATTTGCATGAAATAATTTTAAATAGGACGTTAAACAAATAATCAACGAACATGCAAGGTATCATGGATCTAGAGATGCATGAAATATTTTAATTAATTCAACTGGACATTCAATAAACAATCAAAGTACATATACATGTAGATGATATAATTGACCAAAGAGGCATGAGCTATTTTCTACTGGACGTTAGAGAAACAATCAATGCACAGGCATGGTACGATCGCCATAATGGTGTATGAAATATATGCCACTGAACGTTAGCTAACAAACAATGAACATAGACACATGGAATGCGCTATCGCCATAAATATGTTTGCAATATTTCCCACTGGATGTCCTGCAAACAAGCCATAATTAATCAATTAAACCATAAAGATGCATGTAATATTTTCCACTGGACGTTAAGCGAAAAAGCAACAATCAATCATTCAATCAACTTAAACGGTATTGCCACCATAAAGATGCATGAACTATTTTGTATTGAAGATTAATCAAACAACAGTCAATCATTTTTATGGTATGGTCATAAATAAAGATGTTGACAGATTCATTCGTAACTATTGCAAGTCAAGGCTACGTTATAATTGACAGTAAGTATAGAGGTAGTCTGAATTATGGATTCAAGTTATTGCATATTGATTGCTACTTATGGATTTATTGTATAATAGATTTCATCAGCGTCGGGATTATATGCATTAATCAAAAGTCTATCAAAACTAGTGCAACAAAGTGTTACATGGCTTTATATGAAATAGGTCAGTTGATTGATGACTAATTTGCAAATTATCCTGTACAATATCTACCATGGCTGACAAATGGATTGATTCTTCACGTCAAGTTTGTTTTTGCCAAAATATGCTGCTGAGAATCAATTAAGTAATTATAAATATTGATATAGAACAAATTAAATAAAACCCCGTCAGAAACCCTGTTGAAAAGAAAGGATTCCTGAAGTTTGCCATACGCCTTCATAATTAAACCCGGTTTAAAGAAAGTAGAAATGCAGACAGATGTTTCCACTCCTCGTTTTGCTGACGTCCAATACTATGGAATTTCTACTCCAGGAATAGATTACCTTAGCTGTATGTGGCAAAAACCTTTCGGACTTTAGGGTCCTAAATAAATGCTCTCCAACTATATACTAGTACTTTATTTGTCCTTTAAACCTCTTTTTTTTTTAATTCTAGCGCCACTGATGAGTCTTTTGTAGAAGAAACGCGCGTTTGGTGTACACAATTATGAAGCTGGTATCATTGATGCGTTAACAAAAATAGATAATAATGTGGATAAGGTAGGATGCAATTATTTTTTCGTATACAGCTTGTTGTAATAGAGTACTGTCGAAAACCAGCTTGCAGTCCGAAATGTGTATATGAAGAGTTTACACAAATATTCAATTAAAACTTACATCCGTAATTGCTGTTTTTTCCACCAAATCCATCAGACATATACATGAATAAAGCTTTTCATTTTTGAGGTTTGTTCCTACACGAACCTGTATTTTTGAAGTTGAAGATTATTGAAAATAGTAAGTTTACCACGGACGGACGGACGGACATATCGTAAAGATAAAACTCGCAGGAAACTTTCAGAACATGGTGTTAAAAACAGACGCCGTCATACTAAAAGACACCACAGAAGCCATAACAGAACACCGTAGAGTATTTATCTTGCTTATAAAACTTTTCATTTTTGAGGTTTGTTCCTACACGAACCTGTATTTTTAAAGTTGAAGATTATTGAAAATAGTAAGTTTACCACGGACAGACGGACGGACATATCGTAAAGATAAAACTCGCAGGAAACCTTCAGAACATGATGTTTAAAATAGACGCCGCCATACTAAAAGACACAACAGAAGCCATAACAGAACACCGTAGAGTATTTATCTTGCTGTAATTGTTTTCATCAATAAGACAGACTTAGTTTTTCATTTACACTGAAATGTAAATTGCTATTGGCAGAGCTGTCAATCATTTTGATTAAAGAGTTTTGTTGATACAGAATGTCGAGAGTAAAACAGATTCAACATGGCGCTTAGTCGTTGTACATCTGTCAGCACTTTAACGTTTCTAATCTATAACGAATGTCAATTGAAACTAGTATCTCAATTGTTTGTAAAACAATTGAAAGGTCTTTCCTGTAAAAGTGATGTTTTCGTAATGTACCTTGTACGACCTTTCGTTTGATATACGACAAACATACCTTCTGAAACTTTCCGCTTTTAACACTTAATGACCTCATCCGCCTACATTTTTGAGATCGGAATTATGATATAAATAACATAGAGTAGATGAGCTTTCATTTGATATGCAACAACTCTATGTTCTAGAAAGTTTGATTTTTGCACTTAATAACCCTATCCAACTAATTTTTGGAGGTTGGGATTTGATATTTCCAATGTACACATCATGACCTTTCATTTAATATACAACAACCCTATCTTAAAAGAAAATTTATTTTTTGCACTCAATGACCCCATCCAACCCATTTTTGGGAGACGTCAATTTTAAATTTGAAATGTACGCTTTATGTTCTTTCATTTGATATGCGACAACCTTACCATCTGAGAAATTTGAATGTTTGGACTAAATGACCCCACCCGTCCTCCTGGGATGAAAAGGGGGTTTAAAATTTTCATTTTTAAGTAGAGTTTATTAAGACCTTCAATTTGATATATCAGATGACCCCATTTGAAAAAATGATGCAATATCAACTATATAAATAGAAGTTATGAAACTTACAACTTAGTCAATGCAAAACTTGAAAATTTCAAATTGAATTTTTGGCGTTTTTTTCCATGGAATGTTTTTGGTATTTGGTCAAACATATAACTATGTTAACCTCTTCAATTTCTAAAACATTTTAAGAGGCACGCTCTTGTTGATTCAGAAATACATGCCTCCGCTCGCAAAACTTCAAACTGCATTATCTCTACAACGACAATAGATATCTCAAATCTGTTAAATGATAAATGATCTACAGTTGAAGGACAACATTATAGAAAAAGAATTGGGACAATTTCAAAGTTCACCAAGGTCACAATTAATCATCAAATATATGATGCAATACCAAACTTAAGAACCGGAAGTCGTAGAGACATGGGACTAGCACCATTCAACTCAGGACCACTTGGCCTTTCAAATATCACAAGGTCAAGGTCATAGTATACTGTGAAGGTCAAGGTGAAATTTCATCATGACCTGACATTGACTTCAAATTGAAGGTCTTGAATTACTGATCATCTGTGCAGTTTATAGTAGGTTGATATCTGTTACCTTTAAAAAGATATACACACAATACTATACTTTTAAGAATCATCCCGTTGTAACTTTTAAACAGACGGTTGGACATTTTCTGGCTTATTGTATAAAATGTAGAGCTCATCGAGAGGAACAATTTACACGCTGTATGTATGCAGCAAAGTCTTATCGTTTTTCTAATATGTAAGCTTGAATTTGCAGCATAAATTTTTTTTGCACTCTGTGACCTTTGACCTTGGGTGCATATTGAAGGTCACATGAATTAAAGATTATTGGTGAAGGTTCAAGGTCTCTATGACTTCCGGTTCTGAAAATAGAATTTTTCAAAAATTATTTATAATGTTTAAAGGGAAATAACTCCTTATAAGGGTAAGTAACAAATTAATTGTTTATGTTTATAAACATAGCCATCTATTCTTGTACATGCTGTCATTTTCAAATACATTCTATCTCTAATACTTTTTGAGAAAAATGCAAATATAAAAAATTGCTATCAGGGGATATAACTCTCAAAAGGGATGATGAAATCCTATGCAGCCTCATATGGTAATACATCATGATGATATCTACCTATTGTCCATATAAGGTCATGATATCTTTTAAAACATTAAAGGGGGGCCATGTTGAAAAAAATCAATAAAAGGGAGATAACTTCTAAAGGGGATGATGAAATCCTACAAAAGTTCATCTGGTAAAAGTTCATGATGAGGTCTATCGATGGTCCATATTTGGTCTTGATAACTTCAACAGAAAGGGGAGGAGGCCCTGTCAAAACAATGTTGGAAGAAAAAAAAAGAAAAAGAAAAAAAAAAAAAAAAAAAACATTAGAAAAACAATAAGGTCTTTC
Organism: Mytilus galloprovincialis; assembly: GCA_037788925.1. Lineage (NCBI taxonomy): Eukaryota > Metazoa > Mollusca > Bivalvia > Mytilida > Mytilidae > Mytilus > Mytilus galloprovincialis. The sequence goes on along the minus strand of CM075342.1, from coordinate 18,287,161 downwards.
CTCACGGAGAGGAAAGACCTTAATTATTTTAGGTTATGTAATGAGAACGAGAATAAAAGCAGAAACAATATCATTTTTCTGAATTAATTCAAATAAGTCTGACGCCGTGCATGAGAGTGTAAACAGGGTTAACAGAATAGAGAGTAATGGACAAAATTATCAACAAAATGAGAAAAAATGGACACATAAATAATGGGGTGCTAAATATAGAGAATAACTGCAAAAAATTATAGAATAAGGTAAACAGATTAATTGGGATTACAGAAAAGAACAATGTCTGGAATAGAAGTAACGGTAATTATACAGTGAGTCATTATATTTAAAGATAAAGAGTAATGAGCCGGTTCGGGGACAGTTTATGACTTAACTATATATACTTGATACGATGCTCAGTTCAAGGACATCAGTGTTATATTTCCATTTATGAAAACTGTCAGTAAAAGTTTAATCGCCTAGAAACTTGTTTGGTTTATATTTCTGCTTTAATATCATTTCAAAGCTGATATTTTTATTAGTTTATAGTAGAATATATTTCTATATTGATCTATAAATAAATGATGATTGCGCTTCTCCTTACACCATTGATTCGCCGGAAGCACTGGTAGATCATGTAAAAACTGTACAAGTTAATTAGCACCATTAAGACAGACCTTACTAATTCCTCTAGATGAACGATGTAATGGGGCTTCCGCCTAAGTCTTTTGTATTTTGCCCTTTCTTGTCTATTAGCGTGTTTCTTAATATATTGTCTTATAAATCAACGTACGTCATATGCAAATTCCTTCTTATACCTAGGCAATTTATACTTTTAAAGAGTCTACCTTTTCAGACTAGTGAGTGAACTCTGTATTTTTATCTTCACAATAGAGACCTCAAAAGAAAAGCAAAGTGTTCTTAGTAGTGTAGTTGACAGTGCTTACTAGCTATACGGTCTGTTTACTCTGAGATTGTGAGTTCAAACTCAATCGATGAAAGATGTGTTTATTTCCGATCTTAATTCGTAAAATGTGATCGTATCAGTATATATAGTTAATCATAAGTCGTCCCCGAACCGATATTTAGTTTTCATGTGATTCCAATCATGCTCTTGTCAAAGTAATTGAAAGTGGCGTAAAACACCAACATACACACAAAGATAGGCCACTATCTTGCTTTGGAAGCTGGAGAAGTCAGCTGATACGAAGTAGCTTCCCTTTACACATTGATGACGATCCCTTCATGCCCGCATCACACTGTCCCGATTTTTATATACGATGGACACCCGAATGTGAAAATTGTAAGTTCGTACGAAGTTGGTCCCGATCTCGTTAAAATACCAAAAAGTGACCGAAGCAAGTACGATGAATAACGAAGTCTATACGATGGTGCCGAAATTATATACGATAGCAAAAGATGGACATACGAAGGTTAACCGAAGACGGGTATTTAAGCTTCATATCTCAGCCGAAGCCTACACGATGGATCACGAAGGCTACACGATGGATTACGAAGGCTACACGATGGATTACGATGATGGCGCGATGGCCATACGATGTCTAAAAGACGTCGTGTACAGCTTACGATGCATTTAAATTATATGCCGAAGGCATCACGCGTTTTAAATTGTTTGATAAATAAAGGTAAAATATATGTATGTACACAATACAAGTGTACAAACGATCTAAAAATGCGTTCTACCTGTTTTGAACTTTTTTATGATACGAACAGAATTTCGAAAACATATCGTTTCTGTACCAGTCTGCCATGCATGGCGGGAAATTGATCTTTTTGTCTAATTCTTATAAAACTTAGTTAATTATCCCCTCGCCTACTACATGTAATTTGCGTGTAGATAAAATTGTTATGGACACTCTAGAACCAAAATGTTCAAAACTTGGTATGGTGTTACTCGTTAAGAATATCTTAAGCGCTATTGACTTTAATGTTCAAAGGTCTAGGTCACAGTGGCAGTTGTAATACAAGGCAATATCACCCTTGTGGACACTCTAAAACCAATATGCTTCAAAAGATTTTAACCACATTTGGTATATTGTTCCTCCTTGTAATGATCTGACATTTTTTACGTTCAAGGCCAAAGGTCAAGGTCATGCAGATGGACTTGTTTTTTCTCCTTGAAATAGCATAATACACAGGAAATTGGTTGCTCATTTGTTTACCTGCTGGTTCTAAAGACAATTTTAAAGGTATTTCCAGTTACTGAATGTTTTGGTTGATTTCTAAAAAAATAGTTTATGTATTAAATATGCATATTAAATTTACCATTTTCTGCATGTGTCATATACGAATATAGTGTCCATATTTGTCCCCAATAAGTTACATACGAGGGGATGCCACGCTCGTCATTGGCTTGTTTGAACTGTAAAATGTGTGCACTAGTCTGAATAACCACCAATAATTATGTCCATGTTTACTGATCTATCTTAAAGGTAAGGTAATGGGTTCGTTGATCCCTTTTATTCAAAAAGATCTCTTTATTTCCAGGAGAATATCATAATAATATAGACAAAAGGAAGGATGTGGGAAAACAACAAATGCGGCAAAATATGACATATAGAAAACAAAATGGTTATGGAGTAAACATTCGTGTGACAACAACTCAGACGATACATAAAAAATCAGAATAATGAAGAAAAGGTTGGTTTCCCTATATACGTGTACCTGCAGTGTTGGTGTACGAGGCGCGTTTATGATTTTCATTATGTTACTTGATATGAAAAATTGACAAAAAATAATATTTTACTTGTAAAAGTAAATCCTGAGCCTGTAATAGCTGCTCTTCTTGTTCCGAATTATAAAATTACACATAGTCATATTGATTGTGAAACGAATTACCAGTTCATACGGCTCATATCCTACATATTTCGAAAGTTTTTACCTATACGTAGGAACTATTTTCGGAATCCGTTCTTTTTTTCCTTGTCGGGCCCGAATGAGTGGTGTTAAACTGTAAGCAATTCACCCTCTTATACTAGTATACTATTTTAATGCGTTTCCCTCAGTTTTAGTTTGTTACCCCGATTTTGTTTTTTGTCCATGGATTTATGAGTTTTGAACAGCGGTATACTACTGTTGCCTTTACTCATCTCATCCATGAAGCTCATATCGACGTTCAACCAACACACATATGATTACATTATCTGTCAGATCTGATTCCAGTTCCTATTAAGAAGGAAAAAAAATCGTAAAAGATACCAGGCTTTAAATTTGGTAGGTGTTTCGTCTACACAAAGACTCATAAGTGGCCCTTGAATCAAAACACTCGTGGAGTTGGATCAAGAGCCTTTAATCAATAACTGCAAAATCCGAAAAGGTGTGCCAAATAAGCCTAAACAGGAAGGTAGATATAATAACTAAGAATTTTGAAAATTTACGATTTTATTAACAGTATGCTAATACTATTTCATATCTGCAGAAAAGTACTGACAACTGGCTGGTGATGTGATAAAAAGAACTAAAACAAAACAACCACCAGCAGTGACATTGGAAATTTAATACAAATGATATTGGTAAAAATAGGAAATGATAGCTGATATTAAAATTGAGATTAGAAATGGAGGATGTGTCAAAGAGACTATAACCAGACCAAAGAGTAGAAAAGTATATTTTTCTGCATTCGTAGTATAGTAGAAAAATAAATGTATTGCACGGTTCATCAAGACTAAGTGTAGTCACGTGTTCAGAATGACCAATGATCAAGGTTTTTTTTTATGGTTTGGCGCCAAATGCATTGTCCGTGTGAAGGTCTTCATTCTAGCCGTGGACGTTCGATAGTAAACCGCAAATTACAAGTGTATATATTTATATATAAGTATGTTATAAGCAGTGGCTGTTTATTTTTGTATTTGTTTTTTTTTAAGCGCTGGACTTGACGCTTTCTCTGGAAGTGGTGTCGGCATTACCTCGAGTTACAGGTTTCCATGAATTAAGTTATTTTTTATGGTTTTTCCTGGGTGGCATTCATCACATATGACGGAGATGAAGATCCAAGGAGGAGAATCTTTTATACTGTTTATGAAATAGACAAATCTGTTAGCCTAATTTATCATTTTCGATTGATGTATTGTCATGTTTTAATGACGAGTTACTCTTTCATCCTTACATTAACGCTTTATAGTAAAGTAAACGTATTCCGATCGAGAGTAAGTAATAACGGTTACCATGGGCAGTAGATGTTTTAAGTTAATGTTTGGTAATTAGGAAACAAAATTACATCTTTACGTTCTCTTTAACTATTACCTATAGCATTTTATAAAGCTAATCAAGTTACAATACTTCAATAGCATTTCTTTTGGTACCGGATGTCATTAATCAGCTTTTCTTGCCACTAATATCACTTCCGGGTTTAGATGTTCTTTCTAAATGGCAACGAACGAATAAGGTTAAAAGGTAAAAATGTACTGATTCTCACTGGTAACATTTAAAGTGACTTGAATTGGTTGAAATGTATAAATATGCGAGGCTTAGAATGTCAACTTCTATTTTTGAGGTTATTAGGGCATGCGAATTAGATGAAAAAGTAGAGCATAGTATGACTTCCCAATACATGTAGTAACATTTAAAGTGACTTAAATCTGGGACAAAAAGTGAGTATTACAGAAAATATACATATATCATAGATGTTTTCAGCGCTATAAAACCAGGTTTAATCCACCATTTTCTACATTTAATAATGCCTGTACCAAGTCAGGAATATGACAGTTCTTGTCCATTCGTTTTTGATGCGTTTTGTTATTTGATTTTGCCATGTGATTATGGACTTTCCGAATTGATTTTCCCCTAAGTTCAGTATTTTTGTGATTTTACTTCTTTTCATTAGTATTCCATTATTTATGTTGTGTTTTGTTGACTCCTGTTTGTCTTTTTGTCGTTTTTGTTTATTTTAGGCCCTGGCATTTTGTCAGTTAGTTTACTACTTATGAGTTTGAATAACCCTCTGGTATCTTCCGTTTCTCTATTTCTTAATAGTTGTGATTTCTGTACAACTTTTCGCCTCGCCCATGATACTCTAGTTCTTAAGATTTATCAAAACTTACATCTCAAATAATCTTAATAAGGCAAATCATTTTGAAATTCTTTTCATTTCTCATTTTTAATTTTTTAACTTACATTTTCCCCATACATTCAAGAGATAGTATATATTCAATATAGTTATCTGAAAAAACCCACCTAAAAACAAAAACAAAAAACCCAGGAACAATGATCATTTATTATTTTTAAATCAATTTCCTTTTTATGCATTATCTTATAAAAAGGCGTTGATTCCAATAATATTTATCTACTTTACATGAAATAAACAATTTTAAAGTCGTGCTGTATCGAATTACATATAACATATTTAATATAAATAAAGGCAACAGTAGTATACCGCTGTTCAAAACTCATAAATCCATGGACAAAAAACAAAATCAGGGTAACAAACTAAAACCGAGGGAAACGCATTAAATATAAGAGGAGAACAACGACACAACACTAAAATGTAACACACACAGAAACGGACCAAGCATCAGACAAAATCCCACGAAAATAACAAATATAACATCAAAACCAAATACATGAATTTGGGATAGACAAGTACCGTGACACGTCTTATCGCAATGTGAAATTACACTCAAAAATAAGAGAAAACAAACGACGCAACGTTAAAATGTAACACACAGAAACGAACAATAATATAACAATGGCCATATCCCTGACTTGGTACAGGACATTTTTAAAGGAAAAAATGGTGGGTTGAACCTGGTTTTGTGGCATGCCAAACCTCGCACTTTAATGGCTATGTTAAATATAACATTGAAATGACAACATAATATTACAGGACTACAATACAAATAAATAGGAGAACGTATTAGACAAAGAAACACATGATTAATGGATAACAAAAAACATCAGGTTTAAAATTCAATACGCTAAAAACGCGCCTCGTCCACACAAGACTCACCAGTGACGCCCAGATATAAAAGATCGAAAGTGAAAAAAAAGTACAAAGTTGTACAGCACTGAAGATCAAAAGTTGAAAAAGGTTGTGTCAAATACGGCTATGTTTTTATGCTTGGGATAAGAACGTCCTTATTATTTAGAACAATTAATGCTATTGCAAACAGTAAATTTTATCAAATGAATATAACAGATATACATAATGAAACTGAAGTATTAACTCATTACAGAAAACAAACACGAATACATAATGCAAAGACCAACACAGAATAGACACACACGACTCAGTCCAGGCCTCAACGCAGTAAATCATAAAAATGACGTCACATACGATGGCGAAAAGGCACAAAAATTACGTCACATTTGAATTTATGAAATTTCTGAAACAGCAGAAAAATGACGTCACATATGAAAAACTATATCTCAAAAGTAAGATAGAATTAGGATTGATTAAAGATTATAATAGAACTAAATACTGATATTGCATTTAAACACAATGCATATTGCAATACTTATTAATAGCAATTAACTATAGTATATATATGTCCAGTTTGTTATGAATCCAACTTGAAACGTAAATTATCGTACAGATTACGTTGACCAAAATTAAATCTAATAAATGAAGGCGGTGATTATTTTTTCTTTCCATAACACATAAATATAATAGAAAAGACGTCAACACATTTGACAAAATCCGATGAGAATTACAAATATAACATTAAACATTTAAACTAAATACATGAATTTGGGATAGACAAGTACCGTAACACGTCTTATCAGCATCCCACCCCCCCCTCATAGCAGTGTCAATCACATCATATTTTGTTTCATTTCATATTGAACGATCAGAGTAAGTGTCATGTATTCACAACTATATAATCAAAGAATCGGTCATGTCTAGAATAAAACGTGTTTTCAACGCCTCATAATGACTCACAGCTACAAGCAAAACATGCAACATGTTTATTATGATAATAAAAATTATGTCAATATGTTATGACTCGATTAAGTGAACCGACTTTTAGTCGGGACTTTATAAACTGCTATATGAATTATCCACCTGAAGACAATTAATTTTAAACAGACTCCAAACCGACTAATATCTGAGCTTACTCATAAATTCCGACTGCTTGGCCGATTAGCAGCAAATACCAATTTGAAAGTATTTGCTTTGCCAAATTTAGCCTCTTATCATGGCATTGCAATTGGAGTAACTGGATTAGATTTTAGAGGATACCTTTCTTAGAACAGGACATCTACTAATGAATAACTCAGAAAATAACTCAGAAAAATATATATATATATTTTCCTAGATGGTAAAAAGGATATTTTATTCCTCGTTTCAAAATCTAATGCATTCCGATTAATACACTCAAAGCATGATACCGCAAAAACGTTGCAATTGTTTGATAACGTCATAAGCAATCATTGAAGCAACCAAATATTTAAGTTTTTATATACGAACAATGCGATAATAATAATTGTGAAATAATGCTAATCCAGGAGTATTTAAACAATTCTATTTTCTACTAAACAAGGAAAAATACAAATAGAGTCTATCTGTATAAATATTTAAGGTTTAAACTACCAAAGGCAAACATAAAATGAATAACCTTATTTTGGTTTCGATGTTTATAAACGTTATGTGGATTATGTTAATGTTTTTTTGTAAAGAAATGATTGCAGATAAATGCTGTTATATTACGATATTTTCAAAATTCGGTTAATGGCTTTCGACCAATGAAATCGTAGGATTTCTTCTATATTATTCATAAAGAATTATTTTAATTGAAAATGTCATACGCAGAAACGATTTTCCTCTGGCTGTATATATGTAGAAATATACGTTTATAGGACCAAAAAACTCCCAACAGACCCTGTCGTTTTACGGAGCTTTATAATTAAGCATACAGATTATCACACAAATTTCATTAAGTTAACTTAGAGTTTGAAATTCATCGCAATACAAAACATATTTATGTTTTAAAAAATGCGTGGTTTTTCTATGTTTATAGACATTTTTCATATTTCATATCATTTATTTGTCTGGCTGGATAGGTATTTTCGCACAGGTCTGCACAATATCTACTACACTGATTATGATCTATTTATATTTATATTTTTATAAGTAAATAGTAGTGGTTCCTTCTTGTTATGTTTTGTTCTGGTTTCATTTCTTCACATTTTGTTCTGGTTCCATTTCTTAACATTTTGTTCTGGTTCCATTTCTCAACATTTTGTTCTGGTTCCATTTCCTTACATTTTGTTCTGATTCCATTTCCTTCCATTTTGTTCTGGTTCCATCCTTATCTTGTAGTACCCTTGATCATGTCAACCTTTTAAAACTCGGTGACAAATGTTAAAATGTCTTAAAGTTATAAAAGAAACTAGTAAATTCTTGAATGAGGAAGCAAACACAAAACTCTACCAAGCCTAAAGAAATATTAACTTTCACTGATAGTAAGGGAAAACACCTTAATCTTTAGAAGCGCTTCCGAAAATAAAATCTGCAAATAGACCAATTGTACTTGTTTTGTGTGCACTTGCGAATTGACCTACAAAGAAAGAAACTTTACCAGAATACATTCATATTCCTTTCATTGAATCAAAAGTATTTAAATTACATATAAAGAAAGCGAACAGGAAATTATCAGAGCAAATGGAGAGGAAAATTAGAATCACAAAAAATACTGAACTTAGAGGAAAATCAATTCGGAAAGTCCATAATCACATGGCGAAATCAAATAACAAAACGCATCAAAAACGAATTGACAAGAACTGTCATATTCCTGACTTGGTACAGGCATTTTCAAATGTTGAAAATGGTGGATTAAACCTGGTTTTATAGCGCTAACCCTCTCACATTGATGACAGTCTCATCAAATTCCGTTATATTTACATTGATGCGTTAACTAAACAGAAAAGAGAGGCGGAAGAGACTATTGCGACATTCAAACGCATAAATAAAGAACGTAATGACAACAACGACATGGCAAAAAGGAAAGAGCAAACAAACAAACAACAGTACATAAGACAAAACATAGAAAACTAAAGTAAAGACTGAGAAACACAAACTTATATTTCATTGAGTGAATGAAATAGTCTTAAGGTTATTATCAGCTGAAATTGAAAAATTATGGTAGAATGTTTTGTATTCTTGTTTTTCGTTTTTGCAATTATGCTTTGTCTATATACTTTTTTCTTGTCTTTGTTGACATATTTGTTTGTTTTAAAGTGATAAAGATAATAATTAATAACACAATGTTGACTGCTGTACCCCAATTTTTGACATTTTTACATATCATTTGTATTTGTTTTGCTCACACATTGTTGTCACTGTAATAGAATTATATGCGACTGACTTACATGTGAGAGGTTTAGCTAGCTATAATACCCAGTTTAATCCACCGTTTTCTACATACGGGAATGTCGGATCCCAGTCAAGAAGATATCCAGTAATAGTTGATGAATTAAAGCTTTTGATTTTGCTTCTTGATAATGAACTTTCCGTGTTGACCTTTCCTTGGAGTTCGGTATTTTTGTTAATTTACTTTTAATCTTTAGTTGTAGACTATCTTTTGTATCATTTGTTTGTTTTCTATCGATATAAACCCCATGTCTCCGTCCATTCAAAGATATACACTAGAAGAATTAAAATATCACTCGACTTTTAATATCTTAGGCTATCAAGTTTTGTCGAAGTTCGAATTCAACAAGTGATACTTGTACTTATGCATTTGTAATCTTCCACGCAATAATTTTGTTGCTGACAGCACTGATGGTATCTCATGGCATATCATTTGACAGCAATGCATTATGGTTGTATGGATAAACACGCCATTTTTAGAATTTGACAGCTGTACCTGCTGAGATTGTAGATTGTGTGACAGCAATGCATTATGGTGGTAAGCGACAACAGCTGTAGGGTTTATGTCACATTTTTAAAAATTTTGATTCTTCAATCTATTTCCATATTCAAAAACCAAGAGAGCATATCAGCAACATTGTCTTCAATGCACTCCTGCCCAAAAAAGCGACACGATCTCCAATACATTCCCTAGATAAAAGGGGGCATTGTCTCAAAAACATCGCCATAAAACAAATTAAATAATAAAAAAATAAGAATAAACAAACAAAAAAATAAAGCCTATGGGTATTGAACATATGGAATCTGCATTGGCTATAGGTATAGGTATAGGTAGAGGTTTGAAAATGTCACAAAAGATGTTTAACACCGCCGCATTTTTGCGTCTGCCCCAAGTCAGGAGCCTCTGGCCTTTGTAAGTCTTGTGTGTTTTTATTTTTAAAATTTTAGTTCATTTATCATGTTTATATTGTTTGGCTTTATAAATATTTTGATATGAGCGTCACTGATGAGTCTTATGTAGACGAAACGCGCGTCTGATGTACTAAATTATAATCCTGGTACCTTTGATAACTATTATATGTTTTGGAGTTTAGTATGACACCAATTTTCAATATACTAGTATACATTTGTATATATGGGCCAGCTGCCTCTTGATGCGGGATTATCTCGCTGCGTTGAATACGAGGTTTTGTCTCTAAGACATATTCCAAATTCTCAATTGTATCATACCGTTTGTTCATGCTTGTAATATATTGATGTTTTGCCATGTTCGCATCTGATCGATTCATGAGATGCTTTATTTATGATATTTGACATGTTCCATGTCTTTCGTGTTCACCTTGATCTCAATGATAACCTCAGTGGCAGATCCCTTCACTTTAATTAAATGTATAAATCCATACAACGTTAGTTCTCATGGTTTGATAATTTTGTTTTTTATTCGTATTTAGGTGACCGAGTAACCTTACCATTTGTCAATCAATCATTCAAATCAGTCTGCAAATGTATTGACTAATGACAGTGTTAAGAGTTAAAGCTATTAGATTAAGTTTGTTTAACTCAATCAAGGACTTCCTGTACTAATTGAACAGATATATTTAAAAAAGGAGAAAAAAGTAATTTAGTTGGCGATTAGAAAATGAAGGCATGAATTCTACGACGCATTTAAAAATATCAATGCAAATTCGAGGGAAATATATGAGTCACGATCTGTCTAAATTATAAATTACCTCTGGCCACATGTTCTCAAAGGTTAGAATATATCATATCATAGGCCATGATCAGGTGCGGTAAGGATCATATTTGGTCATTTAAATCAACCCTATAACTCCAAGATGAAGGATATTTAAAGGTGATTGAATTCACATGTGAGTAAGTGAAAAAGAACGACTTTATTGACTTCTGAAAAACAGTGGCATTTTATGCTCAAAAGGCAGATGTTTTACGAAAACTGACAAAATCTTCCTTAATTTCACCCAAATTAGGGCAAAGATAAAACATAGGGTACCTTTGACGGACAAAATATTCAATTGCGTCAGGTAGTTTTTGTTTTTGTTTTTAAAAAATAAGATTGTTACCAGTTTACGCACAAATGGAAACCATATGCATGTGGAAGTATGGCTTTATATGTTCTTCAATCCCAAATACGAAACGTAGATTATGACATTTAAATCAAAGGATATATATTTTTAAATAAAATAAAAGAATATCATAAGTTGTGCTAGTTTGTATGAACCTTCACAAGTAGCAGCTGTTTTCCAACTAAGCAATTAATTCCATTTATAACTGACTGTAAGATATATGTTAAGTAACAATAAAATATCAGATAAAAGTCTATAAAAATTCCCTAGAGATGGCATTTATCAAGATTCTTTCAAAATTGCCCGTAGAAATTTGATTAAATCCTTTAAAAGATATCATTAGCTATACACAACAAATATGAAAACATGTTGTGTAAAAACCATATCCCTACGATTTTCCGGATGTAGAATTATAAGTAATTCAAACTCAAGGCTAATTGGCATCAGACTTGGAGTACAAACGTACTATAGACATATCATTTTAGTTCATTTGATAGTTTCCGATTCGTGTTACATGTTATGATATCGCATTCAATATATATATAATTCATCCTATTCCTAATATGAAATTTCAATCAGTAGTATTCATTTATATAAAGTATTTGGTTGTAATTAGTGGTTCCTTAAGAGTCCTTAAGTGTATTTTCTTTTTGATATGCCTTTGTCAATGTATTAGCAGTGAAGATTTATATACATGAAAGTATTCGGTAGTAATTAGTGGTTCGTTAAGAGTCTTCAGATTGGTTTTCTTTTGATATGTTTTTGTATACGAATCAGCAGTATACTTTTATATTCAGGAAAGTATGCGGAAATAATTAGTATTTCTTTAAAGTCATTCAGTTTATTTTCATTATGAAATATTTCTGACAATGAATTTATTCAAAATTAAAAGATACGGAATGTTTGATTCGAAGCATGTGCTCTGAAATATTATCTAAATGATCATTTCATTATAAAAAATGAAAAGAAAGCAATTGGAAGATAAGAGGGTGAAACACGTTTATTTTCTTTAATATATATGCTACAAGAATAGTACCCGCTAAAGGTTAGTTCTCTCTTCAACTTTATAGTATTTCCCCTTTGCTTGAGAGGATATAAAAATATTATTATACCACGTTCTATAACAACCTTATTGGTTTTAACCGAATTCAAACCAATGAAACATATTGGTTCATTCTTTTTCAGGCATAGGTTATTGTCTTCTTAAATCATTTGAAAATGACAGACACGATTAAGTTGCTTCTAATGCAAATCACTACATTTCCATAGTAACGATAAAACAATTGGAAGTCCTTGGTTTTGATTGCAAGGTTGTGTTAATTATATATTTTACAAGAAACGGACTAGACAACGGCTCAATCACTCTATTATTTTAACGATACGCAACATGCGCTAAAGGATCTTATCTAAAAAGTTAATAGATATGCTACACTTACTTTAGCACCTAAACTGGTATTTACAAAATTAAATGTGATGAACAAGATTTGTTTTTCTTTTTCATACCAGTATTATTG